>JAEHOE010000061.1:0-703050 GCA_016858145.1 Edaphochlamys debaryana
CCGCGACCCCAGCCCCCGCGCGCCAGAGCTCCAGAGCAACCGACCGAAGCGCCGGGACGCCCACAGACATGGAAAACACACGGCGAGCCTGAAGGGTGGTCCGGGAGGGAGGGCGGGAGGGCGGAGTCACAAGGGCCGGCCGGACACGCCCACGGGCGGAGCGGGGGCTCTGCACGCGCTCCGAAGCGAGGCTGACGGCCCACAAGCAAGCGGGAGCAGCTGTGACAGCCGCCACGCCATCAAGACATACCCAGGAAAGCAACAGCCAGCGCCGCCAAGCAGTCCAGCTCGCCACGACCCAACACCGACGCTCCCGCACCACCACCCCCGCCAACCCGCCATCCCCACCCCGCGGCCGCGACCCCAGCCCACCGCGCAGCCAGAGCTCCAGAGCAACCGACCGAAGCGCCGGGGCACGCCCACAGACATGGAAAACACACACGCGAAGCCTGAAGGGTGGTCCGGGAGGGAGGGCGGGAGGGCGGAGTCACAAGGCCGGGCCGGACACGCCCACGGGCGGAGCGGGCCTTTGCACGCGCTCCGAAGCGAGGCTGACGGCCCACAAGCAAGCGGGAGCAGCTGTGACAGCCGCCACGCCATCAAGACATACCCAGGAAAGCAACAGCCAGCGCCGCCAAGCAGTCCAGCTCGCCACGACCCAACACCCGACGCTCCCGCACCACACCCCGCCAACCCGCCATCCCCACCCCCGCGCCGCGACCCCAGCCCACCGCGCAGCCCAGAGCTCCAGAGCAACCGACCGAAGCGCCGGGGCACGCCCACAGACATGGAAACACACGGCGGCGAAGCCTGAAGGGTGGTCCGGGAGGGAGGGCGGGAGGGCGGAGTCACAAGGGCCGGGCCGGACACGCCCCACGGGCGGAGCGGGGGCCTCTGCACGCGCTCCGAAGCGAGGCTGACGCCCACAAGCAAGCGGGAGCAGCTGTGACAGCCGCCACGCCATCAAGACATACCCAGGAAAGCAACAGCCAGCGCCGCCAAGCAGTCCAGCTCGCCACGACCCAACACCCGACGCCCCCGCACCCACACACCCGCCAACCCGCCATCCCCACCCCGCGGCCGCGACCCCCAGCCACCGCGCAGCCAGAGCTCCAGAGCAACCGACCGAAGCGCCGGGGCACGCCCACAGACATGGAAAACACACGGCGAAGCCTGAAGGGTGGTCCGGGAGGGAGGGCGGGAGGGCGGAGTCACAGGGCCGGGCCGGACACGCCCACGGGCGGAGCGGGGGCCTCTGCACGCGCTCCGAAGCGAGGCTGACGGCCCACAAGCAAGCGGGAGCAGCTGTGACAGCCGCCACGCCATCAAGACATACCCAGGAAAGCAACAGCCAGCGCCGCCAAGCAGTCCAGCTCGCCACGACCCAACACCCCGACGCTCCCGCACCACACACCCGCCAACCCGCCATCCCCACCCCCGCGGCCGCGACCCCAGCCCACCGCGCAGCCAGAGCTCCAGAGCAACCGACCGAAGCGCCGGGGCACGCCCACAGACATGGAAAACACACGGCGAAGCCTGAAGGGTGGTCCGGGAGGGAGGGCGGGAGGGCGGAGTCACAAGGGCCGGGCCGGACACGCCCACGGCGGAGCGGGGGCCTCTGCACGCGCTCCGAAGCGAGGCTGACGGCCCACAAGCAAGCGGGAGCAGCTGTGACAGCCGCCACGCCATCAAGACATACCCAGGAAAGCAACAGCCAGCGCCGCCAAGCAGTCCAGCTCGCCACGACCCAACACCCCGACGCTCCCGCACCACACCCCGCCAACCCGCCATCCCCACCCCCGCGGCCGCGACCCCAGCCCACCGCGCAGCCAGAGCTCCAGAGCAACCGACCGAAGCGCCGGGGCACGCCCACAGACATGAAAACACACGGCGAAGCCTGAAGGGTGGTCCGGAGGGAGGGCGGGAGGGCGGAGTCACAAGGGCCGGGCCGGACACGCCCACGGGCGGAGCGGGGGCGTCTGCACGCGCTCCGAAGCGAGGCTGACGGCCCACAAGCAAGCGGAGCAGCTGTGACAGCCGCCACGCCATCAAGACATACCCAGGAAAGCAACAGCCCAGCGCCGCCAAGCAGTCCAGCTCGCCACGACCCAACACCCGACGCTCCCACCACACACCCGCCAACCCGCCATCCCCACCCCCGCGGCCGCGACCCCAGCCCACCGCGCAGCCAGAGCTCCAGAGCAACCGACCGAAGCGCCGGGGCACGCCCACAGACATGGAAAACACACGGCGAAGCCTGAAGGGTGGTCCGGGAGGGAGGGCGGGAGGGCGGAGTCACAAGGGCCGGGCCGGACACGCCCACGGGCGGAGCGGGGCCTCTGCACGCGCTCCGAAGCGAGGCTGACGGCCCACAAGCAAGCGGGAGCAGCTGTGACAGCCGCCACGCCATCAAGACATACCCAGGAAAGCAACAGCCAGCGCCGCCAAGCAGTCCAGCTCGCCACGACCCAACACCCGACGCTCCCGCACCCACACACCCGCCAACCCGCCATCCCCACCCCCGCGGCCGCGACCCCAGCCCACCGCGCAGCCAGAGCTCCAGAGCAACCGACCGAAGCGCCGGGGCACGCCCACAGACATGGAAAACACACGGCGAAGCCTGAAGGGTGGTCCGGGAGGGAGGGCGGGAGGGCGGAGTCACAAGGGCCGGGCCGGACACGCCCACGGGCGGAGCGGGGGCCTTGCACGCGCTCCGAAGCGAGGCTGACGGCCCACAAGCAAGCGGGAGCAGCTGTGACAGCCGCCACGCCATCAAGACATACCCAGGAAAGCAACAGCCAGCGCCGCCAAGCAGTCCAGCTCGCCACGACCCAACACCCCGACGCTCCCGCACCACACACCCCGCCAACCCGCCATCCCCACCCCGCGCGGCCGCGACCCCAGCCCACCGCGCAGCCAGAGCTCCAGAGCAACCGACCGAAGCGCCGGGGCACGCCCACAGACATGGAAAACACACGGCGAAGCCTGAAGGGTGGTCCGGGAGGGAGGGCGGAGGGCGGAGTCACAAGGGCCGGGCCGGACACGCCCACGGGCGGAGCGGGGGCCTCTGCACGCGCTCCGAAGCGAGGCTGACGGCCCACAAGCAAGCGGGAGCAGCTGTGACAGCCGCCACGCCATCAAGACATACCCAGGAAAGCAACAGCCAGCGCCGCCAAGCAGTCCAGCTCGCCACGACCCAACACCCCGACGCTCCCGCACCACACACCCGCCAACCCGCCATCCCCACCCCCGCGGCCGCGACCCCAGCCCACCGCGCAGCCAGAGCTCCAGAGCAACCGACCGAAGCGCCGGGGCACGCCCACAGACATGGAAAACACACGGCGAAGCCTGAAGGGTGGTCCGGGAGGGAGGGCGGGAGGGCGGAGTCACAAGGGCCGGGCCGGACACGCCCACGGGCGGAGCGGGGGCCTCTGCACGCGCTCCGAAGCGAGGCTGACGGCCCACAAGCAAGCGGGAGCAGCTGTGACAGCCGCCACGCCATCAAGACATACCCAGGAAAGCAACAGCCAGCGCCGCCAAGCAGTCCAGCTCGCCACGACCCAACACCCGACGCTCCCGCACCACACACCCCCCCAACCCGCCATCCCCACCCCCGCGGCCGCGACCCCAGCCCACCGCGCAGCCAGAGCTCCAGAGCAACCGACCGAAGCGCCGGGGCACGCCCACAGACATGGAAAAACACACGGCGAAGCCTGAAGGGTGGTCCGGGAGGAGGGCGGGAGGGCGGAGTCACAAGGGCCGGGCCGGACACGCCCACGGGCGGAGCGGGGCCTTTGCACGCGCTCCGAGCGAGGCTGACGGCCCACAAGCAAGCGGGAGCAGCTGTGACAGCCGCCACGCCATCAAGACATACCCAGGAAAGCAACAGCCAGCGCCGCCAAGCAGTCCAGCTCGCCACGACCCAACACCCCGACGCTCCCGCACCACACACCCGCCAACCCGCCGTCCCCACCCCCGCGGCCGCGAACCCAGCCCACCGCGCAGCCAGAGCTCCAGAGCAACCGACCGAAGCGCCGGGGCACGCCCACAGACATGGAAAACACACGGCGAAGCCTGAAGGGTGGTCCGGGAGGGAGGGCGGGAGGGCGGAGTCACAAGGGCCGGGCCGGACACGCCCACGGGCGGAGCGGGGGCCTTTGCACGCGCTCCGAAGCGAGGGTGACGGCCCACAAGCAAGCGGGAGCAGCTGTGACAGCCGGCCACGCCATTAAGACATACCCAGGAAAGCAACAGCCAGCGCCGCCAAGCAGTCCCAGCTCGCCACGACCCAACACCCGACGCTCCCGCACCACACACCGCCAACCCGCCATCCCCACCCCGCGGCCCGCGACCCCCAGCCCAACCGCGCAGCCAGAGCTCCAGAGCAACCGACCGAAGCGCCGGGGCACGCCCACAGACATGGAAAACACACGGCGAAGCCCTGAAGGGTGGTCCGGGAGGGAGGGCCGGGAGGGCGGAGTCCACAAGGGCCGGGCCGGACACGCCCACGGGCGGAGCGGGGGCCTTTGCACGCGCTCCGAAGCGAGGCTGACGGCCCACAAGCAAGCGGGAGCAGCTGTGACAGCCGCCACGCCATCAAGACATACCCAGGAAAGCAAACAGCCAAGCGCCGCCAAGCAGTCCAGCTCGCCACGACCCAACACCCGACGCTCCCGCACCACACACCCGCCAACCCGCCATCCCCACCCCCGCGGCCGCGACCCCAGCCCACCGCGCAGCCAGAGCTCCAGAGCAACCGACCGAAGCGCCGGGGCACGCCCACAGACATGGAAAACACACGGCGAAGCCTGAAGGGTGGTCCGGGAGGGAGGGCGGGAGGGCGGAGTCACAAGGGCCGGGCCGGACACGCCCACTGGCGGAGCGGGGCCTTTGCACGCGCTCCGAAGCGAGGCTGACGGCCCACAAGCAAGCGGGAGCAGCTGTGACAGCCGCCACGCCATCAAGACATACCCAGGAAAGCAACAGCCAGCGCCGCCAAGCAGTCCAGCTCGCCACGACCCACACCCCGACGCTTCCCGCACCACACACCCGCCAACCCGCCGTCCCCACCCCCGCTGGCCCGCGACCCCAGCCCACCGCGCAGCCAGAGCTCCAGAGCAACCGACCGAAGCGCCGGGGCAAACGCCCACAGACATGGAAAACACACGCGAAGCTGAAGGGTGGTCCGGGAGGGAGGGCGGGGAGGGCGGAGTCACAAGGGCTGGGCCGGACACGCCCACGGGCGGAGCGGGGCCTCTGCACGCACTCCGAAGCGAGGCTGACGGCCCACAAGCAAAGCGGGAGCAGCTGTGACAAGCCGCCACGCCATCAAGACATACCCAGGAAAGCAACAGCCAGCGCCGCCAAGCAGTCCAGCTCGCCACGACCCAAACACCCCGACGCTCCCGCACCACCACACCCGCCAACCCGCCGTCCCCACCCCCGCGGCCGCGACCCCAGCCCACCGCGCAGCCAGAGCTCCAGAGCAACCGACCGAAGCGCCGGGGCACGCCCACAGACATGGAAAACACACGGCGAAGCTGAAGGGTGGTCCGGGAGGGAGGGCGGGAGGGCGGAGTCACAAGGGCCGGGCCGGACACGCCCACGGGCGGAGCGGGGGCCTCTGCCCGCGCTCCGAAGCGAGGCTGACGGCCCACAAGCAAGCGGGAGCAGCTGTGACAGCCGCCACGACCATTAAGACATACCCAGGAAAGCAACAGCCAGCGCCGCCAAGCAGTCCAGCTCGCCACGACCCAACACCCGAACGCCCCCGCACCACACACCCGCCAACCCGCCATCCCCCACCCCCGCGGCCGCGACCCCAGCCCACCGCGCAGCCAGAGCTCCAGAGCAACCGACCGAAGCGCCGGGGCACGCCCACAGACATGGAAAACACACGGCGAAGCCTGAAGGGTGGTCCGGGAGGGAGGGCGGGAGGGCGGAGTCACAAGGGCCGGGCCGGACACGCCCACGGGCGGAGCGGGGGCCTTTGCACGCGCTCCGAAGCGAGGCTGACGGCCCACAAGCAAGCGGGAGCAGCTGTGACAGCCGCCACGCCATCAAGACATACCCAGGAAAGCAACAGCCAGCGCCGCCAAGCAGTCCAGCTCGCCACGACCCAACACCCCGACGCTCCCGCACCACACACCCGCCAACCCGCCGTCCCCACCCCCGCGGCCGCGACCCCAGCCCACCGCGCAGCCAGAGCTCCAGAGCAACCGACCGAAGCGCCGGGGCACGCCCACAGACATGGAAAACACACGGCGAAGCCTGAAGGGTGGTCCGGGAGGGAGGGCGGGAGGGCGGAGTCACAAGGGCTGGGCCGGACACGCCCACGGGCGGAGCGGGGGCCTCTGCACGCACTCCGAAGCGAGGCTGACGGCCCACAAGCAAGCGGGAGCAGCTGTGACAGCCGCCACGCCATCAAGACATACCCAGGAAAGCAACAGCCAGCGCCGCCAAGCAGTCCAGCTCGCCACGACCCAACACCCCGACGCTCCCGCACCACACACCCGCCAACCCGCCGTCCCCACCCCCGCGGCCGCGACCCCAGCCCACCGCGCAGCCAGAGCTCCAGAGCAACCGACCGAAGCGCCGGGGCACGCCCACAGACATGGAAAACACACGGCGAAGCCTGAAGGGTGGTCCGGGAGGGAGGGCGGGAGGGCGGAGTCACAAGGGCCGGGCCGGACACGCCCACGGGCGGAGCGGGGGCCTCTGCACGCGCTCCGAAGCGAGGCTGACGGCCCACAAGCAAGCGGGAGCAGCTGTGACAGCCGCCACGCCATTAAGACATACCCAGGAAAGCAACAGCCAGCGCCGCCAAGCAGTCCAGCTCGCCACGACCCAACACCCGACGCCCCCGCACCACACACCCGCCAACCCGCCATCCCCACCCCCGCGGCCGCGACCCCAGCCCACCGCGCAGCCAGAGCTCCAGAGCAACCGACCGAAGCGCCGGGGCACGCCCACAGACATGGAAAACACACGGCGAAGCCTGAAGGGTGGTCCGGGAGGGAGGGCGGGAGGGCGGAGTCACAAGGGCCGGGCCGGACACGCCCACGGGCGGAGCGGGGCCTTTGCACGCGCTCCGAAGCGAGGCTGACGGCCCACAAGCAAGCGGGAGCAGCTGTGACAGCCGCCACGCCATCAAGACATACCCAGGAAAGCAACAGCCAGCGCCGCCAAGCAGTCCAGCTCGCCACGACCCAACACCCCGACGCTCCCGCACCACACACCCGCCAACCCGCCGTCCCCACCCCCGCGGCCGCGACCCCAGCCCACCGCGCAGCCAGAGCTCCAGAGCAACCGACCGAAGCGCCGGGGCACGCCCACAGACATGGAAAACACACGGCGAAGCCTGAAGGGTGGTCCGGGAGGGAGGGCGGGAGGGCGGAGTCACAAGGGCCGGGCCGGACACGCCCACGGGCGGAGCGGGGGCCTCTGCACGCGCTCCGAAGCGAGGGTGACGGCCCACAAGCAAGCGGGAGCAGCTGTGACAGCCGCCACGCCATTAAGACATACCCAGGAAAGCAACAGCCAGCGCCGCCAAGCAGTCCAGCTCGCCACGACCCAACACCCGACGCCCCCGCACCACACACCCGCCAACCCGCCATCCCCACCCCCGCGGCCGCGACCCCAGCCCACCGCGCAGCCAGAGCTCCAGAGCAACCGACCGAAGCGCCGGGGCACGCCCACAGACATGGAAAACACACGGCGAAGCCTGAAGGGTGGTCCGGGAGGGAGGGCGGGAGGGCGGAGTCACAAGGGCCGGGCCGGACACGCCCACGGGCGGAGCGGGGGCGTCTGCACGCGCTCCGAAGCGAGGCTGACGGCCCACAAGCAAGCGGGAGCAGCTGTGACAGCCGCCACGCCATTAAGACATACCCAGGAAAGCAACAGCCAGCGCCGCCAAGCAGTCCAGCTCGCCACGACCCAACACCCCGACGCTCCCGCACCACACACCCGCCAACCCGCCGTCCCCACCCCCGCGGCCGCGACCCCAGCCCGCCATGGGGGCGGAAGAGAAGGTGGCAGTGGAAGGTGAGCGAGGTGGCGACGAGGGCAGTGGAGGAGGGGGTGGAGAGGGTGGAGCGGGCGGCGGCGGTGGGGCCGGGGGCATGGGAGAAGGCTGCGGGGGCGGAGGATGAGGAGGCGCGGGCGGCGGGGGTAGGGGAGAAGGCGACGGGACTGGAGGCGGAGGGGGACGGAACTAGCGGGGTCGGTGTAGGAGGATTTAGGGGAGCAGCCGACGTGGCGGAGGCTGAAGGGCGGAGGAGGTGGGCCCGGGCGGCAGTGACTCGGGCAAAGTCGGCGGAGGTGAATGAGGAGGGGGAGGAGGCGGTGGGGGCCAAGCGGGTAGTTGGAAGCAGGGGAGCAGGCGACGTGGGCGAAGGTGAAGGGGGATTGGTGGGGGCGTGGCGGGGCGGGGGTCGTCGTCGTCGGCAGCGCGGGACGCCGTCCATGGGCGGGGCGCGCGGCCGTGGGGGAGTTTGGGGGGGGGGGGGGGCCGGGGACGTCGGTGGGCCGAGGACGTAGTATCATTGCCTTTTCCCTACAGCATGAGCCGCTCAAACCTTGCAGCCGTGGCCTCTAGCGCCCAGACAGGTTTGCCGTACGTTTGCTCGCACAGCCAGGGTCGGCACCTAGGGACTGCACAGCGTGTCGTTCGTACAAAAGGCGAGGCAATGCTCTACTGGCTTGGGCTGGTCGCTTGGGAAGGCGCGCTCACGGTGTGGCCGGCCTTGCCCAGTCCCGCGCTCTTGGGCGTACACAGTTCCCTGGCAGCACAACCTCCTGTAAGCCCCACGTCCATCGCCCTTAAGCGAGTGGCCGCGGGGGGCGCTGCGGAGCCCGAGGGGGCGCATCCTGTGGTGAGGGTGTGTGCTGGTACCGTGCCCGCAGGGGGAAGGCAAGGGTTTTCCCCACCCCGCCTCCAGCCCCTGTCATGCTCCCCCCATATGCACAGGGACTCTGTAAGCTTGCTTGGTGCGCGGGGGGGACTGCGGGGGGTAAGCATTTCTTAGGGGCGGCATGGGCGCTGCGGCATGGGGTAGGCACGTTGGTGGACCCCGGCACGCATCAGAGCGCGCCGTCTCGCTGTCGGCCTAAGGCTTCCACTCCGCGCACTCGCTCACACAAGCTTACCTTCCTACTCAATAGAAGACGTGGTGTTCAGCCCTCAAGCTACAGCGCATTTTAAGCACGGCGCCGCGACAGACGGCTCGAGCCGCAAAGCCAAGTTTCCGACGACTTTTAGGAGGCAGTGCACACTCAAACTTCGTTCGTGCCAGGCGAGGTTGCTGTTGATGCAAGAGAACTCACACGTAGCAGTAGTCTATACGCACTGGCAAGCAGCGAGTGTGGGGCAGCCGGCAAATGCGTAAGCGTACGCATGGCGGTCGCGTTGCAATGCGTAACTTGGCGCAGAGGGTGGGCTTGACGTGTCCATCCTTCAATCCCGCTGTCACGGGGGAGGATAGAATTTTGGCAATCCGCGGGTGCACGGGGGTCAATCCCAATCCTCGGGGTGACACGTCCAATCCTCGCCCGGTGCAGTCCAATCCTAGAACGCGACTCCCAATCTGATTGTTTGCGCGTGTACATTACTGGGGAGCACCACCAGCAGGCGGGAGGGCGGTGCGAGAGGGCAGGTGCTATGGACCAAGCGCGGGCGTGTGTGTGCGTGTGCAGGAGCGTGAGGGGGCGGGGGCGCCCTGTACCAAGGGCCGGGTTGCGTGGCGCAGGCTCCTGTGTAAGGGCTGAGTTGCGCCGTCGGCTGTAACGGCACAGTCCCATCCGTGTCCAGTTTCAATCCCCATCCATCGAGGGTGCACCCATCCGCCCAGTTGCAATCCCCAACCTTCGAGGGTATGCCAATCCGCCCACGTGCAATCCCCATCCGTGCGACCCCCCTTCAATCCGTGCCGTGCAATCCCAATCCCCGGCCCTGGTCCCCGTCCAATCCCTATCCGTGCCCGTGACAGCCGTCCCGGCCAATCCTGGCCCGGTGCCCCCCCTCCGCTTGGCGTGCCACGCTACGCACACAGACGTAGCTCCACGCCTGTCGCGTGTCGCGTTAGGGGTACGCGACCCGACGCTTCGCGATCAGGCCTAACGCGAGCCAGCGCGCCCTACGCGCCCCAACGCGACCGCAACGCGGTCCCCCGTCCCCATAGTGTGACGGAACCATGCGCGCAAGTCGTTGTCCTCGACATGGGTGGCCATTGTTCGTCAGCCCCGTCTGCTTTACCTTGGGGTGCTTTTTGGGGGTGAGATTACCACAGGCCCTGACTGCTCGGGCGCAGCGCGCTGGGCTGTTGCCCTGCATGAGCCAGGCGGACCCTGCTCTCCGCCTCTGAACCGCGGCAGGCTGTCATGCCGCACGGGTCAGGCCTAATCAGGTGTTTCCCTTCCCCGGACATTTGCCCAGTGTGGGGGCATTATCTTGGTATTCATACCGCAGGAAACATGGGTTAACAAAGCAAAGCAAAGAACTGTTGTGCCGCGGCCATGTGTTTTGAAGACATCCTGATCCTTGACTTGCGGGGTCCTGGTGCTTTGCAGGAGGGGGGTGTATTCCAAGCTGCGTCGCGCACAAACGGCGCTTATTTCTTGAGGCTCCTCTTGGGGGCTGCTGGGCCCGGCGCGGGGGTTGAAGCGATCTTGCCCGACGAAGTTTGCTGAAGGACAGGTCCTTCGGCTGGTAACGTGGACTGAGCCACCCAGTCGGGCTGTGCAGGGGCGCCTCCGTTGCTGCCTCCGTGGCGTGCGCGCTGGGCGCGTGGTGGTGTGAGGTGGTTGCTCTGAGGGACCCAGGAACGGGTGCACCACGGCAGCTGAGCGTCGAGGCTAACGGCAGCTGGCCGACAGGGCCAGACTGGGCCAGGGGCAAGGGGCTGTGCGGTCGACTGTTTCTTGCGAAGGTTCTTGGCGAGCCTGCGCCTCTGCCGGACGGCACTAGCCCACTACATGTAGCTCTCGTTCCCTACAACACCTGTGTGGCAAGTGGCGCAGAAGGTTGTTAAGCAGCCTCATTGACCCGCCATGTTCGCAAAAGTAACGACCCCGGGTCGCCGTTCTCACTCCGCGCCCGAACCCGGCGGACTTGGCTCGCGAGGATACGTAGATGCATTACAGCGCGCGAGAGAGCGGCGCGGGGCCGCGCCGATGCGGGGTCGCGGAAATCGACCCGAAATTGAGCACCGAACTCCCTCTAATCGCGTCGGAACGCCACATGACCTCGACCAATCGATGCTTTCATGTCTAAGAAGCACTCGTGGTGCCAAATCCCCGCTGAAACGGCGCTCCCCGAGCAGCGGGAGGCTCTCGCGCGTCGCGACCAACCGTTTTTACTTGACAAGCCCGACCTGCGGCAGATCCTACTTGACAGGCCCGACTGTGACCTGCAGAGGCGCCAAGAAGCTGACGTGAGTGTTAGAGTATGCCCTAGTCCGCGTACCGGCAGTACCGGCATTGTGAAGCTTCGGTACGGAGACCCATGAAGCGCAGTAGCGCCATGGCGATCCCTTGTGGCTACGATATAAGCGAGGACTGGACTGTGTGAGCTAACGTATGCACAACTTACAGAGTCAGGCCCAGCCCTCGCTTATATCGTAGCCACAAGGGATCGCCATGGCGCTACTGCGCTTCATGGGTCTCCGTACCGAAGCTTCACAATGCCGGTACTGCCGGTACGCGGACTAGGGCAACAGCGGTCCAGATGTTTAGATGCTGAAAAGCTTCTCGTAGCAGGGGCGTCATGGGGCATGGCTTGAGTCACGGCGTCGCTTGTCCTCAACTTCAACTCGTGAATAACCCAGAACTCAGATGTTCCCAACCCACCCGTATCCCACCCAGCGAGATCGTTTCCCAACCCACCCGTACCCAACCCAACCCTTGACGCAAGCCTAAGCTACTCGCATGCATTCTCATTCTTTCCACTTGATCCAAACTTGCTCTCATCAGTCGGCAAAGCGCACCATGCGCGGCACTTCTTCAGGCTTTTTGCGGGCAAACTCCAGGAACTCGGGCTGTTGACGGAACTTGAGCCATGACGTGGACTCTAGGAATCGGCGGAAGGCAGGTGAATTTTGAACGGCGGAGAGGGGTTGCCAGCCGGTGGGCCGGACGAAGAACTGCAGGGCGTCGTTGACGCGGTCGAACTTGATGAGGCGGGCACGGACGATGGTGTTGTCGGGGGAGACGGAAAGGGGCGGAGGGGGTGGGGGCGGAGGGGAGACGGGCGTGGGCTGGAGGGGGGGCGGAGGCGGAGGGTCGGGGATGGGCTCATCGACGGTGACGGGAGTGGGGGCCGCATCAGAGCGGTCGGGGAAGAGGGCAGGGTCGTTGTCGGTCCAGGGGAGCAGGCGGGAGACGTGGAAGACGGGGTGGATGCGGCGCATGGAGGGGGGAAGGTGGAGCTGGTAGGTGACGGGGGTGATGACCTTGGTGACGACGAGGGGACCGATCCAGCGGTGACGCAGCTTCTTGGAGGGTTGGTCGGGGAGGGAGAGGTGAGCGGTGGAGAGGCGAACGCGGTCACCAACTTGGAAGGTGAGGTCGCGGCGGTGGGAGTTGGCGGAGGCGGTGGCGCGGGCTTGGGCTTCGGCGAGGTTGCGGGAGACGGAGGCGTGGAGGTCACGGAGGGTGCGGGCCAGGTCGGCGGCGGCGGGGTGAGCGGAGGGTGGGGGTTCTTGGGGACCGTGGAGGGAGCCGGGGGTGAGGGGGTGGAAACCGTAGTTGGCGTGGAAGGGGGTGGTGCGGGTGGCGGTGTGGTACGAGTTGTTGTAGGCGGCTTTGGCGATGGGGAGGTAGGATGCCCAGTCATCCTGGTAGGGGGCGATGGAGGCGCGGAGGATCTGCTCGATGGTACGATGGGTACGTTCGGTTTGGCCATCAGTTTGGGGGTGGTAGGCGGAGGAGATGTTGAGGCGTGTGCCGAGGTGGCGCCAAAATGACTGCCACACGTCAGCAGCGAACTTGGGATCGCGGTCGGAGATGATGCAGGTGGGGATGCCGTGGAGACGGTAGACGTTGGCGATGAAGAGCTTGGTGATGTACAGGGAGTCATCGGTGGAGCGGCAGGGGGCGAAGTGGGCTTGCTTGGTGAAGAGGTCGACGAAGGTGGCGATGCAGGTGTAGACGGAGCCGTCGAGGGCGCGGGAGGGGGGAAGGGAGGTGATGAAGTCGAGGGATACGTGGGTCCAGGGGCGAGACGGGAGGGGGAGGGGCTGGAGGAGGCCGGGCTTGGGCTGCGTGGAGGCTTTGGCGCGTTGACAGGTGGGGCAGGACTTGACGTAGGTGGTGATGGAACGGAGCATGTGTGGCCACCAAAAGGAGGCCGAGAGGGCGGCGTGGGTGCGGCGGGCGTCGGGGTGACCAGCGTAAGGTGAGTCGTGGAACTCACTGAGGAGGCGTGAGCGCAGGGCAGGGGAGCGGGGGATGGCGAGGCGGTTGGCGAAGTAGTACAGGCCATCAGAGGAGGCTTGGAGGTAGGCGGGGCGCTTGTCGAGCTGGTACATGGGGTCGGAGGCGTAAGCGGCGCGGACGTCGGCGAGGAAGTTGGGGTCGGGGGTGGCGTGGGAGGCGATGGCGTGGCAGGACTGAAGGCGGGAAGCAAGGGTGGGGGGGAGGGGGGCTGTGGCATCAGGGGTGATGGCGGCGAAGAGCTGAGCGGTGGTGGGGCTTTGTGGCAGGCAGGCGTAGACGAGGTCCGAAGCGAAGGTGGTGACGGGGAGGGAGGAGGCGGGGTCGGCGGTGGGGGTGGGGGAAGGGGCGGAGTCGGCGGCGGGGGCGGGAGAGGAGGCGGAGTCGGCGGCGGGGGTAGGGGGGGAGGTGGCGGTGGGGGCGGGGGAGGGGATGGAGTCGGCGGCGGGGGTAGGGGGGGAGGTGGAAGGAGGGTCGGGGTACGGCGGGGGCTTGACAGGGTTGCGGGAGAGGGCATCGGCGACGTTGGTTGGGCCGGGGCGGTAGGTGATCTCCATGATGTTTTGGTACGGGCCCAGGAATTGGAACCAGCGGGCTTGGCGGCGGGATAGGTCCTTCTGCGTGAAGAAGCGCTTAAGGGTGTCGTGGTCGGTGCAGACGGTGAGGCGCTTGCAGCCTTCAACGTAGCAGCGAAACTTCTTGAGGTTGTGTACGACACCGAGTAGCTCAAGCTCGTGCACGGGGTAGTTGGCCTCGTGCTTATTGAGCTTGCGCGACTCGAAGGCGACGGGGTGCAGGGCACCGTCACGTTCTTGCAGCAGGACGCCACCGAGGCCAAGGATAGAGGCGTCGGTGTAAAGGGTGAAGGTGGCGGAGGGGCCGGTCTCGGGGATGATGAGGGCGGGGGCGGAGCAGAGGGCGGAGTTGACGGCATGGAAGGCGGCGACGCACTCAGGGGGGACGGTTTTGGGAAAGGGGACGGAGGCACGTGTAAACTCGAGCCAGGGGGCTGTGAGCTGGGCGAAGTTGCGGACGAAGCGGCGGTAGAAGCCCACGAAACCGAGCCAGCTGCGTACGGCGGTGGTGGAGTTGGGGATTGGGTAGTCACGCAGGGCGGCGAGCTTGGAGGGGTCGGTGGTGACGCCATCTTTGGAGACGATGAAGCCGCAGAACTTGGTGGAGGGCTGAGCGAAGGAGCACTTGGAGAGCTTGACGTGCAGGCGGTTTTTGCGGAACAGGGCCAGAATCTCGTCCACATGCTGTACGTGCTCGTCCAACGTACGGGAGTACGACAGGGTGTCGTCCAGGTACGCCAGCGCACAGCGGTGCCGTACGGGAGCCAGTACGTCATTCATGAGGGACATGAACGTACCGGGGGCCCCAGACAGACCGAACGGCATGACTAACCACTCGAACAGGCCGTACTTGCACTTGAAGGCGGTTTTATGGATGGAGTCCTCGTGCATGCGCACTTGGTGGTAGCCCTGATAGAGGTCAAACTTGGAGAAGACAGTGGCGCCGTGGAGTTGGTCGAGCAGCTCGTCGATGCGGGGGAGGGGGTAGGCGTTGGGGAGGGCGATGGCGTTACAGCCGCGAAAATCGCAGCACAGTCTCAGGGACCCATCAGCCTTGCGGGCGAAGAGGACGGGGGCGCCGAAGGGGGAGGTGGAGGGGCGGATCCAACCTCGGTCGAGGTAGTCCTTGATCTGACGATCCAGCTCTTGCAGCTCGGCCGGGGACATGCGGTACTCACGCTGCTTGGGGGGAACAGCGCCAGGGACGAGGTTGATGCGGTGGTCGCAGGCTCGCTTGGGCGGTAGACCTGAGGGCTCCTTGAAGACATCAGGGTACCGGTCGATGACGGCTTGGAGGGCAGGGGGGATGGATGGAGGTGGCGGCGGAGGTTGGGGGGCTTCGGGGTCATCACGCGGGTCATCGAGTGGGCGGAGGATGGCGGAGTAGATGGTGGGAGGCTGGGGAGCGGGGGCACGAGGACGAGGGGGCGGCGGCGGCGCATAAGCTTGACGGATGAGCTTGCTCATGCGGGCGGGGGAGACGAGGGCAAGGGAGGGGGGTGGCGGGGCGGGGATGGTGGGGAGGCGATGGTGGTTGAGGGTGACGAAGTTAGTGGCCCAGTTGATGGTGAGCTGGTGGGTGTTGGCAGCCAGCCAAGGCTTGCCTAGAATAGCATCGTAGCCATCGATGTCCAGGACGAACAGGTCGAGGCGCTCATGGTGGGGGCCGAGGGAGATGGGGGCGGCGGTGAGGGCTGAGGCGGCGGTGGCGAGGAACCCGTTGGCAAGGCGGACACGGAAGGAGTCGGAGGGGGAGAGGGGGGCGGGGCGAAGGTGATGCTTGGATAGGAAGGAGGCGGCTACGAAATTGCGTGAGGCGCCGGAGTCTAGGAGGAGGCGGGCGGGGCGACCAGCAATGAAGCCAGTCAGGACGATGAGGGCGGAGGAGGTGGCAGCGATGCGGCCGAGGTTGGGGATGGAAGGAGGCTGGGAGGTGGAGGTGAGCTCATCGATGGTGGGGAGGTGGGGAAGGCCGAGAGAGGAGGAGCGACGGGCGAAGGTGGGAATGCGGGGTGGTGGTTCGGAGACGGAGGCGGGGTTTGAGGCGGAGAAGGGGGCAGGAGGTTGGACGGCGGAGGAGGAGGGGGGCTGGACGGCGGAGGGGGAGGGGGGCTGGACGGCGGCAGGGGAGGGGGACTGGACGGCGGAGGGGGAGGAGGGCTGGACGGAGGAGGGGGAGGAGGGCTGGACGGAGGAGGGATCTGCGGGGGAAAGGGGGGAGGGATGCGCGGAGGAGGGGGAGAGGGAATGCGCGGCGGAGGAAGGAGGGGCAGGGAGGTGGTGGTGTGGGTTTGGGGGAAGAGGGAGGAGGAACTGGAGGGACTTGGTGGCGGCGGAGGCGATCGTTTCGATGGCAGATGAGAACTGGTGAACGAGGGAGGCGATGGAGTCGAGAGGTGGTGGCTCAGGCGGGGGACGGCGGCGGAGGAGGCGACGGCGGATTGCACAGCAGACGAGGGCGCCGGAGTGCTGTGGCTGACATGGTGCTCCGGCGAGGCCAGGGAGGCCATTTAGCGGCGGGCGCCGGGCGAGCGGCCACGGCGCTGGTTGCTGCGGTCGAAGGAGGGCCGAGAGTCACGGCTGTTGGAGCGGGAGGCGTAGGGAGTTGGCTTGCGGTCGGAAGAGCGGTGGTCGGGGGAGGCGGAGGAGCGGCCGTCGGGGCTGCGCGAGGGGTGGCGAGAGGAGAAGGAGGCGGGGCGGGAGGAGGAGGAGCGGTCGGAGAGGGCGGAGGCGCGGCTGTCGCGGGAGCCAGAGCGGCGGGCCAGGCCGTACTTGTGCATCAGGTTGGGGTTGGCTGCGATCTTGGCGGCGAGCACGCGGCAGTCGTACTTCTTGTGGCTGTCCGAGCCGCACTGTCCGCAGCGGTTGGAGGCCAGGCGGCGGGACAGGGACTCGGGCTCGACGCCGATGCACTTGACGTTGCGGGGGAGGGGGAGGATGGCGCTCAGGGAGGCGGGGGGGGAGCGGGAGGGGGAGCGGGCACCGCGGCGGCGGTTGTGGGGCCAGGGCCGGGACATGGCGCGGGCGGCAGCGCTGGTATCCATGAAGTCGGCGGCCTTGATGTCCTTGTGAGAGGGGGAGAAGGCGGCGACAGTGTTGCTGGTGTGGACGTTGACACAGATGTTGATGGCGTCCTCGAGGGTGGCGGGGCGGCCGTTGGAGTAGACCTTCTTGCGGTACTTGGAGTCGAGGCCCTCGCAGAAGTTGAAGACGCGGTCGAACTCCGAGCGCTCGTTGCCGATCAGCGAGTCGTGCTGGCGGTACAGGCTGATGTACTCCAGGATGTTGTCGTGCAGGCGGAGGCGGCGGAGGGCGCGGGCGGTGGCAAGGATGATGTCGGGGTTGGCGCAGTGCTTGAGCAGGAGGTCCTGCAGGTCCTCCCAAGTCTTGGGCTGGGTCTTGTCAGACGCAGAGAGCGTGTCGCGCAGGTGAGCGCACAGGCCCTGAAGGGCGCCGAAGACGGGGTTGTCGGAGTTGCTCAGGTAATGCTGCACGGAGCACAGCCAGGACAGGATCTTGTGCGCCCCGTGGCGAGCGGGGTTGAAGTCCGTCAGGTGGCGAGGGAGCTTGGGCGGGGGCTTGGAGCCGGTCTGCGGCTGCTGCGGAAGGTTGCGGACGATGGTGGAGACGATGGTGGCGACTTGCTCGGGGGTGAGGGGAATCGCCGGGGCGAGGGCGGGACCGGCGGGGGCGGGGCCGGCGGGCGCGCCGGGAGCAGCAGCATCCGCAAAGGCATCCATTTTGCAGCCTGAGAGGCAAGGAGAAGGCGGAGATCTTGGTCAGGAGAGGCGGTGATCGGCGGATGATCGCCGCGAGAATGGTCGCGAATGGGGTCGCAGCGAGGAGCGTGGGGGAGCGACGAGGCCAGGAACGTAAACTACCCGCTACCAAATGTTAGGCTAACACGGGGTTGTTGCCTGGGAAGCTGGCTACGCTAGCTGTAGTCGCAGAAGCGATGCTTACTCGGGCAGAGGCCGGGAGCGAGTTCAGCGAGGGACTGGACTGTGTGAGCTAACGTATGCACAACTTACAGAGTCAGGCCCAGCCCTCGCTTATATCGTAGCCACAAGGGATCGCCATGGCGCTACTGCGCTTCATGGGTCTCCGTACCGAAGCTTCACAATGCCGGTACTGCCGGTACGCGGACTAGGGCATACTCTAACACTAGGCCAATGGGCCGCAACTCGGCGACTGGCGATGGCCCTCGGCGAGCAAAATGTATCGCGCCGCACCATACTCACAACTCCCGCGCCCGATGAGCACACAAACTCGATGTACCATACATGTCATACAGGTCAGTAGCCATACAGCTCATAACTCGTCCTGTCCTCAGTAGCCATACAGCTCATAACTCGTCCTGTACCAAGAGCCCTCCTCAAGCCCATCCATCCATCCTCGGGCTCAGCACCCTTGGCCCCGCGCAGTCCTTGACCCTACCTCCGGCAACCTCTTCAACCCAGCTCACGGCACAAGCAACATTGTCAAGCTCCCACATCCCAGCCCGCGTGCGGTGTGGGCAGCTGGCTTGCATAGCATCTGTCTGCATCTTCAAGGCAGCTCCAGCCAAGCAAGTCCTCACCACCCGTGGGCCCACAGCCCTTGCGCCTGAGGCGCACATCATAGCAGCATGCCCCACGTCCAGCCTCCCGCATAGCCTGCGGCCCAGATCCCAGGCCAGCTTACCGGCCCAAGCCAGGCCCCTCCCAATCAACCTGCGGCCTCGTCCCCCTCAACCCTCCTCAAGGGGGTGGGGGAGTGCCCTCACTCCCCCGCCTCCCCCCCGCCTCTCCCCCCCCCCCCCGCAGACTGCTTCACCCTAAACCCGCTATTTAAGCAGACCTTTGACCAGCCATGTTCGCAAAAGTTCCGACCCCGGGTCGGCGTTCTCACTCCGCGACCAAAGCCGTCGGAAGTGGCTCGCGAGGATACCTAGAAGCAGTAGAGCGCGCGAGGGAGCGGCGCGGGGCCGCAGAGCCCCGCGGTCGCGGAAATCGACCACATCGCGGGCAGCAGTCTTCCTCAAGCCGCGTCGGAACGCCTCGCGACCGCGACCAGTGGATGCCTTGATATCAAGAAAGCACTCGCGGGGCCAAAGCGCGGCCGAAACGCCCCTCACCGAGCAGCGGGAGGCTCTCGCGCGACGCGACCAACCGTTTTTACTTGGCAGCCCGACCTGCGGCAGATTTTACTTGACAGGCCCGACTGTGACCTCCAGGGGCGCCAAGAAGCTGACGTGAGGCCCAATGGGCTGCGGCTCGGCGACTGGCGATGTGCGTGGCCCTCGGCGAGCAAAATGTATCGCGACCTCATAGCGCGCGACCGACCACACTCACCACAACAGCACCCGATCGGCACACAAACGTACTTTACAATACATATAGGTCAGTAGCCATCCATTTGAGAACTCGTCCTGTACAAGACCCCGCCTCAACCCCATCCATCCAGCCATCCTCGGTCGAGCGAGCACAGCTCTCTCGGCCCCGCCCCCTCCTTCACCCAGCCTCCGACAACCTCTTCAGCCCAGCTCAAGCCTCAAACTACAATGTCAAGCTCCCAACCCCAAGTCCGCGTGCAACGTGGGCAGCTGGGCTTGCTGAGCATCTGTGGGCATCTGTGGGCATCTTCCAGGCAGCTCCCTGCAAGCACGTCCTCAGGCCCTCAGCCCTTGCGCGTTGCGCCTGAGGCGCTCACCATAGCAGCTTGCCCCACGTCAAGCCTCCCGCATTCTCCTGCGTCCCAGCTCGCAGGCCAGCTATCCAGCCCAAGCCAGAGCCTTTGCCGACCCCAGCTTCCCCCTGACCCACGCAAGGGGGTGGGGGAGTGGCCCCCGCCCACTCCCCCGCCCCCCACCCCTCAACTCCCCTCCCCCTCCCCCCGCAGACTGCTTCACCCGTCACCCGCTATTTAAGCGGCTCAATGACTAGCGATCCGCCCACTCGACCGACCCCGGGTCGCCGCGCGGGGCGCCATATTCAGCAGGCCGCAAGCGGCCGCCGGACCCAGCGCGATCAATAGGCCCCGACGTGAGGACCAAGCAGCGCCCGGCCACGCGCCGCGAGCGCGACGCGACCCAGCCCGCAAGCGTCGCGAGCACAGTCAAAAGTGCACTTTCTGCAAGAGGCTCACGCAGCCAGCAAGCGAGTCACAGCACTTGTGCGCGAGCGACGTCGGCGAGCATTGATGCCCCGAACGCGCGCCCGAAAAGCGCCGAAAGAGCCCCACCTGCTGACCCAGTACTGGCAACATAAGCGCCTTGCAGTATAAGCAAGGCCTGGCAACAAACTCGCGACGCGACGCAGCAACATTTCAAAAGTCGGCGCCCGCGCCGACCAGCCTCAGCACAAGCGAGCAACGTCGCACTTGTCTACATCACAAGGGCCTTCAAAGGCGCAACTCGGTACGCAAAAGCGTCCCCGAGTGCAAGCGGCGTCAATGCTCGCGCGCCCAAACGCGCGCCGACCTTCCTCCGAGGCCACCAAGAGGCATATCGCGATACAAGGAAGGCTTGGTGATGCTCAATTGAGCGAAGCATCGCGGGCCGTATCACAAGCTCGGTCAACGCCGACGCGTCCCAAACACAGCACGCCCTCCCAGCCCCGCTGAGCTTCCAAGCCCAGGAATCCAGCCTCCGCGCACCCCCGTTGCTCCCCTTTCCTCACCGGAGCAAAGACCGCTTCAACAACGCACAAACACGCTAGTTATGCCGCCTGTCGAATCACGAAGTCGAGCTGGGGGTGACCCTGGGTCACCGGGGCGTGTCGTTATACTCTGTGGGGCCCCAGAGGCCGCCAAAGTTCGTGCAGCGGGTTCCTCGCAGACTAAAAGGCCTACAGCCGCGGGGCTGGGCCGAATGGAGCACGTGGGTGGGCCGACCTTGGCGCATGCACGAGGACACTTTAGGCCATGCGCAGGGACTCACATCGCGCAAAGCATTCATGGAATACACATGTGTTTGGCGCAACTCGTTGCACGACCGCGAGTGCGTCGCGCTCAGTGCCCCATCTCGGCATCAAAATGCCCCAACCCGCTGCGAGCACCCTGCGACGTCTCCCAAGCACGTCGACCATGCGCTCTGAACCGGCCGTTTAATCGCGGTGCCATTTGCTGCCTTACGCCGGGGCGTTGGCTAGAAGCGAGGGTGCCGCTTCTGCCGGCCTCGCGACCGGGAGCCATGCAGCCGGCCACAAGGCAGGAGCTGCTGGCGGCGGGGGGGAGCCGGCTGCAGCCGCTGCCGGGATGCACGACTCAGCCCTCGAGCCCACGGCGGTCACTATTAACCCCCACCGCCATGGTGCAAGCGGAGCTCGGGTTCCACCTGGAGGACCGGATGCAGCACATCCAATTGTACGATCAGTGTGGCACTCACCTTGGCGAGATTGGTGGGCTGTTGGTGTACGCTGTGACGACAGGTCAAGCCGATGACAAGACGCGCATGGTGGCCGTGGCGGTGGAGGCCAAGAGCAACATGACACCAAAAGAGTTCGACAAGGTCCACGTCAACATCCGACACCTGAAGGGCGCCATTGCGATGGGCATGGATGCCTGTGGTGACTACAAGTACACAAAGCTGTGCCGCTCTCTCAGCGTGCTGCAGGGCGCCCAGCTGTCCGTGGCTGTTGGGGCGCCGGTTGTACCTGCCGAGATCGCATCATTGGCTGCCGAGCTTGGATACCTGGTCGTGGAGGACATTCGGGGTGGGCAGTACAAGGCTGGTACCTGTCTCAACACTCGATCAAATGAATTCTGAGACACCTCAGCATCCATTTGTTTCCTGTCTTCTTCGTGTCTAGAGCAGGCCTACCGCACGTCTCTCTGCACCCTAAGCAGACGCGCTACCTGACTCCAACACCAGGGCCTGTTTCATGCGTCATCGGCGGCTGCCTACTCCGCAGTCTGTAGCGCTCTACACAAGACACCGCTACTCCCCCGGTATTCTTTCTCTTGACGTCAAGATCACCTCGAAATGAACTTCCCAATCCGACCCATCAGCGGCTGCCCTTTGCAGGCGGCTCTGTCCATGCTTGCGGGCCGCTCGGGTAGCAGCAGGCAGCGTCGGATGTTGAGGGCTCCGTTCAAGTCGCGGTTGATGAACTTGCCTCCTGACTGCTTGGTGGAACTACACCACAGCAAGCCTCGAACCGCGACCGTCTCCACCTTGCCTCCCCTCTTGACGATCTTCCTCGCCACCTTCTCCAGGATGATACCGTGGTACACCCTTGTCAACCCTGCGTGGTACACCCTTGTCAACCGGAACTCGTCCACCGCCAGCGTCCGTCCACCCGCACCAAATGTTGGAAATGCCGTTCGACTTCTGAATCAGGGGGCCAAGCGCCACCTCTGCCAACTCCCGGAACACCTTGCGGCGCTCAAAAAGAGTCTACTCTACAAGAGACTTCACCCCCCGCACCCCTCTCAGCGCCCCTTTCAGGGCCCTCCACACGCCGCCTTGTGCCCCGCCTTCCAGTCCTCCCACTGGCACTCCTTGCAACAGTACTCCACCCGCCCGCACCCCCCGCACTTCTGCCGCTTCAGCACTACCTCGCTCTCGCCCGCCAGGTTGACGCAGGCGGGACTGGCGCAGGCGGGCGGCAGGCCCAGGCGCCGCCGGGCCTCGGCCGGTGGCACGAGCAGCGGCGACAGCGTTTGCAGCAGGCTCGCAGGTTTGGTGCTTGGCTGCAGTTGCGGCAGGGTGCTTTCGAACGCTGGTGACCCTGCCTCCAGGTGTGCCGCCAGGAGACAGAGGATGATGGGCCCCGCACGCGGGCCGAAGCTCTCGCTCGTTTGCGCGAGGACTCGCACCGCCTCCGGCCGCCATGCGAAGTCGCCGTGCGCCCGCAGGACCTCGTCTGGGGCAGTGCACGCCAGGCGTGCCGCGCTGTCAGCGACGAAGCGCTCGTCCTCTCCGCGACTGGGGCGCCTCTCGAGGACTCGGAGCACTTGCATCGCCGCGCCCACCAGCGGCACGAGGCCCGCCTGCGTGATCGCGTCGCGGCGCCACCCGTCATCGGAGCAGGACGACGAGAGGACGCCGGCACACGCGGCCGAGTCCATGACCTTGCGGAAGCAACTGGACCACCCAACCTGAATGTGGAGAGAGGCCAGGGCGGCAAACATGACGACATTTTGCTGTAGCAGGCTCGAGAGCATCGGCAGCCACTCGCCGACGGCGACGGACAGCACGAGGCCCAAGGTCTCCGCCCTCTGCGCCGGAACGCCGGCGCCGTTGAAGACCGCGGGGTTGACGGCCGCGTCCAGGACGCTGGTGGCCAGCCTCAAGGCGATTCCGCGGAACGTGCGTGCTCCCAGGCGCAGCGCTCGCCGCAGGTGCTTGGTCACCAAGGCCACGAAGGCCGCTGCCTGGAGGCCGTCCCCGTAGGCCAGGAGGGACATGAGAGTGCGCGCGGGTCCGAGGGCCTCGCCGTCCCTGGTCAGGTCCCGCAGCAGCCGCTCCGCCACGGCAGCATGGCCGACCTTGGGGGCCTTGGCTATCTCCGGCCCTGCGCGTTGCAGCAGCTGCTCCAGGTCCCGCAGCAGCCGCTCCGCCACGGCAGCATGGCCAACCTTGGGGACGTTGACGACCTCCGATACAGTGCGCCGCAGCAGCCACTCCAGGAAGGGCAGCGCGCCGCCGGCCAGCGCCGCCACGACGCCTGGCGGGCCACCCCCTCCGCCTCCACTACCGCCTGCACGGGGAAGGACCAATGTGCAACATTAGAGTAGGAACATCTGAGTCTGAGTAATTGGAAATGGCTACTGCACTACGTACCGACGTGGGCGTCGATGTCCAGCATCTGCGCGAGCCCCGCGACAGCAGTTGCGGCGACCTCCCAGAAGAGAGACGCCTGACGCCAGACGTCGGCCGCCAGATCCGTCCAGCGCCCGGGCCAGGGACGGCGGGACAGGATGCAGTCCACCAGTGAGCGCATCACGACGTCGGCAACCATGGCGTTCTCCTCAGACCCCCGCAGGCAGGTGGGCCCGCGCGCCGTTGCCGCCGCCGCCGCCGCGGTCCACGCGCGGAGGAGCACCTTGACCGTCGTGAAGGGACCCCACTCGGGCGCCGGCATGTTTGGGTGCAGCCTGCTCGCCAGGGTCGTTAGCGTTAGGACTCTGCTCTGCTCGTTGTGCGTGCTCGCTAGCTGCCGGAGTCCGGCGTCGAGTCCGGCGTTGAGTCCGGCGTCGAGTCTGCGCAGCGCTGCCCACCCCAGGGCGCAGACCATGTGGCTGGCCCAGTGGCTGGCGAGGGCCCGCCGCAGCTGCTCCTTGGTCCCCGCCTCCACTTTGATCAGGAGGTCGAGGAACTGCCCGTAGGCCCTTGCGTACTCTTGGTACATCTTGGCCAACTCGCCCTCCATCAACAGGGGCCCGCACGTGCGCAGCAAGGTGTCGAGGAAGAGCGCGGCGTGGTCCAGGACGTGCGATGTCGACAGGGCCGCCACCAGCGGGCCGCGCAGAGCTGCGCCGTGGGCGCCCTCTGCAACCTTGGTGAGCCTGGTCAGGAGCAGTATGGGCGCGAAGAAGACGGACGACGCATGGAGACGCCCCGGTTTCAGGACCAGCGGCGGCGGGCCCGCCTCCCGCAGGAGCTTCGCCGACGCCACGAGCTGCGCCCCAGCAGCGTGCAGGGCCTTGACCTTCTCGTCGAGGAGCAGGCGCTGGGCTAGCTCCAGCTGCCCTGCCACAGCCAGCGGCGCGGGTGGCTCCATTGTCAGCAGTAACTCCGCGTATTCGCACGCGTAGACCCGCACAGCGCGCCGTTGGTGCTCGACCTTGTCCGTGTCCGCGGCGTATGCCGGCTTCATGGGCAGCCGCAGCGCCACGGCCACGAGCTTCAGGAGCCCATCGCGAGCTGCCGAATCCTTGAGGACCTCGCAACGGGCATTTTCACCCTGCAGGAAGACCCTCAGCTCCTCTAGCTTGTCGAGCGTGTCGAGCTCAGGAAGATTCCTGGACAGGAGGAGTCGCTCCGCGAGCTCTCCCAGGCCCGCGAACTTCGCGAGCTTCTCCCGCGCGCCTACTGGAGCTTGCTCGTGCGGCAGTAGACCCTGCTCACGCGGCAAGGGAGCCTGCTGACGCGTACGCGACGGCATCGCACTAAGGTGTAAGGCAATGGCCTGGAGCGGCCATGGCACTGGGTAGCCGGCAATACCGTTCGAGAAAAGAGGAAAGAATCACGAGTGCATAACATAACGCCATGTTCGGCCCTGAAGTACGACAGGTCAGCCTCAGTCTCTGGTCGGCTTCGTCCATTGAGGTCAATGTAAAGATTAGAAGAAGCCGAGATGTCGCAATCGGCTCCAAAGACAGTCGCGAAGGAGCGGGACGGGCTCGATGGGAGGGGTGACACGCGCTGAAATGTTGCGAAAGTCATGTAAAAGTCCGAAAAATTGTCCTGCATCCCCTCGACACTACAGTAGAGCAGGGATAAGGGTGGTCGCCGACCAGTGCACTCGTTGCATTGCGCTTTCCGTGTAACTCGTCTTCCGTGTCTTCTTTGCCCTCGAAAATAGTCTGTCCCAACGAGGTCAGTGGTGACACCACCTTTCTTCGTCCCACCCCCCGTGGGGTGAACCCCTCAGCGCCGCCCGAGCGTCAGCTGCGGGACCTCGTCAACGGTGACCATCCGGTTGAGGGCGAGCGCCATTTCCATGATGCGCATCCAGACCTCCGTAGGCACCGCCGGGAATGCGCGGAGGAGCGCCGCCTTGGCATAGGACAGCTGTCCGACGTACGGTGCCTCCTGGCGCTCGTACACGCGCGCGAAGATGCGGCGCGTCATGATCTTGATCATGATCTGGTCGACCGCCAGGTCGGGGATCCTGAGCGCCGCCAGTCCCTGCCACAAGCAGCAGTCCTTGTGGATCTCCGCATCAGGCCGGACGTCCTCCCGTACGCGGAGGAGTCTCTCGTCCTTCCACGATGAGTTCCAATCAGGCATGGACCAGGATGTCTTGGCCCTCAGGGGCCCGTCCGGCGTCAGGTTGCCACCGGCCCACGCGCAACCACTCCTCCGCACGAAGGGCTTGCCGACCCGGAAGTCCTCGTCGTCGAACTCGTCCGTTGGGCTCACCTTTGCGCAAGCGTCGCAGTACAGTGCGTGTTCGGTGACCCGCGCGATGCTCTTCAAGGAGAGCTCGTGCACCGCGGCGCAACCGGAGCACGTGAAGCTACCGACGGGCACGAAGCCTAGCTCGTTCACCACTCGGAACGTGTCTTTGGGGTCCTGCACGGGACCACTGTTGCGGATACGGACCATGGTGTATCGCGCAGGGATGTAGCCGATGATGCGTGCCTTGCCGCCGCCGTACTCCATGATGTGCTCAAAGTCCTCCGCGGACGCGAGATTGAGTAGGTAAGACATCTGGTGTGATCCGTGTGTTCTGGTGCGTCTACTAAATCTTCCCGGCCAAACGTCAATTATCTACATTACGGCCCGTTTGTCCTACTACATTCACTCTGGTGTGCATCCCCGTCGGTCTGGGACCACTACGCCGTGACATGGGCTTTAGTGTAATACCCTACAGTGCCGTCGGGTAATGAATCGAACGGGTACCCCCAGACCGCTCATCACCGTCCAGCGTTTCCGTCAGGTACCAAGTTGCTGGGGTCTAACTATCCTAAACCCCGGTCTACTCGCTACCATCAGGCGTAATCACATCAATGTGCGAGCTCCCCAACGCCATCCTCCTCCTCCCCGAGCTCCTGCGGAACCGCTCGAGCCCTGCGCGTCTGCTTCCGCAGGTGCGTAGGCCTCTCTTCTTCACCTCGCAGGAGCGCCTCCAGCACCAGGAGCAGGTTCTTGGTGGCGTTGATGTCGCTGTTGAAGACCCTGGATGTGTGCTCCTGGGTGCGTCGACCACGCACCACGCACAACTTCAGCGTCTCCAACTCCCTTCCCTTGTTGCCCCTTACGCCCAAGAGCTCCACCCCCTCTTCCTGGGGGTGGTGAACCACCTCGCTCGGCCTCGTGCGCAAGAGCTTACACCACGTGTCCACGCCCTTGCCACCCAGATGCTCGTGGCAGCCACGGCACTCCTTCAGCCCCCGCAGAGCTCGGCCGTGGTCGTCCTTGATGTCCTGCAGCACGTTGCCGCACCGGTGACACGTGGCGGTGGTGCGCGTCTCATCCAGTGGCTGCACGCAGCTCTTGGGGTGCCGCGTCTTCAGCGAGCCGAGCGCCTTGCACGCCGCCTTGCCCATAGCCTTGGTCGGCACGGACACTTCACCGCGGCCAGTCGCGGCGAAGCCGGCGTCACCACGGCCCAAGACCACTGCCACGCCCTTGGGCGCGTACTTGCGGATGAGGTCTGCGTAGTACTGCGCCATCACCCCCTGTCGCCGCCGCCACAGCAGCATCTTCCAGCGCGCGTACCAAGGATCGTACACGTGCTCTTCCGCCAGGATGTCCTGGACCACCGCCAGCCGCCGCAGCATCGCCTGGAAGTCGCGAGGGTTGCAAGTGCGCCAGGACTCGCCGCCGCCGCCCAGGTGGCTAATGCCCAAGCGCAGCAGCTGGTCTTGCCGGCGGCGAAGCTTCACCTCCTCTCCGTGTCGTGTCTGGAGCGACCGCCGCCATCAGGCGCTCCTGGTGCTCCTCCGCGGGTGCGTGTGGCGAGTCCAGCGGCGGGCACTTGACCAGCGCCTGCGACAGGTTGACGCGCCCTGGGTCCTCTGCCATTTTGACCAGCGAGCGGTGTTTCTCCGGTGACAGCGACGCCAGGAAGCGGCGCAACTGCTCAACCTGGCTGATGGCCTGCAGCTCCCGGAGTTTGGCTCGCGACATCAGCGGGTTCACCTCGAGTACGACGCACAGCGCCACGCCATCCGTCATCACCGAGCGGCACCGCGGCTCCTGGGCATCGTCCGGCCAGCTGCCTGCACCGCAGCGACTCTTCTGCTTCCGGCCGCCGCTGCCCGTCGCGGCCGCCTGTCTGCGTTGCGAGCGAGCGGCCTTGTTCGCGGCGAGCCATGCGCTGCGGTGTGCTCCGAATGCCCAGGCCAGCAACGGGACACCCGCAGCTGCCGCGGGGCGCTCCTCATACAAGGAGCCACCGATGCGGTTGCCGCACAGCGCCAGCAGCTCCTTGAGGACCCGCTCGTCGATGTACGCAAACGTGCGCGACGTCTTGATGATGGGGCAGGCGCTCCAGGCGTGGTCGCCGCGCGCCTCGGCCTTGAGGGACAACTCCATGTGCAGCTTGAACACTCTCGGCGTCAGCTTCAAGCGGTCCATACGCGCACTGCCTGTCAGCCCGCAGCGCCCGCGCAGCTCGGTCACCAGCGCTGCCAAGGCGGGTGGGAGCCTCATGCTGGGCGCGGCCCCGGCGTTGAGGGCGGTGTATGCGTCGCTGGCGAAGCAGGCTGCGTCGCCAGGAAACGTCATGACGTTACGGCCCGTCCGCGCGTCCTTGCGCGTGTACCCTCCCATGTCGGCGATGCGACGCTGGAATAGCCGCTTCACTCGAGCGGTCAAGTGCGTCGTCACGTGCGCGGTCAGCGCACCCTCGTACTCCCGGGCCATGTCGGTGAGCGCCTGGTCCCAGCTCATGAAGCGCAGGTCGTCCAGAGTTGGGTAGAGCGGCTCCAGCAGCGGCAGATTCGCCTGCCACACGTGCGCCAGCTCGAGGTGGGGCGGGCTCGCGGCCTCGCGGATGGACACGCCCCGCATCGGCAACGACGCCTTGAAGGGCATCATGCAGTACTTGAACGTCTGGTCCAGGAAGCTGGACTGGTCGAAGAGGCCGGCCTGGAAGGCGTGCTGCGCGAAGAGGTTGGCCACCTTGGAGCCCGCGGCGCGCACCAGCGACGCCGCGGTGACGTAGCGCTCGATGGCGTCCAGGAAGACGGGGTCCTTGACCATGGTCCGTAGGTAGCGCTTGCGGACGATGTTCTCCTTCTCATCCGTCCGGTCGTACTCCAGGTCGGTGACGAGGTTGGCGCGGCGGGCTTGCTCCAGCAACTCCTGGCGCGTGTAATTTCGGCCATCCTCTAGACAGGCCTCGGGCGTGTTGCTCGCCTGGAGCCGTTTGACCAGGATCTCCTTGGAGAGTACTCCAAGCTTTGGAGACATGCCATCCTATGTGGTACTCAAGCAGTAGCTTTGGCGGCTTTTATGTGGGATATTTCAGTGCGCGTACTGACTTCTTCAGAAGACCCCAGAAGACTACAGAAGCCTGTCGAGAAGGTGGCGGAAGCTGCCCCGCACATGGCCTGCAGGAAGCTGCCTTACCGCGGCCTGGACGCATGCGTCGAGCCCCCCTGGCCACGGCCAAGACGCGCGGAAGGCGTGCTTGACCCAAGCAAACACATTTTCGATGGGGTTGAACTCGGGGCTGTATGGAGGTGTGAATAGGGGGGTGTACCCCTTCTCGTGGAAAGCTGATTGACAAGCGCCTCCACAGTGGATGCTAGCGTTGTCCAGAAGAAGCGTGGCCCCAGGCGGGTATGGCAATGCCAAGACAAAATTGCAGAACACCTGGCGGTTGACAGGACCACGAACGAGCTCCGATGTGCTGGCTGTCAGCTCCCACAGCCATGAGGAGAGAGCGGTGTTTCCAGGAGGAGCAGGGGGAGTGAACGACACAGGGTCTACCACGCATGGAGTAACCGTAGATGGGCAGCGTTTTCTCCGAAAAGTAACACTCATCAATGGAAACAAGAGGTGATCCAGCGGTGAACGCTTGCTGAAGGCTTTGCAGGAAAGCGGTCTCGCGCGCATGCTGTACGGGTGGGTCAACCGGCCTGGCCAGGCGCTTTTGACGTGCGCTTCCTGGAGACCCCGAGCTGCTTCAGCATGGTGCGGACATAATCACAATCCATACCTAGCCACAATGACAAGGAGTCCTGAAGGTGTTGCCGCATCTCCCGAAGGGTGGTCACAGGGTTTGCACACAGAAACGACCGGAGGACCTGCAGGGCTCGCTCGCACTTGCGAACGGGCCGCCCTTTCGGTTTGGTCAACCCATGGGCAACACCTCGAGTAGCCCAGCGATGCAGGGTGCTCGTGCTAATTTTACAGAACCTTGCGGCCTTCCGAAAACTGCCAATCCTCCGCAGGTACGCCACGGCGAGCCTCCAAAACTCGATGGAGTACATTGCACCATTCTCTCTGTTTCGATTCATTATCGACCCTCACTGTAGGAACCGCCCTCGCGCTTGACGGACCCTCGCCGGGATCGACCAGCCAACGTCAGTGTTGAACGTGTGGCCATTTTGCATCGTCGCTTGAGTGGGCGTTTGTATAATCCTCCTCCAAGAGAGATTCACCAGTAGTCGTCATTGCTTGACTCGCTGTTGGACCACGAGGATTCCGTGTCGTAATCGTCGTAGTAGAGTCGGCTCTCGCCTAGGGTCTCCTCCTCCTGCGTGAGCGGTTCTGTCCCGTGGCGGCTCACGAGTGCCGCCAGCCGCGGTGGAAGCTCTTTGACTCGCTCATCTCGAGTCTTCGGCGAGCTATTGACAAAGTCGCGCACGGCAAGGATCTTGGCCTTCTCTGTGTCACGGACGTTTGCCATGAAGTTGGAGTACCCCGCCCCGCTGTATGTTCCGTGGACGACGTACTCCGCGCATATGCGCGAGTCCTCCCTTACCTGGCACCCCGCCTGCTCGAGTGCGTCACGCAGCTGCACATGGCGCTCAAACCGATTGCGCAGTTTCTGCGGGTCATCCTCGAGCCATGGATTCGGCCAGTCATAACCCCTCTTCTTTTCGACCTCGAGACCCAGGAGCTCGTAAAAGACCTCCAGCACTCTGGTGTCCAGGCCAGACGCGTTGTGCACGACGCGGGTCAGGACGGGAAACCCATCTGCATCGAGCACCTCCTCGAAGTCGATGATGGCGCGCAGCCCGCATGCATTGTACTCACGGTGAATGTCCAAGATTGTTTCCTGGCGCTCGACTGCGTAACAGAGCTCTCTGAGGCTCGTGAAGTCCCGGAAGTCCAGCGGCTCTTCAAAGTCCAGCGTCACGCCTTGCTCCGCAAGTGCAGCCGCACGCGTGACCAGGTCCGAGTGCATCTCTGAAACAAGATCCGTGGTGAGCTGGTGATAGTCCGTCGCTGAGTCAGAGCCGGCCACGACATACATGACGCAGCGTTTGGCGACATCCTCCGTTCGCACAAAGCTCACGCGCTCTTTCAGAGAACTCGCCCTCTTCGCCGCGGCCAGCCGGTGCGGTAAGGTCCACGATGTCGACTCGAGCTGGAGCTGGAGGTGGAGTATCCTCGCGACTGGCGAGGCCGAATCGATTTCCATGAACATCAGGAGCATGCCGTACATCTCGCTTGTGGATGGGTTTTTGACCAGCGAGATGATGTAGCCCAACGGCAAGTGTCTGCCGCGTAAGCACTCCTCCTCGACGTGCGACTTCCAGTATTGTGTAAGCCCTTGCCAGAACTCCGGTGTGTCCGAAGTGCCCGGCTGTGTCGTGACGACACGCCATACTTCCTGGAGTTCTGACACCAGTGCCGGCTGGTCGGCAGGCAGCGGCAGGAGTACGCGTGCGAACCAGACGGGGCATCCGTGTCCAAGCACGTGTGCGAGCCACTGCGCGGCGTCACCGTTGAACATAGCGAGGAGCTTGTGACGGACGCCCTCGGCGTCCAGCCTCACCGAGCCGCCTCGAGTGCGGCCCACCTCCTTGATGCACCGACACAGCGCATCCCATTGGCCTTTCTGCACATGCAGCACTTTTGCTGCTTCGTCAAAGAAGTAGGACTTTGGAGAAGGAGATTTGGAGAAGGAAGTCTTTGGTAATGCGGGCAGGCCCAGCGCCGCTCGTAGGGCCCGCGCGTCAGCGTCTGCATCGTTCTGCGTGTACACTGGGCAGATGTCCGCCTGAAGCTTGGTACGTAGAAGTTTGGCAACGTCCATCGTGACACGGTGGGACGACACACAATGTGCGCTTCATCGCTTTATGTCCAGCTTTATGGCTAGCACACCGAAGTGTGTAGGGTGGGGGGCGAGTCACACAGCAACCCCGTGCGTGTGCGTTCAAGAAGGTGACTCCTCAACACACCAAAGCCTTGGCGCTCCGCAGAGAAGTGGAAGTGGTGGAGATGTTTTTACTTCTGCGTTTAAAACTAGAAATATATATAGAAGAACATGGTAAGCTGTCACCACCACCACCTCACGACAAGCCACATGTCACAAACGCTGATCCAGTTGGAAGCCTTCCTGCGCCACGAGCATCCAGACTGTGTTCTGCTCCCCACCAGGAATAACTACAACACGGATGGGGGTAGCGGGAAGCAACCGGCGTGGCGTCATAAAAACGTGCCCTCCGACGACCTGTGGAGGCAGTGGGACGAACAAGGCAGGCCCAACTGCGCCCAAGGGGTCCTCATTCTGCTACGGTCCCAACTTCTTGTGGTCGACGTTGACGATAAACGCGTGGCTGACGGCCTGGAGAACTCTTATCCCGAGGTGGCAGACACAGTCATCCAAGAAACAACGAAAGGGCGCCACTTCTTCTTTAAGCGCACACCGGCCTGCGATGACATGCACATGTACGATGGCGCAAGGAAGTTTGTACCAAGAACCAGGGAAGCCCAGCTTCTGATGAGTCTTGTCAACGAAGATTACGACGAAGAAGTGCTCCCCATTGACATAAAGACTGTATGCAGTAAAGGAACTGGAGGACTTAGGGTTAGCGTGTGCCCTACACCTGGCAAGGTTTGGCGTACCGCACAAGCGCCGTATGAGCGAAAAATGGCTGAGATGCCAGAGACGCTGTTGCGCTTCCTAATGGACAACCGCAGATACCAAGGTACTGATGTTCATAACAGCGATCCTGTACATGAAGAGCTTCGCGACGATGACCTGCACCGCCGCTACACGGATTTGCCGTCAACGGTGTCCGAGACCGCATCTATCAATGCTCCCTCAGTGGGCGCTCTACAGAGTCCACGTCAATGTCTGAGCAAGACATCATCACATCCCTTGTCATGCAGGTCATGTCCCCCATTCGTGCAACTAATTACGGGGACTGGCTGCGTGTGGGGTTTGCCCTGTACAATGCAAGTCGTGCGCCTGAAAAGGATAGCCTTTTCGACCTCTGGCTTGCGTTCTCACAACGGTCCTTACGGTCGGTATCATCTAGGGCGGAGTGTTTGGCCAAGTGGAAGTCATTTACATCACGAGACAGTTCCAGCCCAAAAGTGTCCATGGGCACGGTGTACATGTGGGCAAAGCAGGACAACCCAGATCGGTTCAAGGAACTCATGAGCAAGTCAGTATGCCATCTCATGTCAAAATGTGAGACCAACAAGCACCACGCGATGGTGGAGCTCATCTATGCGCTGCACGGAACGCATTTCGTGTGCGCGTCCATCAAGGGGCGCACGTGGTACCGATTTGCAGGGCACCACTGGGTACGAGATGAGGATGGGCACACACTGCGCCGCCTCATGTCAACTGAAATTGCCGCCTTGTTCTTGAATGAGGCCCAACGGTTGCAACAACAAGCGGTTCGCGCGTGCGCGACACAAGATGATTGTGAGATGGGTGCCAAGAAGAATGTGTACGTACAGCGTGCAAACGTCATGAGTGCACTGGCGGTCCGCCTGGACAATACGTCTTTTAAGGACCAGGTCCTCAAGGCTTGCGCGGACCTCTTTGTGGACACGGACTTTCAGGGGCGTTTGGATTCGCGGCCAAACCTCATCGGCTTCGACAACGGTGTCTACGACTTGGATGCGGGCGTCTTTAGGCCAGGTTGCCCCGACGACTACGTTTCCATGTCCGTGAAGTACGACTACGTGTATGAAGACAATAATGGCGTACAGGATAAGCTCCTGCGCTTCTTGGAGTCGACACAGGCGTCTCCGGAAATGACCACGTACGTACTCGACTCGCTTGCGTACGCCCTGCACGGCAATAAGTATATGGAGGTCCTTTGGTTCTTCACAGGTTGTGCGCGCAACGGCAAGACGCTTCTCGCGGGCACGTTGATGGGGTCCGCCTTGGGGGACTACCATTACGCCCCGGACTCGTCAGTGGTCATGTCCAGCAAGTTCGGATCATCTTCAGGCCCCAAGCCCGAAGTACTGGCCCTCTCTGGCAAGCGATTTGTTGTCATCTCAGAACCACCTGACGCAAATGACGCATCTTTCAGTGCCAGCCGCCTAAAGGCGTGGCGCGGTAACGATATCATCCAAGCAAGAGGTCTCTATCAGGATGTGTCGTCCATCAAACCGCAGTTCTCCATGGTCTTTTGCATGAACAACAAGCCCCCCATGGACAAACTTGACCACGCCATTGCCTCCACCCTACGCATCATCGAATTCCCGTGGGAGTTTGTGGAGAAACCTTTCCTGGAGCACCACAGACAGCTGGACGCCAGCCTCAAATCCCTGTTTGGGACAAAGGCATACGCAGCGCAGTTCATGCGCATCCTGCTCCGGACGTACAGCGGTCTGCGCAAGCCCTACTTTATACCCTGCAAACCGCTGCCGACCCCCTCCGTGGTAGAGCAGACAACCGCGTCATACATTGAGGAGCAGAACGCAGTTGCGTTGTGGCTGCACGAGAACTACGAAGTCACGGAAGACACAGCAGACAACGTCACGGCTGACGCGCTGCAGGAGGACTACAACCAGACGCAGCCGCGCAGCGAGCAGCAGAGTAGAAAGGCGTTCAAAGACGCCATGGCCATGGCGGGCCTGACGTCTGCCAAAGCCTCTCGCGGACCTGCAAAGAGTATGATGACGTACTTTGGGTTAAAGTTAAAATCACCTTGATGGTGGTGCAGCTCTGGCCGTCCCTTCAACCGCTAGGGGGGCGGGGAGACCGCGTCGTCGAGACCGCAAACGGGGACCCAAGCGCCCTTGGCAGGGCGGGCCGCTGCCGTCCCTACGGATGCCCAGGGGGAGACACGTTCAGGCCGTCGAGACCGCAACCGGGACCCCAGGCACCCTTGGCAGGGCGGGGGCGCGCCGTCCCTAGGGATGCCCAGGGGAGACACGTTCAGGCCGTCGAGACCGCAACCGGGACCTAAGCGCCCTTGGCAGGGCGGGGGGCGCGCCGTCCCTAGGGATGCCCAGGGGGAGACACGTTCAGGCCGTCGAGACCGCAACCGGGACCCCAGGCGCCCTTGGCAGGGCGGGGGCGCGCCGTCCCTAGGGATGCCCAGGGGGAGACACGTTCAGGCCGTCGAGACCGCAACCGGGACCCCAGGCGCCCTTGGCAGGGCGGGGGCGCGCCGTCCCTAGGGATGCCCAGGGGAGACACGTTCAGGCCGTCGAGATCGCAACCGGGACCTAAGCGCCCTTGGCAGGGCGGGGGCGCGCCGTCCCTAGGGATGCCCAGGGGAGACACGTTCAGGCTGTCGAGACCGCAACCGGGACCTAAGCGCCCTTGGCAGGGCAGGCGCGCCGTCCCCTAGGGATGCCCTGAGGCCGTGGGGGGAGACACGTTCAGGCCGTCGAGACCGCAACCGGGACCCCAGGCGCCCTTGGCAGGTCCGGCGACCGAGAGAAGGTGCGCTTATGCAATCGCGGGACGGCCACGATTCAAGTCCAACTAGGTCGTCTGATGACTTTCGTGCACGCAGATGCTCCCTGGAAGCGCTCTGGGAGTCACATTTCCGGAGCTCCTGCGCATGCTCCCCATGGCCCCCCGCGAGACCTTGTGCAGCGCCATCGGCGACACCGGCATGCACGCGCTGCACGGCTCGTGCACCGCGGGTCGTGAGCTTGCCAACAGCGTGCAGCCCTGCGCGACCGTCAACTATCAGGCCCTCATGTCGGCACTGTGTGGGCGCAACACGCCGGTGCTCCCCATGCAGCGCTGGCCGCAGTGCCGGCGCCTGACGCTAAACCTCCGGGGCATCTGCGACACTGTTCTGCCATCGCTGCTAGGCATCATTCTGATGCGCCCGCTCGACCCGTTAAAGTGGCTGGCGTCGGCGGCGCGGGCGCGTATCACGGAGCTACGCATTCTCGGCGTCGGAATGGGGCTATTTCCGGCGCGACTCTATGCGGAGCTGCTCCGCCTCCTGCCCAGCCTGCAGTCGCCCAGTGACGGGGTGCTGGACCTCACCATCCTCGAGGTTGCCTTGCCAGAGGCGGAGCTTGCGGCGCTGGGGAAGGCGCTGGCGGGCGCCCCGGGGCTGCTGGCGGGGATCAGCTGCCTCAAGCTGCCCAGCTGGCTCTACGTGCGGGCCCTGGCGAAGGCCGCGCCCCATGTGACGGGCATCCAAGAGCTCCGCATCGGTTATGAGAATCACAAGGTCCCGGACCATTTCCACGCCCGCCTCTATCCGTTCGCGGCTGAGAGCTTTGCGGGCGACATGGCAGGCTTCTCGGGCCTGCGCATCCTCCGCCTTCATGACCTTCCCCCGGACAACCTGCCCGGCCTCCTGGCCGCCGCGCCGTTGTCTCTGATTAAGACGGTCGACCTGAGATACGGCTACACTGGCAGCGTCAACATCGACATGCGCAATGGCCGCGTGTGGGACATCGGTTGCCAGGACGTGATTGCCAGAGTCGATGATGTTCTCGGCTACGTGACCCGCTTGGCCCAGTCACCCTTCGGCAACGGCGGTCAGCCCATGGCGTGCCACCTCACCTTCGACGAATTGGTCGTCGTCGGCAGAGGCAGCGGCAGCGCCCAGCTGCGGGCGCTGTGCGGCCGCGGCGTGACGGCGTACGAGGTCCGACTGTGGGCCATGGAGGACGGGGGCGATGACGGGTTCAACGCGGACGCTGCGGCCGAGGAGCTGGTCCACCTCGACTTCCAGCGCATCCAACTCGACTGCTTGGGTCAGGCGGTGGACGTGACGACGGCGCCCCCGTATCCGCCGCTGTACAAGGCCCTCTTTGTTGAGGACCCGGATGAGGATGCGCGGTACGAGGCGCTCCTCCTGCTGCACGGCCCTGCCCTCGCGGGGCTGATGCAAGGCGGCGAGGCGTGGCTGCGCTCCCTCGTGGGCCCGCGCGTCTGGGACACGACCTATCAAGTGTACCTGCCGCCGGACGCGGGCGCGCCGGCGGACGCCGCGGTGCTGCTGAGCAACCGCAGGGCATACGAGGAGATGGTGGCGGCGGTGGAGGCGCTTCTGCCGGCCTCGCGACCGGGAGCCATGCAGCCGGCCACAAGGCAGGAGCTGCTGGCGGCGGGGGGGAGCCGGCTGCAGCCGCTGCCGGGATGCACGACTCAGCCCTCGAGCCCACGGCGGTCACTATTAACCCCCACCGCCATGGTGCAAGCGGAGCTCGGGTTCCACCTGGAGGACCGGATGCAGCACATCCAATTGTACGATCAGTGTGGCACTCACCTTGGCGAGATTGGTGGGCTGTTGGTGTACGCTGTGACGACAGGTCAAGCCGATGACAAGACGCGCATGGTGGCCGTGGCGGTGGAGGCCAAGAGCAACATGACACCAAAAGAGTTCGACAAGGTCCACGTCAACATCCGACACCTGAAGGGCGCCATTGCGATGGGCATGGATGCCTGTGGTGACTACAAGTACACAAAGCTGTGCCGCTCTCTCAGCGTGCTGCAGGGCGCCCAGCTGTCCGTGGCTGTTGGGGCGCCGGTTGTACCTGCCGAGATCGCATCATTGGCTGCCGAGCTTGGATACCTGGTCGTGGAGGACATTCGGGGTGGGCAGTACAAGGCTGGTACCTGTCTCAACACTCGATCAAATGAATTCTGAGACACCTCAGCATCCATTTGTTTCCTGTCTTCTTCGTGTCTAGAGCAGGCCTACCGCACGTCTCTCTGCACCCTAAGCAGACGCGCTACCTGACTCCAACACCAGGGCCTGTTTCATGCGTCATCGGCGGCTGCCTACTCCGCAGTCTGTAGCGCTCTACACAAGACACCGCTACTCCCCCGGTATTCTTTCTCTTGACGTCAAGATCACCTCGAAATGAACTTCCCAATCCGACCCATCAGCGGCTGCCCTTTGCAGGCGGCTCTGTCCATGCTTGCGGGCCGCTCGGGTAGCAGCAGGCAGCGTCGGATGTTGAGGGCTCCGTTCAAGTCGCGGTTGATGAACTTGCCTCCTGACTGCTTGGTGGAACTACACCACAGCAAGCCTCGAACCGCGACCGTCTCCACCTTGCCTCCCCTCTTGACGATCTTCCTCGCCACCTTCTCCAGGATGATACCGTGGTACACCCTTGTCAACCCTGCGTGGTACACCCTTGTCAACCGGAACTCGTCCACCGCCAGCGTCCGTCCACCCGCACCAAATGTTGGAAATGCCGTTCGACTTCTGAATCAGGGGGCCAAGCGCCACCTCTGCCAACTCCCGGAACACCTTGCGGCGCTCAAAAAGAGTCTACTCTACAAGAGACTTCACCCCCCGCACCCCTCTCAGCGCCCCTTTCAGGGCCCTCCACACGCCGCCTTGTGCCCCGCCTTCCAGTCCTCCCACTGGCACTCCTTGCAACAGTACTCCACCCGCCCGCACCCCCCGCACTTCTGCCGCTTCAGCACTACCTCGCTCTCGCCCGCCAGGTTGACGCAGGCGGGACTGGCGCAGGCGGGCGGCAGGCCCAGGCGCCGCCGGGCCTCGGCCGGTGGCACGAGCAGCGGCGACAGCGTTTGCAGCAGGCTCGCAGGTTTGGTGCTTGGCTGCAGTTGCGGCAGGGTGCTTTCGAACGCTGGTGACCCTGCCTCCAGGTGTGCCGCCAGGAGACAGAGGATGATGGGCCCCGCACGCGGGCCGAAGCTCTCGCTCGTTTGCGCGAGGACTCGCACCGCCTCCGGCCGCCATGCGAAGTCGCCGTGCGCCCGCAGGACCTCGTCTGGGGCAGTGCACGCCAGGCGTGCCGCGCTGTCAGCGACGAAGCGCTCGTCCTCTCCGCGACTGGGGCGCCTCTCGAGGACTCGGAGCACTTGCATCGCCGCGCCCACCAGCGGCACGAGGCCCGCCTGCGTGATCGCGTCGCGGCGCCACCCGTCATCGGAGCAGGACGACGAGAGGACGCCGGCACACGCGGCCGAGTCCATGACCTTGCGGAAGCAACTGGACCACCCAACCTGAATGTGGAGAGAGGCCAGGGCGGCAAACATGACGACATTTTGCTGTAGCAGGCTCGAGAGCATCGGCAGCCACTCGCCGACGGCGACGGACAGCACGAGGCCCAAGGTCTCCGCCCTCTGCGCCGGAACGCCGGCGCCGTTGAAGACCGCGGGGTTGACGGCCGCGTCCAGGACGCTGGTGGCCAGCCTCAAGGCGATTCCGCGGAACGTGCGTGCTCCCAGGCGCAGCGCTCGCCGCAGGTGCTTGGTCACCAAGGCCACGAAGGCCGCTGCCTGGAGGCCGTCCCCGTAGGCCAGGAGGGACATGAGAGTGCGCGCGGGTCCGAGGGCCTCGCCGTCCCTGGTCAGGTCCCGCAGCAGCCGCTCCGCCACGGCAGCATGGCCGACCTTGGGGGCCTTGGCTATCTCCGGCCCTGCGCGTTGCAGCAGCTGCTCCAGGTCCCGCAGCAGCCGCTCCGCCACGGCAGCATGGCCAACCTTGGGGACGTTGACGACCTCCGATACAGTGTGCCGCAGCAGCCACTCCAGGAAGGGCAGCGCGCCGCCGGCCAGCGCCGCCACGACGCCTGGCGGGCCACCCCCTCCGCCTCCACTACCGCCTGCACGGGGAAGGACCAATGTGCAACATTAGAGTAGGAACATCTGAGTCTGAGTAATTGGAAATGGCTACTGCACTACGTACCGACGTGGGCGTCGATGTCCAGCATCTGCGCGAGCCCCGCGACAGCAGTTGCGGCGACCTCCCAGAAGAGAGACGCCTGACGCCAGACGTCGGCCGCCAGATCCGTCCAGCGCCCGGGCCAGGGACGGCGGGACAGGATGCAGTCCACCAGTGAGCGCATCACGACGTCGGCAACCATGGCGTTCTCCTCAGACCCCCGCAGGCAGGTGGGCCCGCGCGCCGTTGCCGCCGCCGCCGCCGCGGTCCACGCGCGGAGGAGCACCTTGACCGTCGTGAAGGGACCCCACTCGGGCGCCGGCATGTTTGGGTGCAGCCTGCTCGCCAGGGTCGTTAGCGTTAGGACTCTGCTCTGCTCGTTGTGCGTGCTCGCTAGCTGCCGGAGTCCGGCGTCGAGTCCGGCGTTGAGTCCGGCGTCGAGTCTGCGCAGCGCTGCCCACCCCAGGGCGCAGACCATGTGGCTGGCCCAGTGGCTGGCGAGGGCCCGCCGCAGCTGCTCCTTGGTCCCCGCCTCCACTTTGATCAGGAGGTCGAGGAACTGCCCGTAGGCCCTTGCGTACTCTTGGTACATCTTGGCCAACTCGCCCTCCATCAACAGGGGCCCGCACGTGCGCAGCAAGGTGTCGAGGAAGAGCGCGGCGTGGTCCAGGACGTGCGATGTCGACAGGGCCGCCACCAGCGGGCCGCGCAGAGCTGCGCCGTGGGCGCCCTCTGCAACCTTGGTGAGCCTGGTCAGGAGCAGTATGGGCGCGAAGAAGACGGACGACGCATGGAGACGCCCCGGTTTCAGGACCAGCGGCGGCGGGCCCGCCTCCCGCAGGAGCTTCGCCGACGCCACGAGCTGCGCCCCAGCAGCGTGCAGGGCCTTGACCTTCTCGTCGAGGAGCAGGCGCTGGGCTAGCTCCAGCTGCCCTGCCACAGCCAGCGGCGCGGGTGGCTCCATTGTCAGCAGTAACTCCGCGTATTCGCACGCGTAGACCCGCACAGCGCGCCGTTGGTGCTCGACCTTGTCCGTGTCCGCGGCGTATGCCGGCTTCATGGGCAGCCGCAGCGCCACGGCCACGAGCTTCAGGAGCCCATCGCGAGCTGCCGAATCCTTGAGGACCTCGCAACGGGCATTTTCACCCTGCAGGAAGACCCTCAGCTCCTCTAGCTTGTCGAGCGTGTCGAGCTCAGGAAGATTCCTGGACAGGAGGAGTCGCTCCGCGAGCTCTCCCAGGCCCGCGAACTTCGCGAGCTTCTCCCGCGCGCCTACTGGAGCTTGCTCGTGCGGCAGTAGACCCTGCTCACGCGGCAAGGGAGCCTGCTGACGCGTACGCGACGGCATCGCACTAAGGTGTAAGGCAATGGCCTGGAGCGGCCATGGCACTGGGTAGCCGGCAATACCGTTCGAGAAAAGAGGAAAGAATCACGAGTGCATAACATAACGCCATGTTCGGCCCTGAAGTACGACAGGTCAGCCTCAGTCTCTGGTCGGCTTCGTCCATTGAGGTCAATGTAAAGATTAGAAGAAGCCGAGATGTCGCAATCGGCTCCAAAGACAGTCGCGAAGGAGCGGGACGGGCTCGATGGGAGGGGTGACACGCGCTGAAATGTTGCGAAAGTCATGTAAAAGTCCGAAAAATTGTCCTGCATCCCCTCGACACTACAGTAGAGCAGGGATAAGGGTGGTCGCCGACCAGTGCACTCGTTGCATTGCGCTTTCCGTGTAACTCGTCTTCCGTGTCTTCTTTGCCCTCGAAAATAGTCTGTCCCAACGAGGTCAGTGGTGACACCACCTTTCTTCGTCCCACCCCCCGTGGGGTGAACCCCTCAGCGCCGCCCGAGCGTCAGCTGCGGGACCTCGTCAACGGTGACCATCCGGTTGAGGGCGAGCGCCATTTCCATGATGCGCATCCAGACCTCCGTAGGCACCGCCGGGAATGCGCGGAGGAGCGCCGCCTTGGCATAGGACAGCTGTCCGACGTACGGTGCCTCCTGGCGCTCGTACACGCGCGCGAAGATGCGGCGCGTCATGATCTTGATCATGATCTGGTCGACCGCCAGGTCGGGGATCCTGAGCGCCGCCAGTCCCTGCCACAAGCAGCAGTCCTTGTGGATCTCCGCATCAGGCCGGACGTCCTCCCGTACGCGGAGGAGTCTCTCGTCCTTCCACGATGAGTTCCAATCAGGCATGGACCAGGATGTCTTGGCCCTCAGGGGCCCGTCCGGCGTCAGGTTGCCACCGGCCCACGCGCAACCACTCCTCCGCACGAAGGGCTTGCCGACCCGGAAGTCCTCGTCGTCGAACTCGTCCGTTGGGCTCACCTTTGCGCAAGCGTCGCAGTACAGTGCGTGTTCGGTGACCCGCGCGATGCTCTTCAAGGAGAGCTCGTGCACCGCGGCGCAACCGGAGCACGTGAAGCTACCGACGGGCACGAAGCCTAGCTCGTTCACCACTCGGAACGTGTCTTTGGGGTCCTGCACGGGACCACTGTTGCGGATACGGACCATGGTGTATCGCGCAGGGATGTAGCCGATGATGCGTGCCTTGCCGCCGCCGTACTCCATGATGTGCTCAAAGTCCTCCGCGGACGCGAGATTGAGTAGGTAAGACATCTGGTGTGATCCGTGTGTCTGGTGCGTCTACTAAATCTTCCCGGCCAAACGTCAATTATCTACATTACGGCCCGTTTGTCCTACTACATTCACTCTGGTGTGCATCCCCGTCGGTCTGGGACCACTACGCCGTGACATGGGCTTTAGTGTAATACCCTACAGTGCCGTCGGGTAATGAATCGAACGGGTACCCCCAGACCGCTCATCACCGTCCAGCGTTTCCGTCAGGTACCAAGTTGCTGGGGTCTAACTATCCTAAACCCCGGTCTACTCGCTACCATCAGGCGTAATCACATCAATGTGCGAGCTCCCCAACGCCATCCTCCTCCTCCCCGAGCTCCTGCGGAACCGCTCGAGCCCTGCGCGTCTGCTTCCGCAGGTGCGTAGGCCTCTCTTCTTCACCTCGCAGGAGCGCCTCCAGCACCAGGAGCAGGTTCTTGGTGGCGTTGATGTCGCTGTTGAAGACCCTGGATGTGTGCTCCTGGGTGCGTCGACCACGCACCACGCACAACTTCAGCGTCTCCAACTCCCTTCCCTTGTTGCCCCTTACGCCCAAGAGCTCCACCCCCTCTTCCTGGGGGTGGTGAACCACCTCGCTCGGCCTCGTGCGCAAGAGCTTACACCACGTGTCCACGCCCTTGCCACCCAGATGCTCGTGGCAGCCACGGCACTCCTTCAGCCCCCGCAGAGCTCGGCCGTGGTCGTCCTTGATGTCCTGCAGCACGTTGCCGCACCGGTGACACGTGGCGGTGGTGCGCGTCTCATCCAGTGGCTGCACGCAGCTCTTGGGGTGCCGCGTCTTCAGCGAGCCGAGCGCCTTGCACGCCGCCTTGCCCATAGCCTTGGTCGGCACGGACACTTCACCGCGGCCAGTCGCGGCGAAGCCGGCGTCACCACGGCCCAAGACCACTGCCACGCCCTTGGGCGCGTACTTGCGGATGAGGTCTGCGTAGTACTGCGCCATCACCCCCTGTCGCCGCCGCCACAGCAGCATCTTCCAGCGCGCGTACCAAGGATCGTACACGTGCTCTTCCGCCAGGATGTCCTGGACCACCGCCAGCCGCCGCAGCATCGCCTGGAAGTCGCGAGGGTTGCAAGTGCGCCAGGACTCGCCGCCGCCGCCCAGGTGGCTAATGCCCAAGCGCAGCAGCTGGTCTTGCCGGCGGCGAAGCTTCACCTCCTCTCCGTGTCGTGTCTGGAGCGACCGCCGCCATCAGGCGCTCCTGGTGCTCCTCCGCGGGTGCGTGTGGCGAGTCCAGCGGCGGGCACTTGACCAGCGCCTGCGACAGGTTGACGCGCCCTGGGTCCTCTGCCATTTTGACCAGCGAGCGGTGTTTCTCCGGTGACAGCGACGCCAGGAAGCGGCGCAACTGCTCAACCTGGCTGATGGCCTGCAGCTCCCGGAGTTTGGCTCGCGACATCAGCGGGTTCACCTCGAGTACGACGCACAGCGCCACGCCATCCGTCATCACCGAGCGGCACCGCGGCTCCTGGGCATCGTCCGGCCAGCTGCCTGCACCGCAGCGACTCTTCTGCTTCCGGCCGCCGCTGCCCGTCGCGGCCGCCTGTCTGCGTTGCGAGCGAGCGGCCTTGTTCGCGGCGAGCCATGCGCTGCGGTGTGCTCCGAATGCCCAGGCCAGCAACGGGACACCCGCAGCTGCCGCGGGGCGCTCCTCATACAAGGAGCCACCGATGCGGTTGCCGCACAGCGCCAGCAGCTCCTTGAGGACCCGCTCGTCGATGTACGCAAACGTGCGCGACGTCTTGATGATGGGGCAGGCGCTCCAGGCGTGGTCGCCGCGCGCCTCGGCCTTGAGGGACAACTCCATGTGCAGCTTGAACACTCTCGGCGTCAGCTTCAAGCGGTCCATACGCGCACTGCCTGTCAGCCCGCAGCGCCCGCGCAGCTCGGTCACCAGCGCTGCCAAGGCGGGTGGGAGCCTCATGCTGGGCGCGGCCCCGGCGTTGAGGGCGGTGTATGCGTCGCTGGCGAAGCAGGCTGCGTCGCCAGGAAACGTCATGACGTTACGGCCCGTCCGCGCGTCCTTGCGCGTGTACCCTCCCATGTCGGCGATGCGACGCTGGAATAGCCGCTTCACTCGAGCGGTCAAGTGCGTCGTCACGTGCGCGGTCAGCGCACCCTCGTACTCCCGGGCCATGTCGGTGAGCGCCTGGTCCCAGCTCATGAAGCGCAGGTCGTCCAGAGTTGGGTAGAGCGGCTCCAGCAGCGGCAGATTCGCCTGCCACACGTGCGCCAGCTCGAGGTGGGGCGGGCTCGCGGCCTCGCGGATGGACACGCCCCGCATCGGCAACGACGCCTTGAAGGGCATCATGCAGTACTTGAACGTCTGGTCCAGGAAGCTGGACTGGTCGAAGAGGCCGGCCTGGAAGGCGTGCTGCGCGAAGAGGTTGGCCACCTTGGAGCCCGCGGCGCGCACCAGCGACGCCGCGGTGACGTAGCGCTCGATGGCGTCCAGGAAGACGGGGTCCTTGACCATGGTCCGTAGGTAGCGCTTGCGGACGATGTTCTCCTTCTCATCCGTCCGGTCGTACTCCAGGTCGGTGACGAGGTTGGCGCGGCGGGCTTGCTCCAGCAACTCCTGGCGCGTGTAATTTCGGCCATCCTCTAGACAGGCCTCGGGCGTGTTGCTCGCCTGGAGCCGTTTGACCAGGATCTCCTTGGAGAGTACTCCAAGCTTTGGAGACATGCCATCCTATGTGGTACTCAAGCAGTAGCTTTGGCGGCTTTTATGTGGGATATTTCAGTGCGCGTACTGACTTCTTCAGAAGACCCCAGAAGACTACAGAAGCCTGTCGAGAAGGTGGCGGAAGCTGCCCCGCACATGGCCTGCAGGAAGCTGCCTTACCGCGGCCTGGACGCATGCGTCGAGCCCCCCTGGCCACGGCCAAGACGCGCGGAAGGCGTGCTTGACCCAAGCAAACACATTTTCGATGGGGTTGAACTCGGGGCTGTATGGAGGTGTGAATAGGGGGGTGTACCCCTTCTCGTGGAAAGCTGATTGACAAGCGCCTCCACAGTGGATGCTAGCGTTGTCCAGAAGAAGCGTGGCCCCAGGCGGGTATGGCAATGCCAAGACAAAATTGCAGAACACCTGGCGGTTGACAGGACCACGAACGAGCTCCGATGTGCTGGCTGTCAGCTCCCACAGCCATGAGGAGAGAGCGGTGTTTCCAGGAGGAGCAGGGGGAGTGAACGACACAGGGTCTACCACGCATGGAGTAACCGTAGATGGGCAGCGTTTTCTCCGAAAAGTAACACTCATCAATGGAAACAAGAGGTGATCCAGCGGTGAACGCTTGCTGAAGGCTTTGCAGGAAAGCGGTCTCGCGCGCATGCTGTACGGGTGGGTCAACCGGCCTGGCCAGGCGCTTTTGACGTGCGCTTCCTGGAGACCCCGAGCTGCTTCAGCATGGTGCGGACATAATCACAATCCATACCTAGCCACAATGACAAGGAGTCCTGAAGGTGTTGCCGCATCTCCCGAAGGGTGGTCACAGGGTTTGCACACAGAAACGACCGGAGGACCTGCAGGGCTCGCTCGCACTTGCGAACGGGCCGCCCTTTCGGTTTGGTCAACCCATGGGCAACACCTCGAGTAGCCCAGCGATGCAGGGTGCTCGTGCTAATTTTACAGAACCTTGCGGCCTTCCGAAAACTGCCAATCCTCCGCAGGTACGCCACGGCGAGCCTCCAAAACTCGATGGAGTACATTGCACCATTCTCTCTGTTTCGATTCATTATCGACCCTCACTGTAGGAACCGCCCTCGCGCTTGACGGACCCTCGCCGGGATCGACCAGCCAACGTCAGTGTTGAACGTGTGGCCATTTTGCATCGTCGCTTGAGTGGGCGTTTGTATAATCCTCCTCCAAGAGAGATTCACCAGTAGTCGTCATTGCTTGACTCGCTGTTGGACCACGAGGATTCCGTGTCGTAATCGTCGTAGTAGAGTCGGCTCTCGCCTAGGGTCTCCTCCTCCTGCGTGAGCGGTTCTGTCCCGTGGCGGCTCACGAGTGCCGCCAGCCGCGGTGGAAGCTCTTTGACTCGCTCATCTCGAGTCTTCGGCGAGCTATTGACAAAGTCGCGCACGGCAAGGATCTTGGCCTTCTCTGTGTCACGGACGTTTGCCATGAAGTTGGAGTACCCCGCCCCGCTGTATGTTCCGTGGACGACGTACTCCGCGCATATGCGCGAGTCCTCCCTTACCTGGCACCCCGCCTGCTCGAGTGCGTCACGCAGCTGCACATGGCGCTCAAACCGATTGCGCAGTTTCTGCGGGTCATCCTCGAGCCATGGATTCGGCCAGTCATAACCCCTCTTCTTTTCGACCTCGAGACCCAGGAGCTCGTAAAAGACCTCCAGCACTCTGGTGTCCAGGCCAGACGCGTTGTGCACGACGCGGGTCAGGACGGGAAACCCATCTGCATCGAGCACCTCCTCGAAGTCGATGATGGCGCGCAGCCCGCATGCATTGTACTCACGGTGAATGTCCAAGATTGTTTCCTGGCGCTCGACTGCGTAACAGAGCTCTCTGAGGCTCGTGAAGTCCCGGAAGTCCAGCGGCTCTTCAAAGTCCAGCGTCACGCCTTGCTCCGCAAGTGCAGCCGCACGCGTGACCAGGTCCGAGTGCATCTCTGAAACAAGATCCGTGGTGAGCTGGTGATAGTCCGTCGCTGAGTCAGAGCCGGCCACGACATACATGACGCAGCGTTTGGCGACATCCTCCGTTCGCACAAAGCTCACGCGCTCTTTCAGAGAACTCGCCCTCTTCGCCGCGGCCAGCCGGTGCGGTAAGGTCCACGATGTCGACTCGAGCTGGAGCTGGAGGTGGAGTATCCTCGCGACTGGCGAGGCCGAATCGATTTCCATGAACATCAGGAGCATGCCGTACATCTCGCTTGTGGATGGGTTTTTGACCAGCGAGATGATGTAGCCCAACGGCAAGTGTCTGCCGCGTAAGCACTCCTCCTCGACGTGCGACTTCCAGTATTGTGTAAGCCCTTGCCAGAACTCCGGTGTGTCCGAAGTGCCCGGCTGTGTCGTGACGACACGCCATACTTCCTGGAGTTCTGACACCAGTGCCGGCTGGTCGGCAGGCAGCGGCAGGAGTACGCGTGCGAACCAGACGGGGCATCCGTGTCCAAGCACGTGTGCGAGCCACTGCGCGGCGTCACCGTTGAACATAGCGAGGAGCTTGTGACGGACGCCCTCGGCGTCCAGCCTCACCGAGCCGCCTCGAGTGCGGCCCACCTCCTTGATGCACCGACACAGCGCATCCCATTGGCCTTTCTGCACATGCAGCACTTTCGCTGCTTCGTCAAAGAAGTAGGACTTTGGAGAAGGAGATTTGGAGAAGGAAGTCTTTGGTAATGCGGGCAGGCCCAGCGCCGCTCGTAGGGCCCGCGCGTCAGCGTCTGCATCGTTCTGCGTGTACACTGGGCAGATGTCCGCCTGAAGCTTGGTACGTAGAAGTTTGGCAACGTCCATCGTGACACGGTGGGACGACACACAATGTGCGCTTCATCGCTTTATGTCCAGCTTTATGGCTAGCACACCGAAGTGTGTAGGGTGGGGGGCGAGTCACACAGCAACCCCGTGCGTGTGCGTTCAAGAAGGTGACTCCTCAACACACCAAAGCCTTGGCGCTCCGCAGAGAAGTGGAAGTGGTGGAGATGTTTTTACTTCTGCGTTTAAAACTAGAAATATATATAGAAGAACATGGTAAGCTGTCACCACCACCACCTCACGACCAGCCACATGTCACAAACGCTGATCCAGTTGGAAGCCTTCCTGCGCCACGAGCATCCAGACTGTGTTCTGCTCCCCACCAGGAATAACTACAACACGGATGGGGGTAGCGGGAAGCAACCGGCGTGGCGTCATAAAAACGTGCCCTCTGACGACCTGTGGAGGCAGTGGGACGAACAAGGCAGGCCCAACTGCGCCCAAGGGGTCCTCATTCTGCTACGGTCCCAACTTCTTGTGGTCGACGTTGACGATAAACGCGTGGCTGACGGCCTGGAGAACTCTTATCCCGAGGTGGCAGACACAGTCATCCAAGAAACTAGGAAGATTCCTGGACAGGAGGAGTCGCTCCGCGAGCTCTCCCAGGCCCGCGAACTTCGCGAGCTTCTCCCGCGCGCCTACTGGAGCTTGCTCGTGCGGCAGTAGACCCTGCTCACGCGGCAAGGGAGCCTGCTGACGCGTACGCGACGGCATCGCACTAAGGTGTAAGGCAATGGCCTGGAGCGGCCATGGCACTGGGTAGCCGGCAATACCGTTCGAGAAAAGAGGAAAGAATCACGAGTGCATAACATAACGCCATGTTCGGCCCTGAAGTACGACAGGTCAGCCTCAGTCTCTGGTCGGCTTCGTCCATTGAGGTCAATGTAAAGATTAGAAGAAGCCGAGATGTCGCAATCGGCTCCAAAGACAGTCGCGAAGGAGCGGGACGGGCTCGATGGGAGGGGTGACACGCGCTGAAATGTTGCGAAAGTCATGTAAAAGTCCGAAAAATTGTCCTGCATCCCCTCGACACTACAGTAGAGCAGGGATAAGGGTGGTCGCCGACCAGTGCACTCGTTGCATTGCGCTTTCCGTGTAACTCGTCTTCCGTGTCTTCTTTGCCCTCGAAAATAGTCTGTCCCAACGAGGTCAGTGGTGACACCACCTTTCTTCGTCCCACCCCCCGTGGGGTGAACCCCTCAGCGCCGCCCGAGCGTCAGCTGCGGGACCTCGTCAACGGTGACCATCCGGTTGAGGGCGAGCGCCATTTCCATGATGCGCATCCAGACCTCCGTAGGCACCGCCGGGAATGCGCGGAGGAGCGCCGCCTTGGCATAGGACAGCTGTCCGACGTACGGTGCCTCCTGGCGCTCGTACACGCGCGCGAAGATGCGGCGCGTCATGATCTTGATCATGATCTGGTCGACCGCCAGGTCGGGGATCCTGAGCGCCGCCAGTCCCTGCCACAAGCAGCAGTCCTTGTGGATCTCCGCATCAGGCCGGACGTCCTCCCGTACGCGGAGGAGTCTCTCGTCCTTCCACGATGAGTTCCAATCAGGCATGGACCAGGATGTCTTGGCCCTCAGGGGCCCGTCCGGCGTCAGGTTGCCACCGGCCCACGCGCAACCACTCCTCCGCACGAAGGGCTTGCCGACCCGGAAGTCCTCGTCGTCGAACTCGTCCGTTGGGCTCACCTTTGCGCAAGCGTCGCAGTACAGTGCGTGTTCGGTGACCCGCGCGATGCTCTTCAAGGAGAGCTCGTGCACCGCGGCGCAACCGGAGCACGTGAAGCTACCGACGGGCACGAAGCCTAGCTCGTTCACCACTCGGAACGTGTCTTTGGGGTCCTGCACGGGACCACTGTTGCGGATACGGACCATGGTGTATCGCGCAGGGATGTAGCCGATGATGCGTGCCTTGCCGCCGCCGTACTCCATGATGTGCTCAAAGTCCTCCGCGGACGCGAGATTGAGTAGGTAAGACATCTGGTGTGATCCGTGTGTTCTGGTGCGTCTACTAAATCTTCCCGGCCAAACGTCAATTATCTACATTACGGCCCGTTTGTCCTACTACATTCACTCTGGTGTGCATCCCCGTCGGTCTGGGACCACTACGCCGTGACATGGGCTTTAGTGTAATACCCTACAGTGCCGTCGGGTAATGAATCGAACGGGTACCCCCAGACCGCTCATCACCGTCCAGCGTTTCCGTCAGGTACCAAGTTGCTGGGGTCTAACTATCCTAAACCCCGGTCTACTCGCTACCATCAGGCGTAATCACATCAATGTGCGAGCTCCCCAACGCCATCCTCCTCCTCCCCGAGCTCCTGCGGAACCGCTCGAGCCCTGCGCGTCTGCTTCCGCAGGTGCGTAGGCCTCTCTTCTTCACCTCGCAGGAGCGCCTCCAGCACCAGGAGCAGGTTCTTGGTGGCGTTGATGTCGCTGTTGAAGACCCTGGATGTGTGCTCCTGGGTGCGTCGACCACGCACCACGCACAACTTCAGCGTCTCCAACTCCCTTCCCTTGTTGCCCCTTACGCCCAAGAGCTCCACCCCCTCTTCCTGGGGGTGGTGAACCACCTCGCTCGGCCTCGTGCGCAAGAGCTTACACCACGTGTCCACGCCCTTGCCACCCAGATGCTCGTGGCAGCCACGGCACTCCTTCAGCCCCCGCAGAGCTCGGCCGTGGTCGTCCTTGATGTCCTGCAGCACGTTGCCGCACCGGTGACACGTGGCGGTGGTGCGCGTCTCATCCAGTGGCTGCACGCAGCTCTTGGGGTGCCGCGTCTTCAGCGAGCCGAGCGCCTTGCACGCCGCCTTGCCCATAGCCTTGGTCGGCACGGACACTTCACCGCGGCCAGTCGCGGCGAAGCCGGCGTCACCACGGCCCAAGACCACTGCCACGCCCTTGGGCGCGTACTTGCGGATGAGGTCTGCGTAGTACTGCGCCATCACCCCCTGTCGCCGCCGCCACAGCAGCATCTTCCAGCGCGCGTACCAAGGATCGTACACGTGCTCTTCCGCCAGGATGTCCTGGACCACCGCCAGCCGCCGCAGCATCGCCTGGAAGTCGCGAGGGTTGCAAGTGCGCCAGGACTCGCCGCCGCCGCCCAGGTGGCTAATGCCCAAGCGCAGCAGCTGGTCTTGCCGGCGGCGAAGCTTCACCTCCTCTCCGTGTCGTGTCTGGAGCGACCGCCGCCATCAGGCGCTCCTGGTGCTCCTCCGCGGGTGCGTGTGGCGAGTCCAGCGGCGGGCACTTGACCAGCGCCTGCGACAGGTTGACGCGCCCTGGGTCCTCTGCCATTTTGACCAGCGAGCGGTGTTTCTCCGGTGACAGCGACGCCAGGAAGCGGCGCAACTGCTCAACCTGGCTGATGGCCTGCAGCTCCCGGAGTTTGGCTCGCGACATCAGCGGGTTCACCTCGAGTACGACGCACAGCGCCACGCCATCCGTCATCACCGAGCGGCACCGCGGCTCCTGGGCATCGTCCGGCCAGCTGCCTGCACCGCAGCGACTCTTCTGCTTCCGGCCGCCGCTGCCCGTCGCGGCCGCCTGTCTGCGTTGCGAGCGAGCGGCCTTGTTCGCGGCGAGCCATGCGCTGCGGTGTGCTCCGAATGCCCAGGCCAGCAACGGGACACCCGCAGCTGCCGCGGGGCGCTCCTCATACAAGGAGCCACCGATGCGGTTGCCGCACAGCGCCAGCAGCTCCTTGAGGACCCGCTCGTCGATGTACGCAAACGTGCGCGACGTCTTGATGATGGGGCAGGCGCTCCAGGCGTGGTCGCCGCGCGCCTCGGCCTTGAGGGACAACTCCATGTGCAGCTTGAACACTCTCGGCGTCAGCTTCAAGCGGTCCATACGCGCACTGCCTGTCAGCCCGCAGCGCCCGCGCAGCTCGGTCACCAGCGCTGCCAAGGCGGGTGGGAGCCTCATGCTGGGCGCGGCCCCGGCGTTGAGGGCGGTGTATGCGTCGCTGGCGAAGCAGGCTGCGTCGCCAGGAAACGTCATGACGTTACGGCCCGTCCGCGCGTCCTTGCGCGTGTACCCTCCCATGTCGGCGATGCGACGCTGGAATAGCCGCTTCACTCGAGCGGTCAAGTGCGTCGTCACGTGCGCGGTCAGCGCACCCTCGTACTCCCGGGCCATGTCGGTGAGCGCCTGGTCCCAGCTCATGAAGCGCAGGTCGTCCAGAGTTGGGTAGAGCGGCTCCAGCAGCGGCAGATTCGCCTGCCACACGTGCGCCAGCTCGAGGTGGGGCGGGCTCGCGGCCTCGCGGATGGACACGCCCCGCATCGGCAACGACGCCTTGAAGGGCATCATGCAGTACTTGAACGTCTGGTCCAGGAAGCTGGACTGGTCGAAGAGGCCGGCCTGGAAGGCGTGCTGCGCGAAGAGGTTGGCCACCTTGGAGCCCGCGGCGCGCACCAGCGACGCCGCGGTGACGTAGCGCTCGATGGCGTCCAGGAAGACGGGGTCCTTGACCATGGTCCGTAGGTAGCGCTTGCGGACGATGTTCTCCTTCTCATCCGTCCGGTCGTACTCCAGGTCGGTGACGAGGTTGGCGCGGCGGGCTTGCTCCAGCAACTCCTGGCGCGTGTAATTTCGGCCATCCTCTAGACAGGCCTCGGGCGTGTTGCTCGCCTGGAGCCGTTTGACCAGGATCTCCTTGGAGAGTACTCCAAGCTTTGGAGACATGCCATCCTATGTGGTACTCAAGCAGTAGCTTTGGCGGCTTTTATGTGGGATATTTCAGTGCGCGTACTGACTTCTTCAGAAGACCCCAGAAGACTACAGAAGCCTGTCGAGAAGGTGGCGGAAGCTGCCCCGCACATGGCCTGCAGGAAGCTGCCTTACCGCGGCCTGGACGCATGCGTCGAGCCCCCCTGGCCACGGCCAAGACGCGCGGAAGGCGTGCTTGACCCAAGCAAACACATTTTCGATGGGGTTGAACTCGGGGCTGTATGGAGGTGTGAATAGGGGGGTGTACCCCTTCTCGTGGAAAGCTGATTGACAAGCGCCTCCACAGTGGATGCTAGCGTTGTCCAGAAGAAGCGTGGCCCCAGGCGGGTATGGCAATGCCAAGACAAAATTGCAGAACACCTGGCGGTTGACAGGACCACGAACGAGCTCCGATGTGCTGGCTGTCAGCTCCCACAGCCATGAGGAGAGAGCGGTGTTTCCAGGAGGAGCAGGGGGAGTGAACGACACAGGGTCTACCACGCATGGAGTAACCGTAGATGGGCAGCGTTTTCTCCGAAAAGTAACACTCATCAATGGAAACAAGAGGTGATCCAGCGGTGAACGCTTGCTGAAGGCTTTGCAGGAAAGCGGTCTCGCGCGCATGCTGTACGGGTGGGTCAACCGGCCTGGCCAGGCGCTTTTGACGTGCGCTTCCTGGAGACCCCGAGCTGCTTCAGCATGGTGCGGACATAATCACAATCCATACCTAGCCACAATGACAAGGAGTCCTGAAGGTGTTGCCGCATCTCCCGAAGGGTGGTCACAGGGTTTGCACACAGAAACGACCGGAGGACCTGCAGGGCTCGCTCGCACTTGCGAACGGGCCGCCCTTTCGGTTTGGTCAACCCATGGGCAACACCTCGAGTAGCCCAGCGATGCAGGGTGCTCGTGCTAATTTTACAGAACCTTGCGGCCTTCCGAAAACTGCCAATCCTCCGCAGGTACGCCACGGCGAGCCTCCAAAACTCGATGGAGTACATTGCACCATTCTCTCTGTTTCGATTCATTATCGACCCTCACTGTAGGAACCGCCCTCGCGCTTGACGGACCCTCGCCGGGATCGACCAGCCAACGTCAGTGTTGAACGTGTGGCCATTTTGCATCGTCGCTTGAGTGGGCGTTTGTATAATCCTCCTCCAAGAGAGATTCACCAGTAGTCGTCATTGCTTGACTCGCTGTTGGACCACGAGGATTCCGTGTCGTAATCGTCGTAGTAGAGTCGGCTCTCGCCTAGGGTCTCCTCCTCCTGCGTGAGCGGTTCTGTCCCGTGGCGGCTCACGAGTGCCGCCAGCCGCGGTGGAAGCTCTTTGACTCGCTCATCTCGAGTCTTCGGCGAGCTATTGACAAAGTCGCGCACGGCAAGGATCTTGGCCTTCTCTGTGTCACGGACGTTTGCCATGAAGTTGGAGTACCCCGCCCCGCTGTATGTTCCGTGGACGACGTACTCCGCGCATATGCGCGAGTCCTCCCTTACCTGGCACCCCGCCTGCTCGAGTGCGTCACGCAGCTGCACATGGCGCTCAAACCGATTGCGCAGTTTCTGCGGGTCATCCTCGAGCCATGGATTCGGCCAGTCATAACCCCTCTTCTTTTCGACCTCGAGACCCAGGAGCTCGTAAAAGACCTCCAGCACTCTGGTGTCCAGGCCAGACGCGTTGTGCACGACGCGGGTCAGGACGGGAAACCCATCTGCATCGAGCACCTCCTCGAAGTCGATGATGGCGCGCAGCCCGCATGCATTGTACTCACGGTGAATGTCCAAGATTGTTTCCTGGCGCTCGACTGCGTAACAGAGCTCTCTGAGGCTCGTGAAGTCCCGGAAGTCCAGCGGCTCTTCAAAGTCCAGCGTCACGCCTTGCTCCGCAAGTGCAGCCGCACGCGTGACCAGGTCCGAGTGCATCTCTGAAACAAGATCCGTGGTGAGCTGGTGATAGTCCGTCGCTGAGTCAGAGCCGGCCACGACATACATGACGCAGCGTTTGGCGACATCCTCCGTTCGCACAAAGCTCACGCGCTCTTTCAGAGAACTCGCCCTCTTCGCCGCGGCCAGCCGGTGCGGTAAGGTCCACGATGTCGACTCGAGCTGGAGCTGGAGGTGGAGTATCCTCGCGACTGGCGAGGCCGAATCGATTTCCATGAACATCAGGAGCATGCCGTACATCTCGCTTGTGGATGGGTTTTTGACCAGCGAGATGATGTAGCCCAACGGCAAGTGTCTGCCGCGTAAGCACTCCTCCTCGACGTGCGACTTCCAGTATTGTGTAAGCCCTTGCCAGAACTCCGGTGTGTCCGAAGTGCCCGGCTGTGTCGTGACGACACGCCATACTTCCTGGAGTTCTGACACCAGTGCCGGCTGGTCGGCAGGCAGCGGCAGGAGTACGCGTGCGAACCAGACGGGGCATCCGTGTCCAAGCACGTGTGCGAGCCACTGCGCGGCGTCACCGTTGAACATAGCGAGGAGCTTGTGACGGACGCCCTCGGCGTCCAGCCTCACCGAGCCGCCTCGAGTGCGGCCCACCTCCTTGATGCACCGACACAGCGCATCCCATTGGCCTTTCTGCACATGCAGCACTTTCGCTGCTTCGTCAAAGAAGTAGGACTTTGGAGAAGGAGATTTGGAGAAGGAAGTCTTTGGTAATGCGGGCAGGCCCAGCGCCGCTCGTAGGGCCCGCGCGTCAGCGTCTGCATCGTTCTGCGTGTACACTGGGCAGATGTCCGCCTGAAGCTTGGTACGTAGAAGTTTGGCAACGTCCATCGTGACACGGTGGGACGACACACAATGTGCGCTTCATCGCTTTATGTCCAGCTTTATGGCTAGCACACCGAAGTGTGTAGGGTGGGGGGCGAGTCACACAGCAACCCCGTGCGTGTGCGTTCAAGAAGGTGACTCCTCAACACACCAAAGCCTTGGCGCTCCGCAGAGAAGTGGAAGTGGTGGAGATGTTTTTACTTCTGCGTTTAAAACTAGAAATATATATAGAAGAACATGGTAAGCTGTCACCACCACCACCTCACGACCAGCCACATGTCACAAACGCTGATCCAGTTGGAAGCCTTCCTGCGCCACGAGCATCCAGACTGTGTTCTGCTCCCCACCAGGAATAACTACAACACGGATGGGGGTAGCGGGAAGCAACCGGCGTGGCGTCATAAAAACGTGCCCTCCGACGACCTGTGGAGGCAGTGGGACGAACAAGGCAGGCCCAACTGCGCCCAAGGGGTCCTCATTCTGCTACGGTCCCAACTTCTTGTGGTCGACGTTGACAATAAACGCGTGGCTGACGGCCTGGAGAACTCTTATCCCGAGGTGGCAGACACAGTCATCCAAGAAACAACGAAAGGGCGCCACTTCTTCTTTAAGCGCACACCGGCCTGCGATGACATGCACATGTACGATGGCGCAAGGAAGTTTGTACCAAGAACCAGGGAAGCCCAGCTTCTGATGAGTCTTGTCAACGAAGATTACGACGAAGAAGTGCTCCCCATTGACATAAAGACTGTATGCAGTAAAGGAACTGGAGGACTTAGGGTTAGCGTGTGCCCTACACCTGGCAAGGTTTGGCGTACCGCACAAGCGCCGTATGAGCGAAAAATGGCTGAGATGCCAGAGACGCTGTTGCGCTTCCTAATGGACAACCGCAGATACCAAGGTACTGATGTTCATAACAGCGATCCTGTACATGAAGAGCTTCGCGACGATGACCTGCACCGCCGCTACACGGATTTGCCGTCAACGGTGTCCGAGACCGCATCTATCAATGCTCCCTCAGTGGGCGCTCTACAGAGTCCACGTCAATGTCTGAGCAAGACATCATCACATCCCTTGTCATGCAGGTCATGTCCCCCATTCGTGCAACTAATTACGGGGACTGGCTGCGTGTGGGGTTTGCCCTGTACAATGCAAGTCGTGCGCCTGAAAAGGATAGCCTTTTCGACCTCTGGCTTGCGTTCTCACAACGGTCCTTACGGTCGGTATCATCTAGGGCGGAGTGTTTGGCCAAGTGGAAGTCATTTACATCACGAGACAGTTCCAGCCCAAAAGTGTCCATGGGCACGGTGTACATGTGGGCAAAGCAGGACAACCCAGATCGGTTCAAGGAACTCATGAGCAAGTCAGTATGCCATCTCATGTCAAAATGTGAGACCAACAAGCACCACGCGATGGTGGAGCTCATCTATGCGCTGCACGGAACGCATTTCGTGTGCGCGTCCATCAAGGGGCGCACGTGGTACCGATTTGCAGGGCACCACTGGGTACGAGATGAGGATGGGCACACACTGCGCCGCCTCATGTCAACTGAAATTGCCGCCTTGTTCTTGAATGAGGCCCAACGGTTGCAACAACAAGCGGTTCGCGCGTGCGCGACACAAGATGATTGTGAGATGGGTGCCAAGAAGAATGTGTACGTACAGCGTGCAAACGTCATGAGTGCACTGGCGGTCCGCCTGGACAATACGTCTTTTAAGGACCAGGTCCTCAAGGCTTGCGCGGACCTCTTTGTGGACACGGACTTTCAGGGGCGTTTGGATTCGCGGCCAAACCTCATCGGCTTCGACAACGGTGTCTACGACTTGGATGCGGGCGTCTTTAGGCCAGGTTGCCCCGACGACTACGTTTCCATGTCCGTGAAGTACGACTACGTGTATGAAGACAATAATGGCGTACAGGATAAGCTCCTGCGCTTCTTGGAGTCGACACAGGCGTCTCCGGAAATGACCACGTACGTACTCGACTCGCTTGCGTACGCCCTGCACGGCAATAAGTATATGGAGGTCCTTTGGTTCTTCACAGGTTGTGCGCGCAACGGCAAGACGCTTCTCGCGGGCACGTTGATGGGGTCCGCCTTGGGGGACTACCATTACGCCCCGGACTCGTCAGTGGTCATGTCCAGCAAGTTCGGATCATCTTCAGGCCCCAAGCCCGAAGTACTGGCCCTCTCTGGCAAGCGATTTGTTGTCATCTCAGAACCACCTGACGCAAATGACGCATCTTTCAGTGCCAGCCGCCTAAAGGCGTGGCGCGGTAACGATATCATCCAAGCAAGAGGTCTCTATCAGGATGTGTCGTCCATCAAACCGCAGTTCTCCATGGTCTTTTGCATGAACAACAAGCCCCCCATGGACAAACTTGACCACGCCATCGCCTCCACCCTACGCATCATCGAATTCCCGTGGGAGTTTGTGGAGAAACCTTTCCTGGAGCACCACAGACAGCTGGACGCCAGCCTCAAATCCCTGTTTGGGACAAAGGCATACGCAGCGCAGTTCATGCGCATCCTGCTCCGGACGTACAGCGGTCTGCGCAAGCCCTACTTTATACCCTGCAAACCGCTGCCGACCCCCTCCGTGGTAGAGCAGACAACCGCGTCATACATTGAGGAGCAGAACGCAGTTGCGTTGTGGCTGCACGAGAACTACGAAGTCACGGAAGACACAGCAGACAACGTCACGGCTGACGCGCTGCAGGAGGACTACAACCAGACGCAGCCGCGCAGCGAGCAGCAGAGTAGAAAGGCGTTCAAAGACGCCATGGCCATGGCGGGCCTGACGTCTGCCAAAGCCTCTCGCGGACCTGCAAAGAGTATGATGACGTACTTTGGGTTAAAGTTAAAATCACCTTGATGGTGGTGCAGCTCTGGCCGTCCCTTCAACCGCTAGGGGGGCGGGGAGACCGCGTCGTCGAGACCGCAAACGGGGACCCAAGCGCCCTTGGCAGGGCGGGCCGCTGCCGTCCCTACGGATGCCCAGGGGGAGACACGTTCAGGCCGTCGAGACCGCAACCGGGACCCCAGGCACCCTTGGCAGGGCGGGGGCGCGCCGTCCCTAGGGATGCCCAGGGGAGACACGTTCAGGCCGTCGAGACCGCAACCGGGACCTAAGCGCCCTTGGCAGGGCGGGGGCGCGCCGTCCCTAGGGATGCCCAGGGGGAGACACGTTCAGGCCGTCGAGACCGCAACCGGGACCCCAGGCGCCCTTGGCAGGGCGGGGGCGCGCCGTCCCTAGGGATGCCCAGGGGGAGACACGTTCAGGCCGTCGAGACCGCAACCGGGACCCCAGGCGCCCTTGGCAGGGCGGGGGCGCGCCGTCCCTAGGGATGCCCAGGGGAGACACGTTCAGGCCGTCGAGATCGCAACCGGGACCTAAGCGCCCTTGGCAGGGCGGGGGCGCGCCGTCCCTAGGGATGCCCAGGGGAGACACGTTCAGGCTGTCGAGACCGCAACCGGGACCTAAGCGCCCTTGGCAGGGCAGGCGCGCCGTCCCCTAGGGATGCCCTGAGGCCGTGGGGGGAGACACGTTCAGGCCGTCGAGACCGCAACCGGGACCCCAGGCGCCCTTGGCAGGTCCGGCGACCGAGAGAAGGTGCGCTTATGCAATCGCGGGACGGCCACGATTCAAGTCCAACTAGGTCGTCTGATGACTTTCGTGCACGCAGATGCTCCCTGGAAGCGCTCTGCGAGTCACATTTCCGGAGCTCCTGCGCATGCTCCCCATGGCCCCCCGCGAGACCTTGTGCAGCGCCATCGGCGACACCGGCATGCACGCGCTGCACGGCTCGTGCACCGCGGGTCGTGAGCTTGCCAACAGCGTGCAGCCCTGCGCGACCGTCAACTATCAGGCCCTCATGTCGGCACTGTGTGGGCGCAACACGCCGGTGCTCCCCATGCAGCGCTGGCCGCAGTGCCGGCGCCTGACGCTAAACCTCCGGGGCATCTGCGACACTGTTCTGCCATCGCTGCTAGGCATCATTCTGATGCGCCCGCTCGACCCGTTAAAGTGGCTGGCGTCGGCGGCGCGGGCGCGTATCACGGAGCTACGCATTCTCGGCGTCGGAATGGGGCTATTTCCGGCGCGACTCTATGCGGAGCTGCTCCGCCTCCTGCCCAGCCTGCAGTCGCCCAGTGACGGGGTGCTGGACCTCACCATCCTCGAGGTTGCCTTGCCAGAGGCGGAGCTTGCGGCGCTGGGGAAGGCGCTGGCGGGCGCCCCGGGGCTGCTGGCGGGGATCAGCTGCCTCAAGCTGCCCAGCTGGCTCTACGTGCGGGCCCTGGTGAAGGCCGCGCCCCATGTGACGGGCATCCAAGAGCTCCGCATCGGTTATGAGAATCACAAGGTCCCGGACCATTTCCACGCCCGCCTCTATCCGTTCGCGGCTGAGAGCTTTGCGGGCGACATGGCAGGCTTCTCGGGCCTGCGCATCCTCCGCCTTCATGACCTTCCCCCGGACAACCTGCCCGGCCTCCTGGCCGCCGCGCCGTTGTCTCTGATTAAGACGGTCGACCTGAGATACGGCTACACTGGCAGCGTCAACATCGACATGCGCAATGGCCGCGTGTGGGACATCGGTTGCCAGGACGTGATTGCCAGAGTCGATGATGTTCTCGGCTACGTGACCCGCTTGGCCCAGTCACCCTTCGGCAACGGCGGTCAGCCCATGGCGTGCCACCTCACCTTCGACGAATTGGTCGTCGTCGGCAGAGGCAGCGGCAGCGCCCAGCTGCGGGCGCTGTGCGGCCGCGGCGTGACGGCGTACGAGGTCCGACTGTGGGCCATGGAGGACGGGGGCGATGACGGGTTCAACGCGGACGCTGCGGCCGAGGAGCTGGTCCACCTCGACTTCCAGCGCATCCAACTCGACTGCTTGGGTCAGGCGGTGGACGTGACGACGGCGCCCCCGTATCCGCCGCTGTACAAGGCCCTCTTTGTTGAGGACCCGGATGAGGATGCGCGGTACGAGGCGCTCCTCCTGCTGCACGGCCCTGCCCTCGCGGGGCTGATGCAAGGCGGCGAGGCGTGGCTGCGCTCCCTCGTGGGCCCGCGCGTCTGGGACACGACCTATCAAGTGTACCTGCCGCCGGACGCGGGCGCGCCGGCGGACGCCGCGGTGCTGCTGAGCAACCGCAGGGCATACGAGGAGATGGTGGCGGCGGTGGAGGCGGCACTGCTCCCGCTCAAGGAGGTGGGCGAGCGCGTGGAGGCCACGCGCGTGCCCGCTGCCTTCGACGATGCAAGCAGGAAGGTACGCGTTGCCGTGCACCCCCGCACTTGTCAACTCAACAATACTACCTCGCAATACTCACAATACTACCCGTGCGCAGATGCAAGCCGCGGCGTACCACGCGGCAGCAGTGCCGGAGGGCTTGACCGACGTGGAGGCCCTGGCCGTGCGGCTACGGGCCATGCAGGCGATGAAGAAGCGCTTCAAGACTTACTAAGACTGCCTCGGACGAGGTCCTGCGTGCCCGCTGCCGCAAGTGCATTCTGTGCTCCGAAACATTGCGCTTGTTTGAGCCGGCCGACCTGGAGACATACAGTTGATGCCACCACGGGATACAGCCATGTACTAGACCTTCCCGATCACACTGCGGGCTTCCCGATCCTTCAGGGATACACGGCCACGCGGGCAGGCAGCCAACCGCGTGCGCGGGGGGCAGGGGGGTGCGGGGGATGTGGGTTCGTGCATCGACGGCAGCGTTGCTGGGCGAAGTTGCTGGGCGTAGGCATGTCGCGACCTACACAAGCCTTTTGGCCTACAGTGAGGGTCGATTTAATGAATCAAAACGGAGAGTATGGTGCCTTTCGCAATATACTCTATCGAGTTTTGGAGACTCGCCGTGGCGTACCTGCGGAGGGTTGGCAGTTTTTCGGAAGGCCGCAAGGTTCTGTTGTACTCGGGTGAGCAAGGCGGGATGAAGAGGAGCGTGTACCCTTTTCCGGGTGACAGCATCAAGTACAGAAGGGACGCGGTGGAAGCGGGCGTTGTCGAGGAGGAGCGTTGTACCTGAGGGGTACGGGAGCTCCGCAACAAACGACGCGAAGATGTCACCATTGACGGTACTTTGGTGGTGGATCACCTTGTGGTAAGAGCCGGACTGGTGGATGGCCATAATGAGGTTGGACCGCGTGCGGTCCTTGCAGGGCGGCACGTCGAGAATGGCCTGCGATCCGGCGCGTAGGACGCGCGGACGGGCCGTAACGTCATGACGTTTCCTGGCGACGCAGCCTGCTTCGCCAGCGACGCATACACCGCCCTCAACGCCGGGGCCGCGCCCAGCATGAGGCTCCCACCCGCCTTGGCAGCGCTGGTGGCCGAGCTGCGCGGGCGCTGCGGGCTGACAGGCAGTACGCGTATGGACCGCTTGAAGCTGACGCCGAGAGTGTTCAAGCTGCACATGGAGTTGTCCCTCGAGGCCGAGGCGCGTGGCGACCACGCCTGGAGCACCTGCCCCATCATCAAGACATCGCGCACGTTTGCGTACATCGACGAGCGGGTCCTCAAGACATCACCAGCAGGTGGTGGAATCGGAATGTGGCTGGGAGTCTCAACATTCTGGACCACGCCATCTCCCGCCTTGTGCGGGGTGTTGTGCCAGATGTCCAGCAAAAAGCAAGCATCTCCCGAAAAAAGCCTGGGAGAGCGAGCAACAGGGTAGCCGATCCTGTCCTCAGTATTTAGAGTGGAAGTGGCTGCGTCATGGGGTGTCCCAAGACTAAAATGAATCCACTCTAACCCACCAGCTATGCCCGCCGCGCCTTCTTGAGCAGCCGAACGACCCCCCGGTTCGCGCCGCGCGCCTCCAGCTCCCCCAGGACCTCGCTCACACCCGGCGCGTGCACATCGGCCGCCCCCACATCCAGCAGAATCGTGGCAGCTTTCCCCTGACCCTCCCTGCAGGCCGCCACCAGCGCCGCCGTCACGTCGAACCTATGCCCGGGCACGCCCAGCAGCTCTTTGACGATCGCGACCAGGTCATTGCTGCCCTCCACGGCACCGCACGCCACCTCCAGTGCTGCGGGGTTGCCGCCGGCGCCCGCGTCAAAGCGCGGGTCCTTGAGGACGAGACTGAGGAGACTCTTGAAGCGCCCCCGGCTGCAGATCGCGGTCAGCGCGTGCGCGTTGAGGTCAATGTCCGGCCGCGCCAGCAGGCACTGCAGGACCTCCCCGACGCGCGCGTGCTTGCAGTTGGTCTCCCCGAGCCACTCGAACGTCACAAAGCGGTCCGCGTTGACGTCAATCAACGGGAAGTCCAGCAAGGCATCCAGGGCCTCCAGCTTGCCGCGCTCGCAGGCAGTCTTGAGGGCCAGCCCGCCGTCCGCGTTCGGGTCGACGCCCGGAACCGCCAGCAGACGGTCGACCGTTTCATAGTAGAGTGGGTTTGTAGCAGTAATGGCAGCCGGAAGCGCCTCGGCGGCGGCCTGGGCAGCGGCGTCTCCGCGGAGGCTCTTCGCAAGCCCCGTGTCCAGCAGTGTCTCCACCACAAAGCGCCGACCGTACGCGCACGCCTTGTGGAGCGCCGCCTTCCCGCCGTAGCCCACCTCAAACTCGGGCCGGTCCATGAGGAGGGCCACGACCTTCTCGTGGCCGCACTTGGCCGCGGCCTTGAGCAGAGCGCCGTCGCCGACATTGACGTTGACGCCGGGTACGCCCAGGAGGCACTTGACAACCTCGAGGGTCACGGGACGCGCAGATCGGAGTGCTGACGGCAGGACGCGCTCCACTGCCTCGGCGACCTCGTCACCTGGAACGCTGCTGTTCATGAGTGCCCAGATAAGTCTCTGGACCGCTGCCAGCCGCTTTCTGTTACACGCCTTCTCCAGCGCCTGCTCGTAGCCTACCCGCACGTCCAGGTCCGGCCTCGCCAGGAGGCCCTCGAGGGCAGCCTCATCCATGCTCGAGGCGATCAGCGCGGCGCTACAGCGTGCGTGCTTTTGGGGCAATAGGGAGGCTGTCGCCACCCTGCTGGAGCTTGAGTCGATCGACCTCAACGCCTGCAGAATGGAGGATGGCCACATGGAGACTGCGCTGGGAACCGCGTACCGGTACGAGCGATCAGAGATTATCGGCATGCTGCTGGCCGACCGGCGCATCAACGTCAACGCGGGAGGCGGAGGGAGCACCGGAGGCGGCGCTGGAGAGAGCTACACCAACGCCATTTCCTCTATGCAAGCGGCGCACGGGCAGGCCCTGATGGTTGCTGGAGAGCTGCCCGTCGGCCCCTACGGCGTGGTGCTTCGGCAGCTGAGGGCATACTATCAGAGTGAGAGCGAGAGCAGGCGGGCCGACGACGCTCTGGTCGTGATGAACGAGACATCAGCACTGGACAGACGGGCGCCGGTATGGGCGGTGTGGAAGTCATATTGGTGTGTAGATGTACCATTAGGACATTAGGGGCAGACCCGAGAGCTCAGGTTCCATGGTCCGCAACGCCTCAAGTCCAGCAGGCGCACATTCGGCTCCGCTCGGAGTGCTACGCGGGCACGAAAGGGCTTGGCGTGTTCCAAGGGGATTTCGACGGGGGCGAGGGCCTCGCGTCGGCGCAGAAATTGGAGATGAGATCCACCCAATGGGAGGACGGCGAGGTACTCGAGCGCCCTTCTGAAAGAGTGCGCGTCCATGACGGACCTCTGCGAGAGGTAGTTGCCGTTGCGTGACGTGGTCTCTGGACACAACATGAAGCAGTCTAGTGCGTCACACCAGGACACGGTGGACTCTGTGGAGAACTCGTAGCTAACGTGCAAGAATTCGTTGACGAGCGCGATTAAGAGCGGGTCTTGCTTCGGGGAGTTGAGGAACAAGCGGATGTCGTGCATGATGATCATACGTTGCTCCACCGTGGTGGCGGCTGCCGCGTTGTAGTGCTTGAGGAGGTGGGGTAGGATCTTGGCGGATGTGACGCTGTACGTTGCGGTGATCTCAATCTCCGGGAGGCCCAGCTCTCGGAGGTGTGAGAGAGCCCCCAGGAGTCTGGAACTGAGGAGCGCCAACCCCTGTTTGGCCGTGGCGGAGTTGTAGTAGTAGACGATGTGTGTTAAGTGTGTCATACTCTCCGCGCCACGGGTAACCTCCACGGCACAAGGTTCGCAATCCGCGTTGATCCAGTATGGTCCAGCGACATCGTCCTGCCGGTATTCCTCATGCGGGCGCATGTCGTCGTACGCGCCTGTGCACCCTCCACCGTTAGGATGGACCAGGGAGCTGCAAGGTGTGGGCCACCAGCCACGACTACGCGTGGTATAACCTAGAAAGGGCGTGGTGACCTTCTGGGCTTGCTGACGCAGAGATGCCGAGTTTGCGTTTAGCGGAGTTAGTGCGGGAAGAGCCCACGCAGGGAGCCCCTTCTTTTAAGACTCCTTTGGCTCTCCCCCGCTGACCTCTCCACCATCGTGCCCTGCGGCCTCGGGTGACTCCGCGGCGCCCCCTGCCGGCTCCGCGGCGCCCCCTGCCGGCTCTGCGGCGTCCCCTGCCGGCTCCGCGGCGCCCCCTGCCGGCTCCGCGGCGCACCCTGCCGGCTCCGCGGCGCCCCCTGCCGGCTCTGCGGCGCCCCCTGCCGGCTCTGCGGCGCCCCCTGCCGGCTCTGCGGCGTCCCCTGCCGGCTCTGCGGCGTCCCCTGCCGGCTCTGCGGCGTCCCCTGCCAGCTCTGCGGCGGCCTCGGGAGACACCGCGGCGGCCTCGGATGAGACCACGGGTGGTGCACGTAGGAGGAGCTTACACAGCCTGCGGAAACTTTCATGCGCTCGGTTTACCCAAGTCCACGTGCGTTCCTCCTGTTTAGCCCGCTGAATCTCTTGTTCTGCTTGGTCGTCCTTCATCTCGACAGAGACGACCTCCCTCTCAGGACTCAGGAAGGCATGGTGAAGATCACGCACGTCCTCGGTCGTCCATGCCATTGTCGGAGGATTAGGGAACATGTCTCTGAGTTTTCACCTACTCTGGACGGTAGATTACAGGCTAAATCAATTGACCGCACTTCTTCCTTTTTGATTTCTCTTTCGATTCGTTACCGACCCTCACTGTAGTGTTGGCTGGCTCAGACATGTGAAGCAGGCAGCAGCGGAAGGAAAAGTCGCGTTGATGTAGCGTTACATCCCGCCCGACCACCAGGGCCAGACTGCAGCCAAGGCCATGCCTTGCCACAAACCTCCGAGCGACTCGGGGCAACTCGGAGAGGGCTCGCAGGGGTTCGGAGAGACTCACTCGGAGCTACTCGGTGGCGCATGAGGGTGCTGCAGGAGCGCAACCCTCACCAAGCTGCGTGTCGCTCGTCTGGAGCCAAAGCGAGAAGCCAATAGAGGATATATGGGCCTGGGCCACCAATCAATGGCTAACGTCGCTCTGGGGCAATACATTACTGACCGCGTGGCGAATATGCAGCTCAGCGTCCGTTCGGCTTCGCGTCAGCTGGCGCAGGACCCTGTCCAGGCCTGGGCGCTTCTGGCGATTAAGCCGGAGTCCTTGCGCAAGAAGCTGCAGGATGAGCTGGCAAAGATGTCGCCCGACGCTCCGGTCATCCCCGCGTGGGACTGGCTCGAGCGCTGGCTCCAGACTGAGCTCGCGTCGTCCGAGGAGGACCCTTTCATCGCGGCTGTGGGCCGGCTGCTCAGCCGCCGCGAGCGCTTCGACTCTCTGGAGGCCATGCTGACTTTCATCGACGAGCTTAAGCGCGTGCACCTGGCGACGCTCCCTGAGCGTTTCTGGATCGCATATGCGTACCATCACCTGCCAGGCAAGCTGAAGGGGCTTTCGGCGCGGCGCGTGGACGGGAACCAGTCGGTCGAATGGGCGCAGTGGGACGAGTTCGTGCGCCATCTGCGCACGCTCGGCGCCATGTGGCAGGCTCCCGCCGCTGCCACCCCTGCGGGTGGCTCTGGCGCTGGCGCTTCACAGCCTCAGGCGCCTGCTACGGATCGGGGTAGGTCCAGGCAGCGGGGGGGCTCTTCGTCACGCCGCACTGCGCACAAGCCCCACCCGGCCGCTTCCCCCGCTGGGCCGGCGCATTCGGCGCCCAAGTCGCACGGCACGCCTAACCCGCCGGCTCACGGCGAGTGGGGCGTGTTCATCAAGGGGCAGTCCTTTGAGGATCGGCGCATGCTGGAGGCGGCGCGCAAGTGCCCGCTCTGCAAGGAGGACGCGCACGCTGGTGGGCTCCCCTCGTGCCCCGAGCGCTTCAAGCGCCACAAGCTGGGCGAGTTCGGCTTCCACCCCCGGAAGCCGAGGCCTACCTAGGGGTTTGCGCCCAGTGATGGGGTGGGCATAGCCCCGCTGGGTGTTGTGATGGTGGCCGCGTTGGACGCGCCCCAATCGGTTGCGCTGGGCGCGCCGTGTGAGAGGTTAGGTGGACTTGTGCTGGCTGGGCCGCATGACTCGCATCTGACTTCCGTTGTTGGCACCTCCACTTCTGGTGTTGAGGTTACTGCTTGCGCAGTTGGTGGTAGCGGTGTTCCGCCTTTGGAAGGTGTGTCACTTTTGGATCTGGCTTTGGCTGAGGGACGAACTGGTGGTTCGTGTGTGAGCGAGCCCCTGTCGCCTGTGAAGGCTTCAGAGGGTGCTGTGACGTTGCGGCCTTGCCTTGCGGCTGGCCTGGTGTCGGTGCGTCAGGGTCTCTGCAACCCTAAGGTTGGCTCTTCGGTGCCCCTCGTGCCTGACCCTTTGCCTTCACGTCGCTCGCACGCGGCTCTTTTGCCGTCCGAATTTCAGCTGTTGCAGCAACTGTCTGGTCGCCACTTCACATGGGATGCGTGCGCCGACAGCCCTGCCTCAGCTCTGTGCCCGAAATTCAGCCAGCCAGCACAGTTTGTACGTGAGGACTGCTCTGGACACCATGTCTTTGTGCACCCTCCGTACACGCAAGTTGGGTCGTATCTGGAGCACTACTTCGCCTGCAAGGCTCTGGCTCCTGGCACTACGTCTGCAGGCTTCCTGGGCAGAACGCTCCGACCGGCTGGTCGACCACACGGGCTTGCCGCCTGCAAGCCTGGGTGCCCCCTAACAGCAGCCCACAAGGGCGGTGAGCCACGGCTATCACCAACGAAGCCTCAGCTAGGGAGCCGCCAAGGGGAGTGTCCCCGCCCGTCCGTGGGCCACCGACCGCAAGGGCTGGACAGCCACACACCATGCCCCCGAGCTCACAGATAACCTTGCCGCATCCACCCCTCCCCCTCTAAGTACAGGATATCCGCCCCTTTCATCCAGCAAGGCTTGAGGCCCTTTGTGCGGAGCCTAGCGAAGACTGGCTGCCGCTTCTTCCGCAGCGCCCTCCCTAGGACCGTGAGGTAGGGCGCCACCACCACCCCGCTCGCCTCCCACACCTCCTTAGCCTGCAGGCGGAACTCCGTCCGCTGTGCGGTCGTCACCCCCAGCACGACGTTCCAGCCCCCCTCACCTTCCAGCACCGCTGGACTGACGCGCTAAGCTGGCTGGCGCCTGATGGGCCCAGGCCTGACATGCCGCCCGACTTCAGCCGGTCAGCCATCTGGTCCGAAACCCCCCGCAGCAGCAGCCGGCCTGGGTCCTCCATGGGGGTGTTCGCCACAGTCAGCTCGGTAATCCGCTCCACGCGGTTGATGTCCTTGAAGATTTTGTCAACGTCGTTGTCGGCGAGCGTGAACGCCTCGAAGACATTGGTTTTGTGGGAAGCGAGCTCCTCCCTAAGCATGGATACGTCGCGCTGCAGGGCAGCGTGCCGCTCAGCGGCTGCCCGCAGCTCGTCGCGGACTTTGGCGGCCAGCTCGTTGACCGCGTGGACGATACCCTCCCTCAGAGCGGGCGAGTGAATGCAGCGCAGCTTCTCTAGCACCGAATCCAGGAGCGCCACAAAGTCGTCCTGAATCCGCTTCGCCTCGGGACACATGGCAGCCTCGCCCTCAGCTCGCTCCGCCTCGCGAGCCTTGTGCTCAGCTCTCGCTTTGGCCCTAGCCTTCTGGTGAGCCGCCTGCTCGGCTGGTGCGCCAATGTTGTGTAGCCACGTAGGAGCGAGACATGGCGGCTACCGTAGGGCTAGGTCCTACGCGTGGTGTGTATTGTGTATTGTGTACTGTGTGTATTGTCCTGAACGCTGGGGCCAAGCGACCCTCACGGGCTTGCCCCCTGCAAGCCAGAACGCAAGTCCCTGTCATAACTTGCACTGACCACACTCAGGTCCCACCTTAGTCCTTGGCACGCAATGACCATGCTCAGCTTGTATCGATGTATGGCCCCTCCTCGGCCGCGCCTGCTACCAGTAACCGTTCACCGTTCATCATGTGCTCACACTGTTGGCCGTACACCTCTCGATCCTGGCTCTCCCGGCCCCACATTCACTCCCACTCTGCGGCTCCCTCCCGTTTGTTACCTACTCCCACTCTGCGGCTCCCTCCCGTACCTAGGGGTATCGACACATACATGCTGCGCCATGGGACCAGACTGGACGCGCGGGCTTGCAAGCACTCCTCCATGTGCCCGTCTACCCAATGCTCGCTCTGGCATGCCGGGCCGCAGTAGCGCACGAGCTTGCAGCCGCCGCAGGACTTTAGGCAGAGGGACGCCTTGCGGTGGGCCCCATAGGACAAGCAGCCCGGGTTGGCGCAGACGCGCAGCCGGCTGCTGACGACATCCGCGGCGAGCGCCACTGCGGGCGTCACTGCGGGCGGCAGCGGCGCCGACGCGAGTTCGACCTGGCGGCCGCTGCCGCTGCCGCCGAGCCCAAGGAGCGCGGTCGCTGCGAGTGGCGTGGCGACGTCGGCGTCGGTGCCGAGTCGTAGCGCGGCGAGGAGGTAAAGGTACAGCGCGCAGAGCCCGGGCACCTCTGCCGAGCGCAGGAGCTCCCGCAGGCAGCCCCTGGTGTTGACGTTGACCCACTCCTCTGCCGCACCCGCAACCCAGCCGAGCGCTGGCCGGCACTGCTCCGGCGCAAACCACCACCGCACGCAGTCGCGCAACTCCGGCTGCAGCGCCATCGTGGTGACCGTGGGGACCACAGCCTTTGCCAGGAGTCAAGCGGCCTCCCCCACCGCCCCAGTGCAGAGGAGCTTGCAGGCAGCCGCCAGCAGGCAGTGCGGCTGGAGCGCCATGACCTCCACGTAGTGCGCGTAGTGCGCGAGGTTCTGCACGTAGGTCAGGGCGAGCGTCGTGGCCGAAGGCAGCTGCGGGTACATGTGCCCCCGCCTCGTACGTGCGGCGACTTGCGTGACGAGCAGGCACGAGGCGCGCCCAAAGAAGGAGACTGCCGCCGCCTGGACAGTGTCGGCCGCCTGGATAGAGGAGTCTGAGTGGACTTTGAGGATGACGTGGGCGAGGGCCATGTCCATTGTCGGCAGTAGGTTGTGGATGATCTTCCGCAGCAGCGCCTGCTCCTCGTCTACAGCGGGCTCCACGGCCACGGACTCCTCGCAGATCTCGTGTACCTTGAGCGCCAGCAGCCGCCGCGTCAGCATGCGGAAGCGCTTGCCCAGCGTCACCAGCCAGCCGCAGCAGGCTTCGGGCGGCAGCAGGGCGAAGAGGTGCCGCAGCGTGTGGGGCACGGGCGACAGGCCTACTGCCAGGCGCTGCGCGGTCGCATCGTGAGGACGGAGAGCCGCCTTGTCGGCAGCCGCGAACGTGAGGCGCAGGGCATAGTCAACGCTGGCCGCCAAGCTGGCGCGCGAAAGCTGCGCCTGCAACGCCTCGGTGGCTTCGAGCGCTGTGAGAAGGAAGAGCAGAGGAGGCTCAAGATTGACACACACAAAGAGTTACGCGTCTCTGTGTGTTGTGAGACTCACTCTTGGCTTCCTTGACCAGCTTGGCCAGCTTGCGGGCCCACCGGAGGACCTCAACCGCACCCCACGCCTGCATGATGGGGAACATCCGGGAATTGCTTGACTGATTACTGAATACTGAATACTGAATACTGAATACTGAATACTGACTACCTGACGAACAGCCACCGCACCTCGTCCACGTTAAGGGCAGCCTCCGAGTTGAGCTGCGCGTTCAGCGCATCGATGCTGAGAGCCAGCCCCCACGCTGCCGTCTCCGTGGAACGCGTGGATGCGAACTTGTCAAGCAGGTTCAAGTGGAACGCCTGCCAGGGGAGGGTGCTGAGCGTGTTGTCCAGCCCTTGGCCGCGCTCCATACGCCAGAAGGCCTCCAACAACATCGCTTGCTGTTGATCACTCCCGTCGATGAAGAGCGCCGCAGCCATCCACTTCAAGTCGTTCTCGTACTTGGATGCCCCAGCTCCGGTGGCGCGCCCGATCCGCGCCTCCAGCTCCGCACGCCACCAGCTGTCACCTCCGCAGCCCGCCGCCTCAGCCGCCTCCGCCGGCGACGTGCGCCCACAGTGCACAATGATCCGCTGCAGCAGGGCCGCCCGGAGAGCCCAAACGTCCGGGTGATCCAGTACTGTCTTTGGCGCGGAGATCTCCCAGTTCCCCGAGATGACGTTGATGAGGATGTGTGTCATGCAGTGGACCGTCCAGCCGTAGGCGATGAGCCAGTCGGGGCTCCCCTCCCCCGGGGTTGCCACCGCCTGCGCCCATGCCGGCATCATGAGAATTGCCCTTGCAACCACGGGTACCAGTTGGCGCATAGCAGGGTTGTGATCTTCAGTGCCACGCAGCTTCCTTATGAAGTCCGCACACTCGCTCAGTGGAAGGGCGGTCTTTGCCGTCACCTCAGCGGCCGTCGAGGACTCCGAGGACGAGAACGATGAGGACGACGAGGACAACGAGGACGACGAGGACGACGAGGACTTCAGGGACTCCGAGGACGCCATGACCGCTGCACACCCGATGGCCAGATTGCCCACCGCTTGAATGAAGTCCGGTGCCAGGAGCTGCCCCAAGCAGTAGCTGCCCTCGACGAGGCGGCCTGCATTCTTGAGCAGGATGGGTGCTGCTAGTAGCCAAGCGCTGATGCAGACGTCCGCGCGCTGGCGGGCTCGGGCTCCGGCCCCGGGCGATGTGAAGACATCCACGGCCCGCTCGAAGCCGGAAGCTGAGTCAGGCAGCCATGCCCAGGTGTCCTTTGCGGCTTCTGCCACCAGCTCCAGAGGTCAGTTAGGAAACGCACCTATCTGTGGTTTGTTCGCAACAGGAAGAGGATGTAAAATAAATCATGAATGGCGGTGTGTTCGCATGAGCCCCTCTGTAACACGCATAGGGGCGGCACGTGCCCCTCAAGGGGGCAGACGTGCGTAACAGCTCACGCAGTTGGCTTAGCAGGCGGGGACAGGGCGGCAGTGCGCTCACGCCGGTGGGCAGGGCCAGACACAGGCAGGCAGGCAGCGGCGGGCGGGGGCAAACACAGGCACACACAGAAGCCAAAGCAAGGTGCAATCCAAAGGCGCACATACACGGCCCTACACGGCTGGAAAGCGCCGTGGCCACCCAACAGTCCCCAACGGCAACCGCAAACAGTAAACGGCTTTCACAATTGTAGACAAGAAAGGTAGTCAATTGCTTACGCAATAGCAGCAACTACAATGAGAAACACGCGTGAGCGGGGGCTCCGACGGGTCTCGCGGGGTTGGGGCCGGTGATCCGGTCCGGGGCGTGCGGAAGCGTCTCTCGCACGCGGGGAACCATAATATGGTCCCAAACGTGCGAAAGCCGCTTAACCCGCAAGACAGCCCGCTAAGCACCCAACAAGCCATCATGAATGCTCCCAGGTCGATACGGGGCTGCAATCAAGCGCAGCGGCGGTCGGCTGGTGTGCGCACTGCGCTGGGATGCGGTTTGACTTCTGCGGGCCTGCCGGGGCGCGAGCCCCTAGCCGACGACGCTGCTATGCACACACGAGGGCGAAGGATAGTGCGGCTACAAGGGCGTCTGCACCCCCGCGAGCAAGAATCATCGTGCTGCAGCGGTGCTCGACTCCTGGCAGTGCGCAAGGTGCAGCAAGCGCTGGCACCAGCAGCATGTAGAGTGCTAGCCTGGCAGCGACTCTAACGCGACAGCGTCGCTGCTATTGCGGTCAAACTGTCGTCTGGAGGACGCATCCCCCCGGACTTGGACAGCTTGCGCCCAGAACGGAGCAAGAGTGCATTGCCTATATGTGCTCAACACGCCAAACGTTTCTTGCACCAGTCGGCCAGCCCTTCGGTTGAGGCACAGACCCGCCCATGCCCATGCACTCGAGTGTACCCGAACGCCGCTGCGTACCCACAGGTCCCACACCACATGCCCCCTGACAACTCAAGGCATATTACCGTAGGCTATACTGCATCTCCCAGCTAGCCCGGCCAAACACACTCTGGCGTAACTGGCGATGGCACGGCCCAAGAGGCCCTGACTACAATGTCAGCTTCGGGCGATGATTCGAGCTATGAAGCTGAAAGTTGCTCCAGCAGCGATGACGCCGACATGGACGACCTGGAAACGGAGGTTGAGGATGCCGCACAGAATGCCGACACACAGAGGTATCCCCGCTGGCCGTGCGTCATACTCGTCTTCGAGGGCGCTGACGATGGCCCACATGTTGTTGAGTACGCGCCTGCGCGCACCGGGATCAAGAGCTGAGCAAGAGCAAGAGGTGGGCTCTGCCCGACGATGCTTGTGAGGCGGCACTTACCCTCGCCCTCGGTTTGCGGCGTCTATCGCGATTCGCAAATCGCGAAAGCTGTCTGCAAGCGCTCTGGGGGGCATGCTCGCGGTCTCCTCTATTGTCGAGGAAAGCTGGGTTGAGGCTTACACGGTTGAGCACGACACGACTTACAGCGTGTTTCAAGTTTATATCCGGACACTAAGCGCGGAACTAAGCGAGGAACTAAGCGCGTCTACGGGGCGTCTACGGTCACCCGCTGCCTGAAAATGTACTTTCGTTCGCAAAGTCTACGGAAGGACACGGTCGCTTGGAAGGCTGCACAGTGCCCCCCGCATCACTTTTGTGAGGTGGGATAGGGTTGTCACAGCTAGACGCAGCGACGAATTTCAGGTGGAATGATGAGATCCGGAAAGCACCTCCATTAGCAGGTGTCCGGATTCTTATTGGTGACTGCTGTATATGTGCAGAGACCGCCGTAGAAACAATCGCAACAACGTATACGTCTTCCGCGTAGAAACGTCCACGTCCGCATCTACGTCCATGGAAACACAAGTCGAAGTCGTTTACAAGAAAAATTGCAGTTGCGGGTGACTTCCGCGACTGACATTATGGAATAGCCCGAGCGCCGGCCCACCCTTCAGGCCGTAGTGAAAGACCTTGATCGTAGCCTCCTCGTCCCCCGCGCACGCACGGCTAAACTCAAAGGCGAGGTCACCCTCAAGGTCCTCGAGGCGTGATCCCTTCTTGATCACGCTAGCCAGTCCCTTCGCAAACGCGCTGCCGGACGCCCCTGCACGGAGCACGTCTACGTCATACGTGACGAGGACTTCAACCTTCCGGTGGTCGACCACGGAGTGCGTTGTGTACACCTCGGCGACGCTCCTTGACAGACCGCTTGCCGTGCAGCAGCAGAGGACCTTGTACCACAAACGCCCTTCGCGCCGCAGGGGCTAGCAAGCGGTCGAGGGTGTTGGCACTCAGCTTCTTGTTGTCCGAGAAGACGAGCGACGCGTGGCGTGTCACCGCGTCTTGCTTCCCGTGGCCACAGTAGACCAGCGCAAACACGTCAGTGATAAGCCCCCTGGACACGCACTGCGCTGAGAGCTGCCGCACCCTCGCCTCGAAGCTGGCCCTGTCGATGCGACCAGTCTCACAGTGAACGTCAAACCCCTGGTGCCGCAACTCCACTGTCAGAGTCTCCGCATCCTGCTGGCGGCCAGAGTCGGCCCAGCGGTCCAGCCGGTCCGGCAGGAGGTTACAGGTAATAAGCGTCTCGACGACGCTCTGGTCGACATCCAGCGTGGACCAGTCGTACGTCGGCATCACGACGTACGCGATCCGGCGAGGTTTCGCGTTCATGGCGCTCCTACCCGATGTCTTTCTCGCTTGCTCACGCTACCCCGATCACAATCACGACCACGACCCACCTTTATCTCACACTCTCGATCTAGCCCGCGTCACCTCCCTGCGCAGCGGCAGGCCTCTGCAGGCCGCGCTTCTCCAGCCACTCCACTACCTCCATGTGCCCGCGCGTCACGGCCGCCACCATGGCCCGGGCGTTCGGCACCAGGCCACCCCGCCTCTCCAGCCACTCCATAACCGCCAGGTGGCCGCCCTCGGCCGCTGTCTCCATGACCTGGGCGGCTGGCATCACGCCGTAGCGCTCCTGCAGCCACTCCATGACGTCCACGTGCCCCATCGTCGCTGCCGCTTCAATGCAGAGGGGCTCCACCTGCACGCCGCAGCTCTCCGCGAGCCACTCGATGGCCTCCACCCTTCCGTGCTGCGCAGACCCGAACATGAACATGGAGTTCATCTGCACGCCGTTCTCCTGCAGCCACTCCAGAACCGGCCTTCCACCGTAGGCCACCCACAGTATGGAAGAGGGCTCGTTCATGGTGGTCACCGGGTCCACGTACGCCGCTGCCCCCGACAGCGCCGCGCTCAGCGGAACGTCCCGCTGTGCGAGCCAGTCCACAACGCCCAAGCGCCCTAGTCCGGCTGCCGTGAACATTGCGTGCTCGCCAACCTTCCGGATGCTAAGGCAGTTTGCTTTGTCGAACAGGGTAGCCTCGTGGACGTCATCGTCAGCATCCCGCAGCTGTACGCCGTGCCGCAGCATCCAGGGCATGAACTCCGTGCGCCCCCTCGCCACCTCCTGGACGAACGCGCGCGCCTTTGCCTCGGGGCTGACGACCGGGGCATCCCACAGCCACGGCGGTGCTGTGCTGGACCGCCGCCTGTACCGGCGCAGGTGCCGGCGCAGCGCCGCCAGCAGCACGTTGGACAGCTGCGCTTCCAGGGCCTCCCTGCGGGCGGCGTCGCCCATGCGGCGGGCCGCAGCGATCGCTGCGTTTGCGGCGCCGACGAGGGCCGGCTCGACCGCTAGGCTGGCCGCATTGATGCCGCGCGACACTGCGCGCATGCGAACGGCGTCGAGAGGGTCCAGGTATGCATAGAAATTGCTGAGCAGGTCCTCTGGGCCGAGCTGCTGGGGGTAGCTCGTCGCCGCAGTGGCCTGCCGCTCGCGGGCGATGGCCTGCTTCCGCGTCTCCGGGGCCATGACGAGCGGCCTGCGTCGGGAGCGTTTCGTGTCCCCAAGAGTGCGAACCTTAGCAGTGTTGAGTATTGAGTACTGAGTAATCGCGCCTGCCTGCTGCCCAGTGACTCCTCCAGACCTGGTTGACAGTGCTACGGCTGGGCTAGGGGCTATCAGGGCACGACTCACCTCGTGCGCAGCTAGTTGCGTGCTGTCGCGATGGGCCGGGTTGGGTGTTCTCTGCTTGCGGTTGCGGCCGGCTTGCGGTCTTCTTTTCAGCGGGCTCTCTATGCAGCTAGGCGCACACAAGGTTTCCGCGCTGGGCTTAGCAGAGGCCCGGAAAACGCCTGTCATCTCGGGCGGGCCGTGGGACTAGAGGTGAGCGGCTCGCAGGGCCGGCGCGGCTCGCGGCGCTCCCCCTGGCTCCCGGTTCCCTCCGCCCCCGGTGCCGGGAAGAGCCGCGAGCCGCGAGGCAAGTCATGAAGCCTTAGCTCTGCAAGTAGTGACCACCGGTGGCGGGGGCTCCTCGCGCAGGCCCCTGGCGCGGCCGGTTGGGGGCGGACACCCTGTCCGCGGCCGCGCGGCCTTGCGGGCTCGCCCCCGCGTGCGCCGACCGGGGCAGGGTGCTCTAGGTCACCTAAATGGTATCTTGCGCGACAAGCGCGGCCCGCCGCGGGCACCTCGCCGCCGGGGGCGGACTCTCAGGCTCTGCTGACCCGTGAGGACCCGTGGGTCAGCGCCAATAAAGAGCACGAACCTTGGCACCTTGGCCCAAGACTAGGGCCGCGCGAACCTTGGCCCGTGCGCTAGGGTTCCCAATCCGGCGAACTTGCCAGGCCATAGCCCATAGCACACCGCTAACGGCACACTAACAGCCCTCTTTGTGCTGCTCCTCTTGCCCTGAGACTCTGATCCCAAACCCACACCTCAAACTCAGAGCCGCGAACCACAGCCATGTCCAGGTCGGTGCTAGCTGCGCTGAGCGATCAGTATGGCACTGCCCAGAACGCCGACTGCGAGCTCTACTTTACCGTCGTGCGGCCGTCAGGCGCGCCGGCGGCCAGGCGCGGGCCCCTCCTCGTGCACTCTGTAGTCCTCTGCGTGGCCTCCGAATACCTCAAAGCTGCGTATGACAGTTGGGCCCATTGGTCGGTAAACAACCGCAAGGTGATCGACGTTCACCTCGAGAGCGAGGACGACCTCGAAGTGGCAGGTGCGGCCTCGCTGGGTCACTGGGCCGCGGGGTCGCAGGGTCGCTGGGCCGCGGGGTCGCTGGGCCGCTGGGCCGCGGGGTCGCTGGGCCGCTGGGCCGCTAGGTTGTGGGGTACGCTTGAGTTGCGGGGTACGCTTGAGTTGCGGGGTACGCTTGAGTTGCGGGGTACGCTGACTGGGGCCTGGGTTGCTGACTGAGCCGAGCCGAATCCCGCACGCAGAGGCCTGCGTCAAGTTCCTCCACACCACCGTCCTGGAGCTCACGAGCATTGAGCAGCTGCTCGACGGCCTCTGGGTGTCCCAGTACCTGCTGTGCAACGACTCCGCCACCGAGTGCGTCGCCGCAATCAAGAAACTGGCTGCTGGCGGGGTGGCGGGCGTATCGGACGTGAGCCGCCACCACGAGGCACTCGCGGACATGCTGGGCCCCTCCACCTGGGCCAACGTTATGGCCGCCTGCCGGCAGACGATCGCGGGCGCGTACCGCTCCCGCTTGGCCGTGCCCGATGAGGTCCTCTCCTTCGTGTTCCCGGACGCCATCTCGGTCGGCGAGGACCAGAAGGCGCTCGCCCGCTTCCAGCGGCTGCCCGCGGCGGCAGTGGAGGCGCTCCTGAGCTCTGACGACTTCGGCACGGACACGGAGGACAGCGTCATCGCGCTGCTGGCCGAGTGGCTGGAGTACAACAGCGGGCGCGGCCGGGAAACGCGGGAGGAGGATGAGCAGCGGAAGCGGCTGCTGGGCCTGGTCCGCTGGCGCTTCGCCACTCACGGATTCGTCGTTTCGGTGCTGCCGTCCGCGGAATGCCTCAACCTGGGCTGGCGGCAGGCTGTGCTGCTCGGCGAATGGGCGCGCCTCGGTGCCGACAGCTGCTCTTCCCTGCGAATCTGCATGCTTGAGGAGCTCTCCTTCCTCGTCGACACCCCGGGCCTGCTCTCAGTGCGCGCCCGCCGGGAGGTGCTGCCGCTGCCGCTGGCCTTCTACATGACCACGGAGAAGCTGCAGGAGGTCCTCGCCTCGGAGGACGCCCAGGTGGCGGTGCGCTTTGACGGCAGCGACGAGCGGGACTTCGGGGCCTGCGGCCTGCTTTGGAAAGTCGTCATGCAGCGCTGCGGCGGGGACCACATCGGCATCTTCGTCGAGAACAAGATCCCCGCAGTGCTGAAAGGCGGCAGGCGAGGCGTCGATCTCCCTGTCTACCCGCACGCCCCGGGCTTCACCCTGCAGATCACGGTGCTGGACGCAGACGACCGTGTGGCCTCCTGCATGACTTTCAGCACCCCGGGCGTGCCGCTGGGCGGGACTCTGGGACGCCGGGACGCTCTGCAGCTGCTGGCGACGGAGCCCCGGTTCGCGGACTACGTCCGCGACGGCCGGTTGAGGGGCTTCGTGGAGTGGTTCAAGGTGGCGGTGTGAGGCGGGAAGTCACGGCAGGGAGGCGGGCAGGGAGTGAAGGAGGGAGGCTGGCAGGGAGTGAAGCAGGGAGCCAGGCAGGGAGCTGGTATCAGGTTGTAGCAGCAGTTGGCTCGACCCCAACTAGGTCTGGGCAGCCGGGTTTTGCAGTGACAGGGCCACTGACGTGGCACCCCGCATAACGCTGGAAGGACGGAGTGGAGCAAGGGAAGCGCAGTAGGCGCTAGTCCACGAATAGCACGCATACTGACACGCAAGAGGCACGCCGACGACACGCACTTGCATGCGGCAGCAGCCTGGACCACACGGCTGGCCCGGGTTGCGAGGGGGATGATGTTGATACGGGTTTGCGGAGTAAGGGTAACAGACGCAAGGGATTTGGACTTGTACCACCACTCTATTGTATATCATAACCCCTTCGACTCTTGTCTGTTTGGTGGGTGTCATAGGCGCGAGCGCACACCTTTAGCCCGGGCGTCTTACCCCCTTCTGTCCCCTTGGTTGGTTGGTGGGTACGCGACCCTTTGGTATCCCTTCTCTCGTGTGGGATACGTGTTGCTTAGTTGACGGCTCCTCGCTTGTGAGCGGGCGGCAGCCGGTAGCAAGTGTCCGGAGCTACGAAAGCTACCCGGGGTTTGCAGAGCCACATGGAGTTGGGCCCCAGGCAGGCCCGAAGGTACCCAGGGCTGGCGAAGGCGCGTGGAGTTGGGTTTCTGGAGGGCCTGAAGGTGCCCAGAGCCGGAGGAGGAGCGTGGAGTTGGGTTTCCAGTGGGCCTGAAGGTGCCCAGAGCCGAGGGAGGCGCGCGGAGTTGGGCCCCGTCTGGGCTCGCCCTGCCTGGGGGTGTATATAAGCCGGGGCACTGTCTTTTCAGGGGAAGCGGTAGTTCCGCCCTAATTACTCATACAGACACAAAATACGTTACATATACGCGTGCAACAAATATAGTCCAAAGCTCTCTTCTGTGCCCCTGTTTCCTCGAGCCCCGAGCGGCACCCCTCGGCAGCTCCGCCGGCCTTCCGCCGCCGCGAACCAGCCCAGCCCCGCTCCCTAGCTCATAGCCTTAGCATATCGGCAGCGACAGCAGTCCACATCGCGACTCACCGCGAGCCTGTGCCGCGTCAAGAGTTCAACCCAAGTAAGCTCATCCTCGATTGTGCGACGAGCCCTGCGCTCTCTAAAGTCCGACAGCACCAGAGAAGACCTATCCCCTCACTACGCTTAGCCAAGTCCACCGGTAGCCAGGCAAGTGCCCAGCGCGACAGGACAATAGTTCCGGCGCTGCGACAGGTCGCGACAGAAGCCAACCCCGCGGGCCCTAGGAGGAAGTACCGAGCAGACGGGTGCGACATATAGCCAGCCTCAGGCCAGAATCCGGCGACAGCTAACGTCAGGAGCAGGAAGGCATCTGCATTGCTCTCGGCAGCTTAGAGAAAGACGCAGCAGGCCCCCACACGAGTAGGTGATAGCTGAAAAGGAAACTCTATCTACGCTTGCGCACTCCCGGGCGTTGACCCATATCTATCTCAGGCGCTCGTGCGCGTGTCCATCCCTCGTCGGGAGGGCCGCCCACATCTCGGCGTAGGCAGCCAGTGCATACGCTACCGACGGGGTCCTAGGGTACGCCCAGGCTCCGCTCTCTGAAGTATCCCGTGGTATTCGAGCCGGAAGGCACAAGCCGGTCTGGGAAACAGCTCTGTGCCCCGAAGCTTGTCACATCCCCAGGTTACAAGCCCCTCCGTGCCAGTGCCCAAGGGCTCGCGACACCGCCCGCCAGAGGGAACCGTAGTCAAGGATGTGAGGGTCGGATCGTTCAACTCGGCCTCCTTTGTAGACTTTTTAAGCCGCCTCCGCCTGCCGCGTGATTCGGTCATCCTGCTCGAGAACGTTGCCTTCCACAAGTGCCGCGCGGCCGCCCAGGTGGCGTGCGGGCGTAGGGTGGCATTTGCTTTTCGTCCCCCCGTACTCCCCGTGGTTCAACCCGATTGAAGGAATCTTCTCTATCGTGAAACGTGCCTGGTACGCGGGACTCAGCATTGATGATGCTTTCGAGCAAGTGACTCCTCGACATACCCAAGCTTTCTTCCGACACTCTCTTCTCGAAACAGCCGGGTGATTTGGTGTATAAAGATTGCCGCCTCCCCCCCCCCCCCCGCAGGGTATGGCCACCGATCCCGCCATTCCAGGCAATCCCCCTCCCAAGAAGCGGACGCGTCGGGAAAGCACAAGCTCCGAGAAACCCCTGAAGAAGAAGCGAGCGCCTCCTGCTGCCGCCTCCGAGAAACCCGTCAAAGGGAAGCAAACGCGTGCCGACCGATCCAAGAAGCTCCAGGAGCGCAAGGGGTTGACTGAGACAGTCGTCAAGTGCTCCTTGCTGAACGCACTCGTCGGCGCAGCCGACGAGAAAGCCAGGATCGTGCAAGCTATCGAGAAGAGAGTCGTCGCATATTCTTATCGCGTTGCCCTCGCCACCCGAGCCTTGAACCTTCTCATCCGCCAGCGGTTTGCGGGTGTACACGATCTCCAAAGCTACACGCACCGTCACGTCCCTGACGCCGGTTCCAAGTCCCGCAACAACTACGCTAGCATCCACCCACTGCAGACGAGGGCTTGTGGCGGTGAGAGATGCGGCATATGAGACGGGTCCACTATATATGGGAGTTGGCACTGAAGACGAGGGCTTGGAGCGGTGAGGGGTGTGGCATGACTCGGGTCCGCTGTGGGTGTTGGCACTGAAGACGAGTTGAGGTGCGGCACGGTGTACGGGTCCACTGTGGGATGCTGTGGTGCCGCGCGGCGGCACCAGCCCACTCTTGAGGAGGGCGACGTCCCTGTAAGCGCGCTCAGTATACAGCAGTCACCAATAAAGAATCCTGACACCCGCTAATGGAGGTGCTTTCCGGATCTCATCATTCCGCCTGTAATTCGTCGCTGCGTCTAGCTGTTACAACCCTATCCCACCTCACAAAAGTGATGCGGGGGGCGCTGTGCAGCCTTCCAAGCGACGGTGTCCCCGTTTGTACCAGGGATGAGTTTGTTCTGGTTTTTTTGGGTCCGGTCACGAGCCGAACCAAACTGCTGAACACCTGGCGGTTGACAGGACCACAAACGAGCTCCGATGTGCTCGTGCCGTCAGCGCCCACAGCCATGAGGAGGGAGCGGTGTTTCCAGGAGGAGTGAACGACACAGGGTCTACCACGCATGGAGTAACCGTAGATGGGCAGCGTTTTCTCCGAAAAGTAACACTCATCAATGGAGACGAGAGGTGATCCAGCTGTGTACCAGGGCTATTGGGCCGCCAACGTCATGCTGGAGACGGTGGGGACTCCCGAGGTGGTGTCGAGGCCACGAGATGACGGCGGCGAGCTGCAGGGTCTGTTCACCGAGGCGTGCAGGCTGTGCTAGACTCCGCCGAATTGTTGCTAGCAGGTGCGGTTTGCACCCTGGAATATATATTCCAATATGGTAAGACAAGAGTTTCAAGGTTTCAAGGAGATGAGTTGCTCAGGAACTGGAATCGAGGAAAATACACTGCCGACCTGCCAGGCGTGTAACAAGGTGTACTCGACGCTGTACAACCTGCGCAAGCACTGGGAGCGCCAGCCCCTGTGCCAGAAATGGATCTCGCTGAATCCCGGGCTCAAGGATTTCGTCAATTCTAGAGTCACAGAAGGCCAGCAGCCAAGGAACACGACCTGCCTGGCATGCAATGTGACCTTCGCCAGCGTCGGCAACCTCAACAAGCACTTGCGGGCTAGCCTCATCTGCAGCAAGTGGGACCTGTACACCGACCTGGAGCCCATCCACGGGTACTTGCAGACTGGTAGTAGCCGCGGGAGTATCGGGAGTATCGGGAGTATCGGGAGTATCGGGAGTATCGGGAGTAGCCGGAGTAGCGGTGACTGCCCGTACAGTGAGGTCCTCTTCAGAGGGCCAGAGTACTCGCTCTGCCACCACATCATCTGGAACGTGTACCTGACAGACAAGGACTTCGTGACCGCGACCGTGATGACCTCGGTCGGAGCGCGCGAGCTCTTCTGGAAGCACGACATCCGGTACATCCTCGCCATCCTGCCTAAGCCTAAGCCGGGAGATCAGCCAGGACCGCACAAGTGGCTCGAAGATTTGGAGCTCCCGTACTCCATCATGGAGTACAGCGGGCACAATGTCACGGCGATGTCGGCTCGCGAGTGCTACGGTGCTTACAAACAACAGTGCAAGGTCATCGAGGAGTACCGGAGCAAGGGGGAGAACGTCGTCGTCTTCTGCAACAACGGCTACCAGCGGTCCCTCCCCTTCCTGACATTCTACTTGACCCACGGACACAAAGACGAAGTCCCCACGGTCGAACGCGCCATCGACATCATCAGCACGCAAGTCGACATCCCGCGCGGGGAGCGTGACGTGCTTGTCCAGAGCATCCGCACCATTCTCAAGAGCGTATGCATAAACGAGCCTTCGACTCCTCTAGACTCCTCGGGACTCCTTGAGACTACTCAAGAGGACTCAATGACGTCCGTCGTTGAGACGAGGTGAGACGAGACGAGACGAGTCTGCGGACGCGCCGCGACAGGAGTTCCATTGACAGCTGGGCGCCTGCGGTCCCCCTGGAAGCGGCAGTGGCCCTCCTTGGCGCCCCGGGCTCCTGGACGCTCGACCGTGATGAGCTCCTACCCAAAGGCATTGAACCCTCAGATGACCTCATCGCCGCGCGCCGCGTGGAAGTCCATGCCCGAGTCCGGGGAATACTCGGCGTCGCCCTGGACGAGGGCATCGTCTCGTACGGAGTCGCCGAGCGCCACGGCTTATGCCTCTTGAAGGGCTGCTAGAAACTGTCGTTCTGGCCGTACTTCCGCGGCGTCCGAATGAGGTACCGTACTGCCACGCTGGGTTCGTGATTTATGGATTCGCGACTCTCAAAAAGCGCCGCGAAATTTAGCTGCGCGTGACAGAGGTTCGTGACGGCCCCGCCCGGGACCAGTCCGAATTTGACCGCGCCACAGGATTCGTGAAACCGGGGCCTGCCACCGCGAAAAGCCCCCAAACACCCCTTTTCGCACACGCCTCCTACGCACGCCCACCAGCTCAACACAGCTCCGGTTCAGCAGTTCAGATGCATCAGTGCACGGCCACCAAAGTGCCAACATCATGGGCCACCGCAGTGCCGCCAGCACGCGCCGCCAGCACCCAGCACCCGCAGCCCCACGCAGCTCCGGTTCAGCAGTTCAGATGCATTAGTGCACGGCCACCAAAGTGCGAACATCATGGGCCACCGCAGTGCCGCCAGCACGCACCGCCAGCACCCAGCACCCGCAGCCCCACGCAGCTCCAGTTCAGCAGTTCAGATGCATTAGCGCGCAGCCACCGCAGCCCCTGCAGTGCAGCCAGCGCGGGGCTTCTCCCCACATCCGCCAGCTCCACGCCTGCCAGCGTGCTGCAAGCTCCATCACCGCTGCCAGCCCCCCCCCGCCCGGCCCCCAGCGCATCACTCGGACTGGTAGCGCTGGGGGGCAGCAGTGTTACGGCGGGGCCTGCCCTGCGCGATCGCGGCACGCAGCTGCACCACGTCCTCCTCCTCCTCCTCGCCCGACTCCCCCGCGTCTCCATCGTCCGAGGGCAGGTCGCTCAGCTCCGCCTCGCTCTCCGACTCAGCGCCCTCCGAGTCGCAGAGCATGGCCTCGACGGCCTTTGCGGCCGCCTTGCGCTTAGGGGGCGCGGCCTTAGCTGTGGCCTTGGCTGCGGGCTTAGCTGCGGGCTTAGCTGCAGGCTTCTTCTTGGGGGCCCCACCCTCGGTGCGGGGCTTCTTGGCCGGGCTGGGCTCGAACAGCAGGTTGCTGCAGCCCTCATCATCCGACTCAGCCTCCGGCTCCCCGCGCACGCCCTCCTCGAACTCCTGCTGCAGCCGCCGCACGCCCGCCAGCAGCTGCGCGAGCGGCACCTCGTCGTCGTCGCTGTCGTATGGCAGCATGCTGGGCGGGGCCTCGTCAGCAGCAGGGCTGGCGCCGTCCGGGATGGCGCCAGCGCCGCCCAGGCCCGGCATCAGGCGGGCAGCGCAAGCCTCCGTCACGGCCTGCTTCTTGCTGATCGCCGCGGGAAAGAGCTTGCCGTCCCGCTCGAGCCGCACGGCCTTCAGCTGCCTCTCCGGGGTGAAGGCCGACAGCAGCCCACAGCGCTCAAAGGAGCCGGTGATGATGGTGGGGCGGGACTTGATGTGCTTGTAGGCCTTGACCAGGAACAGCAGGGCGAGGGGCTTGAGCCGGGACATGCGGAGGCTGAGGACGATGTCCTGGGGCGCCACACCCTTGTTCCTCAGCTTGCGGACGGCCTCGATGACCTTCATGGTGGTGGCGCGGCGCAGGGCGTCCTTGAAGGGCTTGTTGATGCCCACGTCGCACGGCTGGCAGATGGAGGTGCAGTTGGCGGGGATGAACTTGATGAGCGCGCCAGAGATCTTGTCCTTGACGAACGCCTGTCAGGGGCAAACACCAGGACAGGGGCGGCAGTCAGTCAGAGCCACTCGCAGGCCTGCTTCACACACCAGGGGTGGCATTCCGAGCTGGCAGCTGCTCAGGCGCACAGCTGACTTGCCAGCCCAGCAACCCCTTCCCGTCCTGACTTGGCCACAGACCCCCTGCTGACCTGGAATGCCTCCGTCAGGTGCACGCCCCAGCAGTCGATGAGCAGCAGCCAGGGGTGGTCCGCGGGCAGCTTCAGCTCCACCTTCGTGCACTCCACGTAGGGCTCCAGGACCCGCACGACCCAGGCCTCCATAGTCTTGTCGTTGGCCCAGTGGTTGTCCGAGCAGGTCACGAGGCAGCCCTCCCGCTGGGCAGCCTCCAGGGACGGGCCCTTAGGCAGGGAGCGGTCGGTCTTGCCCTGCGTGGGAGAGGTGGAGGATGGGGGACAGGGGCACGGTGGGTTGTCCATCCTGGCCCCACCCTTGTGAAGCCCTGTCCATCCTGGCCCCACCCTCGTGAAGCCCCTCCCCTCTACGTGCAAGTTGGGGGAAAGCTCAGGCCTGGCTCGGTCTCTTTCCAGAGAGCGGCAGCTGGCGGCCCTCGCGCAACAGACAGCCTCTGCAGTCCCTGTCCAGGGAGTGAGAGAGGCGTGTCTGCCCCCCAGCTGCCATCAGGAAGCAAGGCCCCCTACCCCCAGAGAGCTCCAGGGCAGCCAACTCCCCCCCACGTTCCCGTCTTTGCGCGCAACTTGCCTGGAAGATGACCTTGAGGGGCAGCATGCCACCACCAGCCGTGACCCTGACCATGGCCGTGATCTGGCGCTTGTCGTCCAGGCCCAGCTGGCGGACCTGCTTGGCGCCCATGGTGGCGTAGGTGCGGTGGCTGACGGGGAACAGGTTGGCGCCAGTCTGGTCGGCGTTGATGACCAGCTCAGGTGGGATGCGGTGCTCCTGCACCAGCCACGCCACCTGGGGTAAAGGCACACAGCGAAACACATGAACGGGTCAGAGGCGCGTAGGGCCAGGCCCTGGGCTGCTGAGGCGCGTAGGGCCAGGCCCTGGGCTGCTGAGGCACGCGAGGCCCTGCCCCAAAGGCACCCAGACCCTTCCCCACAGCCCAACCCAAAGGCGCCTTGCCTGGTCCACGAAACGCTCCGCCACCTCAGCTGCGTTGGGCGGCAGCTTCTGCGCTGCACAGGTAGCAGCGCGGTGGGACAGCCGCATCTTGCGGCAGAGCTTGCGGATCCACGAGGGGCTGCATCGGAACACGCCACCGCACTCCTCGAGGATGCTGCCAAAGCCCTCTGCCTTGAGCGAGGCGATGATGAAGGGCCGCATGGTGGACGAGTTGGCCTGCAGCAGGGGGTCGGGGGCACACCGGGTCAGGGGAGGTAGGTGGAGGCAGAACAGCACTCACACGCCAACGAATGGCCCAGCCCCTGAACGCCAGCCCCAATCCCAAACCCAAGGCCCCCAGCCTATCCCTCCCACCTGCGTGCCGCTGCCGACCATCTCCATGACCGCGTTCTTAATGATGGCCAGTGCCGCCGGCGGAACGCAGGAGGCGAGCGCCTTGCCGCCCAGCTTCTTGGGGCCAGCAAACACCTCCCGGTTGTTGAGCCACGCCATCCACCAGCCCTTCACCGTGGCCCAAGCGAGCGGGCGGGTCTGGGCGTTGAAGAGGTGTGGCATCTCCCGATAGAGGGCGTCGATGGCGGGCTGGATTTTGGGCTTCCGGAGGTCCTGGGGGACAGGAGGGGAATGTGGAGGCAAGCGGTAGAGGGGTCATCGCGCGTCACAGGGGATTCGCATGAGCAACAACGAGAACTCTTGCCAGACAAGTGCAAGCTCTGAAACTCTGGGACACAAGGCGGGGATGCAGCGCAGAGGCGCGGCGCGGGCGAGGGGGGGGCAGGCGCGGGGGAAAGGCGCGAGCGTGCTTAGGACCGGGCCCGCTCACCATGCCCGTGAAGTACTTGACTTTGTTCACCACGGTCTGCTTGTCCAGGTGCGAGAAGGAGGCGTACTTGCCGCGCGGGCCCGCGACTTTGGGCTTTGCGGCCGTCTGAGCTGCGCCATCCTCGCGCCCGACGACCCCGTTGACCAGCTTCAGCGCCTGCAGAAGCTGCACCGGGCCTCGCGCACTGGGGCCAGCAGGGCGCCCTGGCCACACAGCATCGGGCGCCTGCTCCTTCTCGACCGCTGCAGCAGCATCGTCCTCGGCCGCGCGTTCAATTTCAACACGCTCCACCTCCAGAACCGCCTCCTTAGCCGCAGCAGTTGCAGCAGCTACCTCTACGGGGTCATAGCCTAGCTTCTCCTTGTCGCTAAGCGTGCCCGCAGGCTGCGGGGCTTTGCCCCACAGCGACATGAGCGACTTCTGTTTGGTCGCGGGCTTGGGCTGCGACATTTGCTCGTAGTGTGCTCTACAGCTATGGAAGCAAGTTTACAAGGCGTGCGGGCGCTGCTGGACTAGAAAAGGCCGGCCGGCATGGGACTTGGATCTGCAAAGTACGGAGGTTCGTGACAGGCCTGCCCCCACCCCAGTCCCAATTTGTCCCCGCCACTCGATTCGTGATTTTCACGAACCCGGTGTCACGAACCCAGCGTGGCAGTACGGTACACCGACATCCCCCGCCTGCTGTCGGAGACGGGCTCTTCGCGCGACGACGACGGCTTCTGGGACCTGTCCGTCTACAAGCGGGGCGAGCAGCTTGTCGCGAGGACCGACGCGTCCTGCGCCCGCAGGCTCCGGATGACTGTACGTGTTGAGACGGCCACCTTGCAGTCCTTAGAGAGACAATGGCAGTGAGTTGGGATATGTTGATCAATGGGTTGTGGGTCAGCACGTCCTGGATGCAGAGGTGAAGCCTTTCACGTGCAACGCTTTTCCGGGGGCGCCTTTGGGCCACAACGCCATCCTGTTGCAGCCAGCGCTGGAGTAAGGATTTGGAGATGCCGTAGATTCTGCTAACCTTCCGAGGCTACGCAGGAAGTACTTGTAGTGGATTACGGAGCGGTGCCGGATTTCTGAGGAGATTGCCATGTTTGGTGGAGGCGTTCAAGGAGGTCAAACGGCATGGCCAAATGCATCGTTTCATGAACGCCTTGAACTGGAGCTCGTTTCATGAACGCCTTGAACTGGAGCTTGACAGCTGCTCCAAGTCCTTGATGCGCTGCTGTTGTTGCTCTGGTGTCATCTCTCTATTTCTTCATGTTACAGTGCCGTCGGGTATTAAATCGAACGAGTACCCCCCAGCCCACTCATCACCGTCTAGCGTTCCCGTCAGGTACCGAAGTTGCCCCGTACGCCCAGGAGCTCCACCCCCTCTTCATGGTTCACCACCTCGCCTCGCTCGGCCTCGTGCCCCCTGTAGACGCTTACGCCCTCAAGTCATCGGTGGTTACAATGAGGGACCCCTACGAGGGGGTACTAAGCGCAGAACGCCCCGACCGGCTGGCCGACCTCACGAGCTTGCCGCCTGCAAGCCTGGTTTGCCCCCAAACAGCAGCCCACAAGGGCGGTGAGCCTCAGCTAGGGAGCCGCCAAGGGGAGTGTCCCCGCCCAACCGTGGGCCACCAACCGCAAGGCCTTGTCCGCCACACACCATGACCCCGGGCTCACAGATAACCTTGCCGCATCCAGCCGTCCCCCTCTAAGTACAGGATGTCCGCCCCTTTGACCCAGCGAGGCTTGAGCCCTTTCGTACGGAGCCTTGCAAAGACTGGCTGCCGCTCCTTTCGCAGCGCCCTTCCCAGGGCCGTGAGGTAGGGCGCCACCACCACCCCACTGGCCTCCCGCACCTCCTTAGCCCGACGGCCCTCAAGTGTTCCCTCAAGTGTTCCCGCAAGTGTACCTACACCGCTGATTCGAATCACCAACTCACGCCTGCGCTGATTCGAATCACCGACTCACGCCTGCGCCAGCATCTCCGCCCAGGCCTGCAGCTGCGGCCGCGTCTCGATGGTGTCCTCCAGCAGCCGGGCCTCCTTCTGGGCGTTCCCGAAGGCCTTGTTGGCCGCGCGCCGCTTCTTCTTCGCCGCCGCGTCCGTGCCGCACATCGACACCACGGCCTCCACGTACGCGCCCTGGTCCAGGCGCTCCTCCTTGCGGTCCGGGTGCTTGCCCGCGTGCGCGAGGAGGTTGCTCAGCGCCTTGATCTTGCCCAGCCGCGCCTCGACCAGCGGGACCAGCCGGGACCGCAGCTTCTTGTGGTTGCACACCTTCGGGAGGGGTGACACGCGCTGAAGTGCTGCGGAAGTCACGAGTGACGCCTAGTTGCAGTCACTGGTGACACCACCTTTCTTCGTCCCACCACCAACTAACGCCCCGCCCCCACCCCCCCGTGTCACTCCTCCTCACCTGCGCGTCGCGGTCAGTGAGCGCCTGCACCGCCAGCGCGGCCAGCTCGCGCGCGCACTCGGCCGATGCCGCGGCCGGGTCGTCTTTGAGGTAGTGCAGCAGGGCCGCCAGCTCGCTCAGCACGCGCGCGGGCGTGGACAGGTCCACGCCGCCATCCTGAACGCGGCTCTGCGCGTACGCCATGATCGTCGCGTGCGACCACCATCGCAGCGTCGTGTCCCTCACGAACAGCGGCGAGAAGTTGAACCACCTGATGTGGCGGCGCACGAAGCAGAAGACGCCCGCGGCCGCCGCACCCATGTCAGCTCCGGGCCGGGCCGCCTCGGCAAGGGCCGCCATGAAGCAGAGGAGCTTCAGCTCGCTGGTTTCCGCGGCGCCCTTGAGGCTCAGCACGGGCTCGGCCGCGGCCATGCCGGCGCTCGCGGCCGACGCGGCGGCGTCCAGCGGCGCCACCAGCATCGGCAGGTGGCGCCGCGCGAACTCCGTGGACACTTGGAATTGCGTCGGCGCGCCCCGCCGCGCGGCCTTGGAGGCCTTGGTCACGACCCCAAAGTACCCGTCGGGCGGCTTGGATACCTTCAGGTCCTCGACGGGGATGAGCACCTCGCGCAGACGCTCCAGCACGCGGTTGCACAGCTGCGCGCCGCTCGGGAGCGCCGCGACGGCCGCCGCGTCCGCGCGGATCTCCATGGGAGGTTCCGGGATGCGGGACGCACCCGCGAGGCCGTCCTCGAACTGCAAGACCAGCGAGGCGTCTGCAAACTTCCGCAGCGCCTCGGCCTCAGGCCAGCCCCAGCCGGGCGTGGCGAGAGGCATGTACAGCTCGTGCGACTCGTCCAGCATCACGTCCCCACTCAGCTCGCCGCTGCTCAGCAGGTCCAGCATTGGGTCGTCCGTGACCGGCCCGTAAGGCTGCTGGACGCCGGGGCGCTCAATCCAGCACGTAACGCCGAGGCGCTCCGCCAGCCGCTCGCGGCGCGCGCGGCTGTCCTCGGACCAGCTCCCGGCGCACAGCGAGACCTCCTCGATCGTCACTGTCAGGTTCCAACTGGTGCTGGCGAAATCGCTGTCCGTGGGCTTGACGCGCAGGTGCAGCGCGAACTCGTCTCTATTCGAATCCGTGAGGTCAAATATGCGGTCGCGCCAGGCCTTCGGCAGGAAGACGCTGTACGCCTTCTGGGTCGCGACCTCGCCCAGCAGCGCCGGAAGCAGAGGAATGCGGAGCATGGTGTCTCTTTGGGTGTCTGCTTCTGGAAAATACATGCATAACTCGCTCTTATGGGTCGAAGCCAAAATACGCACGATGGCCCGATGCAAGGAGTAGAATTCCAAGCTGCAAGCGGTCATGCGGACGGCAGACGCTCTTGCCCGAGGCACGCCAGACTGGGCTGCAACTGCATTTCGCGTGCGTGTTGCAGTGCGAGGCGGGTGCACGAGCCGTAACGCTCGCGCCACGTGGCCTCCCTCCCTCCCCCCGCGGCCCTTCTGCATCGACTGCAGGCGGTAGTGACAAGGTCTCCGCCAGTCAGCGGCATTTCAGCAGGACGCTCCCCGTCACGTAATCCACAGAGAGGTGAACCTGTGCAGCCTTGAGGTAGTCCTGACCCAGGAGGCTCACCCCTTCAAAATGGCCGTGCGAAGGAGACACGGGCATGGGCACACCATTGATGTTGACGTCGCTCACTGACCGCGCCTCAGATGTGCGTCCCAGCGCGCCCAGGGCGTCCACGGAAAGGAACGTGAAAGGTGATCCCGTGTCAATCATGAAGACGACCCACACTCGCCTGGCGCGGTTCCTGACTGTCAGCGCAACGAAGAGGCACTTGTTTCTGCCGTAGAACATGCCCGTCGCGGCGAACCTGCCATCCTCCTCTGCGAGCGGCAAGATTGGCATGGCCCAGGTCAATACCAAGCTCGTCAATGTCACCACTCCGAATGTCCGTCACCAGGACGTCATACTGCTCCGCCGAAATGTAGCTGGGACACGTGACGTCGACGTCGAGTGGCATGGCTTCCACAAAACACTAGCGAAACACTAGGGTTGTCACAGGGTTTGCACACCTGAGGACCTGCAGGGCTTGTTTGCACTTGCGGACGGGCCGCCCTTTTGGTTTGGTCAACCCATGAGCAACACCTTGAGTAGCCCAGCGATGCAAGGTGCTCGTGCTGATCTTACAAAACCTTGCGGCCTTCCGGAAACTGCCAACCCTCCGCAGGTACGCCACGGCGAGCCTCCTGAACTCGATGGAGTACATCGTGAAAGACACCATACTCTCTGTTTCGATTCGTTACCGACCCTCACTGTAGCCAGGGTAACCCACCCTGTTTACGCTCTCCCGGACGCGCTCGTGCAGGTCGCTGCGGTCAATGTACTCGTACGTGGACGCCAGAGTGTCGACGACGCTGCACGCGACGTGCAGGACGTCGATTGAGTGTTGGACGCGGCAGTTGAAAACCCCCTGCCCTACCTGCCCGCACTGGTAACGTCGGAGCACGTGGTGCGCAATGTCCTCCGCAACCTTCGCGTTGGACGTCTGCCGCTTGTAGATCACCTTGTAGCCTTGCGCTGACGCCGCGTTCAACTGCGACTCCCTTCTCTTGGGATCCACTGACTTCCCAATTTTGTGGCGGTCCGAGTCCGAGGCGGCCTGCTTCAAGATGTACACGTACTCCTTCTTGGCGACCTCGTCGTATGTCTTCTCGCGCACCCTCGCCAGCTCCTCCTCCTTGCGGGTCAGCTCCTCCTTCATGCGGGTCAACTCCTCATCCCTGAGCGCGAGCTCGTCACCCCTGAGCGCGAGCTCCTCCCCCCTGAGCGCAAGCTCCTCCTCCTTGCGGATCAACTCCTCGCGCAAGGCAGCCTCCTCCTTCTCTTCGTTCCCTCTCTCCAGAGTTGGCCACTGCTGGGCCATCTTGAGACGCATGAACTTGTTGTACTTGACCTCCATGTCCGTGTAGTAGTGAAAGCTACGGTTGGCTTGGTCGGTTTTGACCAGGCCGCACAGCATCTTGAAGCCGTGGACTGTCAGGAAGGTCTGCTCCTCCGCGTGTTTGGGCGGCAGGTACTGGACGCCCCGCTGCAAGTACAGTTGTACGAAGTCCAGGGCGTTCCGTTTGCAAAGGAACCCTAGCCACATGGCAGATGTGTCTAGATCGATCACGAAGTCTCGAGTGGGATCGTGCTGGAGGTATTTTGCGAACCCATTCACAAAGACTCGCTGCTCCTCTGTGCCACACTCATCCCCCAGTACAGCGCGCAACACGTCATCGGAGCAGTCTGGAGTGTCCTCTCCAGAGTATGGAGAGTATGAAGCGTATGAAGCGTATGAAGAGGGCGCCATTTGGGGCTGGTCTCCGAGGCTGGTCTCCAAGGAGAGGATAGCGCCGTTGGCTTTATGCGTTTCATTGCAAGTACTCGCTGCACTCGTGTTATCCGAAACCTGGTGATCAAGCATGCGCTTTCCCAGAGCAGGTCTACTTCCTTACGTCCTCTGGCACACCTGCGCCAGCTCCTCCTCGTTTGGGCCGGCTCACCGCTTAGGCCGCCGTCCCATCATTCCGACAAAACGACAAGCGTTTCAAGCACCCCATACCACCAGCCCCCCGGGATTGACTGATGACCCCGATGCCGTCATGGTACGAACCCCCAAAATAATATGTCGGGTTGTCGGAGTCAACATTTCGGACATCCAGCAGGCTCATGGCGTACGCGGACACCTGAGGTGTGAGGACCATGGCAATCTCCTCAGAAAGCCGGCACCGCTCCGTAATCCACTACAAGTACTTCCTGCGTAGCCTGCGGAAAGTTAGCAGAATCATCTACGGCATCTCCAAATCCTCACTCCCAATGTCACTGGCAAGCAATGTAGCACCATACCGGACGTGATGTCTACTCGCTCCAGCGGTCCGAGGGAAGACCAGCGGTTAACGTCGTCAACGGACAACACAACAAGCTCAACAAAAACAAGATGGCGGCGGCGACAAGCGCCAAAGCGAAGACCTGACGCGCCAAGCACAGACTATGCACTCGTCCACAGACTATGCACTCGTCCACAGACTATGCACTCGTCCACAGACTACTCCTGCACAACCTTGATGAGCTCCAGGACCTCCTGCACGAACCCCAGGAACCAGCGCAGCCGCTGCAGAGCGCCGCCGGCCGCCGCCACGCCAGGGCCTCCGGGCCCGTGCCACAGCTCCGCGAGCGCCTGTGGTCAGGGTTTCAGGAATTTCGGAAGCTCAGTCCCCCCGGCCCGGCTTTCATCCGACGAGTCACTTTCAGCCTAGAAGTCAAGGTTCTATGGCTCACCGTTTCCAGGGCCGCCGCTGGCTTGCATGCCCCGTACTCGACCAGCAGGCCTTCGCGCCCGTCCAGGTAGGCGAAGCAGGTGGCCGCTCGCTCGCCTGAGAGGGTGAGGATCAGGACGCCTCTGGAGGGTGCGTAGACCGCCTCATCCTCGGACAGATACACGCCGTCAGCCCGTCTGAGCTTGGCCAGGAACTTGGATGCCGCCTGGGCGACGTTCGGTCCAGAGATGATGAGCACTTCGCCCCGGCTGTCACTCTTGGAGCGCCCCTCCTTCATGTGCAGCAGGGCGTGCTGCAGGAGCCGCTCAGCTCTGGGCTCGTTGTCAGGACCGGCGCCGGCGCCGGACTCGTCAGGCTGAAGGCCAAGAGACGGCGCGGGGGGGAGCAGCTGCAGCCAGCAGAAACCGCCCAGCACATGGAGCTCGAGCACATTTGGCACCGCCTTGAGGTAGTCGCCCAGGGAGCTCGCCACCTCGGACAGCTCGACTTCCTTGGACACGTTTAGAGCGCGCAGCCGCACCTTGTCGCAGCGGTCGCGCAGGTGTCCTATCTCTTCCGCCTGCTCAACCCAGTGACCTTGCAAAGGCATGCGTGCATCCACCATCACGAGGGGTAGCCGCCCGTCCCACCCGAACCCGGAGAAGAATTGGAGGTCTTTGCCGAAGCGGTTGACGTCGACGTCTCCATCGATCTGCAGCTTCTGGACTACTCGCTCGGCGAGCCCAAACTTGAAGGTCCGACGACTGCTGCAGTAGCTCAAAGTGAACCACACTTGGCGGCAGGGCTCCTAGAACAGAGGGAAAGTACGTCTCCATGTCTTCTTTGTCGTCGAGCTCGACGGCGATGCTCTGCGCGGCCGTCAGTGCTTGGAAGGTACCGATGACGTCCTCCGCCTTGAGGGGTTCATCCTCATCCACGCACAGACTCAGCGAGTGGAGGTTTCCGGCGAGGGGGGATCCGCGCAGGCGCTTGGGGCGCAGGAGGCCCAGGGTGTTATCCCAAGGAAGCGCGAGGTCCAGCGTCTTCAGCTGCGGCAAGTCATTGCACAGCACGGTGGCGGCAGCGCGGAGTTTCTTTGGCGTCCCGGTCAGCGTGAAGTTGTGGATGTGCAGCTCCGCCAGCTGGGGGCAGCTCTGGAGGATAGCGGCCAGGTCGCTGGCTTTGAGGTCACTCTTGACGTCATCCGTGCTCAGCCACAGGACCTTGATCCGCTCCATGTTCGCGCCCGCGCCCTCAAGCAGGGCCCGCAAGTGCGCGTGCGCGGGCGCTTCTCCCATGACCATCGTGAGAGCGGTGCACTCGGGAAAATGCTTGAGCACGCCTCCACCCAGCTGCATGCTGCACTTCCAGATGTTCTCGCAGAAGGCTTTGGCGGCTTTGGCAGCGGCTTTCGCTTCGGCGATGGCGATGGCGTCGGAGTCCTCCTCGGAGTCCTCCTCGGAGTCCTCCTCGGAGTCCTCCTCGGAATCCTCCTCGTGACTCCTGTTGAAGTCCACCATATCGAAGCGCAGTGTGAGCTTGGTCACGAGCGAGTCGACCAGCGTGCCAAGCGTTTTGCAGCTGCAGCGCATGCTTGCGAGGGTCTTCTTGTTGTCCAGATTCTGCCGAGGATAGACGGCTCGACTTTGACCAGGTCGAGCAGCGAGAAGCCGATCGGTGAGGGCGGCCCCGCGTCGGCAGACATGTTTGATGGCGAAAGGTGATGGCGTCAAGGAGCTAGCAAAGAAGGTAGAAGCAGAGTAGAGCGAAGAGGTGGACAAGGGACAGTTGTACCTCTTTAAGCGGCTCTGTGACCCCCGATCCCGCCAGCGCGCCTACGCCGGCGGGTCGCTCGGAGAAACTCGGAACGGCTTTTGCCCCAAAGCCCAGGTGCAACGCATAGGCAAAGCCGCGATTCGGCGGGCGCAGCTGGCCAAAACACTGTGCGCGCGAGCCGGAGCGACCGCTTGCACAATCATAGAGTCTCTGGTTCGGCTCTTGACCGGACCCAAAAAAAACCAGAACAAACTCATCCCTGGTACAAACGGGGACACCATCGCTTGGAAGGCTGCACAGCACCCCGCGCATCACTTTTCTGAGGTGGGATAGGGTTGTCACGCACACCTAGACGCAGCGACGAATTACAGGCGGAATGATGAGATCCGGAAAGCACCTCCATTATTAGCGGGTGTCCGGATTCTTATAGGTGACTGCTGTGTACCTCGACACTCTCAAACAACAGCCGCGCGCTGTAGTCAAAGAGCTCTGGCATCTCCCCCTTGTCCTCTAAATCCGGAAGGCCACGAAGCGAACTCTGGACCACGACCTTGACGTACCGGCGCTTCTCCTGTGTGAAGATGCCGTACTCTGCGACATACACGAGCCTCTCGTCTGTCCCGGGACTTCCGTACGCCGCGCCCACACCCATGCTTGCCAGGAGGTTGATGAGCCCTGGTGAGTCAAGCAGACGGACGTCCGCGGCCTTCATTTCTGGTCCTACTACACTCTCCCTACTATCGCACCCACAAAAACACTCGAGTCACAATTGATTCATTTGAGTCACAATTGATTCACTTGCATTGCTTGAAACCCTTGACTTCATGGAGAACAGACTCCATGTGCCCCTGCCAGCCCATCGAACTCAGCACCACCGACAGGACCGTCTCCCACTCAGGCTCCAAGTGCAGCAGGAGCGGGACCAGGAAGCGCCCCAGACCGGACACGCGTCCGGAGGAGTCTCAACCGACGACGAACTTGACGAGCTCATGGCCAACCCCCCCGGGACCGGGCGTCATGCTGAAGATGAACATGAGGACCCAGCAAAGACTCGTCAAATACAATGTGAAGAGCAAGGACGTCCTCCATCCACACACACGAGCCCAACTCCGCGTCGGGGGACTCCTGCGTCGGGGGACTCCCGCGACGGGGGACTCCTGCGTCGGGGGACTCCCGCGTCAGGGGACTCACGCATCGGGGGACAGGCGGCGATGATGGGCTCCGTCAGCAGAGCGAAGAGCTCCGGGCGCTTGCTGGAGGGCAGGGCCGACACGCCGAACATCGCCGTCCAGACCATGAGCTGCCACCACTCCGTCCTCTTCTCGCCGAGGTCCTTGTTGAGGTTCCTCATGAGCTGGCGGGCGCACGAGAGCGCCCGAACCACGAGTCTCACGTCCCGTCCGGAGCCCTCATCAAATTCAAAGGCGAGCGGCGGAGGCCAGGGGCGGCCGGCGGGCGTGCCTTCGCGTACAAGGTCGCGCAGGATGGGGGGCGCCTGGTGCACCAGTGACGCCACGCCGATGCGAGCCAGCCGCAGGGCCAGCTCCAGGCGCGCGCGCTGGCTCAGGATGGAGTCCCCGGAGGCCAGTGTGCACAGCAGCGGTTCCAGGGTGGCGAACGGTGCGCTGGGTATGAGCACCTCGCAGCATACGAGGCCGTACGCAGGGCACTTGTTGGCAACCGCCGACGTGAGAACGCCGTAGACAAGGAGGGCGGTCTGCACGCAGCGGCCGTGGAGTACTTTCCGCAGGGGTTCCGTTGCCGCGTGGGGGGTTGCGCAGAGGTTGCTCGTGTCCAACAGCGGCAGGGCTTGGGGCGCCACTGAGGACCAGAGGATCGAGACGATGCTGCACATCAGCAGCGGCAGCGGCAGCGACCGCAGCTGCATGAGCAGCACCATCTTCGCCGCGTGCTCCAAGATGGCGCTGTCCGCGAGGCCCCGCGCGAGCTCCTCCAGACCTTCGTGTCGAAGCGCCTCGACCTACGCCACCGGCGAGGAGGTCGTGTAGATGTAGACGAACGCCTTCACGTTGTCGACGCAGCTGCCGAGGAGTGCCATGGCGCGGTTCCGGTCGCCGGCCAGCTCTGCGGTCTGTGCCAACTCCGCAAGCACCCGGCTGGTCGCGGGCAGCGCGCCCGCGCGCAAAAGAGCCAGCCCGAAGCGCAGGACGGGGAGCACCTTCGTCGTCCCGCGCAGGGAGAAGGCCGCGGAGACGAACATCGAGGTGATGCTGATGATGTCGCCCAGCCAGACCAATATGAACTTCCCCTTGTGCCGTAGCGCGGTGGAGTGCAGCCCGCAGCAGGGCCTTGACGTCAGGCACCTGCGTTGCGATCACCTCCGCGACCGCCTCGGCTTCCTGGTGCATCCGGGATGTCCGCAGTAGCTGAGGGTTCCGCAGTGACGGAGCGCCGCCCGCGGCGACACCCCAGACCCAAAACTGACCCTTGGCGGCCAGTTTTGCCAGTGCGGTGAGGTGCTGCCGAACCCCGACATGGTCCGCCGACTGCAGGGCCCGCTCTGCGGCATGCACTCCGCCGAACGCGGCGTGGAGGTCGCGCAGCACCTTGTTGCCCATGTCTCTGCCCGGTCTAATTGGGGTGGGCATGTCTCTGTGCTAGTATTGTCTCCGTGCTAGTATTGACTCCCTGCCCACTCTTGCAACCTACTCCGTCTCTTAAAGGCGTGGAGGTGTAGAATCTACGTCCTCATCACAACTACGCCTTCTACGTCTTCACATCTACGCCTTCTGTCTACGTCCTCATCACAACTACGCCAGCGGATTCGTACTGGGACGAATGTCCGTCAGGACGGGGGTCTACGGGGGTCTGCGAGCAGATTTCACCATGCATGCATTTACATTTTACCCTGCAGCGACGGTCTGAGCGATGATGAGGACCCTGATTGCACTGGCGATATCACGCCAACGCTGATGCCAGCGCCTCCACCACCACCGCTACGGCGTTTTCGCCCGATTTTTGCACCGCCGCCACGACCTGCACCACGGCGCCGCAGGCCGAGGTCATAATACTGACCTGCTCAGGGGTCAAACATCGTTCCCCATGCATGTGTTGTATACTCGCATATGAGAAGATCTGCCGACATGTTGATGCCATAGACTGCACAGACTTCGGCTAGCTTTGGTAGACGTTTGTTCAAGTACAAAGGGAGAGCATGGTTGACAAACGCATGCTGGTCCGCCGTCATTTCATGTCGCTGTCCCTGTGCATCCTGAAGCTGCCACGCGCGCTCATCACTGAGTGCACGGATTTTGCCTCGTAACTCGTTATCTTCCTTGACTGTCAAAGTTTCACCTCTTGCTAGTTGGGCTACCAGCTCCGAAATCCGAACGTGGTATATGATATCCTCAACCATCTGTGCTGTGCTCAGGTTGTGCTGTCTATTATGAGTCAGATGAGTGTGATAAGCTTATACGTTACAGGGGAACAGTTCCTGGCAAGGAGTTACACTCTGACAAGTGGAATTTGTTACACCCGGAAACGATACCTAATATAATATAAAGAGGTACCCTCGCTACTGGGAGGGTATGACAACATGGTTTAGTGTCATCGAGTCCCGGTCTATTGACGAGACTTCAGTGCGGCATATCCTTACATGGATCAAGGTCCTCACGGACAGACGCACCCCACTGGACGTCGGAGGGGCGTCGTGGCGCTCCACTCGTGCTGCGCTATTTTGACGACAAAGTTTACTTCTTATCCTCGGGTGCACTCCCATGACACCCCCCCATCTACAGGACGGTCAGGGTCCTTACGGGTCCTTCGGCTCGTCGGGGGTCTGCGTAATATATATAATCAGAAGGAGAAGCAAAGGATGCTGAAGTACGCCGAAGTCGTAGAACGGTTGCACGCCGAGCAGGCCAGGGAAACTCGCGAGCGCGAGGCCGCCAAAGCAGAGTACGCAAGCGTGGTGTGCAGGATGGATGTGATGAAGTTCATCAACGGCATGTACAGTGACGCAGCTAACGCTTACCGTGATCGAGTGTCCAAGTTGGACGCTGAGTTCGCAGCCGTCCGGTCTGCTCGAAGCACTTACATCCAAGGGCTGCTCGACGACGCGTTCATGGAGACGGACGTCCACGTAAAGGCATTAGCGGCGGCCAAGAAGGCTGCCATTAGCGTCAACGTCTCGACACAGCCCATGGATGTTGTGGCCCAGGAGCTGTCCACTATCGAGTCGCGTCAGCAACGGGCGCACAAGCTTCTGACCATGTGGTTTGCGCCGGGTGGTACGTTTGCGCATCTGTTGGTGGACAACCACCTACCGACGGAGCTCTGCGAGTCCGTGCAGCGCCTCTTGCGCAGGAACCCTCCGCAGCCGCTCGCGTCCAACTGCTTTGCTGAACTTTGCTATGGTACTGTGGTCGGAAGCGATTGTGTCAGAACCGAACTTCCATCGCCAAGGGCTGACGGGCCAGCCGACAGAGAAATTGGAAGCAGCAGATGGAAGCGGTTTGTTCAACGGTTCTGGCATACTAAACAAGCGCGAGCAGCTCCCCAGCGCTCCGGCCATGGAGACTCCAGGGAGGCTCCGCCACGGAGGTTGCCAACCCAACACCCAACCCAACACAACACAACACAGGCACAGTGACAGTGACAGTGACAGTGACTATGAGGCGGCACTGAAGCTTCAACTTAGTTGCCAGTCCATCGCCATGTTGGGCCTTGATACGCTCAAGTGGGCATGGTGCGAGTTCATGGGCTCCTTCGCGCGCCCAAATAAGCGTCAGAAGACCGCCGATGGCACCACCGGCGAGATTCCTGCTGAGAGCGGACACCAAGTGTGGATTCCCGCGCTCATCACGCGGCTGGCCTCCTTCCTGCCACACAATGACCGCGAGTGCCTGCGCTTCGTCAACCGGGCCGCGCAGGCGGCGCTCCCCGGGCCGATGGCCTTGAAGCCATCGGAGCCGGTCCCTCGCTGGGCCATGGCGCGCCTGCTGCCCGACTCGGCGTCCACCGACGGCCTCACGTGAACGCCGCGGGAGGACCTCGTGGCGCATGTGGCCGCGACGGGCGACCTGGAGAACCTCGCGGTCGCGGTCAGGGCCGCCGCCGTGGAGATTGGACCCCGCATCATGGAGGCCCCGGCGGGGGCCGGGCAGCTTGCCGCATGCCGCTGGCTGCTGGGCCACGTCCGCGAGATGGCAGTCGAAGACTGGAGTGCGGTCCTCCGTGCAGCCGCGCCCGGCGGCCACCGGCACGTCTGCGAGTGGGTGCTCGAGCTGACGCACGACATGGTCTGCCGCCGTGCAGCCGTCAAGGCGGCGTTCAAGCACGGGCACGCTGACCTAGCGTTCTGGCTGTTGCAGCCAGTGGACTTCCAGACTTACGACTACACGGGCGCCTTCATGATGGGCATGCTCGGCTCCTCAGCCCGACTCGACGAGGTCCAGAGCCTCGCCGACAAGCACTTGCCCGAAGACTGGGTTGGGGAGATTCCAGCCGACTGCATCAGACTCCTGAAAGCTGCGCTGCTGAGTGACTGCGACTGGAAGGCCAAGGCAGAATGGGTCGTGGACCTGTTCGACGAGGAGACATGGCTGGAGATTGACGCCGACATGGAGCACTTTGGCGAAGGGCCCCAAGGAGGAAAGGGACTTCGCATAGTCGAGTGGGCCGTCGCGGCACCTCACGACGACTGGCTCGAGCGCGTGGTGTGAGCGGGGCAGCCGCGGGAGGACTTCCCCAAGCCGAGGAGCCGGGTACACCGTGTGGTCTACAACTACCTCGCCAAGTACGTATCCGACACATCCCTTGACGCCCGCCTGGCCTGGCTGCGGGCTCGGGGCGTGCACCCGCCGGGCGAATCGGCGATACAACTCGCCATGCTGCGCAGCAACGTGGCCGCGGCGCGTGCGCTGCGCTGTTGGCAAGTCCAAGGAAAGGCGTTCATAGGGGCCGCGGCGAGCGGCGACGTCGCTGAGATGAGGAGCCCCGCCCTGGACCCTAAGCCCGGCGCGTGGGCGGCGGCGGTGGGCTCTGGCTGCGTGGCCGCTGTACAGACCCTCGTCGACATGGGCTGCCCCGCGCCGCAGGTGAGTCTTCAGTCTTCCACTTACTACTTACCACTTAACACTTACTACTTACCACTTAACACTTAACACTTGCTCGGGTGCAGGAGGACGAGATGATTCAGCTCGTGACTGCGGCGGCGCGCGACGTCAAATTCCGCGAGCTGTTCCAGCCGGTGCCCGGTCTGGGCGCTCCGTTCCCATCGGGGCTCTTCGCCCTTGCTGTCACCGCCAACGCGCGCCCCGCGCTACTGCGATGGTTGCTGGACCTGGGCTGCCCGATGGATGGTACCGCATGGACCGCCGCCGCGGGCATCCAGAAGGCCGGCCCGGGCATGCCGAAGGCCGCCGTGCGCATGCAGCAGGCCGCCGTCTCCGCGGTAGCCGCTCTCTGCGAGCTGCGGTGCCCCCTGCCGGTGAGTTCCTGCGAGGACATTCAGGACGTTCAGGTTTGCAGCCACTCTGAACTTTCATGTGCACCTGGCCGCCCCACCCAGGCGCACGGGGAGCCGTACGACGCTTTCTTTCAATGGGTCAACGTGAATGGACCCGCGTGGGCTTGGAATTGGAAGCTAATGCTGCCGCTGCTGTGGGATGCCGGCATGGGCTTCGGCAGGCGGGGCGGGGACCTGCTGACAGAGGCCGTACAGGCGAAGCTGCCGCGGGGGGCTGTACGCTGGTTCCTGGAGCGGGGCTGCACTCCGAGTGCGGAGACATGGGCGGCGGTGGCTGCGCACCCTGATTAGGAGTCGCTGCGTGCCCTGCTGGAAGAGTTCCGCGTCCGCGGCTGGGGGTTGTGGCGCTGGCTGCGGGGCGCGTAGTCCGTCATGGGAGTCGGGAAATCCGTCATGGGAGTCGGGGAATCCGTCATGGGAGTCGGGGAAGCCGTCATGGGAGTCGGGGAATCCGTCATGGGAGTCGGGGAATCCGTCATGGGAGTTGGGGAATCCGTAATGGGAATCGGACATCGGTGGACATCGGTGGACATCAGTGGACCACCACGAACTTTGCTCGGCTCGATGCGAGAGGGGCTTGTAGCTGCTGCTGCTAAGGAGTATCCAGTATATATGTACGTGTAACAAAGATGTCTTGGGGATGCCATGCCAGCGCAACCTCCCCTTCCACAGTTTGTCTCGACCAGGGTCGCCGCGCAGTCCCTCGGCGTCCACGCCTCCACCCTGCGTTCTTGGGAGGCAACCGGGCGCATTGAGACAATCCGCAGTCCCGGCGGCAAGCGCCTCTACAATGTGGTCGGTTACATCAGCGCTTCCCGCCCCAGCCTCAGCAGCCACCCTACCCAGCCCCACCCCGCAACGGCCGCAGGTGGCCGGGTCTGCTACTGCCGTGTATCCTCCGCCGTCCAAAGGGACGACCTTGAGCGCCAAGCCGCATTCATGCTGCAGCGTTTCCCGAACCACGAGATTATCCGCGACATCGGCTCCGGGATCAGCTTCAAGAGGCGCGGACTGCTCCAGATTCTGGAACGTGCAAACCGCGGAGCTCTCCAAGAAGTCGTGGTTGCCCACCGCGACCGCCTCTGCCGCTTCGCCTTCGACCTCATCAAGTGGTTCCTTCGTGCCCGTGGAGTCGAAATCGTGGTTCTTGATGCATCAGATGACGCCTCCCCAGAATCAGAGCTCACTGACGACCTCCTGGCAATCATCCAGGTATTCAGCTGTCGCATCAATGGATGGCGCAAGTACGGCAGCGTCAGCAAGCAGCGAGGGCCCCCCCGTGGTGGTGCGCCGCATCCGGCTGTATCCAACAGCTGATGATCGGAAGGTCCTGTTGCGGTGGTTTGGTTGCGTGCGGGACACGTACAACATGGCGTTGGAGCACATGAGACGGTTCCCCCGGACGCCCCTGAACTTTTACTGGCTTTGGAATCGCTTTGTCACCGCCTGCAATGTGCCCTCGCACAAGAAGTACCTCCTGGAAACGCCCAAACACGGTAGGGAGGGTGCCATCCGTGACCTCGTCCAGGCGTACCAGTCAAACCTTTGCCAGGATGCGGAATAAGCCCGATCATCGCTTCACGATCAAGTTTCGGTCCCGTAAGGACACCCAGAGCATCGTCATCCCCAAGCAAGCTTTCCACCTCAGTGACCACGAGGGAAGCCTCAAGATGTACCCCAAGTCCCTCCAGCAGGCCCTGCGATACAGGTCCATGCGCCTCCCCACAGCCGTCAAGACTCCGCCGTGCGACTGCCGGCTGACCCTGTCCAAGACAGGCACCCTCTTCCTCTGCATCCCCTGCGACCGAAGCAGCGCCTTTGCCCGCGAGAACCAAGCGGGCGGCAAGGCGCGCGTGCAGCAGGTCCCGGGCGACCAACCACCAAGCGGGGGCAGTGGGTAGCCCTGGATCCTGGGGTCCGCACCTTCATGACTGCGTACAGCCCGAGCGGACTGGTGGCAAAGTTTGGCCATGGCGACTTTGGGCGGATCTTCCGCCTGTGCCTACACCTAGATGGCCTCGTGGCTCATCAGCGGTTGCAGAAGAAGCAGGGCAGGCGGGGGCGGGCGGGCTGTCGGCGGATGGCCCAAGCGGCGGCTTGAGCCCGGCACCGCATCCGCCACTTGGTGGACTGCGTCCACAGGAAGGTGGCCGCCCGGCTGGTCCAGCGCTACGAACACATCATCATCCCGCCGTTCGAGACGTCCAAGATGATAAGGCGTGGCGCCCGGAAGATCAGCGGTAAGACTGCACGCATGATGTGCTGCTGGGCGCACTACCGCTTCCGCACGTGGCTCCTGCGGGTTGCGTGCGAGCAGGGGTCACGCGTGTACGTGATGAGCGAGGCGTACACGAGCAAGGCGTGCACGAGGTGTGGCAACGTGAAGGACAACCTCGGAGGGGCCAAGCAGTACAGCTGCAAGGCATGTGGTCTCGAGGTCGACCGAGACGCGGCGGGAGCACGCAACATTTTCCTGCGGAACGTCAGAGTTCTGCCAGCTGGCGCTGAGCCGCCGGTGCCCAGAGCGTAATGCCTGGTAAATTACTCAAAAGCGTCGTGGCGCACCCTCCCCTTCCAACCTACTCCCTTCCCCCCTTACTACCTGGTGCACCACGGCTTTGCCTCGCTAATGCCTTGTCTCCCGTCACACGGAGCATGCAGTTCCCATCATGCGGAGCATGTTACCCCTCGTCACTGAACCCCCCGGAAACAGAGTCTCCAGCCGCACAGGCGGGGTTGATGGCGTGTTGACCCAACTCAAGTAACGATGATCAACGAGCTGACTCCCGACGTTGCAGCTATACGATGCAAGTCCGCGTATCAGCCGGGGGAAACCAATACTGAGAGTTCGTGATGCATGGGGGGAGATGTGAAGATGCATGAAAGGTTTCAGTCTTAACTGGCAGGAACCGTGAGGAAACATTAGCGGCTCCTCTGAAGAATTGGAAAATAAAGGCTGTGGTGGGTTGGTAAAACATGAAATCCACCTCCCCCCACCCCCGAGACTACTAAGACTCTTCATCAGCAAACACACATGACCGGCACGGCATCGTACTTTGAGCCGAGCATGGCGGACGTTGCAGTCTACCAGCAGCTGCTGGAGAGCTCACACGCCGACTGGAAGCGCGTGAACGAGGATGCGGGGCGCGTGCATGCGGCCCTGAAGCGCGCACAAGTAGAGCTCCTCTGGACCCAACGTGAGCTCCTCTGGACTCGTCGTGAGGTCTCCCGTTTGCGCAGCGACAACGCACGCCTCGCTCATGAAAACGGGCGAGTCACTGCCAGCCTCCAATGCCTCATGGCTCCGGGACCAAACTGGCGTCAGCTGTACGAGGACCTCCTTGCAAGCTTAGGCACCACCAAGCAGGAACAATGGTCATGAGCTTAGAAGACTCGACGTCAGCTCGGATTCTGCTCAACCCTTGACGACGTCGGAGCCATCATTGGAGCCCTCCTCATCTGCCCCCAAGTCCTCATCGGCCACCAAGACAAGACGTTCGAAGATGCGTCGGACGCATGCCCGCACGAAGATGCGTCGGACGCATGCCCGCACGGGTGCCAGCCGCCTCCAGCTACGGCAAACCTTCCGCATCTCCACCAAGCTCTGCCTCCTAGTGTCCTCATCGCGGTCCAGGGGGTTTCTGAAATGGACCGGGAAATGCAAGTCAACAAACCTTGCAAACGCCATCTGACTCTTTGTGATTTGGTAGGTACGTCGTCGTTGTCTCGTATGTGACGTTCAACTTTTGGCGTTTCGAGGAGGAGTCGTGCCCTACAGTGAGGGTCGATAACGAATCGAAACAGAGAGTATGGTCGCTCCAGACACGACATGGTGAGGAGGTGAAGCTTCGCCGCCAGTGTTGCTATCTTAGTCAGTTGGTCGGCTGGACAGACGGCCGGCGCCGGCCAGTGTTGCTATCTTAGTCGGCTAATCTGAAGGAATCCTGCACAGTCTTCAGCAAGCCTTCACAGCTGAATCACCTCTCGTCTCCATTGATGAGTGTTACTTTTCGGAGTAAACGCTGACCGGGTTTAGGACTTCGCGGTGCCTGACGGAAACGCTAGACGGTGATGAGCGGGCGGGGGGTACCCGTTCAATTCATTACCCGACGGCACTGTAGGGTTCTTGGTATAGATTTGCCGGCCTTGAGCGTTAGTCAGGACCAGCGCGCCATTGTCGTCGACGTACGCCCTGTATTCAGCGCGGGGCTCTCCTCCTTCTTAGAGGTAATCCCTCTTGATGTCTGCCTTCGTCCCCCATCCCTTTGGTACTGCGAGCACGGCGAGCTTGGCTTGAGGACCTACTGCGAGTTCATACGTGTAGCGATTCAAGTCGTCTCCACGGTACATGACTCTAATCATATTCTGTTTGCTACGGCCTATCTTGATATCCTTCCTGACTGAGGTCAAGACGCCTTGAGACATGCTCAGCTCGCTTTTGTTGTTCGGGGAAACAAGGGCCTCGCCGTCTTTCAGTGTCGGGCTCTGGTCCTGCCGACCAGGACCAGCGGCGATGTAAGGTTTCCTCACGACCTGAAAGAAGCCCTCGGTGTCAGATCTACCAGGTCTACCAGGGTTGACAGGCGCCTCACAGACAAAGTCCCCAGTAGCCGCGTACATGCAAACTCCGTGCATGGTACAACGTTCTCACCCGCGTTTTAAAGAAGACGCCCAAAAAAATCCAAATAGTTGTCTCCGCAATCATGCAAATGCTGGATGGTGACCGCTACCCCGACGATGGACGCGGAATTACAACCACACTTGACGGACGCTCCGATGAACTCCGCTCCACCATCTCCGATGGAATCCCCAAAGTCCCAGGCGTCTGTGGAGGGGATGGAGGTCGAGATGACAGTCGAGACGTCAGTCGAGACGTCAGTCGAGACGTCAGTTGAGATGACAGTCGAGACGTCAGCCGACGAGACGTCAGCCGACGAGACGTCAGCCGAGATGACAGCCGAGATGCAAGTGGAGCTCAGGGCTTGACCCATATCGCACAGCTCGCCCTCTGATACTGGATCACGGTGTTTCCCACCGGCGCATCAAGGCAGCCATCCAGGCAGAAGTGGAGAGCGCCTCCCAGCAGTCCCCGTGCTCATCTGCAAGAGCTACGGTGGCTTTGGTTACTCCAAACAGTACGTCGATTTCAAGTCCACAAAGCCCACGAATCTCAGTAACATCGTGCGACATCGCGCGGTCAATGCGGGACATCTCTGTTACGGCCGCGTGTGGAACGTGCTGTGGGTCGAGGCCTTCGGGGCGGTGTGCAAGGCCCACTACCCGGGTCTTGCGCTCATGATTGCGGCGTACAGGTTGGCAGGGCTCAAGGACGTCTACCGCCGGGTCAGCGAGTTGAGAGCGCTGAGGCTAGGGACTGGGTCCGAGCATGGCCCGATGCCCGAGGCCGTGCGGAGCCTGGTGGCGGAACTGGATGCCAGCAGCTGTCGCACGTACTGGCGGGACCTCCTTGCGGAGCTCACCCATCCGAGGGTTTTCCTGGAGGACGGCGAGGTGCTCCCGTTCCTGGACGCCGTCGAGCGATTCTCGCCACGGGACCCGGTCATCTGGACGCACCAGTACCGCTACATCAAGGGCGTCATGCGCTTTCTGCACACCGGCGGTCTCGACAAGGTCCTCAATGCCATCACGGATACTCGTACGGATACTCGTTCGGACACTCGTACGGACTCAGTCGGCTGCTCGGACATGGAGATGGGCTGCCTTTGCGCGGCCAGCGCGTACTGCCGGCTCAAGGTCGTGCACGTGCCGCAGCTCGTCGACTGGGGCATCAGCGAGTATGACGGGCTCGAGAGCATTGTGATGAACTCTTGATGATCAGTACGCTTGCAGTGCCCCCAGCCCAACGTCAGGTACCAAGTTGCCCATGTACCGCCCATGTACCGCCAGCGCATGGCATACAGTCCTTGCCAAAGGGTAGTACACCCCCTGATGCCTAATTCCCTGGTACCAAAAACCAACACTGCAGCCTTGTTGAGATTGCTTCCTGATCGCCATTATCGCGGGGGTGATTGCTCAATTTCTGTCTGTCACGCGGTGGTAATGCGGTGGTAGCTCCTGGGTCGCCGCCCAAGAGACGCCCAGGAGGGTGGGCAGTATGCCACCGATGTGTGGAGGTTTCTCACCAACCTCGACACATGCAGGCACGCTGCCGACTTGAGCTACCCCAGCAGGAGGGAAGCTGAAACAAGCGGCCAGCAGAGCACTCCAGTCGCTATACAGCAGGGCAGAAGGAGGCCCAACGGTCAGAAGCAGCCAGCAGACACTCCAGCAACCTCATGCGATCTATGACTCCAAAGACTCGCCAAAGACTCGCCAAAGGCTTGCCAAAGACTCGCCAAAGAAGAAGTAACAACAGGACAGGACTAGGACATGACCGCCGCCAGTTTCGCAAAGTTGAACTTGGGGCGCTGCCAAACCGGGAGGGCGGGGTAGGCGTCGTCCATGTTCTCGTACTTGGCGTACTTTGCGATCAGTCGGCGGACATAGTTACCATCCGAGCGGTACATGTACTCGCGCCACCTGGTCTGCAGAGTAAGCACAGCACGGCTATAGCCGATGACGTGGTTGAGGTACGCGATGAGTTTCTCCTCGCGCTCTGGGAGCGCCTGCCACCAGCTCCTCAGGATGTCCCTAGTCACCGCGTGGTTGCGGAGCACACGGCAGATGGGTCCGTCGAGGCGCAGATTCGCCGTGTCGACCGTTCCGGTGATGATGCACTTCACGCACATCGCCAGGTAGCACCGGAAAGCCGAATGCGGGATGTACGCGTCGAGAAGGTGCGCGTAGCACGCCTCCAACCATGCATTGCAGTAGTTGACGTCCAGCGCAATGCTGTACGCGAGCAGCTTGGCGAAACTGTCGGAGTTCACGACTCCCCTATGTACTACGTACTGCAGCAAGATGCTGTTTACGTAGATGGCGTTACACACCGTGTCCGCAGAGGAGTCAGGGTCAAACGTCCCCTTGGAGTAGCCACTTGGAATCCTGCCGCAGATGATCAAGTCCAGCTCCGCCTCTGTCAGCCTGGCGAGCAGGTGCTCCAGCCACGCATGGTCCCAGTGCTTCAGTGCCAGGCGGACGATGTTGCCAATCATCCCCGTGTCTCTCAGGGCATCAAGAAAGTATGACGTCTCCTGAAGGATGTCCTCATAGAAGATGCCAAACATGGCTTCGGAAGCCGCTGTCTCATGGTCGCTCATGTCGATGAGACTGATGAGACGTGCGATGCCGTCGACGTCGCCGCGTCGGCACGCATCTTCCGCATTTTTCCGTGCCCAAAAGCTGGCCGATTTGCTGAGCACTGCTGGCGCATTTTCGAGCGACTTGACGGCCCGCCTGTCGAGGCGGGGCCACGGGTTCCAGGCATGGGATGGCCGACTTGACGTCATTTCGACTATTTCCGACTAATGTAGTGTGTGCCTAGGAGTCTTGACCAGGTGTCAATTTTTTTGTCGCCACCTGTCTTCCGGCTTGTCTGATTGCAACCTCCTGCACCCATCCTTTAGAGTGGATTCATTTTAGTCTTGGGACACCCCATGACGCAGCCACTTCCACTCTAAATACAGAGGACAGGATCGGCTACCCTGTTCCTCGCTCTCCCAGGCTTTTTCCGGGAGATGCTTGCTTTTTGCTGGACATCTGGCACAACACCCCGCACAAGGCGGGAGATGGCGTGGTCCAGAATGTTGAGACTCCCAGCCACATTCCGATTCCACCACCTGCTAGGGCAAGCCTCGTTTGTACAACGAAGCAGGTGATGTCTCGTGATGCTTTTGATGCTGGGGTTCTTCAGGTAGCAATGTTTGGATGGCTCGTAGCGTATGGTGTTTCAGAGTGGTCTGGCCGGTGAAGAGCTCCTGGAGCCGCTGCACCAACCCATCAAATTTTCGCTTTTGTGGCTGTCATTTCTTCCTTTTCTGATGGCGGCTTCGGACGCCAAGAAGCATGTGAAAAAAATGCCACCAGCGGTGAATGGTCGATTTGCTTGCCCCGGTTTCCAGGGCTACTTTACGGAAACTTCGATGTTCCTGGTACATGAGCAGTGCTTCTCGAATTTTCACGGGGGGATAAGTTGCTGTAAACATGGTCCTCCACAACTTGTACGATTTCTGTACAAAAAACAGGTGTCCCACAGCCGATCCTGTCCTCAGTATTTAGAGTGGAAGTGGCTGCGTCATGGGGTGTCCCAAGACTAAAATGAATCCACTCTAATCAGTCTGATAAGACAGATGTCACCACAGATTCCACGAGCAAACTATCGGGGTCAGTCCCCAGCAGCTGTTTACAAGCCGTCAGCAACTTCTGCATGCCAGTATCCATGCTCCAGGACGAGTTCTTGTTACTGGTCATGACATGCCTGAACGCGATGAACTCGTTCATGAGGTCTTCGCGGTCAATGTCTGCTTTGCCGATCACGGGGGACTGCTCGTGGATGGAGGTGATGATGAGAGAGAACTTTGGGAATCTGTGAGACTTCGCGCTGTATACAAGCGTCTTGTCATCGTTCGCACCCAATGACAACGTACTTGCCAACAGTCGGGCCGTAGGGGTACCGGAACACGTCCATTTCCATTTGAGTTCCTTTTTTTTGACCCCTCTGACATTTTTATATGCTGGCTATGATCTAGGTTTGGATGACTCACCAGTTCTGTTGCATCGCTGACCTCGATCACGAGGAAGAGGAGTTTGGGGTTTGACGTGGGGCTCGACAAAGCACGCCGTCTCCAGTTCCAGGTGGAGGACATTACTCGAATGCGCGGATGCCGACGTTGACTGCCCAGCATCCACAATGGAAACATCGTGATCGTGCCAATTGACATCACACCCTCAAGAATCATCCAGGAGTCATCTCGCGCAAGCGTTGCAGTGCCGGCGAATGTCATTGTTGGCATGCACGTCCCCGTTAGTACCAGGGATGAGTTTGTTCTGGTTTTTTTGGGTCCGGTCACGAGCCGAACCAGAGGTGTCGATGCCATGGACGCTCCAACAGGTACTGCACCTTGGCGCCAATGTTGAGCGCCCCCAGCGCGTCACTTGCCAGTACCGCTCGCACGTGTCTTCCTCACACCGCAACAGCCCGTGCACGCCACAGGCGTTCGCGACGTCGGACAGGCAGCAGGGGCAGTAGCTGGACGTCCAGGTCTCCCGGACCGTGACCGTGACGATTCCGTGCACAAAGTGTAGCTCCCTGCGGAGGCCGATACCTCGAGTCGGTGCCTGGTTCTTCAGGTTGGGGCGGCGCCCCCAGTCGCCGTAGTAGATCACGACGGTCCGGGTGTCTCCGCTACAAAACAACTCCTTGATCTTCTCCGCAAAGCGCCTCACCGACATGGCACGCCGCTTCCATGCCAGCAATCGGGCCCACCGGAAAGTTCTCCTCGTGTTTTGAAGCAGCGGGTGACGGTAATCTACGCCCCGTAGACGCGCTTAGTTGCCACTTCGAGACGAATTCAAAGTGTCCGGATATAAATTTGAAACACGCTGTAAATGCTCGACGTTTGAACTGTCACTGCACATTGCAAAGTCCAACATTCAAAAATGTCACTCCGGGGCCCGTGCTTCATGCTGCTGAAGCAGAAGACCCTCTTCAGCGTGAACCACAACCGACCGCAGAGTCGTCCGCAGGTGGTCGCCTTCGAGGACCGGCGCATGGCTGCGAGCCTGAAGCACGTCGTTACTTCTTTCCGGGGACCAGACTCTCAGACTCAGACTCAGACTCAGACCCAGACTCAGACCCAAGGGCCGACGGCATCAACACTGGGGATGTTCGTCACGGAAGTCCGACTCTTCGCTCGGCCGCTCTGGCCGTCAAGACAACAAGAGGACGCCATCACCATCCAGAAGGACAACTACTTCTCGTTGTCCAGGCGCTGCGGCATCAACGGCCTCGACCTGCTCTATGTGAACGCTTCTGGCGACATGGAGGTCGTTCACTACAACGCGCACCCAGACGAGCTGACCTTCCACCTCGAGAACAACATGCGGTACTACTCATGAAGCATGAACTTGGACTGATCTTGAAACTTGGGTCACAGTACAGTAATATCCTCTCACTGTAAAGCACAAATCATGCCTGGGAGCATTGAACCCCGCCGCAAGACCCCCGGAAAAGGTCGTGGGAGTCAGAGTCGTAGGACTCAGGGTCAGAGTCAGAGTCGTAGGAATCCATCGTTGGCTAGGCAGAGGCGAGGGGGCTGTCGGAGCCCCGCGTCGACACGGCAGCGTAAGAGTCCCAAGCGTTCGAGTCCGTCAAGTCCGCACCCCAAGCGCACAAGTCGACGCGGGGGCAGCAGCCGACGCGAGTCCCCCAGCAGCCGACGCGAGTCCCCCAGCAGCCGACGCGAGTCCCCCAGCAGCCGACACGTACACGGCCGTCACAGCCAGTCACCCAGCAGCCGACGCGAGTCCCCCAGCAGCCGACGCGAGTCCCCCAGCAGCCGACACGTACACGGCCATCACAGCCAGTCACCCAGCAACCGACGCGAGTCCCGCAGCAGCCGTCACGTACACAGCCGTCACAGCCAATCACCCAGCAGCCGCACCCTACGCAGCTGACGAGTGGAGGGGAGAGCCGGGCCGTGACGGGCGTCGCGTGGAAGTACCTTGGGCCAGAGGGCGACAGGGCGCTCAGCGTCCTACTGCACCCGCGGCAGACTCTCCTCGTAGACTCGACCGCCATGGCGTACATGGACGGCGCGCTGAAGATGACCACGAACATGGGCGCGGCTGGCAAGGCCCTGGGGCGCTGGTTCAGCGGGGAGGACCTGTTCCTGAACCACTACGAGGGCACGGGGCCCGCGCAACTGCTCGTGTTGTCCATGCCGTACCCCGGGGACATCGTGAAGCTCGACCTCGCGCCGGGCGAGAGCTGGAAGACGTCGCGCGGCGCCCTCATCGCCGCAACCCCCGACACGGTCGACGTCAGCGGCTCGTTCAACGCGCGGGGGCTGCTCGACTTCGGGCAGGGCGAGGGCGCGGTGCTGACCAAGGTCACCGCGCCTCCCAATGCGGCGGCCACGCTCTGGCTGGCGTCCTACGGCCATATCCAGCGTCACGTCGTGCCGACGGGCCGCAGTCTCCTTGTGGACAACGAGAGTTTCCTGGCATGCCCGCTGGACGTCGGTTACACGGTGGACAAGGTGGGCGGCTTCAAGTCGCTCATCTTCGGCGGAGAGGGCCTGGTCATGCGCTTCCAGGGCCCGTGTATTCTGTACACGCAGAGCAAGGGCCTGCAGGGCCTCGCCAGCGCCCTCTCCCAGTTCTTGCCTGCCTGGGGCAAGTGATTCCGGTGCCCTTCAGGGTCCAGAGTCCAGCACGTCTGGTCAAGCCTCCAGTCAGGGTCAGGTAGGTCAGGAGTCCGGCACTGGCGACCCCGGGTGTCATCTGCCCGGTACGGGACGCTCACAAAGCGAAGTCAACACCTGCGGTGGGCGTTGGAGAAGACCTGCAGGCGGCTGCACAGGGCGCGTGGCAGGCCGTACGTGGGGCCGCGGTCGCCGTGCTGCACCGTGCCGATGCCACAGACGAGGATGGCCGTCTGCACGCAGCGGCCGCCCAGGGCCTTGCGCAGGTTCAGGGCGACGGCGGGGTCCTGCACGGCTCCGTGTGTGTTGCTCGAGAGGATGAAGGGGGCTCTGATTCCTGGCATCAGCGGGGGCCTGGGGGCGTAGCGGCGGCCCTCCTGGCATCAGCGGGGGGCTGGGGGCTCGGCGGCGGGTGGCTGGGCCGCTGGGGGCGGGCGCTCGCGGTTCGGGATTTGCGCAAAGGGCATCGGCGAGAGCCCGCTGCGTAATGCGTGCGCAATTAACCGCAATACGCATTTGCGCAAAGATACGCAATACGGGGCCATCGCTGTGTGTATGTGTATGCTGCATGGCGTTTGAAATTTTGCCGGCGGCCCCCCCCTGCCCCGCCCCGCCCCGCCGGGGGGCCAGCGAAACGCGGAGCCATAGTACAGCGAGGACGTTACCGTGAGAGTCTCCCGCGGGGTGGGCTCTGCTGGCGCGCAGTGTGGCTGCTCGCCAGCAGCACAGAGAACGAGGCACGCTCCGAGAAACGGGGCGAGATATGCTGATAAGCCCATTGATGTCGAGTCGAGTTTAGTCAAATTGAGTTTAGTTGACAGGTTAGTGGTGGGCAGCCGTTTTTATGCACCCAAAGTAAAAAGAAGAGTCCTGGCCGCCGACATCGCGCCAGTGGTCTTTGTGCTGCTGTGGGGGCTCACCGGCATCGCCGCCTTCATCGTGTCATTGCTCTGCATTGGCAAGTCAGGTTCCACCGGCCAGAAAGTGGCCGGCATCATCTTGTCCCTGCTCCTTGGCCCGCTCTACTTCCTCTACTACTGGCTCTCGCGAGGCTACTGCAGTAGTCCGTAAAGATGACGTGCGAGAAGACTGGGTTTAGGACTTCGCGGTACCTGATGGAAACGCTAGACGGTGATGAGCGGGCGGGGGGTACTCGTTCGATTCATTACCCGACGGCACTGTAACCTGATGAGTGCCCCAGGATTTACATCTGGTCCAGCACCTCCAGCACCTCCAGCATCTAGGCCGGCCCACGGCCCCATGGATTGGTTCGTCCGAGAAACTGTAGATGAGTAGTAGTGACGGGGAACGGAGTGACGGAGTGACAATGTACACGTCCGGGCACGTGGAAATTCTCTCCAACGCGGTGGCCGCGCTCTCCACGGAGGAGCTCAATGCCAGCGCTCAAGATATGAAGCAACTGCTTGCGGGTCTGGCGTACCCCGACTTTCCGTGCGGGCGTGTGCAGGTGCACGGCGACGAGGTATCCGACAACATGAAAACGTGCTCGCTGGCGCGCCTGGTCCTGACCATGTTCATGGACAAGCTGTCCATGGGCTGCCAGTTGCACAGTGGCATCTACTCGCTGTGGCACGCAATGACGCTCGACCCGGACAAGAGCGTCGCCAACATCGCGCGCAACGCATGTGAGTACGTCCTCATCTGCAGCCGTCTTGTGCACGCGAAGCAGTCGTGGTTCTAGCTCGGCTTCGCGCTGCACATCATCATGGATGCCTACTCGCCCGCGCACGTCCTCCGCGAGCGGTCCCCAGACGATGACCCGCGGGCGGTCACGTACATGCGCATGAGCGACTCCGAGCTCTCGCCCAGGGCGCGGCGGTCGATCCAGAAGCTGCGGGCGCTGATCGCGACGGTCGTCGCAGCCGTCAACGAGCGCAGCCAGAGCTTCGAGCAGATCGCCGCGCGCTGCCCATCCGGGTCGACGAGCAAGACCTCACTGGGGATGGACCACGCGTCATGAACTTCTACTACCCGCACCAGTGCGGCCTCTTTCACTGCGTCAACGACCGCCTCACCGCCGTGAAGCGCGCGGGTCTGTACGAGCCGTACGTCCGCGACGTTCGAGACGTGCTCCGGCTCTTCGCACGCCAGCGGGCTGCTTCCGAGCGGGCCTTCTTGGAGGATGTTTACAGGCTCATCACCACTAGGACGTTCGCAGTCCACCCAGCGTGCGGAGGGCTCGAGACGGGTTTCGACGGCAGCGCCGTCCTCGCGCCTCGGTTCAAGACGCAGAGGTTCCAGTGCTGCACGGCTGCCGGCAGTTCACACGCGGTCTTCTCCAGGCGGGGCGGCGTTGAGCTCCGCCTGAGCCCTGTGAGCAGGCAGACGGGCAAGGACTACGTGGTGCGTGCCGTGATCCTCTTTGCAGCCAATACAAAACTCCAAATGGCGCTCGTTACTTTCAAAGTTACCGTCAAGAGTACCCTCAAAAGTACCCTCAAGTCACAAGACACCTTCAAGGACTGGGCGTACGTCAACTACACGTTTGTAACACACCCACGCTCCGGCTCACTTCCCGGGTATCCGGCACGGTTGCAGAGCGACGTCGGAGATGTCCTGGACTTCGTGGACTTTGTGGACTTCGTGGATCTTGAAGCCTCAAACAGAGGTACTCAAGTCTCAAGCAGAGGTACGCCAGTGTCAGATGAGGTACGCAGACAAATGTCTTCCGAAAAAGGTAAGGGGGATAAGCTTGATTGACTTCATTGGTTGTTGGCCATGTCAGCGTTCGCGGGCGGTTACATGGAAGACATGCTGGCTGCACATGGGATGGGTATGATGATGGTGCCCGCTGCCGGCAGCAGCGGGGGCACTGGTGACGCATACTATCAACACCTCAGCAACACGCCGCTTCGCCGCAAGTGCAGCCTGGGGACCGTGAAGAACATGCTAGGCAACCTTGGGTTTAGCTTTAGGACCAGCGCGAGCATCCTAGACGCAACGCAGAGGTACAAGTCATCGACCGCGTCGTCTGGTGAGATGTCCAGGAGCTTGGGCACGGCTGGTTCCTCCCAGCTGACTAGCAGGGACGCCACGCGCATGAAGGCGACGAGGTTCGCGGTAGATTCAAGGGCCGCGTCGACAGCGAGCCCCTTCCGCACAACAGCCATCTTTAACGCGTCCCAGCCTGTCCTAACATACCGAGACTCGGCGCCTTGTCCGTCCAGCGAGCGCCTCGCCACGTCCATGCTGCGGAGCGGCCCGTCGCACGCGCAGTGGCATCCGCCTCTTCCACGCCGAGATTCTGTGCCGCTGTCTCGATACGCGTCGCACTCCATTGCCGCAGACTCTTCCTCCAACGCGTCGCCCTCACCTATGCCCATACCGCTCATGTCCCTACGCGACGTCCGCGTGACCTTGTCCGACCTCACGCCCCCGCCCTCCATGGACCCCACAGCCTCAGTCCTCTACACCCTCCGCTCGGTGCAGAGCAACGCAGATGATGACTGCACACCCTCCGCCAGCGTGTATCGCGGCGAAGACCAGGTAGCGCCGTACCAGCCCCCTGAACGTCTGCCCCCAGAGGAGCCGCCACCGTCACCGCCACCGCCATCACGACCGCCACCACGACCGCAAAAACCAAAACGCCCACGTTTCGGCGTCGCTGTTTACCGCAAGATCCTGAAGCTCCTCCACATGACCTCCTCCTCCTCCTCCTCATCGTCCGCATCGTCCGCATCGTCCGCCTCAACGCAACATCGGCCGCGCACCGCCGAGCCGCCGCATAAAGCGCGGAGGCCATGGATTTGGGCGAGACCATGACACGGCGCTTCGTAGAGCTGAGCGTGGACGTTGACGTGGCGGACGACGCCGACGCGGAACTCGCGCGCTTCATTGAGACTGCGGCGCCGGAGGAGGTCAAGGATGCCCTTGCGTGCGGGTTCTACTGCGTGCGCCGCGGGCTGCACATGCACGCCCGCAGCCGGCTGGAGCGCGAGCTCTGCCAGAGCGTTGGGGCGGCGCGGGCCCTCATGGAGGGCGTGGAAGCAACAGCTCTGCGGCGCCAGTGCGAGCTTGACGTCCACCTCGCCGACACGGAGCGGCGCGACGCTCTGGCCCGCGTGGCCCGCCTGCAGGCGGATGCCCAGGCCATGCACGAGGAGTACCGGCGGCGCGAGGAGGAGGCCCTGCGGGCCCAGGCAGAGCTCATCCGCAAGAGGGCCAGCAGCGAGCGAGAGCGCGCAATCCTCGCGGTTGAGCGCGAGCAACACTCGCGGATGCAGCCCGCGCTGCTGGAGGTGGAGAAGTACCGGGCGCTCTGGTCGGCACTGGCTCAAGCCCGTGACGAGGACCGCGCCCTCGCAGCCGCGCACGATCGTGAGGTGCGCCGGCTCGCCGAGGCGCACGACTCGGAGGTGCGGCGCCTGGGCGAGGAGCTGGCCGCCACGCAGAAGTCCAATCAGGGCAAGGGCGTCGCCGGCGAGCTCTTGCTGGAGGTGCGCCTGAGGAGCGCCTTTCCGCGGTATGACGTGCGCGACACCTCCAAGACAGCCGCTGCGTGCGACCTGCGCGTGGGCATCAATGACCGCGAGTTTCTGTGTGTGGAGAGCAAGAACAAGGCCGTGGTCGAGAGGGGCGACGTGGAGAAGTTTGTGCGGGATGTGACGCAGCTTGCGGGCGCGCACAGTGCGGCCCTGGTTGGGGGGCTGTTCGTGAGTGTGCGCAGCCCAAGCATCCCTGGGAAGGGCGGCTTCGCGGTGGACTTTGTCGCCAACCGGCCGGTCATGTACGTCGGCTTCCGCGACGCGGCGGACGTCAGCGACGAGCTGCTACGGATGTGCGTCGACTGCCTTGTGCACGTGGGGTCCTATGTGCGGAACCTCGCGGACAGCCGCGACGCCGCAGCGGACTTGGAGGCGCTGCGCGGAAGGCTCGCGCCGCTGATCAGGGAGATCAACGCCGCACGCGGTGCTCTGGACGGTATCAAAGCGCTCTGCACCGAGGCGCTGCGCAAGTGTGACACCCTTTACGGGCGACTGTCTGCGGTGTTTGAAGAGATGTCCCGCCTAGCCGGGGGTGCCGAGACACCATCACTCGCCTGCCCGGACGTCTACTCCCTGCAGCCGGGCACGGGTGACGGGTTGACGTGCCCGACGTGCGAGCGCACATTTGCTAGCGTCCGGGCCCTTGCGTCGCACGGCCGCCACTGCAAAGGCTCTGGAGGTACTCGGACTTGCGCTTGACAGTGTAAGAGAAAATGCTGGTCAGCGGCGCCGCTTCTGCGATGTCTCCGTCTCCTTGTCAGTCTCCTTGTCAGTCTCCTTGTCAGTCTCCTTGTCAGTCGCATCTCTAGACGCGACGGTCTCTGATGGTCCATCACCGTTGGCACCCATCTGACTCTCTTGCAGGCTCCTTTGCAGAGCTCTAGTCGTGGCCCTGGTTCTGTCGCCCCCTGGACTCCCTGGACTCCCTGGACTCCCTGGACTCCCTGGACTCCCTGGACTCCCTGGACTCCCTGGACTCCCTGGACTCCCTGGACTCCCTGGACTCCCTGGACTCCCTGGACTCCCTGGTCTCCCTGGACTCCTGTGATAACCGGGACCACCGGGATTACTGGGACGACGGGGACAAGGGCTAAATGGGGGGCTGGCACAAAGACTGCGCAGCGAACGAATTGCCCGTTCGGAGCCACGAGGAAGGCGTCTGCGGTCTGTTGCAGGATCTGTCCGGTCAGTGGGTCGTACAACAAGGCCGGCGGCTGGTCAGGGCCGTCCATGCTGGCTGCCTTGGCCTCCTGGGGCGGGTTCGCATCAACTTTTAGTCTAAATGTAGTCATCATCCCAATTACAGTGCCGTCGGGTAATGAATCGAACGGGTACCCCGTCATCAGGTACCGCGAAGTCCTAAACCCGGTCTTCTCGCTACCATCACGCGTAACCACATCAATGTCAATGACAAGGAGTCCTGAAGGTGTTGCTGCATCTCCCGAAGGGTTGTCACAGGGTTTGCACACAGAAACGAACTGAGGACCTGCAGGGCTCGCTCGCACGTGCGGATGGGCCGCCCTTTTGGTCTGGTCAACCCATGAGCAACAGGGAAACTGCCAACCCTCCGCAGGTACGCCACGGCGAGCCTCCTGAAGTCGATGGAGTACATCGTGAAAGACGCCGTACTCTCGGTTTTGATTCGTTACCGACCCTCACTGTAGGTTTTCTAGTCTCTGTAGGAATCAAGGAAAGACAAGAAGGCTACGACAATGGGGGGCCCTTCAGCGCCGCATTGACCATGGTCAACACACGCTTCAGGCTCGTCCGGGCCTGCTTCCACCGCCGCCACCGCGCCGCAGACTCCTTCTCGGACTTCTTCTCGTTTTTCTTATCAGAGGAAGTTGACTTCACGCGAGGCTTCTCGGCGCCTGGTTCCGCGCTGCGCTCTTTCTTTTGCATGCGGCCCAAGGCGCTCAGGCAAACCCTCCAGTCCTGAACAACAAGAAGAAACGGGCGGACTCAGGCGTGCATCATTGTAGGACCTTGACAACCAAACTCTTTTACTACCTTGTGCACGGGCTGGAGGACCTTGCTTGCATCGACCTCGTTCTGGTGCTTGCTCCTCGATACAGGGCCGTTGCCGAAAATTCTCCTCAGTTCCTCAATCTCTTCGTGCCGCCACGGAAGCCCCATCATGTCGGGTTGGTCGTCCAACCGGGAAGGCTGGAGGCGGAATGTGGAATGGAGGGAGGCGGAATCGAGGGAATGGAGGCAGGCGGAACTCTATATGCGCTATGTGTCAATGTACATAGATATGTATGTTGCGTAAGAGAAGCCTACGAATGCATTGTACTGTAGATGCAATGTAGAATTCTCTTGTAGAATACTCTTCGGTCACTCCACACACTCTTCCTTGGTCTTCCCGATCCACTTGCCGGAGTTGCCAGAGTCGCAACACACACACACACACACACACACAACAGACCCGCGATACACTTGAGGACCGCAAAGGAGTCGCGAGAGTCGCAGCACACGCACAACAGACCCGCGATACACTTGAGAACCGCAAAGGAGTCGTGAGAATCAAAGCAGTCGTGAGAGTCGCAACACACACATAACAGATAGACCCGCTATACACTTGAGGACCGCAATTGCAGCAGGCGTCGCAGAAGAGTCGCATGAAGTCGTAAGAAGGCCCAGGAATTCTCAAGATGCGGGGCGCTGACCGAGAACTCCAGATTAGCGACGACGACAGCGAGGATTGGGCCATCGCCCCCGCAAACACTACCACGATGTCTCCATCAACCGCGGGTGGAAAGAATGACCGAGTCCGCGTCACGGAGGAGAAGCACCATCCAGAGGAGCGCGTCAAGGACAATGGAGGAGGCGATGAGGAGGATGAGGAGAAGACGGAAGACGAGGAGAAGACGCAAGACGAGGAGGACAAGGAGGACAGGGGAAAAACGGAGGAGGAGGAGGACAAGGAGAAAGCGGAGGAGGAGGAGGACAAGGAGAAAGCGGAGGAGGAGCACGAGGAGGAGGAGGAGCACGAGGAGGAGGAGGAGGAGGAGGAAGAGGAGGAGGAGGAGGAGGAGGAGGACGAGGACAAGGACGAGGACGAGGACGAGGATGAGGACGAGGAGGAGGAGGGGCACGAGGAGGAGGAGGAGGAGGAGGAGGAGGAGGAGGAGGAGGAGGAGGAGGAGGAGGAGGGGCACGAGGAGGAGGAGGAGGAGGAGGAGGAGGAGGAGGAGGAGGAGGAGGAGGAGGAGGAGGAGGAGGAGGAGGAGGAGGAGGAGGAGGAGGAGGAGGAGGAGGAGGAGGAGGAGGAGGACGAGGACGAGGACGAGGACGAGGACGAGGACGAGGACGAGGACGAGGACGAGGACGAGGACGAGGACGAGGACGAGGACGAGGACGAGGACGAGGACGAGGACGAGGACGAGGACGAGGACAAGGACGAGGACGTCGAGGACGATGAGGGGGTAGCGTGCTTGGAGAACGCAGTGGGTCATTCCAATATCATCTTGATGACCTACCTCTTTGCGTCCAGAGTGGCGGCAACAGAGAGGAAGCGAAGCCGGGTGGCGTAGAATGAGCGGCCAAACATAAACAACTGGCAAGCTCTCGATCCATGGCGATATGTAATGTACACTGTGGAACGGTGCGATGCAACCCGGACCCGCCCGCCCCGCATGGAAGAAGCAACAGACGATGCATGGAGGCGGGTGGGCATGCAGGAGCAGGAGCAGGAGCAAGCTGCTTTGCAGCTATTTGCTGCTTCGCAGCCGCAATGAGGAGCTCTTGTGCAAGCTGAACGAGAGCGAGCTCCTCGCTCTAGTGCACGAGGCTGATGTGGGCAACCTGGCGGCTGAGGCCACGTCGCTTCAGGACCAAGTTACATCCCTTCAGGACCAGGTCGCCCTGTTAGAAGATCAAGTGTCCACCCTTCAGTACCGAGGGTCTGCCCTACAAGACCAAGTCCAGAGCCTGGAGGATCAGGTATCGTCGCTTCAGTGCCAGGGCGCAACCCTGGAGGACCAGGTCTTGGCATTAAAAGGAGAGGTCGCAGCGCAGGCGTCCATCATTGTCAGGCAAGACGCCAAAATAGCAGACCGCAACCAGGTGCTAGCACAGGAGCGCATGCAAGCGGCCGTTCTCCACAGCGCGCTCAAGATGCAGGAGGAGCACGCGGATGCGCTGCGCTCCAACTACGTCAAGGAGGCCGTCGAGCGAGCCCGCTACCAGGCCGAGGTCGCACGGCTGCAACGCGAAGCGCTCCTGCTGCAGGCGGACAACTCCTTGCTGCGGGCGGACAACGCTAGGCTGCACAGCCTCCTGAAGGAAGCATCCAGTGCGCGGGATGCCTTCAGGGCGTGGGAGGAAGCGTTCAGGGCGCGGGAGGAAGCCTCGAGGGCACGGGAGGAAGCCTCGAGGGCGCGGGAGGAAGCATTGAGGGCGCGGGAGGATGCAGGGCGGGCGTTCCGACGATATGACGCGTTTTCGGCGCTCATGCGCGAAAAGTACGTGGCCAGTGCAAGCAGTGTCGCGACACTGCGGCTCATCGCGGACATATCTCAATGCTGCTTTGAAAGCGAGCAGGAGCAGCTGTTCTTTCCGCGGGGTGCGCCCGACGGAATCCACGTGGTCTACCGGAGGCTTGCACTTCTGTTGCACCCCGACAAGGTCGATTGCCGCATCAAGGCCGAGGCGCAGGAGGAGTTTAAAGTGCTGAGCAATGCATACACGCGGCTCAAGTCGCGCGCCGTGTAAGTTCTAAGCCACGTCATTGGGCATTTGCGCAGCTCCCATGGTGACCTGACTGTATGCAAACGCGGCGACATACATATACACGGTCACACGTACTTTCAAGGACTCAATGGAACGCGTCGGCGAGCCCCTCCTGGACCGCACGCGCGGCGAGATACTGGCCATTGCCCGCAGGAGTGCGCCCCCGATCCGGAAAGCACCTCCATTATCGTGTGTCCGGATTCTTATTGGTGACTGCTGTATGAGCCACCTGCCCCACTCTCCAAGAAGCCTGCGCCCTCCATCCCAAAAGCACTTCCACCCTCGCTCCTCAGCAGTGCCAAGCCCCACAGCAGAAGCGTTGAGTCCGCCTTTACCTGCTGTCCGCTTGCATGCGCCGTAGGGAGTTGATGCCCATGCCACGGGCCCGGCTCGGGCCGAACAACTGCTTGAACGTGCGCTGCACAAACTTGCCAAATGCACTGGTCGAGTATGGCTCGCCGTTGCGGTCGACGAACAAGAAACGCCGCGGGAAGCGCCTGACGTCTCTGCGCAGCAGGGCTGCGACCTCGGAAGGAAGGTCTAACAGGGTGGGTCCGCCGCGTCCCGAATCTGACTGGACCACGAGCACCGACGGGCGCTGGTCCCCCTTTATGCGCAGAAGGACGTGTCCACCTGCTGTATAGCTCGCCCCCGGAGTCCCCGCCCCCGGAGTCCCCGCCCCCGGAGTCCCCGCCCCCGGAGTCCCTGGAGTCCCCGGAGTCCCCGTCCCCGGCCCGACCATGCGGACGTCGACGCGTGCGAAATCAACTCCCCGAAAGCTCACACTCGTGGCTAGGGCGAGCAGGGACAGCTGCATGCTCCGCTGAAGCGTCTCCCGGCTGCTGGGGTCACGCTTGAGCATTGTTAGCTTGGACCTCATCTCATCCGTAGTGGGGCCACCCGGCGGCAGCGCCGGCTTGCTCCTCTCCTTACTGCTCAGCTTTCGGTGGTACCTGGACCAGAGGACTTCCTTGGCGCTCCCGCTTGGAACAACGTGCTTGATTATGGCACGGATGGCGGTGAGAACGTTGCGTCGGCTTACAAGGTTGGGGTACGCTGCCTTGAGCGCTGGGTAGTACGTCCTCGGGCGCGAGAGCAGGTCGGACAAGTCCCTGGCACCCGCCCCCTCGACCGCCTTGGATAGCTTGGCTACGTACGACTTTCGGGTTGCTTCTGCATAACGCCCCGACGTCAACAACTTACAGGACAGCTCCGTGATGAGCGGATCACTTGACACGTTCTGGGGCATCTTCTGGGACACGGGGAGAAAGTATTCAGCCATCCAGTGCGTAGCTCCTATCTTCACTGGCTTCAGTACTTCACTGGCTTCAACTGGCTTCAGTACTTCACTGGCTTCAACTGGCTTCAGCACTTCACTGGCTTCAACTGGCTTCAGTACTTCACTGGCTTCAACTGGCATCAGTACTTCACTGGCATCAGTACTTCACTGGCTTCACTACGTCACTACCTTTCTGTACCCATTTTCTACCTCTCAGCTCATGCCCCGCCGGCGCAGCAGTTGCAGCATGACCTCAGCTGTGGGTGGGGGGCGCTGGCCCGTGACTCCTCCCGTGACTCCTCCCGCGACTCCTCCCGTGACTCCTCCCGTGACTCCTCCCGTGACTCCTCCCGTGACTCCTCCAGTGCGCAAGACCACGAAGTCAGAAGCGCACCGCGTGGTCAAGACCGCCCAAGATACCGGCCGCCGCTTCCACGGCTCCCACCACGAGCATGAGCTCGTTCCACTCTCTGAAGAATGGTCTCTGCCACTCACTCCCGTTGTCCTCCCGTGCCTTGAGCAACTCGTAGTTCAACCGCGCCAGGTCCGCCACGCTCTCTGTGGGCGGCCACCGGCGCTCAGATGCCGGCGGCCTTGGCGGGCGCACCTTCTTTTTCTTTACTGTTGACGTCGCCGCACCCGGTAGTCCGGTAGCCAGAGCCGGAGCCGGAGCCGGGCCGCCGCTTCTGTGGCCGGGCCGCCGCTTCTGTGGCCGTGCTGTGGCGCGGGCCGCAACCTGAACCGGCGTCCGCTCGACGCCCCCCTCGACGCCCGCATCCTCCGAGTCTTCACTGTCAGACGGCAGCAAGCTCAGCCACATGTCGTCAGACTCTGCCGCCGACCGCTTGCGCCCAATGAGGCTTTGTTCATGGACGGCCCTGTGGACGAGTCGATGTGCCATAGTTTGCGCCGGCGCCGGCGCCCGCGGCGGAGCGGCGGTGAGGTGCGCAGGCAGCCTGCCGCGCCGGATGGGCCGCCGAGTCCTGGGCCCTGGTGCAGCAGGCTCCTGGAGTCCCTGCGCACTCTGATCTGGAGCTGGAGCTCAAACTGGAGCCTGGGCGGCCCGGAAGATGACATCGGGCATGCTCTGCAGCTTGTTCTGCAGCAGGGCGTCGCGCGGGTCCTTGTAGAACGTGCGCAGGCGTTGCCATAGCGCGTTGCCCTGAAGGCGGGTGACAATGGGATTGCCCGGGGCCGTGTCCGCCAGCTCCAGCAAGTCCTGCACGGCCACCTCTGCCAGCCACTCGACGGCCTCCAGGTGCTGGTTGGCGTGCTGCGCGTGCGGCAGGGCGGCAGCGGCGGCGACGCGCTCGCTCTCTGGCATGGGGCCCAGCCTGGCCCGCACGCTCAATTTCGTCATGTACGGCGGCAAGACCCAGGTCAACGGGCGCGTGGCGTACATGACGTGCCTGCGGAGCATCAGCGCCCTGACCTGTCCCGTCCGCGCGCTGGCGGAGCTTCTCCTCGTGCGCTTCACCATACTCGGCGAGGCGTACCCGGACCCCCGAGACGCCAACGACTGGCTCAAGCGCCCGCTGCTACGGGGCGTGCTCCAGCAGACGCGCGGCATGGGGTACAAGCGGCTCCGCCAGGCCGTCGCCGACCTCTTCTGGCTGCTGCGCATTGTGACCAGCAAGCGGACCCACGCCATGCGCGTCGGCGGCGCGTGCGCGCTGAGTGCGGCAGGGTGAGAGCACGTAAAGTATGCCCCCCACCCCACCCCCCACCCCAAAGCCCGGCCCGGCCTGTCGCCGCTCTCGCTTGACCCCTCTGATCAACTACTGCCCTGAACCCGCTGACATGCAGCGTGATGCTCGACATCATCCGCCGCATGGGCCATTGGGACAACAGCGTCGTCGTGGCGGGGGCGGCCAGGTCGCAGAGGCGCAGGTTCAACGCGTCGCTGGCGCGGCCCAGGCAGGCGTGGAGGAGGAGGATGGCCAGTTGCACCTGCGCCAGCACGAGCTGCCCCCACCTGAGCTGGACGCGCGACGCCGTACCCCGCGCCAGGAACGCGCCCATGCGCCGGTGCTGCTCCGGCGTGTACGTGTCGTGGGCGGTGGCCGCGAGCAGGTCGCCAGCGGGCCGCTCGTCAGCGCCGATGGCGTGCTGCCGCGCGACCTTGCACTCTGCGTTGAAGACCTCGCTCCGAGCCAGCTCCAGGTCGCTCTCCCAGCCCTTTGCCAGCCGGCGTGTCTGGTCATGGTGCACGAGCGCCTTGCGGGCCTGCTCGATGGTGGAGAGGCCCACGCGACCAACGCGTTGGACACCGACATAGCTGCATTCTCGCTGCTGCTTTGCGGTCTCGCCGAGCAGCTTCATGAAGCGGGCGGCCTCCGCCGCCAGGGACTCGCCGCGGAGCCCATCTTCGTCCACGCACCGCGCCTTGCAGTGTTTGCTGAATTTGCGCAGCTGCTTTTCGTAGGCGATGAGCGTGTTACGGTCAAGGGTGCGCTGCGCACGTTGCGCGAGGTCCCCGCGCTCTGCTTCAGTGTACGCGAGGTCCTCAGTCTCATGGACGCTGGTGGGCATGTCCAGGAACACTACTACAGTATGACTATGCCAACAACAACAACACCAGCAGCCGGTCAGCCAAGCGGCACCACTCACAACAAAATCTTAGAATGCCGTACATCGACGACTCCTCCTATTCCTCCATCGACGACTCCGCCCTTGCGGCAAGCCAGACCTGCCTGGTGAAGGCGACAACCTCGCGAGCCCGCCGAGCGGCCACCTGGCGCGGTGAGAGGTGGTTGCCCCTGGACTGGACGTCGCCGAGCAGCATGTGAAAACCTGGTGGAAACTGCCCGCTGGGACGATCTCAAGAAGCTCCCTCACGTGGTTGGGGAGTAGTGGGAGTCGTGCGTGGGAGTAGAGGAGAAAGCCTTCAAGCCTAAAAAGGCGTACGCCTTTTACAGCATACCCTTGATCTCCGCCTTGTTGCTTCGTCATCGCCCGCTTCTGCGTGTGATCGAAGCCCTGCTCGACCATTTCGTGGGCGCTTTTGAGGACCTTGTTGTGCAGGGCCATGTCACCCCTGTCATTGTTTGCCGTGTGGTTTGCAAGGCTTTGCACGCCCTTCGTGAATGCGGTAATCGCTCCCGCCTTCACGCTGAGTTCCTTGGCCTTGGCCTGACTGAACTGCTTGTTGAATACTTGCGGCTGCACCTGGGGCTGCTGCTGGACCTGAACCTGGACCTGAGTCTGGACCTGAGTCTGGACCGGGGCTGGAGACCTGGGCTGAGCCCACGTCTGAGGAGCCTGCTGAGCGGACATGTCTGATGACTGATGTCTGTGGATCGGTAGGCTTGTATGTAGTAGGTGTTCGGTTGCGGAGTTGCACGATAATGTGGACCTGGCGGAACTCAATTTTTCCCCGAGTTGGTTCACGTTCCTTTCCATAACCTGTTACGCAGGCTCGAATGCGCGTATGAAAGGGTGGGGGCCCAGATCCTCTTTACTTTCCTGCAGCTCTTTAATGCCTTTAGCTGTCGCAATGATCCATCTTGCGAGGTCCATAGAGACGGCTTGCACGTCCTGATTGATCGGCGTGTTTGGGTACCCCATGTGGTTGAAGAATTTCCAAGTCAGCAGAGCGCGCATGTCGCAATACGCAGTCGTGAAGGCGTCAAAGTGCTTGTCAAAGTCATCTCCATTGGGGGCCTTGGCCCTGGTGTAAACGTACGAAAAATACTCGTGCGAGCCACCGTTGCCGGCATTTAGGACCCCTTTTACGTAGGCGGCGTACGCTTCCCAAGCCTCGCTGCACGCTTTATAGGCTGCGGACGCCCCAATCTTGCTAGTGCTCGTCACCACGTGGTACTTCTCAATGATACCCGCCACCACTTTGAAAGTGTCGCACATCAACATGTTGAGCACCTCTGCGTAAAATGACGAACAAGCAGCCACGAGCAGATTGTCGTGGTCGAGGTTGACATCGGCAGTTGAGAGCCCCAGTGGCGCGTACATGTGGAGGAACCCTTCAGTGTATGCGTCATTGTTCGGAACCCCTTTCTTCTGAAGGGAGCCAGCATATGCGTCAAGGATGTCATGGTACTTTGTGCGTATCGTGTCACCAGCTTTACTGAGGTAAAACTCATAGACTTTGACATCTGCCTTGTGGATGATCATCGACTGTGTACCCCTGGGTGGGCATGGCAAGGCAAGAAGTGGGGCAACTTTCTTAGAGTACCCTTCACTTGTTAGGATTTCGCCAGTAGCCGTCACTCCAGTCGTCGTCGCTCCAGTAGTCGTCGCTCCAGTAGTTGTTGCACCAGTCGCACCAGTGGTGGTCGCACCAGTGGTCGTCGCTCCAGTGGTCGTCGCTCCAGTCGTCGTCGCTCCAGTAGTCGTCGCTCCAGTAGTCGTTGCACCAGTCGCACTAGTGGTGGTCGCACCAGTGGTCGTCGCTCCAGTGGTCGTCGCTCCAGTGGTCGTCGCACCAGTGGTCGTCGCACCAGTGGTCGTCGCACCAGTGGTCGTCGCACCAGTGGACGTTGCTCCAGTGGCCGTAGCTCCCGTTGCTTGAGTAGTCGTTGCTTGAATAGTCATAGCAGCAGCAGTTGTCGTAGCAGCAGTCGTTTCCGCGCCCGGACTGCCCGGACTACCCGGACTACCCAGACTACCCGGACCAGCAGGACCAGGCTGTACAGTGAAGCCAGCATTCGTGCGCGCTGCCGGGGCTCCAAATTGATCAGGTCCGGCGGCGGGTCGGGCGGGGAACCCGGGCTGGCCTTGGGTGGGCTGGGCGGGTAATCCCCCTGCACGCCATCCAAATCCGGCCGAGCCACCCAGTCCTTGGCGACGTGTTGCCAGAATCCCGCCCACTATCAATACTGCTGCCACGTTTACGCCGACGATGGGGCCGACGACGTCCATTTCCAGTATGCCTAGATGGTATATGCCAGTATACCATCTTGACACAAAAAGCACGTGACCGTCGACACAGCGCCGGTTCTGCCGTCGGCCGAAGGGAGCATGGTCGTGGTCTGGACCGACCCTCACTGTAGGGCTTCACGAATCTTCTCGGGGGGAAAGACTGCCTTGAACATGTTCACCCGACATCTGCAATCACTTACAAAATCAAGTATTCCACGTAGTAAGGACGAGGCACACATGGCGTCCCCGACCGCCCCCGACCGGAAGACTAGACTCGCGCAGCAGGCGGACTGCATTGCGCGTTTCGTCCGCTACGAGAAGCGCACAAGTGACAAGAGTTACCGCGTCATTCAGGGCAAGTTGCTGGATGACGGTCGGGTAACACAAGATGACGATAGGACTTCATTTGTCCCACCCGGCTTCCGACGCGTCCCAGTGCCGAGAGACCGAGTCGCCTCCTTGTTCTGCCCCATAGCCGTCGACCGGACCCCTCTTGCCAGGGCCGGAGCTCTGGCAGGCGAGGCGTGGGTGCGGGCGGCCTCAAAGTATTGCTTGACAGTCAAGGACATCGTGAGCATGGCGCCTGGTGAGCACGTGAAGGTCCTCGTCCTGGACCGCAACGCATTTGACGTGGCCGCAGACGAGGGCACCAACACGCATGGGCGCGCATACACGGCGCGCCACTTCTTCCGCATGAACAGCGCGGTCTACACGCACGACGCGGGGCTCACGGGGTACCTCAAGCAGAGGTGGCAGCGGCAGGCCGAGCCTTTTAAGTTCCAGGTCCTGGTCCACGTCCAAGGCAGGCGCTTGTGGTTGCTGGTGGACGTCGCAGAGCGCCTCGGGAAGTCGCGGAAACCGCCCGCCGGGACGACGGTTGTCGGCTGGCGGGGCCCCATGGTCCGCTGGGAAGATCTCAAGAAGCTCCCCCGCGTCTACTGGGAGTAGTAGGACTGGGAGAACTACACGTTGACGCCCGCCTGCTCGGCGCGTCGGCGCACATCCGCCCAAGCCAGCAGCATGATCTGCGCACGGCCACCCGCGTTGAGTTGCAGCGCCTTCTCGTACTTGCCGCGTGTATCCGCGAAGACGATCACGTCTGTGTTTGCGGACACGCTTGTCCTGACCACGCCGCTAACAGCCGCAATCTCGACCTCCAGAGCTTTGCTGCGCACACCCGTGAAGACGACGCTGCGCCCGTTGCCGAGAGTCGTCCGCAGCCAGGACGTCCAGGCCCCATCCGCGGTGCCCTCCCGGAGGGACCGTCGGCCCTGTCCGCAGGAAAGACCCTGAGTGTCTAGGAACGTGCGGAAGGAGGTCAGGCCCGCCAGGAAGCCCTCCGCTGTCTTGGCCTGCACGCCTGGCAGGGCGAGCAGCTGCTCCAGGGTCACCTCCATGGCCGCATCAGGCGTCCGGCCCGTACGCCCGAGCCCTGCCAAGATGGCTTCTATCTTGCGCTTGCCGAAGCCCGCACCAAAGGCGTTGCTGGCGCTCATGAGATCCACGCAGCTCACCGCCGCCACTGCGCTGCGGACGGCGTGACTCGTGGACGCCGCCTTGCTCGACTCAAACCCGGGGATCTCTCGGAGCGCCGCGGGCGTCGCGTCCAGCACCGCACGCACCGTCGTGTAGCCCACGTTGAACAGGCGCTCGACGGTCTTGTCGGAGACGCCCTTGGCGCCCAGCGTCTTGAAGAAGTATGAGAGCTGCCGCAGGAGGACGTCCCGGCTCTCGTGCCCAGCAAGCAGCACGGCATCCTTGTGCGTTTTCCCCCACTCCCAGCGCTGCGCGGGCATCTGCGGTCCTGCAGGCGCGGGCCGGACGACGCAGAGTATGTAGGGGATGACGTCGCCGCTGCGCGTGACCTCGATGACGGCGCCCGGGCCGACCAGGAACTTGAAGATGAACTCGGCGTTGTGGCCCGTGGCGCGTCGTATGGTGACGCCTCCTAGGCTCACCGGCTCGAAAACGATGGTGGGCTTGAGCAGCCCGTCCTTGCTCGCATTCCACTCAACGTGCTCGACGCTGACCTGCGCGGCGGTCTGAGCGCTGGCGCTCTTGAAGGCAAACGCATAGGACGGGTTCTTGCCCGGCTCTTGCGCTTGCCCGCCTGCGTCGTGCTCCACGACGATGCCGTCTACCTCAAACGGAGACTCTTCTTTGCGGCTCAAGAGAAGTTGGAGGAGCTGGTCCGCAGCCTTCTCTCTCAGGCTTGTTGACGTCATGGACCACACGGTCGTGAAGCCCATGGTGCGCAGCTGCTTGAGCTGAGCGCTCTTGGCCATGCCCGCGGGCATGACCAGTTCGTACGCTACGAAACGGGTAACCGCGGCGGTGTCCGGGTCGGGGGTCTTGCTGTTCACAATGCCAGACACGGCGTTGCGCGCGTTGGCCATGCGCCCCGAGAGCCCCCCCTGGAAGTCATCTCGGGTGATGATGAGCTCGCCCCGGACAGCCGTGCCCGTGACTAGGGACTTCTTGTTGAGGCCAAGAGGCACAATTCGAGGCAGCAGGAAACTGATATCCTGCCCCTCGCGCCCGTCACCGCGGCTGTACATCCGCAGCGAGCCGTCGGCCTGGACGACCAGGAGAGCTGACACGCCGTCGAGTTTGTCGCTGACGACGACGGGGCCGGCGTGCTTCCGTCGCCAGGACGCCAGGGCCTTCGCGTCCTTGACCTTATCCAGGCTGCCCATCCAGTGCGGCAGGTGGACCTTGCGACTCCTAGTCACCGGCGCGCCCACTCGAGTCTGACCTGACCCTTCGGCTTCCAGGAGGTCCCGCAGCGTGTCGTATGCGGCGTCGCTGAGGAGCGGCGTGCCGCTGTTGTAGTAGGCGAGGTCGGCCTCCTTCATGAGTGCGCGCATGCGCTTCTCCGCAGCGTCCCTGCGCTGGTAAGCACTGCGGAGTTCCTGGAAGAAGCGCGTGGGGTCCCGCTCGATTCGCGCTGCTAGCTTGGCGAGGCTTGCGCGGAACGGGGCGGGCGCGGCCATGTCGTTCATGACGTTCCTTTGCTCCGTCCTTACACTCGATCAACATCAATGTGAAGCGCGTGTTAGCGCGACTGTCACGCGTGAGGTCACTCGCAAGAGGACGCCCTGTCACGAGTCATCGTGGTACATCATGAACCGCTCAAACAACCACCGGGTGGAATACGGTGTCTAAAAGGTACAGTGCATTTTTGATGGGCATCTCTGGCTCAATAATGATGCGCAGTTCTTCGTTGCCGCTGCGGCCCACAAACACCTGAACCCCGTTGGCTGGCAGCCCAGTGGTCACATAGCCAGAGATGTCCATTGCATCCGCCAACACCTGCTGAATCACGTGGCGTGTTTGTGGATGCATTGAGTTCCGCCTGCAGCATCCGCAGGACTCGACCAGGTCTGTCACGTGCAGGCATCACCAGAGTGAGCAGGGTAGGAACAGACGATTGAAAACTGAGTACGCGGTCCATGCTTCTGTGTGGCCTTGTGCTGCTGTAGCCCCCCAAAAGGTCTGCTTATGTGCAGCAGCTACAAGAAAACCCCCCTGCACTTGACGAGCCTGCTCCCCGACGCCCCTCTCAGCGCGTGGAGCACGCCGCCTCGTGCCCCGCCTTCCAGTGCTCCCGCTGGCACTCCCTGGAGCAGTATTCCACCCGCCCGCACCCCCCGCACTTCTGCCGCTGCAGCGCTATCTCGCTGTCGCCCGCCAGGTTGACGCAGGCGGGGTTGGCGCAGGCGGGCGGCAGGCCCAGGCGCCGCCGGGCCTCTGCCGGCGGCACGAGCAGCGGCGACAGCGCCGGCAGCAGATTCGGAAGTCTGGGGTCCGGCGGTTGCGCCAGCACGCGGCCCTTGAACTCTGGTAACCCCGCTTCCAGGTGCTGCGCCAGGCGACAGAGGACGACGGGCTCGAGACGCGCGCCGGAGCTCTCACTCTCCTGCGCGAGAGCCCGCACTGCCTCCGGCCGCCAGGCGAGGTCGCCGTGCGCCCGCAGGACCTCGTCGGGGGCGGCGCAAGCGAGCTGTACCGCCCAGTCGGCGACGGAGCTCTCCTCCATTCCGCAGCTGGGGCCTGGGAACACTTGCATCGCCGCGCCCACCAGCGGCACGAGCCCCGCCTGCCTGATCGCGTCGCGGCGCCAGCCGTCACCGGAGCGGGACGGCGAGAGGAAGCCGGCACACATGGACGTAACCATGACGATGCGGAATGAAGTGCCCCACGCTTGCTGCGTGGCGACACAGGCCCGCGCGCTTTCCAGGAGCCGCAGCCACAGCAAACTCGAGAGCGCCGGCAGCCACTCGCCGACGGCGATGGACAGCACGAGGGCCCATGTCTCCGTCCTCTCCGTCCTCTGCGCCAGAACCGCGGCGCCATCGAAGACCTTGGCGTCGATAGCGGCGGCCAGGACGCCGGTGGCCAGCCAAAAGCCGATATAGCCGGGAGAGCCTAGCGACAGCAACGCCGCGGTCCGCTGCCGCTGCTTGGTCACCGAGGCCATGAAGGCCGCCGCCTGGAGGCCGTCCCCGTAGGCCAGGAGGGACATGACCGTGCGCTCGAGTCCGAGGTGCTTGCCCTCCCGGATCAGGGCCCGCAGCAGCCGCTCCGCCCTGGCAGCCTGGCCGGCCTCCTGCGGCGTGCGCGGCAGCATCGACCCGGAGCGCCGCAGCAGCCGCTCCAGGAAGGGCAGCGCGCCGCCGGCCAGCGCCGCCGCCATGCCCGGCGGGCCTCCGCCTCCGCAGTGACTCCCGCCTGCGGGGGGAGAACCAAGGGACACTCATGGGAACAATCGAGATGGAGACTTTGGCTGTCTGTTGACACTATGGCGCTACTGCATTACGCACTGGCGTCGGCGTCGACGTCCAGCATCTGCGCGAGCCCCGCGACAGGGACTGCGACCGCCTCCCAGGCAATGCTGCGGCACTCGACCGGCATGCACGCGGCCACCTGGCGCCAGACGTCGGCCGCCAGCTCCGCCCAGCACCCGGGCCAGGGGCGGCGGGACAGGATGCCGTCCACCAAGGAGCACATCACGACCGCGGCGACCCTCATGGCGTCCTCCTCAGACTCAGACCCCAGCAGGCAGCCGGGCCCGCGCGCCGCCGCCGCGGTCCACGCGCGGAGGAGTACCTTGACCGTCGCGAAAGGGCCCCACGTGGGCGGCAGCAGATCTGGGTGTAGCCTGCTCGCCAAGGTCCTCAACGATAGGACTCTGCTCTGCTTGTTGTGCGCGGTGGCTAGCTGCCCGATTCCGGCGTCGAGTCCGCCGCGCAGCGCCGACCACCCCAGGGCGCAGACCATGTGGCTGGCCCAGTGGCTGGCGAGGGCCCGCCGCAGCTGCTCCTTGGTGCGCGTGTCCACTTTGATCAGGAGGTCGAGGAACAGCCCGTAGGCCCTTGCGTACTCTTGGTACATCTTGGCCAACTCGCCCTCCGTCAAGAAGGGGCCGCACGTGCACTGAGCGGTGTCGAGGAAGAGCGCGGCGTGGTCCAGGACGTGTGAGGACGCCAGGGCCGCCACCAGCGGGCCACGCAGAGCTGCGCCGTGGGCGCCTTCCGCGAACTTGGCAACCCCGGCCAGGATCAGCAGGGGCGCCAAGAAGACGGACGATGCATGGAGACGACCTGGTTTCAGGACCAGCGGCGGCGGGCCCGCCTCCCGCAGGAGCTGCGCCGACGCTGCGAGCTGTGCCGCAGCAGCGTGCAGGGCCTTGACCTTCTCGTCGAGGAGCAGGCGCTGGGCTAGCTCCAGCTGCCCTGCCACAGCCAGCGGCCCAGATGGCTCCCTTGTCAGCAGTAACTCCGCGTATTCGCACGTGTAGACCCGCACTCGCAACGGGCATTGTCACCCTGCAGGAAGGCCCTCAGCTCCTCTAGCTTGTCGAGCGTGTCGAGCTCAGGAAGACTGCTGGACAGGAGGAGTCGCTGCGCAAGCTCTCCCAGGCCCGCGAACTTTGTGAGCTTCTCACGAGCGCGTCGTATGACTTGCGCACGCGGCGGCATTGCACAAATCCTACAGCTCCGCAACAGTCGGCGCGGAGATGGCCTGGACTGGCCATCGCAGGCTCGCTGCTAGGCCTTCGATGTTTGTTCGAGAGTCAAGCAGGGCGTTCAGGAGGCTTGTGGAGAGCTTCTGAGCTGCATTACTGAGTTACTGGCAATGAGTTAATGACAGCTACTGGCATGCATCCTTCCCTGGAGTGATGTTCCGTGGCGAGTTGTGGCCAACGCTGTCCACTGTTTAGACAGCGCACCCGCACGCAGCACGAGTCATATAGCGACCGTGCAACAAAGCCACTTGTGCCATCACGACTTCCGCTGTTGCGCAACAGCGCTCGCGAACAGGAAAAACCCCGGATGAAGGAAAGCATAAAGTAAGTGGATGCGTTAGTTGCTTGCTGAGCTGAGCTAAGCTGAGCTGAGCTTCTGCTACAGCCTCTCGAAGCTCTCGCGATGGCTCATGTTGCCCAGACTGCTCAGTCTTGCGTCTCAGGCCGCTCAGGCCGTGCAACGGCGCTTCGGACACGAGCGCGTGGGAGACCGATGGCACGGCGTGCAGAGAAACGCGCCCCCCTGGCTGCGAGGCGCCGCAACGCAACCTCTTCAGCACGCCGTCGCGGGCCAGTGGCGGTTGCGGCGCCTGGTGCAAAGTGGACGGCGTCTTCACTGGGGGGGCTAGCAACCGAGACCTCTACAATGTGGTGGCACGCCACCTTCCCAGGCGGCTACTCGCTGGCTTCAACTGCTCGCTAATGGCCTACGGCCAGACCAGCAACGGCAAGACGCACACCATGCGCGGCACCTCCCAGGACCCCGGGCTCATGTGCATGATCACCACGGAGGTGCTGGAGCTCATCGCCGAGGAAGAGGACGCAGCAGAGCGCTCGTACCTGGTGCGGGTCAAGTACTGCGAGATCTACAACGAGGAAGTCTACGACCTGCTGGCCACGAAGGGGCAGCAGCACGCCCTGAAGGTCCAGGACTGTCCCAAAGGGGCGGGCGCGTACGTGGAGAAGCTCACCGAGCGCCTGGTCAAGACCCCGCTGACGTCATGCGCCTGGTGGAGCAGGGCGACGCGGTGCGACGCGTGGGCCAGACGGACATGAACACGAACAGCAGCCGCTCGCACTCCATCTTCACCATGGTCGTGGAGAGCCACGAGCGGGGCGCGCCGTCCGCAGGTTCCCGGGAAACCCCGGACTCTGGCGGCTCCCGGGACTCCCCCGTGCGCATCGCCATGCTCAACATCGTGGACCTCGCCGGCTCGGAGAAGAGCGAGAGCGGGGCGCAAGGCCAGCAGCAGCGCGAGGCCGCGCGCATCAACAAGAGCCTGCTGGCGCTGAGCTGGGTCATCGATGCCGACACCACGTCCTCCGCCGCGTGCCACATCCCCTACCGAGAGAGCAAGCTCACCCGCCTGCTGCAAGTCACGCTGGGCGGCAACGCGATGACCAGCATCATATGCACCATCAACCCCGAGCCCGGTTACCTCGACGAAAGCCGCAACACGGTGCGCTTCGCTTCCCGCGCACTGCGCCTCTCCAACAACGCGACGCCCAACGAGGTTCTCTCGAACGAGGCGCTGATCAAGCGGTACGAGCGCACCATCGGGGACCTGACGGACTGGCTCAAGCAACAGGGCGTCGGCTTCACTCCCGGGGCGATGGTCGAGCTGGGGAACCACGTGCTCCAGCTGGAGCAGGCCAAGAAGCACATCGAGGAGGTGCTGTTCGAGCAGCTTGGGTGCACGCGGGAGGCCCTGGCGCACGCGGTGGAGAAGCAGGTGTCACTCGAGCAGGCCGCGTCCACACTATCGGCGACGCTGGATGCGGAGAAGGTGGAGAAGGCGGCGCTCGTGGCGCTCATGGCCAGCACCAGCGCGCAGAACTCTGCCCTGCAAGCCCAGCTGGGCGAGTGCCGACACGCACTGACGCGCGAGCGCTCGGCCAAGGCGGAGCTCGAGGCGCAGGTGAGGGCGCTTGAGGCCGAGCGCAGGCGCGATGCGGCGCACGCAGCCGAGCTTGAGAGGCGCACGCGCGCGCCGCTGTACGGGCGGAAAAAAGAGGAGATGGTGGCGCACGCTGAGGCGGAGCGGGACCAGTACCGGAAGGCCGCGACTGCGGCCATCGAGGACGCCATCAAGGCGCGGCGCGGACTGGAGCTGCTCCAGGGCGAGCTCGCATCCGTCAGCGAGACGTGCACCTCCAAGATCCGTGAGGCGGAGGGCAAGGCCCTGCTAGCCATGCTGCAGAAGGAAGCCCTGGAGCGGGCACTCGCGGACGAGCGCGCCGCCCGCGACTTGCAGGCCGCGGCTGACCTGGACCGCCAGAAGGAGATCGTGAGCCTCCAGGCCCAAATTCTCGGCCTGGAGGCCGCGAACGCGGCCCTCCAGGATGCCTTGCGCCAGGGCGCGTCGTCCGAGCTGCTGCGTGTGGCAGACACGAGCCGCAAGCTCAAGCCCAAGCCCTCGCAGCTGCAGATGGCCACGCCGCGGTCGCGGCTGCAGACGGCCACGCCGCTGGCGCAGCTGTCGCGGCTGCAGACGACCACGCCGCGGACGCAGGTGCAGACGAAGGCCTTCATCATGGACGACGACGAGTGGAGGGCGCTCAGCACCGCAGCAGGGGATGACGTGGAGAACACGCCGCCGCCGCCCGCGTCGATGCGCCGCGGCCTGCGGCCGCTGCTCGAGTCCTACCGCGGCTGAGCATTCCGCACGAGGACGAGGATGCAGAGAAAGCATGGGAATGCATGGGAAAGCATGGGAGCTAGCGACCACGAGAGGCGGGGCGGGTGTCGAGCGAAGACGAGATGTGACGTTTGTGACTCTGAAATGAATAGTGAGGTACATGGTGCTTTGGGTGTTGTTCAAAAGGCGACACACAATCGTGGTTTGGCTCGTGAGACCCGGGAGCTTGTAGCTGCTACAGTAGACGGAGCGACGAATTACAGGTGACTTATACAGTGCCGTCGGGTAATGAATCGAACGGGTACCCCCAGACCGCTCATCACCGTCCAGCGTTTCCGTCAGGTACCATATTGCTGGGGTCTAACTATCCTAAACCCCGGTTTACTCGCTACCATCGGGCGTAATCACATCAATGTGCGAGCTCCCCAACGCCATCCTCCTCCTCCCCGCGCTCCTGCGGAACCGCTCGAGCCCTGCGCGTCTGCTTCCGCAGGTGCGTAGGCCTCTCTTCCTCGCCTCGCAGGAGCGCCTCCAGCACCAGGAGCAGGTTCTTGGTGGCGTTGATGTCGCGGTTGAAGACCCTGGATGTGTGCTCCTGGGTGCGTCGACCACGCACCACGCACAACTTCAGCGTCTCCAACTCCCTCCCCTTGTTGCCCCTTACGCCCAAGAGCTCCACCCCCTCTTCCTGGGGGTGGTGAACCACCTCGCTCGGCCTCGTGCGCAAGAGCTTACACCACGTGTCCACGCCCTCGCCACCCAGATGCTCGTGGCAGCCACGGCACTCCTTCAGCCCCCGCAGAGCTCGGCCGTGGTCGTCCTTGATGTCCTGCAGCACGTTGCCGCACCGGTGACACGTGGCGGTGGAACGCGTCTCATCCAGCGGCTGTACGCGGCTCTTGGGGTGCCGTGTCTTCAGCGAGCCGAGCGCCTTGCACGCCGCCTTGCCCATAGCCTTGGTCGGCACGGACACTTCGCCGCGGCCAGTCGCGGCAAAGCCGGCGTCACCACGGCCCAAGACCACTGCCGCGCCCTTGAGCGCATACTTGCGGATGAGGTCGGCGTAGTACTGCGCCATCACCCCCTGTCGCCGCCGCCACAGCAGCATCTTCCAGCGCGCGTACCAAGGATCGTACACGTGCTCTTCCGCCAGGATGTCTTGGACCACCGCCAGCCGCCGCAGCATCGCCTGGAAGTCGCGAGGGTTGCAAGTGCGCCTGGCCTCACCGCCGCCGCCCAGGTGGCTAATGCCCAAGCGCAGCAGCTGGTCTTGCCGGCGGTGAAGCTTCACCTCCTCTCCGTGTCGTGTCTGGAGCGACCGCCGCAGGTAGGACGCACGCGTCAGGCGCTCCTGGTGCTCCTCCGCGGGTGCGTGTGGCGAGTCCAGCGGCGGGCACTTGACCAGCGCCTGCGACAGGTTGACGCGCCCTGGGTCCCTGGAGGAGCAGGGGGCGTGAACGACACAGGGTCTACCGCGCATGGAGTAACCGTAGATGGGCAGCGTTTTCTCCGAAAAGTAAGACTCATCAATGGAAACAAGAGGTGATCCAGCGGTGAACGCTTGCTGAAGGCTTTGCAGGAAAGCGGTCTCGCGCGCATGCTGTACGGGTGGGTCAACCAGCCTGGCCAGGCGCTTTGACGTGCGCTTCTTGGAGACCCCGAGCTGCTTCAGCATGGTGCGGACATAATCCATGTCGGCGGGAACATTGAACCGAGCGTCGTGAGCTCCTTCGACCTGGGGAGCGCGGTGAGCCCGATGCGCGGGGTCTTCACGGATACGTTGACCGCCGGGAGCTACGCCCTAGCCGCTGGCGGCGCGCTGCTGCTGGACTCCTTCACGTCCTCGAGCGCCTCCAACGCCGCCACGGCGGCCGCGTTATCGAACGTCTACAACAGCAGCCTCCGCCTGACCGGCGGCTCCGTCGACGGGAGCGTCACGGTCACGGGTACCTTGACAGCCGGAAGCCTGACCGCAGGGAGCTACGCGCTTGCCATGGGCGGGTCGCTGCTGCTGGACTCCTTCGCGTCTTCGAGCGCATCCAACGCCGCCACCGCGGCCGCGCTCTCCAATGCCTACGGCAGCAGCCTCCGCACCAGCGGGGGCATGGTCGCCGGCAACCTATCGGTCGCCGGCAACTTCACGGTGACGGGAACGACGACGACGCTCAACACGCAGGAGCTCACGGTTGCGGACAACATCATTGTCCTCAACCAGGGCTTCTCGAACGCGACGCCGCCGACCACGTTCCTGAGCGGCATTTGCGTGAACCGCGGCACGGAGTCAAACTATTACTTCATGCTCGAGGAGGCCAGCCAGTATTTCAAGGTCAGCACCAGCAACGCGCTCCAGGCCGTGTGCACCCGGGATGACAACTTGTCCGCTGGCTTTCCGTACTTCGACCCAGCGACAAAGAAGCTCGTCAGCCGCTCGCTGAGCAACAGCGACGTCGTAGATGCGCCGTGGCTCTTCGCCACCAGCAACAACGGACTCAAGAACACGTATTTTACAACGAACAGCAACGGGCCCTTCACGGGCATCGGCACCAGCAACCCGGACTACAAGCTCACGGTCAACGGGCAGATTTACACGTCAGACGACATCGTTGCCTTCTCGGACAGGCGCCTGAAGACGGACCTTGTCGTCATCCCGGACGCGCTGGACAAGGTCCGGCAGTTGAGCGGCTACACGTTCACCAAGGTCGGGTCCACCCGCGTGACTGCTGGCCTGGTCGCCCAAGAAGTCCAGGCCGTGCTCCCCGAGGTCGTCTACCAAAACGAGCAGGGCTACCTCAGCATCGCATACGGCAACGTGGTTGCGCTGCTAGTCGAGGCTGTGAAGGCGCTCGACGCGCGCGTGGCCACCCTCCTGCCCGCAGCCTGATGCCCGGCTACCACGGCTACCACGGCTACCACGGCTACCACGACTACCACGGCTACCACGGCTGCCACGGCTACCACGACTACCACGGCTACCACGACTACCACGGCTACCACGGCTACCACGGCTACCACGGCTACCACGACTACCACGGCTACCACGGCTACCACTGCTACCACTGCTACGCAACCACGGATGCCACGCAACCCGTCATCAACCTCGTCCACTTTCTTAGTCCAGCTTCGGCCACGTCATCAACTCCACATTCTCCACATTCTCCAGCGGCAACCACAGGGGGGAGACCTCAAGTAGATAACGCTGCACAGGACGGAACATGACGGGTGACTTGGGAGTGAACACCATGCCGTACCAGCCAACCACATTATGCTGCAGCAGGTACTTCACGTTTGTATTCCGGTGGACCGTGAAGAAGCAGGAGGAGGCTGCCGTAGCTGGTCTGCTCCAGGCTCTGCGAGGATGGATGAAGCAGTCTCTAAAGAGAGCCCATCCGACGTAAAGAGCGGAGCTGATGCGGAGCTGAATCTTACCCGCGAGGTAACACCATGTGAGGGAGACTCCACGCCGCGCGTGGACACGTCGACGCCGCAGCGGTTGGCGCGCATCTCCGGATGCGTCACCGTCGCCTCCGAATCAGCATCCTGCGCGGAGTAGCATTCATGAGAAGCCCCAGCAGGAGTGAGTGCCAGCATACCAGCGCTTACCATCGCGGCGCCACCGCCCTGGCCACCGAGCGCAGGAGCCGGTGCCGGTGCGGGCTGAGGTCCGGGGAGCTCAGACATGGCGACGCCCTGCAGGGAGTGGAAAGCTCTTCATCAGTCGGTGCAAGTTTCGGGTTCATTCCCCCTTCACAGGATCATCAACAAGGATACAGCACTCGCCGTCGGGGGGTCCCCGCCGTCCGCGGGGCCCTGCTCGTTCTGGCCTTCGCCCTGGCAGCTGAGGTACTCCGTGCCGCTACCGCTACCGCCACCGGGTCCAAGCGGGTCCAAGCGCGGGGTGAGGTCCGGGGTGTTCCGACGCGGCGACGACCTGCAAAGCAAAAAAAACTCATTTCGTGAAGAGCTTGCGACGAGCAGATACATACAAATGCAGGGGTATCAGTGACTTACCGTCGCCCCGCCGTCCACGGCGCCCTCCTCGCCCTTGCTCTCTCGCCGGTGGTGGACGCCCCGGTCACTGTGTTGCTGCTGCTTTTGGGCATGAGCGCCCTTCGCCCGCTTCTCCCGTCCTCCACTGCGCTGCGTTTGAAGGTGTGTAGAATGTGTAAGTTTTGCGAACCCTTAGAGGTTCCATCGTACATTGTACCTGCGCACCGCCCTCCTCGCCATCGCCCTCCTCGTCATCGCCCTCCTCGTCCTCATCGTCCTCATCCACCTCCTCGTCCTCGTCGTCCTCATCCACCTCCTCGTCCTCGTCATCCTCATCCACCTCCTCGTCCTCACTGGACTCCTCCTGTCGGCGGGGCGGGACGGAGGGTTGCGGGCACGACTGGGCACTCTCCGTCCCCCCCTCCCCCGCATCACCTGGGCCTGCTTGTTGTTGCGACGGGGCTTCTTGGATGGCGGCTGCGCAACACGAATGGTTGTCTTCAGTGTACTGCCAGCCCTTGAATGGTTGCTTTCAACGTACCTGCATCATCCTCATCGTTCTCCTCGAAGACTCCCCCCGCATCACCTGGGCAACTCCGCCTCGGCCTCCGGTGGAGCCTCGGCCTCCGCCTCTGCCTCGGCCTCGGCCTCGGCCTCCGCCCAGGCGTCTGTCATCGGGCTCGTTGCCCTTCGACAGAGCCGGCTGAGTGCGACGGGGCCTCTTGGATGATGTCTGCGCAGTACAGATGGTTGTAAAAGTTAGAGCGCTGCCAGCCCCTGAATGATCGCTCCCTCCTTGCCGCCTGCGCGATACAAACCGTTGCCCCTAAATGAAACCTACCCCGGCAACCTCCCGTTGTGGGCGGCGCTCCGAGCCGCTCCCAGACTCCGAGCAGCTCCCAGACTCCGAGCCGCTCCCAGACTCCGAGCCGCTCCCAGACTCCGAGCCGCTCCCAGACTCCGAGCCGCTCTTGCCACCCGGCGGCGGCCGCTTCTGACGGCGGGGGCGGGTACGACAAATACTCACGACAGTGAGGACTAAAACGAGGTGAGGACTCAGACGAGATGAGGACTCAAACGGCACTCACCTGGGCACCTCCGCCTCCGCCTTGACCTCCGCCTCCGCCTTGACCTCCGCCTCGGCCTTGACCTCCGCCTCGGCTGCGGCCTCCGCCTCCGCCTGGACCTCCGCCTCCGCCTGGACCTCCGCCTCGGCTGCCGCCTCCGCCTCCGCCTGGACCTCCACCTCGGCCGCGGCCTCTGCCTCCGCCTGGACCTCCGCCCAGGCCGCGGCCGCGACCTCCGTCTCCGCCTGGACCTCCGCCTCCGCCTGAACGTCCGCCTCGGGCGCGGCCGCGGCCTCCGCCTCCGCCTCCGCCAGGAAGTGCGGCCTGCGGCAGACAGATTGAACGTCGACTTCAAGTGCTGACTCCGAGTGAGGAAGGACGAAGTCAGGGAGGTCAAGGAGGTCGCCCATGACCTACAGCTTCTGCCTTGCGCCTGACGAATTGCCGGATGCTATCCTTCTTCCTGTGCTCGGGCTGGAATGAGTTCATCCGCTCCAGGAGCCACTCCGTGGCTGCATTGACATCCATGCCGTGCTCGGTCAGGGCCCCCTGCACCAACGCGTGCTCCTGTGGTGGCCAAAGGTCAACCATCACACACATGACAGATACTAACTGCGATTGCCACGGTTGCCTTGGTTTGGCTCGTACACACCCACCACCCACCGCTTTGTTGTACGGTGTTCTCGACCCCGTTGACCCTGCATGTTTGGGAATGGAGTTGGTGTCAGCTCCATGGGGTGACAGCTCCAACTTGCGCGTCCGTGTACGCTTGAACTTACGCTTCTTCTTGGGACCGCCAAGCTGCTTGCCGGGCGCCTGCTGTAGGGATGGGTTAGCAGGTGGGCATTGAGAACAGCACGACTACCTCAAGAAGACCCACCCTCTTTCGGGGGGTTGATGGGCCGGCGGCGCTGGGGTCAACCTCCTCCGCCTCGTCCTCGCTGACCTCGCTGCTGACCTCGCTGCTGACCTCGCTGCCATCACCGCTGCCATCACCGCTGCCATCATCGCTGTCCACCTCTATGGGCGCGTCGGCCTGGCGAGAACAACGAAGTACAGTCACTCTTTGCTGTCTGTCTGTTGCGACACTACACACCTTGTCATCGTCCGCGGGGCGAATGCTGCTATAGGCGCAGTCTGCGCCTCCGACTCAACTCGCACCTCGGCTCGCACCTCGACCTCATACACCTTGCTCGTCCCTTCCAGAGCGCTCACCGTTCCCGCTTGCTGGGCTCGCTGTGTGTTGCGGTGGATTGGTAAGCAAAACAGTTGTCAGAAACGTACACTGAATGTACAATGAACGTGCAATGAGAACGTACAATAAACTTACCTCCTGCAGCGGCGGAGAGCGATGCGTGACCGCCACTGACGGGTCGGGCTGGGCGACGTTCCTTGCGTGAGCCACGGGAGGCGCCCCGACCCCACCCAGCGCGGGATGACCGCCCCGGCCTTTCGCGAGACCCCCTCCACCACCCGCCGCGGCAGGCCCGCCCCGGCCTCTGCTGGCGCCCCGGGCTGCACCGGCGCCCCGCCCCGAAACGAGCGCCCCGGCCGGGGCGTTTCGCTGCTGGGGTCCCGCGGCACGGGAGACGGCGGGAGGGTCGTTGACCTGGTTGACGTGCAACAAAAAATATGTAACATCACTTGATTCAAGATCGACTCAAGTAGTTTACGACGCTCACCTGCGCGGGTGCCGCATGCCCGGGGGCGTGGATGCCGTCATGCGCCCGCCCTTGACCGGTAGCACTGGCGCCGCCCCCACCGGCGGCAAGGCAGAGGGCATCAAGGCGCCCGGCCCTTTCTTCCGCTCGGAGCGGGGGGACCCTCGCGTTGGCGAGCGCCATGAGGGCTGAAGCCATCTGGGCACTGCCTGAGGCGCCGCTGTTCACTTGTCCAACCGCCAGCGGCGGTGCGGCGGGCTGAACGCCGCCCTGAACTTGGGCTAGGGCACCGGAAGGCCCCGCAACGGCCTGGGCCAGAACACCGCCCTGCCCCTGTCCAGCGGCCGGTGGCGGTGGCGGTGGTGGTGGCGGTGGTTGCGGCGCGGGGCCCTGGACGCCCCCTTGGTCTTGGCCTGGAGCAACGGGGGCCTCAGCAACGACATGGGCCTCTCCCTCCCCCGGACCGAGAGCCTCCGCGCCACCCTGCCCCTGCCCCGGACCGGGGGCCACCGCGGCGGCCTGGACGCCGTCCTGCGCCTGCCCTTCCCCCGGACCGGGAGCCTCCACGCCCGCAACGGCCTGGGCCAGAACGCCGCCCTGCCCCTGCGCCGGGCCGTGGGCCTGCGCAGCGGCCGGTGGTGGCGGTGGTTGCGGCGCGGGGCACTGGACTTGGCCAGGTGGAAGAATGGGCTGGGCGCCGCCCTCGCCTTGGGGTTGGACGGGGCCCTCCGCGACGTCTGGTGGCGCCAGCGGCGGGGCGGCGGGCTGAACGCCGCCCTGGACTTGGGCTGCGGCACCGGAGGCCCCCGCAACGGCCTGGGCCAGAACGCCGCCCTGCCCCTGCGCCCGGCCGTGGGCCTCCGCAGCGGTCGGTGGCGGTGGCGGTGGTGGCGGCGCGGGGCCCTGGACTTGGCCAGGTGGAAGAATGGGCTGGGCGCCGCCCTCGCCTTGGGGTTGGACGGGGCCCTCCGCGACGTCTGGTTGCGCCAGCGGCGGGGCGGCGGGCTGAACGCCGCCCTGGACTTGGGCTGCGGCACCGGAGGCCCCCGCAACGGCCTGGGCCAGAACGCCGCCCTGCCCCTGCGCCCGGCCGTGGGCCTCCGCAGCGGCCGGTGGCGGTGGCGGTGGTTGCGGCGCGGGGCACTGGACTTGGCCAGGTGGAAGAATGGGCTGGGCGCCGCCCTCGCCTTGGGGTTGGACGGGGCCCTCCGCGACGTCTGGTGGCGCCAGCGGCGGGGCGGCGGGCTGAACGCCGCCCTGGACTTGGGCTGCGGCACCGGAGGCCCCCGCAACGGCCTGGGCCAGAACGCCGCCCTGCCCCTGCGCCGGGCCGTGGGCCTCCGCAGCGGCCGGTGGCGGTGGCGGTGGTTGCGGCGCGGGGCCCTGGACTTGGCCAGGAGGAAGAATGGGCTGGGCGCCGCCCTCGCCTTGGGGTTGGACGGGGCCCTCCGCGACGTCTGGTTGCGCCAGCGGCGGGGCGGCGGGCTGAACGCCGCCCTGGACTTGGGCTGCGGCACCGGGGGCCCCCGCAACGGCCTGGGCCAGAACGCCGTCCTCCCCCTGCGCTGGACGGTGGGCCTCCGCAGCGGCCGGTGGCGGTGGCTGTGGTGGCGGCGCGGGGCCCTGGACTTGGCCAGGTGGAAGAATGGGCTGGGCGCCGCCCTCGCCTTGGGGTTGGACGGGGCCCTCCGCGACGTCTGGTGGCGCCAGCGGCGGGGCGGCGGGCTGAACGCCGCCCTGGACTTGGGCTGCGGCACCGGAGGCCCCCGCAACGGCCTGGGCCAGAACGCCGCCCTGCCCCTGCGCCGGGCCGTGGGCCTCCGCAGTGGCCGGTGGCGGTGGCGGTGGTTGCGGCGCGGGGCCCTGGACTTGGCCAGGTGGAAGAATGGGCTGGGCGCCGCCCTCGCCTTGGGGTTGGACGGGGCCCTCCGCGACGTCTGGTTGCGCCAGCGGCGGGGCGGCGGGCTGAACGCCGCCCTGGACTTGGGCTGCGGCACCGGGGGCCCCCGCAACGGCCTGGGCCAGAACGCCGTCCTCCCCCTGCGCTGGACCGTGGGCCTCCGCAGCGGCCGGTGGCGGTGGCGGTGGTTGCGGCGCGGGGCCCTGGACTTGGCCAGGAGGAAGAATGGGCTGGGCGCCGCCCTCGCCTTGGGCTTGGACGGGGCCCTCCGCGACGTCTGGTTGCGCCAGCGGTGGGGCGGTGGGCTGAACGCTGCCCTGGACTTGGGCTGCGGCACCGGGGGCCCCCGCAACGGCCTGGGCCAGAACGCCGTCCTCCCCCTGCGCCGGACCGTGGGCCTCCGCAGCGATCGGTGGCGGTGGTGGTGGCGGTGGTTGCGGCGCGGGGCCCTGTAAACCCTCATGGACTTGGCCAAGAGGAAGAATGGGCTGGGCAACGCCCTGGGCCGCGCCGTCCCTCGGACCGGGAGCCTCCGCGCCGTCCTGCGCCTGCCCTGGACCGGGAGCCTCCGCGCCGTCCTGCGCCTGCCCTGGACCGGGAGCCTCCGCGCCGTCCTGCGCCTGCCCTGGACCGGGAGCCTCCGCGCCGCCCTGCGCCTGCCCTGGACCGGGGGCTACCGCGGCAGCCTGGACGCCGCCCTGCGCCTGCCCTGGACCGGGGGCTACCGCGGCGGCCTGGACGCCGTCCTGCGCCTGCCCCGGACCGGGGGCAAGAATGTTGCCCTCCGCAACGGCCGGTGGCGGGGCGGCGGCCGGTGCATGGGGGTTGCCGCCAGGGCCTTGTACGGGGCCTTGTACGGGGCCTTGTACGGGGCCTTGTACGTGACCTTGTACGTGACCTTGTACGTGGCCTTGTACGTGGCCTTGCACGTGACCCTGCTGCTGAAGCGCTAGGGGTCCCTGCGGAAGGTGAGAGCATTGTCCGTGTGACATTGGTTTGGAGGTGAGGGCAAGACAGTCTGTGCGTGACGGCTTACCAGTGCGGCCATCATCTGGAGAGCTTGTTGAGTTGCAGGAACCGGCTGAAGCGGCACCGCAGGAGGGGGAGCGCGTGTAAGTCAAGAGAGCTCTCCCTTCATAAGGAGCCTGCAGCAGTTCTACTCACCAATCCGACGACAGGTAGCCCTGCGCCCCCTAAACCTTGCAGTTGCGCTGGTGCGACATGGGGCGGCGCCGCAGCCTGCAACATGGAGAGGACGCGTCGACGAGTGAGCGTCAACGAGGGAGAGTGGGGTCGGGGCGACACACACACACGCGTGCCCCAAGCGCTCACCTGAAAGTATTGTGCGAATGCGGAGAGTATTGCCGAAAGCAGCTGCTGCAGCGGGTCCATTGCGCTGTTCTAGCGGGGCCAAGGGCTTCTAGAAACGCAGGGTCGATCGGTGAGTCGATCGGCGAATGTGCCACATCTACAGGGGCCATTTAGGGAGTGGTTGGTGAAGTCAATGCCAGTAATCCTGCAGAAGCGCGCGAGGCGCGGGAACTTCTGGCCGCGAGCTCTGGGCGCAGTGGTCGGCGCCCGCTCACACTCACCGCGTCCCGCGCACCGACCACCGTGCCCATGTCCGCTGTTATGAGCATTGTTGTAGCTGAGGAAAGTCGGCGGGCTTCGGGGCTTGCACCGCGCGCCGTCCCCGTCCTCGGGCGCAAACGAAAGCCTGTTCCCCAGCCCAAGCCGATCCGCGCCAAACAACATGCAGCGACCTAGCGACCTGCACGAGGCGAGTGGTGCGTGAGGCGTGGGAGTAGAGCAGGGCAAAACAACGGCCATGGCGCGGTTCAAGCGGCTCTTTTGCGAGGCGCTCACCTGTGGACAAAGTCTAAGGTCCAGTCCACAGTTCAGAGAGTCAGTTGTGTTTGCTTGAGCGGTGCGGCTAGTCGGTTTTGCAAGAAAAGTGCCAGGCTGTCACCTCGGAGGTCGCGTGGGGCCGGGGCTAGAGGTGAGCGGTTCGTGGCCCGCGCGGCTGGCGGTGCTGCCTCCCGGCGCCCCCCTCCGCCCCCAGTGCCTTGAAGAGCCGCGAGCCGCGAGGCAAGTTATGAAGCCTTAGCTCTGCAAGTAGTGACCACCGGTGGCGCGGGCTCCTCGCGCAGGCCCCTGGCGCGGCCGGTTGGGGGCGGACACCCTGTCCGCGGCCGCGCGGCCTTGCTGGCTCGCCCCCGCGTGCGCCGACCGGGGCAGGGTGCTCTAGGTCACCTCAAAGGTATCTTGCGCCACAAGCGCGGCCCGCCGCGGGCACCTCGCCGCCGGGGCGGACTGACTCGTAGCCTGCTGACTCGGCTTCTGACGGTGAGGACCCGTGGGTCGGCCTCGAAGGTTGGTCTGAGCCCAAGTTCGCCCCCAGGCCGTGCGTGGCCCCTGAGAGCGCGCCTCTGCGCGACGCCCCTGCACACGCACTCGTTGCTGCAGCTCGCATCCCATACAACCTCGCGTCCCATACACCGGTGCATATAGTGAGCAGCGAGAGCCACCGGCACAGGGCAGAGCACCACTCAGCCGCGAGGTGAGCAAGGCTTGTAGGGGGAATAGCTTGGGGGATGCTTGCGAGCTCTGGCGGCAATGCGAGGCGCTGGGCGGAAGCCCGGGCGCGGTGGAAACCGCCACGCTCTATCCTCGGCCTGCCTGCAGCATCGAGGGGCGACCGCTCCGAGGTGAGCAGGGAGAGGCTGCGAGGCGTGCTCTGTGGTGCGATATGTGCGGGGCGTGCGGCGAGGCGTGCAGGCTTGCTCCTGCTGCCTGCGTAGCGAGAGAGACCCTCGGCCGTGACCCACCGGTTGCAATGGCTTTCCCCTCTCGCCTCTCGCGTTCTCCGCAGCGCGCGGCGGACACCATGAGCGGGCGGCTGGACACCATTAGTCGCGTGGCTCTGAAAGCGGAGTCGTTTTCGGTACGTCGGGGTTGCACAAGTGCAGGTCCCCTAACTCCACTCTCTAACTGACACCACCACCCCCCTCGCCTCATCTGCAGGTCACGAGCAAGTTCATTCGTGTGGACCAGAACCAACCGCTACTGAAGGCTGCGTCGGACATCATCGACAAGGAGTTCCACAAGCCTCTGGTGTTGGGCACGCACGAGCACCACACTGACCCGTACCCTCTCATGGCAGTGCGCACCGTTGGGGACGCCGCTGTAAGCGCGGCACAAGTGGCGGTGTGCATCCGCGGCGAGAATTCCCCGTACCTGCACGTGCGTTGGGATGCGTTAGGAGGGGTGTTCAGCGACGCTTTGAGCATTTTGACGTTGTGTGACGTGCAGATTCAGCGCATGGCCACCGCTGAGGGTTTCCGGCGGATGGGTCACGGCAAGGTGCTGGTCGTGATGATCAAGGAGGCAATGCTGGAGGCCGGAATCAAGGTATGCTCCTTTCCCAAGCGACTTGGGGTGTTTGACAGGAAGAGGTCGTCCCCCACCCACCCACCCCTCAACCCCGCCCCGCCTCGCCCCCCCCCCCCCCGCCCCGCCCCGCCCCGCCCCTCCCCGCCCCGCCCCGCCCCGCACCGTCCCGCCCCACAGGTCATCATTCTGCAGGCGCTCAACGAGGCGGTGCCGTTCTGGAGCAAGCAGGGGTTCGTCGACAAGACGAAGATGCACGACCAGGCGAAGCTGGTCGTGAACGATGTGGTGCAACGCCGGGCGCGGGGGGTGGACGAGGAGACCACCGCCATGGCCATCTACCTGAAGAACGTAAGTGCTGCGCATTTGTGTCAAGTTGCCTGCATGTACTTTACGGCTTTTACGACCGTACTCTCCCCCTTGCTTGCAGAAGCGGACGCCCAGCGGTGTCGCCGCTGCCTCCGTCCCCGCCAACACCCCCGGTGCCGCCGCTGCCTCCGCCGCCGCCGGCAGCGCCGGCGGCGCCACCGACATCCGCCCCGTCAAGCGGGCGCGGCAGGGGCAGGTGCGTTGCGGGCATCACACGAGCCTCACATGAGTTCTGCGTCCCTTGTCCCTATACCCCTCTGATGGGGGAAGCAGCTCTTGAGATCGATCCTGGGGTGTAACAGAATTCCACTTGGCAGACTGTAACTGTGCTGGGCACTTCTCCCTCTGCAGTTCGAGGGTGGCATAATGCCTCCGGCCGAGGCGGTTGCCCTGCTGCGCCAGGTGGGGGGCTCGTACGAGGCCGCGCTGCGCAAGATCACCGAGGAGCAGGAGGCGCGCCGGTCGACCGAGAGTGTCCTGGCGGGGGTGCACGCGGACCTGAAGAAGGCCGAGGCGGCGGTGCAGAAGGCGCGGAAGGCGCGGAAGACGGCTGATGCAGAACGCGAGCAGCTGCGGCTGCGGCTGGAGAAGGCGGAGGGTCTCGTGGAGAAGGCGGAGGCGGCCAAGGCGTCCATCACCCAGATGATGCAGAGCTGGTGAACGGAATGCGGACCTCGGTGGTCTGTGAGCCCCCTGGGCGGGGTCCCTAGCTGGGGCTCTTGGTGGCTCCCTAGCGGGGGCTCGGCGCACGTCCTTGTGGGCTGCTCTTACGGGGCAAGCTCACTCGTGAGTGAGGTCGGCCAGTCGGTCCGGGGGCAGCTTGCACGGAGGTTGCACGGAGGTTACACGCAGGTTGCACGGAGGTTACACACAGGTTGCACGGAGGTTACACGCAGGTTGCACGGAGGTTACACGCAATGTACTAGCTTCAGAGCAGTACGCATGCGGAGGAGAGACTGCCTGGGAGGGGTGCTTGGGAGGGCACCCAGAGCGAGAGAGCCAAAGCTGGATCGTGAGTGGGTGTAAGGTGTGGGTTGGCGTACCACTGCTGCGTGGCCCATCCTGGAAGGCTTTCAGGGGTGAGTGAGTGCGTGGGATTGACGGTGAGGGACGTCTGGAAGCTGAGGGGGCATTTGGGTCGACCAGTGCTGACTCCTTGGCTGCGTCCGCTCTGAGGGCGGAGCCGCGCTGTAGGTGCGAATGGATGAGCTGTGCATGTGTAGTCGGCAAGATTGGATGCAAGATTGCATGTAAGGTTGCATTGGCTGTACTCCGCTGTTTGTAAACTCGTCAGCGGTTGACTGACACCAAACTCGCTCGTCAGCGGTTGACGACGGCGACCGACAACAAGCTCAACAGAAAAAAGATGGTGGCTGCGACAAGCGCTCCTGATGAGAAAGCGCAGACCTGACGCGCCAACAGGGAGCCTTCAAACGCCCATGCAGCGAAGCGCTCAGGCTCCAGCGTCGGCAGCTTGTGCACCATCAGCCCCACGCACCCCTTGGCCCACGCAAGGACGTCCGCATATGCATACCCCGGCTCCGCGTCCACAATCTCTGTGCTCTCGAGTTGGGCTCCAGCGATGAAGAAGTCTGCAATCTTCGTCTCAACCACCGAGGCGCTTGGGGCGTCGAAGTGGATGACGTCGGAGGGGCTCGACAGGATGCCGTGGTGCCAGAAGGAGACGCCATTTGAGTTGACAGCGCGCACCCTGATCCAGGTACCCGTTTTCAGAATTTCAGCTGCCGCCACGCCGCCTCCAGACAACATCATTTCAGAATGCAATACCCACTGACTTGAATGCGATACCCACTTACAGCGTGTTTCAAATTTATATCCGGACACTTTGAATTCGTCTCGAAATGGCAACTAAGCGCGTCTACGGGGCGTCTACGGTAACCCGCTGCCTCAAAATGTACTTTCGTTTGCAAAGTCTACGGAAGGTCTCCAGTCTCCTCGGCGTCCCCAAGTCAACAGTTCACGACTGGGTAAAGCGCCTGGGTAATGTCCCGGCCTCGTCGGACCACCCGAGATTCTTGAGGATCGTACACGTGCTCCTCCGCCAAGACGTCCTGGACCACCGCCAGCCGCCGAAGCATCTCCTGGAAGTGGCGAGGGTGTCTTGTGTAGAGCGCTACAGACTGCGGAGTAGGCAGCCACCGATGACGCATGAAACAGGCCCTGGTGTTGGAGTCAGGTAGCGCGTCTGCTTAGGGTGCAGAGAGACGTGCGGTAGGCCTGCTCTATACACGAAGAAGACGGGAAACAAATGGATGCTGAGGTGTCTCAGAATTCATTTGATCGAGTGTACAAGTACGCCAGGACACGCCGCCCCCGCCCCCGCCCAGGTGGCTAATGCCCAGGCGCAGCAGCTGGTCTTGCCGGCGGCGAAGCTTCACCTCCTCTCCGTGTCGTGTCTGGAGCGACCGCCGCAGGTAGGACGCTCGCGTCAAGCGCTCCTGGTACTCTTCCGCGGGTGCGTGTGGCGAGTCCAGCGGCGGGCACGTGACCAGCGCCTGCGACAGGTTGACACGCCCTGGGTCCTCCGCCATCTTCGCCAGCGCGCGGTGCTCCTCCGGTGACAGCGACGCCAGGAAGCGGCGTAGCTACTCCGCCTGGCTGATGGCCTCCAGCTCACTGCGTTTGGCTCGCGACATCAGCAGCTTCACCTCAAGGACGACGCACAGCGCCACGCCATCCGTCATCACCGAGCGGCACCGCGGCTCCTGGGCATCGTCCGGCCAGCTGCCATTTGAGTTGACAGCGCGCACCCTGATCCAGGTACCCGTTTTCAGAATTTCAGCTGCCGCCACGCCGCCTCCAGACAACATCATTTCAGAATGCAATACCCACTGACTTGAATGCGATACCCACTTACAGCGTGTTTCAAATTTATATCCGGACACTTTGAATTCGTCTCGAAATGGCAACTAAGCGCGTCTACGGGGCGTCTACGGTAACCCGCTGCCTCAAAATGTACTTTCGTTTGCAAAGTCTACGGAAGGTCTCCAGTCTCCTCGGCGTCCCCAAGTCAACAGTTCACGACTGGGTAAAGCGCCTGGGTAATGTCCCGGCCTCGTCGGACCACCCGAGATTCTTGAGGATCGTACACGTGCTCCTCCGCCAAGACGTCCTGGACCACCGCCAGCCGCCGAAGCATCTCCTGGAAGTGGCGAGGGTGTCTTGTGTAGAGCGCTACAGACTGCGGAGTAGGCAGCCACCGATGACGCATGAAACAGGCCCTGGTGTTGGAGTCAGGTAGCGCGTCTGCTTAGGGTGCAGAGAGACGTGCGGTAGGCCTGCTCTATACACGAAGAAGACGGGAAACAAATGGATGCTGAGGTGTCTCAGAATTCATTTGATCGAGTGTACAAGTACGCCAGGACACGCCGCCCCCGCCCCCGCCCAGGTGGCTAATGCCCAGGCGCAGCAGCTGGTCTTGCCGGCGGCGAAGCTTCACCTCCTCTCCGTGTCGTGTCTGGAGCGACCGCCGCAGGTAGGACGCTCGCGTCAAGCGCTCCTGGTACTCTTCCGCGGGTGCGTGTGGCGAGTCCAGCGGCGGGCACGTGACCAGCGCCTGCGACAGGTTGACACGCCCTGGGTCCTCCGCCATCTTCGCCAGCGCGCGGTGCTCCTCCGGTGACAGCGACGCCAGGAAGCGGCGTAGCTACTCCGCCTGGCTGATGGCCTCCAGCTCACTGCGTTTGGCTCGCGACATCAGCAGCTTCACCTCAAGGACGACGCACAGCGCCACGCCATCCGTCATCACCGAGCGGCACCGCGGCTCCTGGGCATCGTCCGGCCAGCTGCCTGCACCGCAGCGACTCTTCTGCTTCCGGCCGCTGCTGCCCGTCGCGACGGCCTGCCCGTGTTGCAAGCGAGCGGCCTTGTTCGCGTCGAGCCATGCGCTGCGGTGTGCTCCGAATGCCCAGGCCAGCAACGAGACGCCCACAGCTGCCGCGGGGCGCTCCTCATACGAGGCGGGGGTGGGGAGGAACCAGTGCACGCGCCTGGCACGGCGGCTTACAGTGCTGTCGGGTAATGAATCGAACGGGTACCCCCAGACCGCTCATCACCGTCCAGCGTTTCCGTCAGGTACCAAGTTGCTGGGGTCTAACTATCCTAAACCCCGGTTTACTCGCTACCATCGGGCGTAATCACATCAATGTGCGAGCTCCCCAACGCCATCCTCCTCCTCCCCGCGCTCCTGCGGAACCGCTCGAGCCCTGCGCGTCTGCTTCCGCAGGTGCGTAGGCCTCTCTTCCTCGCCTCGCAGGAGCGCCTCCAGCACCAGGAGCAGGTTCTTGGTGGCGTTGATGTCGCGGTTGAAGACCCTGGATGTGTGCTCCTGGGTGCGTCGACCACGCACCACGCACAACTTCAGCGTCTCCAACTCCCTCCCCTTGTTGCCCCTTACGCCCAAGAGCTCCACCCCCTCTTCCTGGGGGTGGTGAACCACCTCGCTCGGCCTCGTGCGCAAGAGCTTACACCACGTGTCCACTCCCTCGCCACCCAGATGCTTGTGGCAGCCACGGCACTCCTTCAGCCCCCGCAGAGCTCGGCCGTGGTCGTCCTTGATGTCCTGCAGCACGTTGCCGCACCGGTGACACGTGGCGGTGGAACGCGTCTCATCCAGCGGCTGCACGCGGCTCTTGGGGTGCCGCGTCTTCAGCGAGCCGAGCGCCTTTCACGCCGCCTTGCCCATAGCCTTGGTCGGCACGGACACTTCGCCGCGGCCAGTCGCGGCGAAGCCGGCGTCACCACGGCCCAAGACCACTGCCGCGCCCTTGAGCGCGTACTTGCGGATGAGGTCGGCGTGGTACTGCGCCATCACCCCCTGTCGCTGCCGCCACAGCAGCATCTTCCAGCGCGCGCACCAAGGATCGTACACGTGCTCTTCCGCCAGGATGTCTTGGACCACCGCCAGCCGCCACAGCATCGCCTGGAAGTCGCGAGGGTTGCAAGTGCGCCTGGCCTCGCCGCCGCCGCCCAGGTGGCTAATGCCCAAGCGCAGCAGCTGGTCTTGCCGGCGGTGAAGCTTCACCTCCTCTCCGTGTCGTGTCTGGAGCGACCGCCGCAGGTAGGACGCACGCGTCAGGCGCTCCTGGTGCTCCTCCGCGGGTGCGTGTGGCGAGTCCAGAAGCGGGCACTTGACCAGCGCCTGCGACAGGTTGACGCGCCCTGGGTCCTCCGCCATTTTGACCAGCGAGCGGTGTTCCTCCGGTGACAGCGACGCCAGGAAGCGGCGCAACTGCTACACCTGGCTGATGGCCTGCAGCTCCCGGAGTTTGGCTCGCGACATCAGCAGCTTCACCTCAAGGACGACGCACAGCGCCACGCCATCCGTCATCACCGAGCGGCACCGCGGCTCCTGGGCGTCGTCCGGCGAGCTGCCTGCACCGCAGCGACTCTTCTGCTTCTGGCCGCCGCTGCCCGTCGCGACGGCCTGCCCGTGTTGCGAGCGAGCGGCCTTGTTCGCGGCGAGCCATGCGCTGCGGTGTGCTCCGAATGCCCAGGCCAGCAACGGGACACCCGCAGCTGCCGCGGGGCGCTCCTCATACGAGGAGCCACCGATGCACAGCGCCAGCAGCTCCTTGAGGACCCGCTCGTCGATGTACGCAAACGTGCGCGACGTCTTGATGATGGGGCAGGCGCTCCAGGCGTGGTCGCCACGCGCCGCGCCTCGGCCTCGAGGGACAACTCCATGTGCAGCTTGAACACTCTCGGCGTCAGCTTCAAGCGGTCCATACGCGCACTGCCTGTCAGCCCGCAGCACCAGCGCAGCTCGGCCACCAGCGCTGCCAAGGCGGGTGGGAGCCTCATGCTGGGCGTGGCCCCGGCGTTGAGGGCGGTGTATGCGTTGCTGGCGAAGCAGGCTGCGTCACCAGGATACGTCACAACGTTACGGCCCGTCCGCGCGTCCTTGCGCGTGTACCCTCCCATGTCGGCGAAGCGACGCTGGAATAGCCGCGTCACTCGAGCGGTCAAGTGCGTCGTCACGTGCGCGGTCAGCACGCCCTCATACTCCCGGGCCATGTCGGTGAGCACCTGGTCCCACCTCATGAAGCGCAGGTCGTCCAGAGTTGGGTAGAGCGGCTCCAGCAGCGGCAGATTCGCCTGCCACACGTGCGCCAGCTCGGGGTGGGGCGGGCTCGCGGCCTCACGGATGGACACGCCCGGCATCGGCAACGACGCCTTGAAGGGCATCATGCAGTACTTGAGGAACGTGGTGTCCTTGAACGTCTGGTCCAGGAAGCTTGGCTGGTCGAAGAGGCCGGCCTGGAAGGCGTGCTGCGCGAAGAGGTTGGCCACCTTGGAGCCCGCGGCGCGCACCAGCGACGCCGCGGTGACGTAGCGCTCGATGGCGTCCAGGAAGACGGGGTCCTTGACCATGGTCCGTAGGTAGCGCTTGCGGACGATGTTCTCTTTCTCATCCGTCCGGTCGTACTCCAGGTCGGTGACGAGGTTGGCGCGGCGGGCTTGCTCCAGCAACTCCTGGCGCGTGTAATTTCGGCCATCCTCTAGACAGGCCTCGGGCGTGTTGCTCGCCTGGAGCCGTTTGACCAGGATCTCCTTGGAGAGTACTCCAAGCTTTGGAGGCATGCCATCCTATGGGGTACTCAAGCAGTAGCTTTGGCGGCTTTTATGTGGGATATATCATTGCGCGTCCTGACTTCTTCAGAAGACCCCAGAAGACTACAGAAGCCTGTCGAGAAGGTGGCGGAAGCTGCCCCGCACATGGCCTGCAGGAAGCTGCCTTACCGCGGCCTGGACGCATGCGTCGAGCCCCCCTGGCCACGGCCAAGACGCGCACGCGGAAGGCGTGCTTGACCCAAGCAAACACATTTTCGATGGGGTTGAACTCGGGGCTGTATGGAGGTGTGAATAGGGGGGTGTACCCCTTCTCGTGGAAAGCTGATTGACAAGCGCCTCCACGGTGGATGCTAGCGTTGTCCAGAAGAAGCGTGGCCCCAGGCGGGTACGGCAATGCTAAGATGAAATTGCAGAACACCTGGCGGTTGACAGGACCACGAACAAGCTCCGATGTGCTTGTGCCGTCAGCTCCCACAGCCATGAGGAGAGAGCGGTGTTTCCAGGAGGAGCAGGGGGAGTGAACGACACAGGGTCTACCGCGCATGGAGTAACCGTAGATGGGCAGCGTTTTTTCCGAAAAGTAAGACTCATCAATGGAAACAAGAGGTGATCCAGCGGTGAACGCTTGCTGAAGGCTTTGCAGGAAAGCGGTCTCGCGCGCATGCTGTACGGGTGGGTCAACCGGCCTGGCCAGGCGCTTTGACGTGCGCTTCCTGGAGACCCCGAGCTGCTTCAGCATGGTGCGGACATAATCCATGCCAACCCGCAGTGACAAGGAGTCCTGAAGGTGTTGCCGCATCTCCAGGGGTGGTCACAGGGTTTGCACACAGAAACGACCGGAGGACCTGCAGGGCTCGCTCGCACTTGCGAACGGGCCGCCCTTTTGGTTTGGTCAACCCATGGGCAACACCTCGAGTAGCCCAGCGATGCAGGGTGCTCGTGCTAATTTTACTGAACCTTGCGGCCTTCCGAAAACTGCCAATCCTCCACAGGTACGCCACGGCGAGCCTCCAAAACTCGATGGAGTACATTGCACCATACTCTCTGTTTCGATTCATTATCAAACCGCACTGTAGGCGCATGGCTCCCCAGTTCCACGGCGCGAGCCTCGTGGCTACTACTACCCCAACCCGCGACTGACTGCACTTTGCAAGTCTCATCTCATCTGCGCGTCTGAAGGCTATAGCACGCACAAGTGTCCGCGATGGCCGGCACGATTCCCGACGAGCCTCGTCCTTCTCCTCGCTACACGGTATGTACTAGCTGTGTATGCACACCTCAGAGAAGAAGCTGGGAGTTGCTCCTCGCTCGCGGCTGTAGCAGTGAGTGTAAGCAGCTAAGCTTAGCAGACCCTCCCCATCTTCAGCAAAAGGAGAAGGCTGCTGTGCGGAAGAAGCTGGCGCGGACCCTGAATGCCGCGCACAAGACGCCGGGTGAGGCTCAACTCGCGACTCGTATCGATCGCCCTTGCCCTTGCCTCACTTGCATCACGCTGTCTTATACTCTGTGCCTTACTCTGTGCCTCACTCTCTGTCCTACCTGTCCTTCCCAACTCGCAGGTCCACCTGCATCGATGGCAAAGCGCAGGCAGTCGGTGCGCATCATGCAGTCCCAGCACAAGCAGCCGGTGCGCATCCCGCGGACCCAGCACACGGTGAAGACCCGCCCCCGGTCGAAGTGGACGGAGGAGGTGCGTGCGCATGTGCTCGCGAGCGGAAGTCCTCAAGGGTTTGGCCTGGGTACCCGTACCCAGGCCAAACTTGAAGTGCTCCTCTGTCTCAACCCGCGACCCCCACGCGCAGGAAATAAAGGAGGCCAAGTACCTCATTCGGGAAGGAGGAGGAGGACGTGGAGGAGGACGTGGAGGAGGACGACGAGGAGGACGAGGAGGAAGAGACGGAGGAGCTCTGCCGCCGCGTGCGCGCTGTGCTCGGCAAGCGCAAGGCTTGCATGGACCAGAAGGACGAGGAGATTGCGCACCTGCGCGAGCAGCTGAAGCAGGCCAAGCTCCAGCAGGCCAAGCTCCAGCTCGCGCTCGACCAGGTCAACCAGTAGTCCGTAACTCCGTGATTCCGTAACTCCGTAGGGTGGCAAACAGCGAGCGAGTGATGGAGTAGAGAGTGTGAGTGAGAGCGAGTGAGAGTAAGTGAGAGAGTACTGATGGAGCTGCTGAAGATAGAGCTTGTAGCTGCTGACGTCAACGAGGAAAAGAACCTAAGGATCAATTTTACGATTCCCATGAGTTCTCCACACTGTCACGGTGGGCTGCGCACTGTTCCACGACGAAGAGACCAACCACGTGCCTGTCTGGGGGCTGCAGGGTGGGGCCAGAAGTATCCTGGACTCACGGCCCTTGTTTGTAAAGTCGCTGTGCAACCGCCGGGCGTTGTGGGTACTGCCCAAAGCGCCGCGCGCCTGAGCCTCTTGCACATGCAAGTCTCCGTGGACTCAGCAGACCTTGGCCTTGGCGCCAATGTTGAGCGCCCCCAGCGCGTCCCTTGACGCTCGCACGTGTCTTCCTCACACCGCAAGAGCCCGCACACGCCACGGGCGGTCGCGACGTCGGACAGGCAGCAGGGGCAGTAGCTGGACGTCCAGGTCTCCCGGACCGTGACGGTTCCGTGCACAAAGTGTAGCTCCCTGCGAAGGCCGATGCCTGGAGTCGGTGCCTGGTTCTTCAGGTTGGGGCGGCGCCCCCAGTCGCCGTAGTAGATCACGACGGTCCGGGTGTCTCCGCTACCAAACAACTCCTTGATCTTCTCCGGATATAAATTTGAAACACGCTGTAAGGTTGTTGCCTCTCCTGCAAGCCCCCGACCATGAGATTCGACCTGAATCACCGGCTCAGCCGCATGATTCCTGATGAGTTCGGCGCATCGGTCACCGCACGTGGACCGCACCTGGAGCACCTGGAGCACCAGCACTCGAAGGTCTACACTCTCACCACTGAGCGTCCGTATGCAGCAGATGTACACGTGCAGTTCAGTTTGAGTGTGTGGCGGTACATTCCAGACAGGGCAGGGCGCATGCTGTTCACCTCCGCGGACTGGCTGCAGGATGTGAAGGGGTCGCGGTACCGGACCTGTATACTGAATCACTCCTTTGTGGGCGCCATGTCACTCGAGTTCATGGGTGAAGAGCGTTTCTATGCAGAGGTCTTTGACTTGGGAGGCGGCATGGCCAAGCTGTACATGTTCTCTGATGCGGAGCAGAGCGGCGAGTGCATCGGGACTTTGCTGTTCCTCTTCAAATACGAGGAGGGCCGCATGGAGGAGGGCGTCCGCAACAGCATTCTTGAAGCGCTTACAGCCAGGCGCGCAAGGTGTGCGACCAAGATCCAGCGGGGCTGGCTTGCAGCAAAGCACAACCCAAAGTACCTAGTCTGCAGGCGCCTCCTGCTCCGAGACATGCACACTGTCTTTGAAGCGTGACTTTCTTGTACGCCTTCTACATGTCATCGGTCATGAGACGTCCGTCTCATCGTCGTACCACCATCAACATGTCATGAAATCCACAGATACTCCAACTTCCCTCGCCGCCAGCTACTCTCTTGCGGCGAGACTCCGCTACTCTCTTGCGGCGAGACTCCGCTACCCAGAGGGGTGGAGGATTTTGTACAGCGTGATGGCTCTTGCGTTCTCCAGGGTCGTTACGTACGGGGACGCGGTGACGTTTCGGACAGTCAGCGCGACCGGGAACTTGCAGACCTCCTTGATTTCCGCCTCGTTGAAGCCCATGCCCTCCAGGACCCGCTTCGCGTTTTGCGAGGTCAGGGTTGTGATGCCGTACTCCTGCATCAGACACAGCCCCTGCTGTTGAACATACTGCGTGACCTGGTCGAACATGCTGACCTCCTTCCGCGACGCAAGCATGGCGAGCTCGGCCTCCAGTTGAGCCACCCTGTCCTCCGTAATCTTCATGTCGGCCTCGTGGCGTTGTCGTGCGATCTGCACTTCCCCCTTGGCGAACTGCGCTTGCCTCTTGGCCAACTCCGCGCCCTCCTTGGCTTTCTTCAGCCCCCGCTCCAGCTTTGTCCTGACACCGGCAAGCTCCGCCTCCTTGGTCGCCAGCTGATCCCTGACAGCGGCGAGCTCCGCGTCCGACGCTGCCGACGCCGCCCGCTCCACCTCCTTGGTCGCCACCGCCGCCACTTCCTTGGCCGCCAGCGCCACTTCCTTGGCCGCCAGCGCCTCCTCTTTGGCCGCCAGCGCCACTTCCTTGGCTGCCAGCGCCTCCTCCTTGCGCGCCAGCGCCTCCTTCCTGAGCGCCAGCGCCTCCTCATTGGCGACCCGCGTAGCCTCCCCGGCCGACACCTCAGACGCTTCTCCGCCCCCGACGGTCGCTGGCGCCATGGCTTTGGCCTCGTGCTGGGCCGCCGCCACCAGCACTTCCAGGGTGCGAAGGATCTGCTTCAGCCTCGCGCCCTCTGGGGCTCGCGTCCGCCGCGGCGGCCTCCTGGGCTCCCGTGTCCGCCGCAGCGGCCTCCTGGGCTCTCGCGGCGCCCTCCTGGGCGCTCGCGTCCGCCGCGGCGGCCTCCTGGGCTCCCGTGTCCGCCGCAGCGGCCTGCTGGGCTCTCGCGGCGCCCTCCTGGGCTCTCGTGTCCGCCGCAGCGGCCTCCTGGGCTCTCGCGGCGCCCTCCTGGGCTCTCGTGTCCGCCGCAGCGGCCTCCTGGGCTCTCGCGGCGGCCTCCTGGGCTCTCGCGTCCGCCGCGGCAGCCTTGGCTTCCGCCTGTGCGCTGGCAGCCTCCGCCGCGGCAGCCTTGGCCTCCGCCTGAGCCCTGGCCTCCGCCTGAGCCCTGGCCTCCGCCTGAGCCCTGGCCTCCGCCTGAGCCCTGGCCTCCGCCTGAGCCTTGGCCTCCGCCTGAGCCTTGGCCTCCGCCTGAGCCTTGGCCTCCTCCGCGGCAGCCTTGGCCGCCGCGTCAGCGTCCGCCTGAGCCTTGGCCTCCTCCGCGGCAGCCTTGGCCGCCGCGTCAGCGTCCGCCTGAGCCTTGGCCTCCTCCGCGGCAGCCTTGGCCGCCGCGTCAGCGTCCGCCTGAGCCTTGGCCTCCTCCGCGGCAGCCTTGGCCGCCGCCTGAGCCTTGGCCCCCGCCTGAGCCCTGGCTACCGCCGCGGCAGCGTCCGCCTGAGCCTTGGCCGCCTCCGCATCTTGCATGCGCTTGAGCTTCAACCTGAATGCTCCGTCCTCACGGTGCGACGGCTGGAGGTTCTCGTTGTTTACTACGTACGGTTTCAAGTCTCCCCAGTTGTCTCTGTATGCATCGACCAGTGTGCGTACCTCCGCCTCCTCCTGCGCCGGGGGTGCCGGGTTCAAGTACAAGGCGTCTGGAGACACGCAGCCAACGGCGTTCTGTTACCCCTTACCTCTGACGTCCAATGGACTCGCCCCCGCTTCATGGGGGGCTCGATAATTTCGCAGTCAGAGTCTCCGGTTGGGTCCTCGCCCATCGTCGGAGACCGCCGCACGCTTCGCAAACGAAGGACCTCCCATCAACTTGCTTGAGCGTTAACAGCCCAGAATGTCCGTCAGGCACGCTTGCGCACTGCCTCGGGCGACAAGTGCTTTTTCTGCAACGGCTTGGACTCAGGCTTGGACTCAGGCGGTCAGCGGTTTAGTTACGTAGTTCGGATAGGGTCCAGCATAGCTCGTCGAGGCCAGCTCCGAAAGAATCTGGTGGCCCTCGTGTTCGAGGAGGGCCAGGCCGTACGCCTCGTCGTCACCATCGGAGGGTTGGTCGGACGGCGGTTGGCATGTCCTGCGGGGGCTGCCCTATGGCACTACTTGAGTCCGTAATGGGGGGGTAGAGTCCCTTGTCCTCGGTAACCGGCGGCGGCGGCGCACGCCCGCTGCCTACCCCACCGCCAGGAGGCCGCCGTGAGCGTGGGGCCGCCCAGGCGTCAAGGCTGTCCTGAAGGGCCTCGGCCACGTCACGGAGCGCCGCCAGCACCGCCTCGTGCGCCTCCGGCCGCCGGCTGCTGCTGAGCACGGAGGCGCCCTAGAATAGCTGGGCAGCGGTATATGCGTGCAGGCACGGTGGAAAGCGCGGGGCCGTGTGGCGTGCTCCGCGTGTAGCTTCGGGGGGGCAGGGGGCCGACGATGGACACGGGGCGAAACACATTTCCACGCCGACCGGCGACAAAGTGTTGCCCGAGGTTTGACCTGGAAGCCGCGAAGCATCGCAATGTGGTCCCATCGTGGCCGCGGGCCGGTGAAATCTCAAATCTGCACGCCTTCCGCCTTCAGACACACACAGCAATAGCACAGCTTTGTCACGTTGTTTTCTGGTTAGCTCGGCAGCTCGGCATGTGCCCTCGCGCCACAAACCGGCCCGCTCCGTAGCTGGCCCAGCGACCTTGTCGCAGCTGGCCTCAGCAAAGAGGGAACGAGCGCTTGAGAATGGACGCAACTTGTTGTAAGTGCGAGCATGGCTTTGTTATTCAACTTGGCGATCGCACCCTCGGCCTGCAGTGTGCGTGGCGTGGGGCTTCAGTGCCTCCTAGACTCCTTGAATACTCACCCCCGTCCTTCCCTCCCCAAGGTTACGGAATCGACTTGGCGACCACGCAAAACGCCGCGGCGCGCATAGACATGAAGACGGGCAAGACCGTCCTGAGCCTGGATGCGGAAACCAACAACGAGACGCACCCGGCAGTCGTGACCTTCGACGAAAAGACGGGTGACATCAAAGCTCTGCGGCAGGCCGAGAAGCAGCAAGGCAAGCCGGGGTTCACCTCCGTCCGGAACCTCAAGGTTGCCAATGGCTACGACTTTGAAAGCCTCAAGAAGGTCAACAAGGTGGTCGGTCTGTGGGATGAGTCGACACTCGGCAAATTCAGCGCCAAATTCCCCGTGCTCTGCATCAAAGTCCCCATCGGCGGCAAGACCTACGAGCTCACCCCCATCGTCTACCAAGCCATCATCCTCAAGAAGCTGCTCGAGGTCACCGGCGTCGAGCCAGGCGCGCCAGTGGTCATCGCCATCCCCGCTTACTTCAGCCGTCCCGCCGAAGCGGGTGTCCGGCAGGCCGCCGAGATGGCCGGCATCACGAGACTGCTCGCGGTGATCCGTGAGCCCGTGGCGGCCGGGCTGGTGGCCTACGACATCCCGGTGTGGCGCGAGGAGCTGTGCGTCGTGGTGGACTTCGGCGGCGGCACGCTCGACATCAGCCTGCTGTACGTTTCCAAGGAGAGGATGTCCGTGCTGTGCTCCAATGGACACCACTTCATGGGCGGCGGCATGGTGGACGCGTTCATGGCCAGCACCAAGTTCAAGGAGATGATGGAGGCGGTCGACGCGTTCCTCGAGGCGATGTCGGATGAGAGCCTCCTGGAGCAACTGCGCTCGGTGGTTGTGGACGCCAAGGGGCCAGAGTACGTGAAAGACTGGGCCAAGCTCCCGCAGAGGCTGTACGAGGCGAGCGGGGCCGTCGTCAAGAGCGCCATGCAGTCCCTCAAGGGCGCGGACGCGGACGTCGAGCTGACGGCGCTGGGCGTCATGGTCCGCGCCGTGGAGAAGTACTCCCCAGAAGCGGCGGCGGAAGCGGCGCTGTCCAGTCTCTTCGACAAGAGGAAGGTCTTCGCCCGACTGCAGGCGGCTGCCCGGAAGGCCAAGGAGGAGTTCGCCGGTGACAAGGAGGTCGAGATCACGTCCAAGGTCAGCTCGCACTCCTGACTATGCAGGACTAAGCAGGACACCTGACTGTATTCTATTTTCGCCGCAGGATGTCTTCCCGGCCGTCAACATCACCTTCGAGCGGCAAGACCTAAAGGACGCTGTCAACGCGGTCGTCTTCAAGACCGGGGCCCCGGTGCACGTCCAACCCGGCGACTACGTCAACCTTGGCCTCATGCACCTGCTGCGGGAGTTCAAGCGGCAGATGGATGCCAAGGTGGCCGACCTCGGCCTGTCCGAGCTGTACCGCACGGTCCTGTTCACCGGCGGTTCGGTTGACCTGCCCGGCTTCAAGGACGCCGTCAAGGAGGAGCTGGGGATCACGGAGGTATGATAAGGGTCACGGCATGAAGCGTTGTCCTCGGGTCCGGCATGACATGAAAATCCTGTTCCTCGCGCAGGTCATGCAGCTCAGGGTGCCAACAAGTACACGGCCGTGGCCGTGGGCGCCGCCCACGCGGCGGCGTTGATGCTCAGAAACAATGGCGTGCAGGAGGCGGAGCACAAGTTCGCGATTGTGGACTCCACCGCGAAGAAGCTCATGACGGCAATGTGGAAGGACGTGCCGGAGGTCATGAAGGGGGTCGAGGACACGCGCCCCAACCTGCAGTACTGGGTGGAGAAGGTCAACGGCAAGAACGTCAAGAAGCTCAAGCAGCTGACCGCCTACGTGCTGGTGGACCGCAACACGATCCTGCCGCACGCGCCACCCGGCCCCGTCCACTTCGCCATCCCCCTCTCCAAAGAGCAGGTCACGGTCACGCTGGACCTGTTTGAAGGCGACAACGAGGAGGACGTCCTGAAGAACGACAAGCTGGCGGTGCTCATGGTGCAGATCGACCCGGAGGAAGACTACAAGTCGAACAGCGTCGGCATCTACATCAGCGTCGATGCGAACCAGCAGATCACGTTCAAGGTGAAGTCGAAGAAGGACGAGCGCGAGGTGTGCTACCAATACCTCACCGGGCGGATGCCGGAGAATGTCGCCAAGAGGCACCAGCACTACATCAGGGACATGCGGGTCCGTTTCGAGAAGGACGAGAACATCCTTGCACGCCAAGGGGCTCTGCAGGACCGCCTGGCCAAGGTCGCCGAGGCCGTCGTACCGGTCGCCAGCGCGCTCCAGGGGGCGGACGACGACTTGAAGTCCCTGCGCGAGCAGGCCACCTCGCCGGGCACCGATGACGAGCTCTGGCAGATGGAGGCCAACTGCGCGGCCTTCCTGCAGCGCCTCGCGCAGAAGCTCGGCCTGGACTCTGCGTCGACGACGGGTACGTCGGTCGAAGGGATCGCGGACCTGGTCATCCGGCGGCTGGAGGCCAAGGCGGCGGAGAAGGCGGCGGCCGTCGGCCGGTCAGACGACGAGGACGACGGGTTTGACGGCGGCGGCGGGTTTGACGGCGGCGGCGGGTTTGACGGCGGCGGCGGGGACGACGGCGACGGGGGCGACGACAGCGACGGGGGCGACGACAGCGACGGGGGCGACGGCGACGACATGGGCACCGGGCGAACGCGAATGCCATGAAGGCGTGACGGCATTTGGTGGGAGTCAGGCGGGGTCGGCGGGACTCTACGAGACTTACGCTGGGTTTACGTGGTGCATGGTCTGGACAGCGACAACGGGGACGATGGGGACGAGGGCAATGACGAGGGCGATGATGAGGGGCTGGGCTCCTAGCAGGACGCGTAGGCGACAACGGCGTGACGGCATCCGGTGGAACTCGGGCGGGGTCGGCGGAACTCCACAAGAGGGTTTACGTGGTGCATGATCACGGGAGTCAGGAGGAGTCAGGAGGAGTCAGGAGGAGTCAGGAGGACACGAGTTGCAGGCACAAGCCTTGCTGTGGTACGACTGGGTGACCGGCAGGTGAAGTTGTGAAGGAGCGTTTCGAACGGCAATCCCAATTAATACGCTGCAAGAAGTGTAAAGCACAATGACAACAGTGTATGACCTGCTGGTGCCGCTGTATTGGCCGCGGGTGCAGAGCGTTGTGTCCACGTTCAAAACGCTCTTCTTTCAGGGGGTCCAGCTCGCGCCCAAAGTGGAGGTACATCAACTCCTGGAGCGGGTCCTAGCCTCTACGGACTGCAAGCAGTCGCTGGTGGAGTTTGTGGAGGAGCTGGATGAGACACCATGCCTCTCTGTATGCCCAGCGACGCACGGCAACGCCATTCGAGTGCTGCATGAAGAGTTGAGGGAGCTGCATGACGCTGGCGTTCCCGACCTGATTGAGCCCACGATGCCCGCGGCCGCGCACATCATTCGGCACTACGACCAGTTCCTGACCATGGCGGGTCTTTGGTGCTCAGTCAGTGTACGCTGCAGGAATGAAGAAGTGCCAAGTCATGCTGTAGTACGTGATGGCCACTAAGACAGCAATGCTGTGCAACCCAATGTAACGCGCAAACACCATGAACATGCAGTACGCTTTGAGGAGCCACAAGACGATGAGAGGCACCCTGGCAATTCCGGGCAAGCTCTCCATGTAGGGCTCCTTGTGCGGCTTGGCGCCCATCTCATAGTCGGGGGCGTACACGCGCTTCTCCCAGTAGTTGAAAATACACTCGCCTCGGCTCCCAGCGTAAGACACCAATGTCAGGACGACGAGCAGCACGTACAGGACGTCGAACTCTCTGTGGACCAACCACCACCACAGGCTGGTCATGACCATCACCGCGAAGTGAGCAGTGATGATGGCGTACAGCCGGAGGATGGCGTGGCGGGTCACTTTGTCCTTCCGGCCCCACAGTGACAAGTGAGCCCACGTTACGCAGAAGAGGATGACGAGGATGAGGTTGAGGTGCGGGAATGCTGAGGCCATGTGACACCGTCCTTTACAAGTACCCAAAAAAATTGGCCACGACAGTGTATGACTGAATGGCGGCGGGAGTGACGGCTTCAAGTGATGTTACTATCTTCAGCCCTCATGGTCTTGATGGCCTTGTTGGCCTTGTTGGCTTTGTTGTACGTCCTGTACATCATCATGTTCTACATGATTCATTGGATGGCAACCGCCAGTAGCCCCAAGCACATATTGGAGTCTCTGCAACCCGGTGACGTTGTCTTCGTGGCGTCGCCGGGGTCGTCGCTGTACGCAGTGCTCTTGTCCGTCATGGCCGGCACCGTCTTTTACCACGTGTTTGTTGTGGCACGTGTTGGCCAGCACCCCGTCTTCCTCCACTTTGTGGAGCCCGAGTATGAGTGCTTCTATCAGCCGACGTATCTGTGCGAAACCGGAGACCTGTGCATGAGCCATGCACCGAGCCTCATGGAAAGGTATTCGCTGGGTTCAACGTTCAAGGTCTTCCGCACGGGTCTTGATAACGACAGGGTCCTCGCGGCAGCAGTGGACGTCACCTGCGGCCGCCGGTATAACTCGGCGCACATCAAGACTTACATCGCGTCGTCTTTGCGTTGGCACGAGACGGATGACATGCATTGCAACACGTTTGTCGGCCTGTGGCTCGAGCGTCTGGGCGCCGTGCCTGTGTCGGCCACTCCCAGCAGCACGTATGTCCCCTCGAGGCTCCAGCGAATCCTGGCGTCCAGCGGGCTGCCGAGTGACCTGTACCGGTGCTACAGTGAGGGTCGGTAACGAATCGAAACAGAGAGTATGGTGTCTTTCACGATGTACTCCATCGAGTTCAGGAGGCTCGCCGTGGCGTACCTGCGGAGGGTTGGCAGTTTCCGGAAGGCCGCAAGGTTCTGTAAGATCAGCACGAGCACCTTGCATCGCTGGGCTACTCGAGGTGTTGCTCATGGGTTGACCAAACCAAATGGGCGGCCCGTCCGCAAGTGCGAGCGAGCCCTGCAGGTCCTCAGTTCGTTTCTGTGTGCAAACCCTGTGACAACCCTTTGGGAGATGAGGCAACACCTTCAGGACTCCTTGTCATTGACATTGATGTGGTTACGCCTGATGGTAGCGAGAAGACCGGGTTTAGGACTTCGCGGTACCTGACGGAAACGCTAGACGGTGATGAGCGGGCTGGGGGTACCCGTTCGATTCATTACCCGACGGCACTGTAGCCTACCAGCTTTTGTCACGTCGTACTATACTACATTGTGCTCGGGCCACCAGATGTCTGCCCTGGACTTGACCGCATACATCATCAACATGCCGCATCAGGCCAAGCGGCGAGAGCGCATCACCCGCATGATGCAACGACTGGGCGTCGAGGATTACACATTCGTCGAACCGGTTGCGCCGTCTCTTGCAGATCTCCCCCAGGAATTCCGCAAGCTGCCAAGTGCGTATGCGTCCCTGAATGCCACTGTGACGCATAAGATCTTCCCCATGCACCTAACACGCTTTCCGTCAGCCGCGGAGGAGACGAGCAGTGCTCCATTCCTCGTTTTTGAGGATGACGCGGTCGAGCGTCTACCCGCATCGGCGATCCGGCAGCAGGTTGCCGACATCCTTGTGTCCTTGAGCACTGTGCCGCGGTGGGATATGGTGTACCTGGAGTACTGTCTGGAGTACTGTGCGAAAGCTGCAGGACTGCAGCGCCCAGGCCTGCAGCCGGCGAGGTTGCCGTACTGCACGGCGGCCATGCTCTACAACGCGCACGCCATCCCAAGGATCCGGCAGTGTCTGTACAGCGTCGCGAAGCTCATCGACTTTTCGTATGCGCACTGCATCAAGAAGGGTGACCTGGTGACTTTCACGGCGTGGCCGCCTCTGTTCGCGCAGGATGCCGCTGCAGGGGCGGGCGACCTTGGGCACATGAACCCGGCACAAGTCCAGTGGTGGCTCAACCTCATCGTGCGGATGTACCCTGACCCAGACACACAGGGAGAGATGCCCGGGGCGGCACGGCTCCCCGCGTGCTGGAACTCGCGCGAAATGCTGGGCTACGTGAGGTGGGGGAATGTCGTCACCGCGCTTGTCATCGCCGTGCTTCTCATCCTGCTGGCGTTCAGCCTGCCTTTGAGGCTGTCAGGGAGTTCGAGTGGGCTGTCAGGGAGTTCGAGTGGAAGAAGAACAAGAGGAGCAGTGCATCCGCGACGATGAGACCAGGGGCGCGCACCGTGCGGAAGAGCACCACCCCAATGCACACCATCGCCAGCGTGTTGACAATGCCGTCACCCAAGAACAGGGCGGCTTTGTGGCCGCATACGTCCGCGATGAAGGCGGTGCGCTTGTAATCGGACCCCATGATGTAGTCCGGGTCTTGAAGTAGCTCATCGAGCCACACGAGGATACACTCGCGCTTGAAGGGGGTCCAATGAAGGATGATGATGTGCATGATGAGTAAGTAATACACGTCGTACCGCCGGTGAAACGTGAAGATGTAGAGTGACACGAACAGCATGAATGAAAAGGGCAGACTGCGGACGACGAAGAGACCCAGCGCCCTGGACGGTGTGACGTGCGGCGCCTGGTCCTTAACATTGACCAACCGCATGGCCACGGACACGCCCCCCAGCACCGCGCCGGCGGTCACGTAGTACGCCAGCCCCTGCTTCCAAGACCAGCCCAACGTGGGGAGGAGTTTGACGACTGGGCATATCAGGGGCACAAGGCAAGCCGCAGCGAAGACGGCGAGCGCGACAACGGCTGCGAGGAGAGGGAGGAAAAGGAGAAGCCATAGGTACCTGTGCGACCGCAGCGTCGAGCACCAGTAGAAGAACGACGTCCTTTGGAGGAGGCACTGGTGCTTCCGGAACATGAGCTCCGACGACGTGCCATATACAAAACCCGTCGTACTGGGTGATGCGCACCAGTCCTGATCGAAGAGCATCGGCACGACCGAGAATCCGCCGTGCTCATAACGGAACAATTGCACGGTGAACTCGTTGTAGGGTATCGTCAGAGGCCCGTATGCGTGCTGCGCCAGGAGTTCTTGTCCTCGTTGAAGGACACGCTCCATGCCGCGGCGGCTCAGGGCGTAACAGTGCGTGAAGCGGCCGTAGAAACGGACAATGCCAGGCGCCACCTCCTCGCTGCCCATGAAGTCGACGATGTCGCGCACCTGATGGTCGTAGCCATCAAACAATGTGTATCCCAATGACAGAGCCCCCCATTCGTTGTCCGTGCACATGAAGGCCGCCGCCTCGGCAAGGCGCTCGTCGTTCAGAGCCTGCGTGGGCACCAGGTCGTCTTCCAGAATGAGCACGCGGTCGTAGCCAGCAATGACGCACGCTGCGATGACAGTCATGTGGGACTCAAAGCAACCGTGAATGCCATCATAGTTACGTTCCGCCAGGAAGGTCGTTGTCTTCTCGCCGAGTCCTAACGCCGAGATCAAGGGTGCCACCCGTGCACGACGGTCCGCGTGTTCTTCAAGGCTGATGCAGAAGACGTGGTCTAACGCATCCGCAAATACACGACTCATCTTTGAGAGCAGGGCTCATTTGTTTGCTCAGTATCGCGCAGGAGACGGGCGACGCGTTGGCTACGAAGCGGAGGGGCCGGCCCCCCCCCCCTTAGTTTTGCCGCCCGCGGGGCGCCACGAGGTACTTGGCACTGCGAACGCGCTCCACTGCAGACATCTTTCCGTCTTCAAGACAGTCAAGGTTCTTGACTTCCCGGACGCGACGCCATGGAAGGAACACTGCAGGGCCGCTGTTGCCCACGGCGCTGACATGGGCCGTACGCCTGATGGTAGTGAGAAGACCGGGTTTAGGACTTCACATCGAGAGTAGTTGCTTGCAAGGGTCTGGGTCCGCGGCCCGATCCCAAGCAGAAAGGCTACCACTACCGGCCTGCCCCCGCATCTCTCCCAGCATGCCCAGCTCTCCCTATCTGCCCCCTCTTTCGTCCTTGCATCGTGGCATCCCAGGCCCAAAAGCAACCCATGTTCCCGAACGGAGGCAAGGTCCCTGGACCCCATTCCTGGCCTGCCCTCCCGCCTCTCCCAGCGTGTGTAAACTGGGTTGGCGGTAGGCTGGGTAGGTGGTAGGCTGTTGGCCTGGGTGGTTGGCGGCCTCGGAACGGACGGGACACCACATGATGTGTGCTGTCACTCCCCGATCCACACCGCGTTGCCGAGGCACCGGTACGCGTAGTGCAGAGCCCGGTTGCCGACCCCTGGCTGGCTGTACATCAGCTCTCCGTTCATGTCCAGGATGAGGACCACCTCGTCCTGGTTCGCGCCATCCAGGTGCCCCTCCTCCCAGGAGGCCAGGAAGTCGAGCGGGCGTGGCCCCCGCAGGTGCATCAGCCCCCAGTACATCTCGGCCACGTGTGCTGTCTCGGGCAGGCAGGCGCAGGGGTTGTCCAGGTCCACGACCGTGACGCGTTCTGTGCCTGTGCACGTGCTCATCTTGAGGAACCCGGTGCGCTCGCCCGGGGCGCGGGGGCTCTGGAACCGCTCCAGGGCCAGGTACTCCTTGAGCAGCTCCTGGACGTCCTCGTCGAGCTCATCTCGACGAGCAAGGTCGAAGATGACAGTCAGGCTGTTGAAGTGGTTGGTCTCCGTGTTGGTCTCCGTCTCCGCCTCCGCCTCCTTCCACCACTCCAGCAGGAAGGCAACAGGTGTGGCCTCCAAGATGTCAGCCAGCGCGTAGGGGCTGATCCTGATTCGCCAGGGGTCCGACGGAATGTAGTGCGTCAAGAGTTCCTGCGTGAGGTGCGGCCGGCTCAGCGCGTGGATGATGGTCGTGACGTCCCGCGGGCTCTTGAAGCGGTGCTCCATGAGCTTCAGCGCAGCCGTGCGGATGCCGGCGGCGTCCAGCAAGTCCGCAAGCTCCAGAATGTGGACAAAGTCCTCGGTCCCGGCAGTCTTGAGGCCCTCGTACGCCCCCGCACTGGCGACGGGGGCGCCAGAGGCGATGATGTCCAGGATGAACTGGCACGCGGGGGCTGACGGCCGCTGCGCCATGCCCTCCATGAGGTCCACATCGGCTTTCGAGGGGTCGATCCTAAAGCTCTCTCGAAGGATGGTCGACGCGGCCGCGACCCTGTCCTTGGCGACAGCCATCCGATGGTGGCCGTTGAAGTGGACAGAGACAGCTGAGCTCATTGAGTCTTCTTGGCGGTGGACCTGAGGGGTGATGGGGGAGGGGGAGTAGGGATGGCATCCTCAACATCACGGCCCGGTGCAGCACCGGAGCCCCCTTGCGCCGGCTCCCTGTCACCCCCCGCTACTCCCCTCCCCTCCCAACCTCACCCTGGGTCTGGACGTGCGTGCGGCGCTGCAGGTCACAAGGCAGTGGCAGGAAGCAAGTCGGGTCAAGTCGGGTCTGAGTGTTTGCGACCGCGCCGCTGCGCCCCGCCGAGAGCCCTGAGCTTTGCTTGATGAACCCCGAATCGCGCCAACGCGCAGCCACCGCACCTCGCGAGCCTTTCCGTGCTTCGCCTCACTTCACTTCGCCAGCACGCCTGCACGCTAGTCAATCTGGTGCCGATGCAGCGCTAAGACTATTGCATTAGCTGCTAGAGCAGTCGTGGAGAGACAAGCTGCGCTTGGGAAAGAACTCGGCCTGAACCCGTCCAATGTCTAGAGGCGAACGGTTCGCAGTCGCCCGGGCAGAAAAGGGCCCGCTGCGAACACAGTCTGAAGGCAGTCTTGCAAGACAGCCGCCTCCCCCGCCTCCCCCGCCTCCCCCGCCTCCCCCGCCTCCATCTTGACGGAAAGTCCAGGTGCATGCTGCGCATTGCTTTCTCAAAGACCGAGATGCCATACAGTTGCAAGCAACATGAGGCACTGTGTTTGCCAGATGCTGCATGGCATTGGGCACAGCGCAGATGGAGCTCACAAAGGGTCCATGCCACCATTGACCAACCTTGAGGTCCTTGCGCTGTACCTGCAGAAAGGCGTCCTGACCAGATCAGTATTGGACAAATGTGGTCTGATGAGCACATACAACCTCAACCTCGCCAGCCACGACGTTCGGGTGGACAGCTGTGGCAGGAGAGGCAGGCGCTGCAGTGGCAGGGCTACCCGCCGACGACGCAGCGGCTCAAGGCCAGTTTCGCCATGGTGGAGCGCCAGCTCAACAGCGCTCTGGGGCTGAGAGCCTGGACGCGAGCATGGCAGAGGTGATTGGTGGCATGCTTGGGGACAGCCCTGATGCGTCTGCTGCTCCCTCGTGGTCTGGGCGCGAGCCCTGGCGTGCGTCGCTGGAGGGGCGGCTGAAAACACAGCTCATTCCTGCTGCGGACCTGATGGAGCCGCTGGCGCCCGACGAGCGGCAGCCGTACGACCTCCGCAAGGAGGCGTTCCGCTACAAGCCGCTCATGCGCGTCGATCCGTCCCACACAGCCGCCGTCCAGGCATTTGTTTTGAGGAAGGGGCTGCCTGCTGTGCCTGGCGATCTGGGGCTTTGGGTGGCGCAAGACGGGGCCCGAGACCATGGGTAACATCCTTAGCCAAAAGTACTTTGATTTGCGCAGCTTTCTCTTTGCAATGCGCACGGGCGCTGAAGCGCCCACAACCTTGGCTTTCTTGACCTGCTTCCTTTTTGCTCCCGAAGCCACATCCATTGCCCCCGCCGCGGCCCTGGTGCCCGGCCCCGGGGGCCCCCGGGCCCGCAGACATCCTCGCAGCTCGGGTCAACGTTGTCAACGAGGGAGTGTGCGCATGCCCCAGCGAGAGAGCGGACCGCAGCTGAGGGCACAGCACTTTGCCGAGCTCTGCAGGTGAGTGCAAGGCAACACACGCAAGCATAAGGGCTACTCGTGTGGCACCAGAGCAGTTGCGCATGTTGTGGGGAACAGCAGAAGAGTGCAACGACGGATCAGGCGAATGGGACCGCGACAAACTGTGGCCAGAACCTCGGCTTCGCCCCTCACCATCGCCCCTCGCCCTCTTTCTTCCTCTCCCTGGGCTAGGGCGTTCCCCGGCCTCCGGCGGCTGACCCTTCTGGTGGGGCACCCGGGCTGCGTACGGCTGAATGCGAGGTCGCTGCAGGTGTGTGGAGGCGGGGCTCACTCTGTTGATCTGCTTCTCATTCCTCTGCGGGCCCTCGCCTTGTCGTTGTTCTCTCGACTTCCGCACTTCCTGGCCCTGCTCTGAACTGCACAGCGAGCCGAGGAGTCCAGGAGCAGGGGGGCCATGTTGCGAGGGTTGATAGACAGGGAGGGAGGCGCGCGTTAGGCTGCAGCAATCGTGACATGTCCTCTGGGATTCCACCCCCACCCGCCCGTCCCAGCAGGCCCTGCAGTACATCCCGTACATCCAGCTCGTCCAACTGCGCCTGGGCGGCCCAGGCGGCGGCGAGTGGGACGACGTCGGCGGCAGCGGCGCTGGAACCAAGTCCGCATCCGGATCGAATCCTGGATCCAAGAAGGCGGAACGTCGCGCGCGCGGGTGGCGGCAGCGAGGACCCCGGAGCCGGCGGCGGCGGTGCCGACGTGGCCGTAGAGGCCGCGGCAGCGCCGCCAGGCCACGATCCGCCGCCGCCGCCGCCGCCGCCGCCACCGCCGCCAATGCCTGGCAGTGCCGCCGCCAGGGCGGTGCTGGAGGCCGCCCGCTGCCTGGCCCGCCGGAGCGGCGGCGGCAGCGGGGGTGGTTCACTCGCGCGCGGCAGGCGAGGTGAGCCTCTCCAGATGCGGCGGAACCGTGGGAACAAGGACACCAGCGACGGCGAAGACGAGGAGGACGACGGCGAGGAGGACGAGGGCGAGGATGAGGGCGAGGCGTCAAGCGGCGACGACTCTGCTGCAAGCTCCGACCGCGCGTCCTTTTGTAGTGAGGGCTCTGAGGGGCGGCGATACGACGGGCGTCCGACGAGGGAGGCGCCTGGCGCCTCTGGGCCCGACGGAGGCAGCGGCAGCGGAGCCTGGGGTCCATGCAACGTGCGGCCAGCCGGGTCTGGCGCTCCAACCGGGGAGAGAGAGAGGTTACACGGGCCGGAGCCAATCGGAGCCTGGGCTCAGCGGAGGGCGGAGGCAGTTCGGGTCCAGGTGGACTTTCTGAGCGGTGATGAGGTGGCGGCAGTGAACGCAGTGCTGAGGGCCGAGGCGGGGCCGCTGGGGTCGGGAGGGCAGGGTGGTAGGAGGGCCGGGGTGGGGGGCGGGGGCGGGCGGAGGGTGGTGGTGGAGGCGGGGTTGCGGCCGAGGTGGGTGTGGGCCGAGGCGGTCGGCCTTGGCCTGGGCGCATGCGCCGGGGGTTGAGGCGGCGACCGAGTTGTGGCGGGCTGATGTGTTCAATGAGCGTTGCGGCGACGATTATTGGGGCAATGGGGCTTTGAGCAGAGGTGTCCGAGTTTGATGGCCCCAGGCATCCCATGTCCCAGTCCCTGCTTCGGTTGCCGTCCGATTTCGCCTCTGTCATTTGTGGGCCAACAGGCAGAAATGTGGGCGAACCACCGCAGAGGAGGCAAAAATATGAGGGGAGACCACCGTGGAATAGACAAAACGATCCTACCAGGGATCGAACCTGGAATCTCCGGTTATCAGCACAATCTGTTCCGCATGCGAGCGGATCTGTTCCATAGACCGGCACTTTATCCATTAAGCCATAGGACCACCCCCTTAACGGGCTACGCTTCTGGACATCCGAGATCTCGCTCCCGGGCCGGATGACTAAGAGGCTCTTGTTCAGGCCAATATCTACCAACGCAAAGCCTACTACGGACTCAAGCGCGCAACCTACGAGCTGAAACCGTACGGCGTGCGCCTGCTGCTTCGGGTGGGGCGGGACGCTGTGGCGGGGGTGGGCGGGCACTGCCGCATGCACGCCTGGGCAGAGGGAGCGAGCGTGCGCAATGGAGGGAGGCAGGGTAGTTCCCTCGGCGTGCACTCTACCGGTATGTGAGCCAGTGATGGAGTGCCGTGGGGGGCAGCCAGGGCAGGTCAAGCCGCATGGCAGCGGACGAGGCAACGTGCGCGAATTGTGCACCGCCCAACGCGCATAGCCTGTCCGGACCGCTAGCAGGACCGCCAGCAAGTGTTGCCGTGTGCACGCAAGAAGCCGGGCCATGCATACAGAACGGGGGAACAGACCGCGGCTGGGCCGAGGAGCCATGCAAAAAAACAAAAGCACTGAGCTGCGCAGCAGTCAAGGCTTGCCCCCTTTTTGGAAGTGGCATGTTCATGTTTAGCGTGAAGGGGTCAACGACGGGCGGGGGGCCACGGGGGTTCGGGGGGTTGGCACGCTGGGTACCGAGATCACCGACGAAACCGACCACCGACCCGCCTGTAGGCTCCGCAGTCCTCATAGCAACACAGTATTGTAGCATCAGATGCACGTTGCGAAGCGAGCGCTGCGGCTGTGTCCGGATTTCGTCGCGCTCGTCGGCCGCATCATCGCTGATGGCAAGCGACACATAACACGCGACTTTGCATGTGTTCGTCAGTGAGGCAGCTGTCTTGCGACCGCACTGCATGTCGGACTGCCCCTAACGTGCTTGGACGAGGTCAACGAACTGTAAATTGACGAGCGGTGTCCGCCAAGACACGATTGCATGGGCGTCTCGACCGCATTCTTCTCGGTCTTGGCCCAAGCCAAGTGGAGGGAGCAGGGAGCCACTCTCCGCCTCTCAGGTGGGGGACCCTGCAGTACCTCAGTGCATGCCACTGCCAGCCGTGGGACGCCCCCAAGAACCTTCGTGTCAGAACTGCAAGCGAGCTTTCGTGCACGTGTGTCGTAAGGCACGGGCCGGGGACGGCGTGAGTTTGGATGGATTTGGCATGCAGCCTGACCTTGGTCTCCCTGGGAGACGCCCAGCCTGACTTGAAGAGGGCCCTCCTCAGAGGCAGACCCTTGCAGTCCTCCGCCAGCCCCGGTCCTATCGTGCACTGCGCTGCACTGCGCTGACCCGGTCCTCCCATGCGTTCCCATGTCCAGGCCCTGGTTCCACTTGGGCAAAACCCCTTGCCTCCGCACGGAAACGCGGATAGGTATCAACGTTGGGTCCTATCCTCCGTAGTTGATACCTTCGTGGCGATATTTGCAATCCCGCTCGGGGGGTCGGGGCAGACCGAGGTGGGGTAGGTGCGTCCGGCCGCCGAGTAAGCCTTCGCCTCTCAAACCTTAAGCTGAGGAGTGCATATCGCGGTGCTTGGGTGCATTTCTGAGGGGAGCACGGTGCGCGATGCCCCGAACGACCGGTTGGCCGGCGGTCAGCGACCACCCGCGCCCATCTGAGCGTCGCGCTACTAAGAAAAAGGTTTCATAGAGCTGTAAGCAACTATAGAGTGAGTTCTGATGACTTTCGTGGATGTTGGCTGCCCAAGCATGTCGGCCGACATGCACCTGCGACCGACCGCCTCCAAGCACTCCAGGGCCTAGGATAGGCTCCTACCTTAGCTATACATTCTGAAGGGGGACCAGACGGGAAGCGGGGTGTGTGAAACCCGCGGTCGTCCCTTGTCCTCCCCCGGTTGCCCCAGCTCCCCAGTTACCGAGGCAGTTACGCCAACTTTGTGCGCATCTGTCGCGCGAGGATGTTTCAAAGACGATGGTGAAACCCGCCCGCAGAAGCCCATACCCATTTTAGGTTAAAAAAGGGGGGGGAGGGGTTGCATCCCCGCAGGTGCCACCACCTGAGCGCACGAACGATTCGACCTGCGCACCACATCCATGGAAAGTGGTCGGGGCGAGGGCACTTACCCCCGCATGCCGCATCATTACATAGGACGTGTGCCTCGTGTGGGGCGGATACGTGCTTCTAGGCTCTCGACCGCAGAAACCATGAGCACAAAGCAGGCCTCTCCGGCGCGTACGGGAGGACAGGGAGGGGTGGTGGGACCGGGAGGACTGGGATAAGGGTAGGTGGGGCGAGCGGGGTGGGGCGGGGAGGACTGGGACAATGGCTGGGGTAGGATAGGTTACTGTGAGTCCTCCCAGGTGCGTGGGTTCCTCTACTGGCTTAGTGTGGTGCAGCATCAAGTAAGTAGAGTGTCAGAAGCAGGTGAGTGCTTTACCGCCAGTAGTCCACGGCCATTGTCCTGCCCCGAACCTGGAATCTCCGGTTATCAGCACGATCCGTTCCGCATGCGGGCGGATCTGTTCCGTAGACCGGCGCTTTATCCATTAAGCCATAGGACCACCCCCTTAACGGGCTACGCTTCTGGACATCCGAGATCTCGCTCCTGGGCCGGATGACAAATGGGGCTCTTGTTCAGGCCAATATCTACCAACGCAAAACCTACTACGGACTCAAGCGCGCAACCTACGAGCTGAAACCGTACGGCGTGCGCCTGCTGCTTCGGGCGGGGTGGGACGCTGTGGCGGGGGTGGGCGGGCATTGCCGCATGCACGCCTGGCAGAGGGAGCGAGCGTGCGCAATGGAGGGAGGCAGGGTAGTTCCCTCGGCATGCGTGAGCGCTTAAGGCTTGCGGTGGCGTTCTGTGTGCGCCAGTGATGGAGTGCCGTGGGGGGCAGCGAGGGCAGGTCAAGCCGCATCTGGAGCGGGCGAGGCAATGCGAGCTTGCGCTCAGGCATCATCATTTCTGCATCCTCCGGCTCACCCCACAAGAAAGCGCTCCACGCTGCTACTCAACACTCCGGGTGCCGCCCGCCACGCTTCCACCTGAGCGAGCCGTCGACTCTGCCCATCAGCCTCAGCCTGGCCTCTAAGCAAAGCACGGCGCCCCTCAGCTGGCACACCTCGGTCCATTGATTGACAACACCTGCACATACAGCATGTCCTCTCCTGTGCATATTCTCTCTCCCTATCCCCCTCTCTCTCAGCCTCAGCGGCCTCGGCGCAGCCGGTTCATTCGTTCTCAACGTTCCTAAGCTCCCGTTCATCACAATCTAGCTAGGGGCAGCTGGCCACCTCCCAGCTCTGCTGCAGCGCATCACAGCCCGCCGCGTCTCTGACAGAGCCGCTCGTGCTCGCGAACTCCGCTAGGAACGACATGTCGCTGCAGGTGGGGGTGCCCGGGCCCGTGAACCCAGTCAAGGAGAGGGCGGCCCCCTGCCACCAGCCCTGCGTTTCGGCTGTGTACTCGGCGGCCATGGAGAGGGCCTCGGCAATCTCGGGTGTGGAGACGGGCCCGCACACCTGCGGTGGGTTGGGTACAGTGGATAGGGGGGCTGTGTCGGGGCGCAAGGATGGTGTCCGGTAGGGGAGGGTACGCTGCTGGATAGGGGTGTTGGGGCGCAAGGAAGGCAGGGCCCTCCCTAGCGGAGTCCGTGGGCCGGGATCGGCACGCTACCGAACGGCTCCTGGCTCGGGCGGGAAGGGGGCCATGCATGTGCTCATCTCGCCAGACCCAACACCGATCCCCGCCATTCACCCCTCACCCCACTGGCATGCCCCAATACGCCTACCCAGACAGAAACGTACCGTGATCGCCAGGCTGTTGTAGACACCGTCAGACGTGGAGGCCGGATCGCAGGACGTCACTTCGAAGGCGTCGAAGGCGCCGAAGAGTCCGTCAGCCACATCGTCAGCCACACCCCTGGCCAGCGCTTGGCTGCAGGGATCAATCAAGGGCCAGGGATGGACAGGGATAGCATGGGGCAGGGGAGGTAGGGTGTGTGGTTCAATGGCAAAGCAAGGGAAGAGTGAGACTGTACGGGTTGCAATGGCGCCACCCGGGTGGCCCCCAGACCCCAGCTACCCTCGCGGCACCACTTCGAGCAGGCTGTACACGGCTGCACGAGGCAGTACGGAGCAGTACGGAACACGGAGCAGTACGGAGCAGTACGGAGTACGGAGCAGTTCGAGCATGCCTGCATGCCTGCAACATTCCGCACAGCAACCAACACCACTCGTGCAGCCCACCATACATCTGCACGCCCCGGCCCCCGCCCTCCATTGATTCTTACCGCTGGGCCGCGTATCCGAACGACCACTTGAAACTGAAGAGGGCGGGGCTGCAATCGGGAACATCAACTGCGTAGCCGAACACCGACTGCCGCTTGTCTTGCTTCACGGTCCATTTGAAACACGCCCCGTCACAGCTCGGCTTGCCGTGCACCGGAGGCGGCTGGGAGGTGCTGCGCGGGGAGGGCGACGGCGGGGGAACCGGCGGCGGCGGCGGGGGCGGCGGGGGCGGCGGAGGGGGCAGAGCCAGGCGGCAGGGTCCCGTGTCCATTCGGGCAGAGCACAGGGGGTTGCTGTTGGGGCCTTCGGCTGTCATGTTCCACTCCACACACTCATAGTAGGGGGCCAGGCGATACCCGGTCAAGGCCCGAGCGTGGTCGTTAAGGGTAACGAGGCCGTCCCAGGTCTCGCCCAGCGAAAGGGCCTTGGCGACCGCCGAGCCCACTCCCCGGGTCACGGGGCCGCAGAACTGGTGGGGCAGCAAGGGGAGAGGAGCAGGGGCAGCAAGGGAAGGGAAGGTCACTGGGGGCTGGGGGTTGCGCATGGTACTTGGGGGCCACTCAGGGGACCCCTTGTGAGGCGCTGCTTCGGGGGCCGGGACGGAGGGCCCAAGTAAGCCCCTCACGCACACCTCAACGGCTCGCCTGCCTAACCAGCCTTACTAATGCGCCGTACGACACACCATGTGGACCCCCCCATCGATCGACCGCCCTTCCGGCCATCTGATGCCCCGGTTCCTCTCACCTCGACCTCTGTCGAGTAGATGGTCAGCATGGGGTCATGGACGTGCGGGGCGGTATGCAGATCGCACGACGTCACCTGCCAGCTGCCCACGCCCGCTTCAAACTGCGGCACCGATGTGCCCTCAGTCATTAGCTTGATAGTGCGCTGGATGTCGCTCGCGAAGCTGTCAACAAAATGAGACATGGTGGAGTCGCAACTCTGCAGCACGTCGAGGTCCGGCTCGAGCGGTCCAGCGGAAGCGGTGAAAGGAGCACTCGGGCGGAGGCGGAGGGGTCCTCGACCGGGGCGGGGGCGCTGGGGACGGGGGTGGGGAGGAGGGCGGCCTGAGCGGAGGGCGTGGCCGGGGCAGGGGCGGGGACGGCGTGGCTCGGGGCGTGGGCGGGGATGGCGTGGGCCGGGGCTTGGGTGGGGAAGGCGTGACTCGGGGCTTGGGTTGGGATGGCGCGGGCCGGGGCTTTGGCGGGGACGGAGTTGCTCGAGGCTTGGGCGGGGATGGCGTGACTCGGGGCTTGGGCGGGGACGGCGTGAGTCGGGGCTTGGGCGGGGATGGCGTGACGCGGGGCTTGGGCGGGGACGGCCTGGCCCGGGGTGGGGAAGGCAAAGGCGGCGAGGGCGGCGGCGGTGCGCACAAGCTGGCCCAAGCGGCCTCGCAGTTCGACACCCTTTCTTCATAGTCGCCTTCCGTTTTTAAGGCGAAAGCAAGGATGGACACGGTGGGGTTGGGGCAGGTGGAGGCGGGCGTGGAGCCTTGGCCCGTCAGGATGCGGGCGTGCTCCTCAAGGGAGGTGTTGCCGCGCCAGTTTCTGTAAGACAGAGCCTGGGCAACGGCGGGGCCCACGCCTTCGGGTAGGTCCTCGTTGCAGATCTGTCGGGAATGAGGGAAGTGCAAGGGTCAGCAAACATGGGCTTTGGCTCAATGGGGACCGTAGCTCCGTCCTGCAGATTAGCTGTGGCTGTATGCGGTGTGCACGGCGCTGAACGGGAGTCGAACGTGTACACTCGTGGCGGTGGCGTTCTCCAAACAGTCAACAGAACGAGGGGCGGGGCATGCCGGCGAACCTGTGGTGTGCTGTGGTGGTGTCCACTGAGCGGTGCTCCCTTGCGTGCACGCTGAGGGCCCTCAAAGGTCGGAGACGTCGCAACGCCGACCCGCCCCCTCCCCCCCGTATCCCCAAGTCCGAAAACCGCGGCGCACGTAACAGACTCCCTTCCCCAGCCATCCCCAGCAGATGCGTCACAAGCAGCGCCGGCTTGCAGGCGGAGGTGCTCTGGGTGGCGGCGTTGCTGGGCGCGGTGGATGGGCGGCCTGGGGCCGGGAGCGCATTTAGATATCAGGCTACGGTTTGCGGTGCGAGGCATGGGCGCGGCCATGGGCGAGGTGGCATGGGTTTCTGGGTTTGCGGCGGGCGGGACCCCACGGCACTGCTGCTGGCTGCTGAGAACTGGGCGCTGCCGAGGGATGCCGCCTCTGGGCGCTGGGAGCTGGGCGCGGGGTCGAGGCGGTGGGCACTGCCGCCAGGCGCTGCCGCTGAACCCTGAGCGTTGAGTCTGGGCGCCGCCTGAGCGCTATGTGCTGGCGCTGGCCACTGCAGCTCAGAGGTGCCGCTGGGCGCCATTGCTTGGTGCTTGGCGTTGCCGCTGGGTGTTGCGGCTGGGCGCTGCCGCTGGGCGCTGCCGCTGGGCGCTGCCGCTGGGCGCTGCCGCCGGGCGCTGCCGCAAGACCCTGAGCCTGGGCGCCACCTGAGCGCTAGGTGCCGGCGCTGGCCGCTGGGCGCTAGGCCCTGCGTGGGCGCTGCAGCTCGGAGCTGCCGCTGGGCGCCGTTGCTGGACGCTGGGCGTTGCCGCTGGGCGCGGCCGCTAGCTGGGGGCTGCCGCTGGGCGCTGCCGCTGGGCGCTGCCGCTGGGCGCTGCCGCTGGGCGCTGCCGCCGGGCGCTGCCGCAGGACCCTGAGCCTGGGCGCCACCTGAGCGCTAGGTACCGGCGCTGGCCGCTGGGCGCTAGGCCCTGCGTGGGCGGTGCAGGTCGGAGCTGCCGCTGGGCGCCGTTGCTGGGCGCTGGACGTTGCCGCTTGGCGTTGCCGCTTGGCGTTGCCGCTGGGCGTTGCCGCTGGGCGCTGCCGCTGGGCGCTGCCGCTGGGCGCTGCCGCTGGGCGCTGCCGCTGGGCGCTGCCGCTGGGCGCTGCCGCCGGGCGCTGCCGCAGGACCCTGAGCCTGGGCGCCACCTGAGCGCTAGGTACCGGCGCTGGCCGCTGGGCGCTAGGCCCTGCGTGGGCGGTGCAGGTCGGAGCTGCCGCTGGGCGCCGTTGCTGGGCGCTGGGCGTTGCCGCTTGGCGTTGCCGCTTGGCGTTGCCGCTGGGCGTTGCCGCTGGGCGCTGCCGCTGGGCGCTGCCGCTGGGCGCTGCCGCTGGGCGCTGCCGCTGGGCGCTGCCGCTGGGCGCTGCCGCTGGGCGCTGCCACTGGGCGCTGCCGCTGGGCGCTGCCGCTGGGCGCTCCCGTTGGGCGCTGCTGTTGGGCGCTGCCGCTGGGCGCTGCCGCTGAGCGCTGCCGCTGGGCGCTGCCGCTGGGCGCTCCCGCTGGGCGCTGCTGCTGGGCGCTGCCGCCGGGCGAGCCTCGCCCGGCGCCCTGAGGGCGCTGTCGCTGGGCGTTGCCGGTGCGCGCTGAACGCTACCGCCGGGCGCTGGGCGCGGCCTGGCCGCTGCCGCTGAGAGGGCTCTGCTGGGGCACCGCCCCCGTCCCTACCCTGCGATCGCTGCCGATTGCACGCCGGCGGCCTTCCCCTCCTGTGTCCCTCAGGCCCCGCCTCCCGCCTTCCGCTGCCTGCGCGATGTGCCTGGGACTGCGTCGCGGCGTTGCTCGTCGCCTCTACGCATGGCGCCTGCGGCCTAGCGCTCGTCGTGGCATTGCATGTCTGCTCTCCTGCTATGCCTACGGCTCCTTGCCTCCGCATATTGTTCTGTTTTTGGTGCGGTGCTTGCGGGGCTGCCTACGGTGTCGCGGTCGATCGCGCTTGTCCGCGGTGCCTCCGATGCCGTGTGCCAGCGCGTTGCTGTTGCGTTGCGGTTGCTATCGATCACATCGTTGCTTCTCCGGGTGCTTCCTAGCTGCTCGGCCTCGCTCGGCTCATGCAGGTTGGACGAGCGCCGGCCCAGCGGGTCAGCGGTATGTCCGCGACTTTCCCGTCGCTTCTCCCTGCCCGCTTGTTGAAGCCAGCTACCTTCACACGCGGCTGGGCCGGTCCGTTTGGCGCGAGCGCTCCGTGGGTGACGGCAGACGGTCGCACGGTCGCACGGTGCAGCAGTCTCGGGGTATCCTCCGCTCTAATGACTTCGCTCACGCTCCCGAACGCCCTAGCGGGGTCGGTTATCGATTCGCATCCGTTGAGCTACGGTGATTGAGGGAAGTGAAGGCAGGCTCCACGGGTAGAGGGTTGAAAAGGCAAGGTGGCCCAGGTGGGGGTTGCGGTGGGCGTGCGTGGCGGGGCACGGCATGGGGCACGTCAGACAGGGTCAGACCGTTCGTATGGCGGATGGATCAGAACTCAGGAGTGGAGCCGGCAGGGTTCTGCCTGCTGGTGACTCACCCCTCCGAGGGGCGTCCCACATCAACGTCTGAAAACCACACCCACTTACCTCGACTGTAGCGTAGTACTTGATTGAGTCGCCGTCTGTCTCGGCCATCACGCGCGGGCGGGGCCAGGGGCCGTCCGAGCCGTCCGAACCGTCCGAGCCGTCCGTGTGGTACGAGCAGTCGTCCAACAACCACTCGTTGGCTTCCGTCGTTCGGCGGAACGCTCCGATCATTGAGTTGGAAACGCCTCGCAAGCTCATGGACTGGATGACGTCAGGGAAGAACGTCGTGATGATGTACTGTTGGATCTCAATACAGCAGGGAGTCCGGCCATTGAAGTCCGCGTTCTGGGCACATGCTTTGAAGTCCCGCACGGGTCGTCGGGCCTGCTGTCAGACATGACTGTCTTGAACCGAATGCATTGATAGTCGCATGTGGGCCCCTCAGGGGGTGGGGGCAGGGCTGGCGGGCTCGGCGGACGAGGGCTCGGGGGCGAGCGGCGGGGGCTGGGCGGCGTGGGGGGCTTGGGCGCACGGCTGCGGGCCGAGGAGGGGAGGGACACATGCATGGCAGGGCACAGCCGTGAACGAACAAGAGGCAGCAGGGGCGGTGCAGCTTGGTTGCTCGCACCATCCTTGGATGGGATCCCTTCGTAGCTGGATGGGTCTCGCCCGTTCACATCCCCGTCACCACCACGGCCACCTAGGGCGTCGTACAGATGTACCCCAGTGGTGCACACTCTGCCGTACGCACATGTCGCTTGGGGGCGAGGGGGGCCTCGGGGAGGGCGGTGACGGAGGATCCACGCGGCAGACCGTCTCTGTACTGCCGGTGCACGGTGGCATGCCGGTACCGAACCGCACGGTGGGGTAGAACGCGATCTTGTTTCTCACGCACGTGCTACGCGTGGCAGTTGGGAGCGGCCCCATGCAAGCAAGGCGGTTTGTAGCTTGGGGTACTTGGGGGCGTCTTGGACGTCACAGTGCATGTGCTGCATGCGCACAGTGCATGCTGTGCATGCATGCATGCACGCACAGTGCATGTGCTGCATGCGCACAGTAGGGTGAAGCTGATCAGCCCGACGGTGCGTGAGAGACCCGTCCGAATTTGGTGGGCCCTCGCACCTCTTCTCATAGGCATCCGTGTCTGTCATGACTCGAGCGTGCTTCTCCAGAGGGGTGAATCCAGTCCAGGTGTCAAAGTCGAGGACTTTGTCAATTACGGCGCGATAATAAGCTTCTCTAAACGGACCACAGAACTGCGTGTGGGGGGGGAGGCGGCAGAGCCAGTGGGTGAGGAACCAAGCAGGCGGAAGCGGGGAAGGCGGACCCAGTGCACATGAGGCAAGGAGGACAAACGGCGACCGCGGAAGCTTGGCAGAAGGAAGGGTCGCAGCACGGCGCGGTGGACCGGGGCAGACGCACGTGGGATGCAGATGCACGTGGGATGCAGATGTGAGACACGCCGTGAGTCCTGTGACGTACTCAAGCGCCCCTCGGGGCCGTCTGGCTTGGTGGGCTTGTTCTGCCCCCTCTGCCGCCCCTGTCCTGAGAAGGGGCTTGTAATCTCCCTCTGACGTCCCTGTCTTGAGAAGCGTGGTGCAAGCTTGCCACATACATCACCCCGGTCGCCCCTGCCTGTTTATTGGCCGCGCACGCACGACGCACCCCACCTCGGTCTTGCTTTCAAAGCCGGTGACGCCCAGACTGTACGACACGCACTGCGACAGCTCCCATCTGCTGTGCGCAGGGGCAGCGGAGGCGGCACGCGCGGAGGCCACACCGGGCAACGAAGTGTTGAGGGGCAAAGAGGGCAAAGTAAAGGGTTGAGTGGGGGGAATTCCTGGGGCCACATGGTGCATCAGCAAAACAACTGAACATGCGGTTCATCAGTCACACTTGCTGCCCACCTCTGCAGAAAAGCGAGCGTAAAGTCATCTCCTCCCGCGGCGGAGAAGAGGTCAGGCAGAAACTCGTCCTTGAAGTAGGAGGTACGCTCGGGGCATCTAAGCTTGAAGTCAGACGGCTGATCCCAGTCCGGTATTGTCGAGAAGAACTGTATGCAGATCATGCTACACTCCTGATTATCCTGAGCTCTCCTGAGGACGCAGGTGTTATGGGCCGGGGGCGGGGCTGTGGTGTAATTAGTTAGCCAAGCACGATGGCGACGAGGGCGAGGTAAGCGAGGCAATTGACAGCTGCGCTTGCGGGCTTGTGCGGCGCGTCGCTCGGGGGCCCCCAGGGCCGACGGGGCTGTGTTGAACCCAGTTCAATCACCGTGTTTCAGTCGCACGCGCACGGACACGCATCTGCTGCCTCCTCCGCGTAGCGGCGTCGAGAAAATTCTTCAAGCCCAGCTTGGCACGGCGCGTGTGCGGGTCACCGCGAAATTGCATGCCTGGCGTGCGGCATTTCTGGACAGCCACGGACATGAACCAAGCCGGTTGCTACCAGTAGCAACGTAGGAAAAGCTGTGACATCTCAAGTGAGACCCTGTTCGGCTATAAGCGGGTCCCACCATGCCACATCAACTCACGCCAGAGCGAAGGCCGCTGCGAGCAGCGCCACGACGGCAGTAGCTCTCATGTTGATGACGTTTGAATTGAAGTGGTGCTTACTATAGGCCTCCGAAGCGGAAACGTTGCGAGCGGCGGGTGCGTGCACGCGACTTCGGCGGAGCATACGCATCAGCCCGGCCAGAGCCTGGACCTCAATGCAGCCTACGGGTCGTATATGTGCAAGTACGGTGAGCTTCTGAGCGGAAGCAGCCCGCGCAAGGAGGTACGCACACTGCATTGGGGCCGAACGCTCCGCCCGCCAGGCCGCAATGCCTCGCTGCCTGACGTTCCATGTTGCAGACTTGCATGCGACCTATGCGGTGAGACCCATATCCGCTGGCGGGACTGCCCCTGTGCATGTTCACATCCTACGATGTCCGAGCCGCCGCCGCGCGTGAAGCAGGCGTGCACAATGATGCAGCGAATGCATTCACAGTGTTGAAGGTAAGCTTGACCTACCTGCGGAAGTTGGTTAGGACGGAGCTCCACGGTTGGTTGCAACGAACATTCATACATTGAACACGGCCGCGCGCTCTGCCGGTCGTGGCTGAAAGAAGCGCGGCACGAACATCCACACAAGCAGTCCAGTCACCTTACTCGCCGTGGGTCATCGCAGGAGCCCCAAGGTGACACCCGCCCGACAACAAGATGTGTGCGAGGACGGCGGATGTCACTCGCCATCCCGTGTCTACGTTGTCCAGGATCACCCCACCAGCAACTGCCAGGATCACCCCACCACTGGCAGTTGCTAGGAGCGACCCGCAGCGCAGGCTCCTTTGATTGGCTCGTGTACCTCGACGTCCGTGGCGCCCGGCCGCGCGCCCCACCCCGCCCCGCCCCCGCATCGACCCGGCGGCCTGCAAACCCTTAATAAGAGGACTCCCCTTGAGCAAGAGGGTTGCGTCACTACTGTACTACTTATTCAGCTGTCAATGCGCAACCCGCGACAACCTGTCCCTCAGCTGGTGCTCAGTATCGTAGGGTCCGTCGTTGGGTCAATCCTGCGCCGGGCATACCTCTACCGGTAGTCCGGTACACATGACACGAACCACGGAAGCGCGGGCCACCTCAGGCCGACGCCAGTCCGCTCGGTGCGTGCGTGATTGCAATGAGGGAAGACCCCCGCCCGCCCCGAGGATCACGGGCTTGCCTCCTGCAGCGTTAAGCCAACACGGCGCCCCCTCGGACGGCGGGCAACGCCCCCACCAGCAGGGCTTTACCCAACGGCACAGAACTAGGGAAGTCCAGTGGCCCGTAGGTGTACCGCATGCACCTCCCCCTCTCTCCCTCCTCGGTCGCGGCCACGCAAGAATGAACGGGTGCCACCAGCAGTCCCCTGGCACCACTGAGTCCAAGTAATGCGACGGGCGGGACCGGCCCGCCCCACCCCTGCAAGGATACATGCAGGGGTGGCCAGTGTGGCCAAGCAGCAGCAGCAGCAGCGAAGCTGGCAAACATGCGACAAGCGCTGGGCGCCCCCATGGGGGCGAAAAAGGGCTGAGCCCCTCACCCATCTGCTTTTGGTCCATCGAGCTTAGAGCAAGTGCACCGTGTCGCGACTGCCCTCAGAGAATTGCGCAAGGTTAGCTAGCAACACACTCTGACTGAGTACGCGCGTGGAGGTTGAGCCCCCAGGCATGTCGCCGGCATGTTGGAGCGTGGTCGATAACTTTCCCTGCTCTTCATCACAAGCGATAGGGATAACGAAAGTAAAGCTTGTGGCATCGCGGGCCAGGCGTAAATCGCAGGTTCTTGCGTGACGCAGGCACGCACGCCACACGGGGAAATCCCGGGGGGCTTCGCCGCCCGAAGAGCCTAACGGCGGCGGCTCAGCCCAAAAAACCTTAGTTGGGGGCGCCGCCGCCAAGCCCAGATCAACAGCCAAGCGGTCTTGCACGACAAGCGGGGGCCACCCAGAGCACCCAGCCCGAACACGTACGGTCAGGGGGCGCTGAAGGGGCGCTAGACAAGGATGGCTGCCCTCTGCCCTCTTGCAAAACCAAGTGTAACTAATGAAAGCACGGACCAACGCGCGCGTAGGAATCCTCAGGCATGAATGGTTTGGGGGTAAGCAGAACGTACACCTCGCACCTAATCAAGAGGCACCTCATAACCCACCGCCGGACCTTTCGAGCGAGCCATAATAATCGGTTGACCATTACCACCTCATCGACTGCACCCATATGAGGTTCACACTCGGGCGAGTACGACCGAGCACGCAGTGGTGTGCCGATACCGGTAATAACACGGTATTACCGGTAATAGCACGGGCAGTGTGTGCGCAGGCAACGCAAGCAAGGCATGCAAGCACGGTTCGGCGGGTACACAGACACGCATGGGTGCACCGCCTGCTATCGAGACGACATGAAACGTACACACCTGGGAGTCTACCATGCATCCACATTTGAGAAAGCGCAGCTGCAAGGTAGTCAAGCAGGAGGCGCAAACTCCCGCTGCTGCAAGCTAGCCGCCAGCGCAATCGAGTTAAAGCCTGCCCATTCCAATGACGCCATCAAGCCCCCTATCTACCGACCATATCCCTTCCTTGAGCAATTTTGCTGCTTCTGGGGCACCTACCCCAGCAGCCTTACGGCACCAGCAGGCACGCACGCACGCACGCCGACACGGGGTAATCCCGGGGGGCTTCGCGGCGGCTCAGCCCCAAAATGACATGGTCGAGCTTAGCTAGCTCTAGCCGCCCGCCCCCCCCCCCACACAAAGCCAAAAAGCGGAATGCTTCAACCTTTCACAACGTGGCCGCTCTCAGATCTGACCCAGACTGTCGGCTTGCCGACGCCCAGAAGCTCAAAAGCTTCATGCAACGCCTAAATAAACACCCCATAGAAGTCCACGCACCCTGGCCATCCAGTTTCACCCGTTAGATGGCACGCACCTCAGAGTGCACGTGCGCCAAAGCGCTCAAGTACTACAGCGGCCATGTACCCATCACCATGTACCCATTAATTGTAGCATCATCAGACCATTCATCACAGCAGACCATAGCATCACCATACCATAGCCACCGACACGTAACCTTGCTGGGTACCGTTGCATGCATTTATCCCCGCTTAGCGCTTAGTGTTACTGCTGGTTGCTTATGTGATGTGCGCAGAGATCACGCCCGCGCATCATCACCCAAGGGAGAGCCAGGGGCAGGGATGACGGTAAGCTGACAGAAGCTCTCCATAGCATCACACCCGCCCAATCAACAACCATGTTACCCTCGCTCATTCTTGCCCCCCATACTCCCACATACAAGGGCACTGACCTGTCAGTCGGGCGCCATACCGGACTTGCATCAAAAATCGGGCCGCAAACATTTGAATGAATAGCCATCTGTCTTTCCGCAAGGTGCTCGCATAGCCTCTCCAACCATCACCATCCCGCCTACTACTGAACGTGCATGTCAGTACACGACACGCCTTACTAAGCCTCAATTGTTTGTCGTGCATTTCAGACTTGTTTGCTCGCCGGCCGTCCCTCAATAGGGCCTTGCTTGGCCTCACGTGCCAGGCCCCCTTAGGGAAGTACGACCTTGCACGTAGAGGTTCCTGAGTAAGGCCATGTACTAGGCCACTGGTCCTTTCGCTTGCAGCGCTTCCAGACCCCGGGTCTGCGGGCCGCAGACGGGTGCCGTACGTCCACTGCCAGCGCTTGCCCAGGTGGACCGACCTTTCAGTTGCTCAAAGGTCGCCCTCGTGTCTCTCTGCTGTTCTCTGCGTGTTGACGCAGCTGACTAGCTCGCTCGGTTATCCTGGTTCTGCGAAGACCCTTGGCCTCCATTGCCATCCCTCGACGCCATCGCCCGTACGCGTGGTTACTTGCCAGGCCCCCAGCATGTCATGCCGCCAGTCCGCTGGGAATGTGCGAGAATGAAGCGAAGCCAGTTGAAGCCGCTGCACACGCGCCGGCTGACGTCAGCCACCCATCAGCCTCTGGAGGGCGGCTACCAGTGCCGCCGAAGAGGGGCGCTGCGTGGGCTCATGCGCCAAGCACTTGTCGGCCAGGCGGCGGTAGGCGGTGGGCACGTGGTCAGGCCAGCGCGGCCGCAGGCCCTGGTGCACCACCATGTACGGCAGGTCCTGTACGGTGTACGGCAGTTGTAAGAGAAGATTACGGCAGGTGAGTGAGGTTGTGGGCCCCTGACGCAATACGCGTGAACTGCGTATCTCGCTCGACGGCATCGATCTATCTGTAGATATGGAACCAGGGGTCTGCTCCCTACCGTGAAGCCGTTCGCTGCGTGCTCCGAGTACGGCGGGCGGCTCGTGAACACCTCCCACATCCTGCAAGTGGGTGAGGGCAAGGCCGGCAATGGTGATTAGTTGGGTTAAAGCAGAATGAGCTGTGTGACGCCGCACTACCCCGCCGCCGTACATGTGTGCCCAAGGTGCCCCCCACCGCCGTCGCGCCCAACCGCCACCCCTCCCCCGCCGCACTCCAACACAGCACACCAAACGCGTACACGTCCACCTAGTCCACCCCTGCTCGCGCCTAACCACCAAAACCGCCAACCGCCAACCACCCCACCGCACTCACAGCACACCAAACGCGTACACGTCCACACCGGCGTTGAGACGGGAGCCTGGGGGCGGAGGAGCATAGGGGCGGGAAGCAAGAGAGAGGGAGGGCGTGTGTGCCTATGCTTGCCAGAGAGTACATCTACGCATGCGTCCAACCCAAGGACGGCACGGCACGCGCACAGCAGTGCTCAGTGCGTGTCCTGACAGTCCCAACCACGCACGTGGTCTTGGCAGGTTCTTTCATGCCGTCATGCGCAAGAGGCTTAGGATAGCTGGCTAGCTTGGCTGTCACTCTGTCCATGCGGGATCTCAACTCAGGACCTGCTCAATTGGCTGGGTCTGCGCCTTGTACCCTCCGTCACGCCACGCTGACCCTATCACAAGACTCCCCGAGGGACTGACTAACCCGGAGCCAACGAACTCACCCTCCAGAAAGGCCTCCGGGGCGAGATGTGTCACGGTGCCGCCTGGCGCAGACTCGGTGACCTCACGGGGGCCGATGCTGACAAGCCCAAAGTCCTGGGGAAAGAAGAGGGTAAGGTTAGGAAAGGCCACGGGTCATGAGGGATGAGGGGGAAAGGGCCAAGCGACCTGCTGGAAGGCTGGCGCGCGCCTGGCCCCTGGTGCCTGGCCCCTGGAATGGGCCAGGCCAAGGCGCATGGTTGCATGCATCATCCGTCACCCCAAGTAGGACCAGCGACAGCGAGCCCACCCCCCCTCACCGCCAGCTTGCAGGTGAAGCCCCGTGAGTCGCTTGCGGAGGATTTGAGCAGCACATTAGCCGCCTTGACCTGCGTCACGAATATGAGGTTATCAAGGTCAACCTGAACGCACGCGGATCCTGCGGTCTGTGCCGTACACGATGCTGTCGTACAATTTGACCCAACCAAGATAGGCCCTAACCTAAACCCAACCTTGGCCCAACCCAGGCCCAACCCAGGCCCAACCCCAGGCCCAGACGGGCCCCGCTCACGTCGTTGTGAACCAGGTTGCGGCCGTGCAGGTGCCGCAGCGCCAGCGCCACCTCCAGCAGCGTCAGGTAGATCGTGGTCATGGCGTAGCCGCCTGGATGGTTGGCAGGTGAGTGGTGGCAATCTTAGGCTGGCCCTAGCTACCGTATCGACACTGTCGATTCGACAGTAGTTGAAAGGCGCTGGAAGGCAGGCGTAAGATTGGCATGGGGCCCAGACCTTCCTTGTCAACCATGCTCAACTCACCCGTGCGCTGAGCCACGGTTTGGCTCGGCGTCCCGCCTCTGGCGCTAATGTCGGCCATGTTAGCGAGGCTGCTCGCGGAGCCCACGCGGCGAGCGCGTGGCTGAGCGGCTGTGGCGGCTCTGACGATGGCCTCGCGGAAGTGGCCCGAGTCCTGGGGCAGCAGTGTACGGCATGGTACGGCATTATACGGTACGGCGCGGTACGGCATGGGAAAGGCAGGCGAGTAAGGGCAGCACGCTGGGGCCTGGGGCCTGGGGCCTGGGGCCTGGGGCCTGGGGCCTGGGGCCTGGGGCCTGGGGCCTGGGGCCTGGGGCCTGGGGCCTGGGGCCTGGGGCCTGGGGCCTGGGGCCTGGGGCCTGGGGCCTGGGGCCTGGGGCCTGGGGCCTGGGGCCTGGGGCCTGGGGCCTGGGGCCTGGGGCCTGGGGCCTGGGGCCTGGGGCCTGGGGCCTGGGGCCTGGGGCCTGGGGCCTGGGGCCTGGGCCTGGGGCCTGGGGCCTGGGGCCTGGGGCCTGGGGCCTGGGGCCTGGGGCCTGGGGCCTGGGGCCTGGGGCCTGGGGCCTGGGGCCTGGGGCCTGGGGCCTGGGGCCTGGGGCCTGGGGCCTGGGGCCTGGGGCCTGGGGCCTACAAGCAAACGTCCTAGAGCGCAACGCGAAGGTATGTAGAGCAGCTTGCTTGGTGATGGCTTACCAGGGCGTCCGCGAGCGATCCCAGGTTGCAGCACTCCATGATGATCGCGACCTGGTGCGAGGCTGGGCAAGGGAATGAAGGGGCAAGAACAGTCTTCTGAGAAAGGGCGCCAGGCGGGACGGCGAGGGGGCCGCCGGGGCTGGGCATAAGAGAGCAGGAAGGGGCCATAAAGAAGAAGCATCTTAGAAGGCAGCTTGTAAGCAGGAGATAGATATGCAGTTGAGGGAGGGAAGCTCCCGCTGCTGGGGCCCAGCTTCCGGAGCGCCGGAGGCAGTGCGCCGCACTTCGTACAGCACCTGACATGTGTCCCACGCGCATTCCCGCCGCATGCCCCTTTGCTCGATCGGCTAGGCTCACCCTCGTCCACGTCGCTGCCCACCCCTGCGGCGGAGAGCGCCGGGAGGCCGTCGGGCAGCGGCGACGGCACCACCACCACACCTGTGTGGTACGAGTAGACCTGTGGAGGGTGTGTACGACACCGGTACGGCAGGCCGGGTGGGATGACGTCATCGGAAATTCGGAGGGGCCCTGCAATGCTTGTGTGTCGCTGTAAGCCTCTCTGACACCAAGGACTGTGATGAACGCCGCAGCGCAAGCACGGCACATGCGCGCGTGGCAGCACGCCTCGTGACACGCCCATACACACCTGACATCCCCCTCCGCCCCTTGCAGCCCACCTGCACGATGTTGGGGTGGCTGATGCTTGTGAGCACCGCCAGCTCCCGCGCGCCCTGGATCAGCTCCCGCAGCCGCGCCTGACGCGCCACCATCCACGCCGGCGGCCGGGCCCGCTCCGCCGCCCCTCCCCCCGCTGCCTTGGCCTGTGCCGCTGCTTTTGCTCCGCCATCGCCGCCACCTCTTGCTTTTCCGCCGCCTCCGTCGTCCCAGTGCAGCTTGCGCTCGGCTACCTTCCCTTGGCCCTGAGCCGTTGCCTTTCCCGCGAGCGCCGTGTCTCCGAACAGCAGCTGACGCGCCGCCTCGACCGCATTCGAAGGGCCTTTGCTGCCTGTGCCACCACCGCCACTGCCGCCGTTGGGGTCCTCAGACAGCATGCCGTCCGAACTTGTGGAGATGTAGACGTGCTCCACCAGCTCCGCCGCGATTGCGGCGGCGGGCACGGGCTCGCTGGCCGCGTCCGCCTCCGCCTCCGCACCCGTCGAAGGCGGCGCGGGGTCGAGTACCTTGACGGCGACCTGCGATGTGAGGAAAGGGCGGGTTGCGTAAAGGCAGGTGTGGCACGCATGAAGCGTTAAGGATAAGGACACGAGTGGTGGCAAGGGTGCAGGGCAGGGGTTGTGGGTGGGGTGGGTTGACCTCGGAGGTAGGAGCAGATGGCGGTGCCCGGCAAGAAAAAGAAGGGACGGAGAAACGCGTCGCCCATCCCGCCCTTCCCCCGCCTCCCCACCTCCAGGCCTAGCATGCGCCCGCCGTACACCACAGAGCAACCGCCGTCGCCGATCACGTGAGTCAGCCGCAGGTGCTGCAGGTCCTCCACGCCGTGGGGACTGCGTACGGCAAGCACGTGTATGGTACGATGGCCGTGGCGCGTCTCAGGATGGCCAGCGGGCTGGGGCATGCATGCAACCACGCTGTTGCCCCGTTCAGGAAAATGAGTAGCTGTGGCCATAGCGCAAGGGACCCAATCACCCACCTCCGACTCGTCTCCGTCTCTTCTTTGAGGGTGGAATAGAAGCTGTTGACTAGCTGACCCACGCTAGGCATGCCGGACCTACGGAGGCCGAAGCAATGCAGAGATCGAACACGGTCAGCACATGGTGTGTTGCTTGGCGACGGTGCCCACGCCAGGTCGGGCTACATAGGGCGCTTTCAGCAGCCTCACCGAACACATACAGCACACCTGCAATTGTCACATTTCTTTCGACTGAATCCCCGCCCCGCTTGCGCCTAAAACCGCACCCACCTGGCGGTGCGGTTGCCTGTCATGGAGTCCTCATCCAGCAGCGCCTGCGCAGATTGCAGGCGAGATCTCCCCCCGACGCTGCCGTACAGTCGGCCCAGTCGACCGCAGATCCCGCGGACGTCGCTGCCGTCGTCATCTGTGACCCCCGCGTCCTCGCAGGCCGCCTCCATCAGGGATGCCAGGCTGCCGCAGCGACGGATCCCGCCGCCGCCGCCGAGGCCGAGCCCGATCCCACCCGTGCTGACGCTGGCCGCGGCGAGGGCCGCAGCCGCTGCGATGGAAGCGGTCGTGTTCGCCATAGCCGAAGCGGTGGGGGTGGAGGCGGTGGGGGTGGAGGCGGCTGACATGGGCCCTGAGACAAAGGCCTGTCGGAAGATGCTTTGCGTTGAGGCAGACGCTGGCTGGGCCATGCCGGATCGGGAGGAGGTGACAAAGGCGATGGCGGTGGGGGTGCCGGGCTGGCCGAGCAGGGTGACGGGCGAGAGGGTCGCGCCAGGGGGGTCGAGCGACATTGGGGGGGCCTTGGCTGTGACCGTGAGGATGGGAGGCAGGGACGCCAGCGGCGGGGTGGGAGGGAACGGAGAGGTGGGCTGGGAGAGCGCGATGCCGGCGGCCGAGGTGGCAGTCACCGAGGCGCTGGTGGCGCCGAGCGCGCTCTGGCGCGAAGCGCTGAGGCTTGATGCCGGGCCGCCGCTCTTGGGGGGCGCTGCATGGGACGGCGCAGGGAATGGGGGGGCTCGGAGGTATCTGATGCTGCTAAAGCACAAATCGGCAGCGCCAGCCTGCGATCCATGGCTATGCCGGGTCGGCGCGGGGCCACGTCTTCGCAAGATCGTACTGCATCTGGGTGAGAAGATCTAGAAACAAGATCTGCCGCACCTGGCGACATCTTGGCGCCCACCAGCGCGGACAGGTCCTCCAGCTCCCCAGCGGCGGGCCCACGGGTCAGCGCAGCCGAGGCGGCGGGGAGCAGCATCTGTTGTGTGATTTGGTGCAGGACGTTGAGCCGTTTTGTGATTAGCAACCTTCGCTCCAGCCTCCTCTATCTGCACTGTGACGCCCCCCATCGCACGCGTTCCCGCAACCCTCCACCCCGTTCCAACATCCCCTCCCGCCGCAGATCCAGATTCTGAGATCTCACCTCAACGAGGGCCTGGCACCGCTCCTGCAGCGCCAGCAGCAGCGGCACTGGCAGGCGGTCGGGGGCCGTGAGGTACAGGGCGAGGGCCGGCGGGCCCTGCTCCAGGGCCGCGGGCGGCGGAGCAGGGAAAGCGTCGGTGTCGCCAACCTGCTGCCCTGGGACCCCCCGGTACCGAGTTGTGAAGCTGCGCGCTGGCCCCGCCGCCGGCGCCGGCGCAAGTAGGGAGGCCGGTGGCAGAGGCATGGTCGCGGCGATCAAAACGAGGAACGCCGGCGGGGAGCCGCCGGCACTCCCGGCGCGGTTGTCCGCGGCATTGGCCCCGCTGGCGACGCTGCCAAAGGCGGCGGAGAAGGAACGCATCGATCCGCAGCCAGTCAGACCCGCGACCGCCTTTGCGCCGCCGCCGCCACCTGCGGCGTGGCTGTACAGCAGGAACACGTCCGAGCTGGGAGAATCCAGATCTTGGAGGTACAGATGCAGGTCGTGTACGACGATGGAGGTCGAGCGGATCCCGCCTCCGCTGGCGGCGGGCGGTACGGCAGGTGTGTTGTTGTGACCGCCGCCTTGCTTGCGCGTGAGGGCGGCGGCGCTGAAGCGGGCAGCAGTGCTCGAGGGCGGCGGGGAGGTCAGGCTGGAAGTACGGCAGTCGGAAGATGAAGCGTCACGGAGCAGCGTGCCAAGCAGGGAGGTGGTGGTGGCGAAGGGCGCGGCCTGAGACGCGCGGGGCAGGAAAGGAACCTCAGCAAAATGCATCAAGATTTGCGCTCCCGTGAGGCACCGGTAATCTGCAGCGGGTCATTGATGAGGCTTGGGAGCGCGAGCAGCTCGTTGGACACAAGTAACGGTAATGCAAGTTGCAGAACCTCACCTTCCAGGCTGCAGGCTGGCTGACGCTGGGTGTGCGTGTGGCCTCCTCCGCGCCCAGCAGAGCGATCGACCTGTCGGACGAAGTGTCCAAAGCAGAATTGAAGCAAGCAAGGAGGCAGAGGCGATCTCGGTGCTTCTGACCCGGCTGCCTTTGTCTTGCCCGCCCACAAGCCAGCAGGCCCTCACCTCGCCGGACCCCACTGCAGCCGCCGCCTGGCGCTGGTGACGCTGCCGCCGACGGATCTTGGCGCCGCCGCCGTCATGTGACGCACCGCCTCGACACCGCCGCCACCGCCGCCGCCGTTGATGGCGTTGTCGTACATGCGGTGGGCCCGTAGTGCGCTCCTGCATTTGTGAGTCCAGATTGGTTAGTCGTACAAGGTTTTGGACGTGATGACTCATCAGTCATGACTCATCGGCACGCACGCCCCACCTGCTGCGCGGAGGAGCCGGAGCCTCGCCGCCGCTCTTGCGTCGACCCTTCTTGGAAGAGGTAGGTGCCCCGCCGCTGCCTTCCTGGTCATTGCCATCCTGATCCGCCCCTGGCGCCGTACCGCCGCGCGCGGCGTCGCGGACGCTCCGCAACATGAAGCCGTACATGCCGTACAGCATCGACAGCGTCCCGTGCTGCCGATCGCGATCTGTCGCCCTCGAGGACGACACCGCGCCCGACGCAGTGCTTGCCGCAAAGGTTCCGACCGACGAGGAGGTCTGCGCGGTTGTGTTGCACATGACGTGGCCCGGTACGAGCGCCGGACGTACGGTCACCTCCACGTGGAGATTAGTCAGCACGGTGGTGGCCACGTGGGCAGAGAGGCTGGCTGCCAGGGTACGGACGTCTGGGGCGCTGGCGAGAGCGTGACATGCGGCACAGAGCTGCGGTTTTGATTGGCAAAGGGGTTTGAGGATGGGGTTCAGACATCACCGATGAGTTGGGTAGCGTTGGTTTGAGGTGCTTTGCGCGTGTACATGGGCGAAGTACACTTGCCTTGGTTTCGGAACTCCGACCCGCCCCGACTCATACCGGCCCCCCAGCCCCGTGCCCTAACCCCACCTGTCGAAGCTCCTCCTCGTGTGGCGCCAAGCAACAAGCCACCAGCGCCTCCGCCACCTCCCGCGCCCCAGATTCGCTGCCGTACAGATGCCGTACACCGGGCAGCTTCCCCTGGCTTCCCGGCCCCTGCCACTGGGCGCCCGGCGCGCTGGCGGGGGCCGCAGACGCCCCACGCGAGTCGGCTTCCGAAGCCACCTCAGAAACCAAGAGCGCTCCGAGGAGGCCGCCGTCTCCATCTGGGCTGAGCAGGGGCAGGACGGTGAGGAGCCGGGGCGAGCCCGCAGCCGCGGTCGGGGCCTTGCCTGGGCCCGAGGTAGGCCCGTCGGGAGCACAGCTCGGTACCGAGGGGGAGGAGCTGGAGGCCCCGGCCACGGCGAATGTGCTGACGGAGCCGTCGTGAAGCGGGCACAGCAGCTCCAACCAGGCGGGTCCGTGCGGCACGGGCGGCTGAGTGCTGACGCCGGGTCCGGCCTGTGGGGCGTGGCGGCGCGGCAACGGTCAACCGCGGCGCAGCGATGGGTTCTTCCGAGCCGGAAGTGGAGCTGAGCATGTGCGCTTGAGGTACAACTAACATGCGTACATAATACCAGCACAAAGCCTCCGTACGTACCGCCCAACGCAGCGTGCTTGGCTCGCCAAACGCGTCTCCGCCCGAGGGCCAGGGCGAGCGCACCTGCGCGCAAGGGTGGCGGGGAGAGACGGTGGTCATATGTGCACGGCATACCATCATTTATGCAAGGAACTCCGCATAACAGCTCTGGTCCAGAGCATCCTGCTCCCAAACCCAGGGCCCATCCGCCATTTGCCGAAGCTTAAAGTCGTAGCGCCCCTGCCCTGTCTCAACCAATCTTCATCTCATAGCTTCGTATCCCGGCCGCCACTCACGACGTGTCCCAGGGGGGGACCGGACGCCTCCGCTGGGCCCGAGCTCGGCGACCCAGCCGACCCTAACAACACGAGGCTGCCGCCGCATGGGGAGGCACCCAGGAGGCTGTAGATATAGAACATTCAGGGGAGGTAGGGGAAGGGGTTTTGAAGGTTAGCTCAAGCTATAGCGATTTGGGTGGGGGCACGGGCGCAGGGGGTGGCGATGCGAGGAAGGGACCTCCGGGGGGGTCATGGAGCGGGCTTGGAATGTGGGGCAGGCCGACCGGGCAGCCGTGCTCGGGGGTAACGTTATCAGCAAGTAAAGGGGAAGTCCAGGCGTCGGGGGGAGGCGGGAGCGGTGTCGGCGTCCAAAGCCGCACTTGGTCAGACTTCACCGCACCTCACGCACGACCCCGGCAGAGCCGACCGTGTTGCTTCAACTGCTCGCAGTACGCTCTCGGCGAACTGCGGATGGCACGCTGACGTCCGCAGGCGCTGGGAAAGCTGCGATGCCACGGATGCCTCCCCCTCCAAATGCGGTGCCTGTAGCAAGATACGTTCGTGTTATGCTGGCTCCTACTTAGGTCTTCACGATGGCAGCGTTGTGTAGTGGGAAACTTCATGGCCTGGGCAGAGTTGCACGCCATGTACCACAGCACTGACCGGTGCGCATCTTGGGCCTGGGGCTGTGGCAGCTACATCCTTAGCAAGAGATGGTGCCTCTGCGCTACTTTGCGGACCCGGCGCCGGCTTCCCAAAGCAGATGCCAAGCCAGCTCATGGCGGGCCCTCGGCACAGGCCCTCGCGCGTGAGTAGTGCTGTCTAGATTGCGCGTAAGGGCGAGGCAACCAGTGCGTATTGTTGGCCAAATTCATCGTCTTTGTGCGGAAACGTTCTAGTGGCCGTGCGCACGGCGCTCTCAAACTCGTTGCTAGGCCCGCAACGATGGTGTGAGGAGAGCAGCTATGCAACTGAGTGCATTGAAGATCGTTTCGCCACGTTTTAGATGCGATTGACGTTTGTGACGCATGCCCTTTTTGCGCGATGCGAGAAACGGTCTCCGCGCGTGGCAGCACACGCGCAGCCTAGCTGACGATAGCAGGGAGAACACAGTGGTAATTTGGCAGTACTGCAAGATGGCTGGGACCTAACAGCGGTTTCTGACGGCGGTAAGTTTCCGAACGGGCACGTGTTCGTGGAGTTCGGGCCAGTCGACTAGACCCGCCGAGTTGCCGCTTACTCATCCTACGCTGCCCGTCCCCAATGCTCCCATTTCGCCCAACGTCCCCCCCCCCCCCATGCCCGGAAACCGGCCCCTGCTCCGGGGCCGGTGTGTTTCATCGCCAGCATCCGAATCCTACCCCTTCCTACCCACCCCCCTCCTCCGACTTCCCACCGCCACCCCGGCCCCCGCTCCGCCCGTATCCATTGACAGGGTGTGACTGCGCCGGCCCCAATCGACTTTCGCTCACCGCAGTCACCGGATGACTATTAGGCCTCCACCCCTGGGGTTGCAAAAGCTAGGCTTGACGCGTTGACTGGAGCACGGGAATGCCCAAACAGCTCATGTGGAACGAGGACAATGAGCGAGAGCCGCAACGCATGGGGGGCGGCGGGGGATTGGCTGCGCCCAGAGGTACCCCTGGCTGGGCCCTTGAGGCTCAAGGTTGCCAGCGCTGGCTTACACGAGCAGCTCTCAAACACACATGCGGTTCCGCTTTGGCTAGGCCGCGCGCACTACACTGCGTCGAACCATGTCTTGAGCGGTCCCGATCCATATCGCTCAGGCCCTGGGTTAGAAGACATCAACGTAGGCCCGGGGTTACTCGTGGCATGGCCCCCTTGCCCTACAATCGTCAATTACAGCGACCCCCTGTGGCGATAAAGGTTGTGGTGACATGCGTATGACCGACGACGTGTAGTCGAGCCGCCCCGAAAACCGGGAGCAGCCCGATCCGGCAAACCGAAACAGGACATCCGTAACCCCACCTCCGTAACGATTTTGATCGGCGATGTGGCGTGGCCGCTGTCCTGTGCCGCGCTGTTCTGGTACACAGCGGCACCACAATCACGTGACCCTCTTCCGATGCCTGGTTGCATCCACTTGATCCACAAAACTTACGGCGTAATCATTGCCGCGTGACCATGCGTCAGAGAATAAACGCTAGGTGCGACTGACCGAGCAGCTGTCTCCTCATTCAAGACCCCGAAGGATGATAGCGGCTGCTAGTACCCGCACCGCCCGCCCCGAGTCCCCAAAAGCAGGTTGAGACCCGCCACAACGAAATGCCAGCTTCACGCAACTGGTGGGTTGCCTCAGCCAAAACACACAATGCCAGCGTCACACAACTGGTGAGTTGCCTCAGTCCACACACACAAGAACCAGGGGTGAACCCCCTAAAACGAATCCTCCTCGCAACCGTCGTTCCAGCAAGCTGCGCGGAACGTATGCAGCTATCGTTCCTACCGCTACAGTCCCGCCCCTGCCCTACTCGGCATGTGATACGGTAATACCCCAACACCAAAGCCACGCGCCTCCCGTTCTTGTACTTAGGCTCAAACCCTGCCTTTGCCGTCTGGCCCAGCCAGCCACACACAAGTCACAACTCAGGTCGGCCCCTTGCGCCATACCATCTGCTGTGTGGCAATTTATGCGTTCGGTGTGCGCGATTGCACCCATAAAGCTGGGCCATTCCTTGTGCGCAAGTTCCCTCGTTCAGTGCGTGTTGCTAAAGCTGGGGTAAGCCAGGCCCCCGAGTGGTCAATAGCCCGATGTAACGAGCCATGACATACAACTGAAACTTTCCCACACACCAAGCCAGAATGAGCGATGGCGCAAAGGCATTTTGGAGAATGCTCCGCAACACACAAACGTTGCGCGTTTGGCTCTTCCCTGCATTCGATGGTCTACCAAGACCTCAGCGCCCCCTCCTTCCCTCCATCTCGCAGATTCGAGCCACTCTCACTTTTGCCCACAGCTAGGAGGCAACCACTACCGGTATCAGAGCAATGGTTGTTACCGTTGTGGCCCAGCCACACCAGCGGGCGATAGGGGCCAATGCAACCGGTCCTTCGGGAAACAATCGTACGACAACCTTTAGGCAGTGTGCATTCCCAAAGCATGCACATCTCGCATCTCAACGTCTCGCAAATCTTGTGCGGTACAGCTCACCATCTCAACTTCGCACCACCTCGTACGGCAGCGGACCAATTGATGATGAAGCTCTGCGCTCTGCAGGAACAAAACAACTGTTGGCGCCTCCCTCTGATGCTTGTATCAGACCTCATTCAGCAATCTGCAAGCTAGTGCCGAGTCCAGAGCCATCGCAGGTGCTCGCAGCCTGACGTAACCGCGAGCGGTTTCCAGCGACTGCCACTCTCCACAGATACCCTCTTTGTAACGATCGCCGGATAGGCCGCACAACAACAAGCAAAAAGTGACAGTTACCGGACGAAAGCATGCAAACTATCACAGCATCCCATGCGAGCAGGCCCAAGGCCGCCATTAGCACTGTCCCCCCGGACACGCGAGCGCCCATCAACCCGTCCTCCTGATCGCGCTCCATGGGACACCACGCGCTGCGCAATACCGCACCGACCAACGGCACGCCCAGAGCTCCACCTTCCTACCCGCCCTCGCAAATCCTGCCCGTTCAATTCTTTGCCCGTGCCAGCTGACAGGGAAACCGCATCACGTCATCCTGTTGGATTGATGCCCGTGCAGTGCCTGACCACGCGCGCACCCTGCCACGCCCAAACAAGTGTTGGGGCGTCGACCGATCAGCAAGCTCGCCAAGTGCTTGTGGAGCCCGAGCCTCACGGCGGCCCTGCCGTACGAGGCCTTGTACGACGACGTACGACAGCGATCTCGGATCTGCCGCCTAGCGTGGCGCAGATGCCTCCATGAGTCGCTGCAGGGTCGCCACTAGGGCGGCGGTGGTTGGGCGCCGGGCAGGGTCATGGGACCAGCAGGTCTGGGCGAGGGTGCGGTAGGCGGGGGGCGTGGAGGAGGGGAAGGCCGGGCGCATGCCCTCCCGCACCACACGGTACGGCACCTCCTGTACGGCAGGGTGTACGGGAAAGGGGCGAGGGGGAAGGGGGGTGCGGTGAGAGGGCTGCTTATGGGCCGTGGGGGTGCTTCTGGAAACGAGCTGCAAGAGCGGGCGCCCTGTCCGCAGCCGTCAACCGTTAGACACCAGCCGCCAACGGCAAACCGCCAACGACGTACCCTGAAGTTGCTGGCGGCGTGCTCAGCGTACGGCGCCTTGCCCGTGAACACCTCCCACATCCTGCAGGGTTTGGGGTGTATGGGTTGGTCATTGTTGCGGTGTGATCGGGCGTTCGTATCGTTAGGGTTGGGCATCAAACTGGAACCGGCCCAGCACTAGCCTGCCGCCATGCATGCCTCGCGCCCAACCGCCAACCACCAACCGGCAACCGCCGCACTTACAGTACGCCGAACGCATACACGTCCACGCTGTGATCCAGGCGGGACCCTGGGGCGAAAGGGAGGCAAGGGGGGCGATAGATGTGGTAAGCGGGTGTATCGTGTTTTGGCAGCACCCGAGCAAGCGTGCGCGCCCGACTGACCCCGCGCAACCGCCAACCACCCAACCGCCAACCGCCAACCCACCCTGCACCATGGTCTCCGGCGCCAGGTGCGTGACGGTGCCCACGGGCTCATGGTACCGCATGGAAGGGCGCGCCTGGGGGCCAGGTCCGGAAGCGGGTCAGGCGACAGGTTTTCTCCAACCGTCAACCGCCAACCGCCACCTGTCTCTGCCGCTTGAAGCAGGTCAGGCGACAGGGTTCCCACAATCGCCAACTGATTGTTAGTGGGTTAGCTAACACCATGACTGACCTGGGGGTCGTCCGCGTCCTCGTGCTGGTACTGCAGGAGGTTGACGAAGCCAAAGTCCTGTCAGGGCGAAGGAGGGAGGAAAGGGGTTGGGGTAGGGTTGAGAGGGACGGCGGGTTGAGGGGACTGGGACCCAGGCTCGCGCTGTCGTGAGAGGCCAAACGCAAAGACCTCGCGAATGAACGAGGTAACATCGTGGAGCCGTGAATGGGGCCCGGGAACGGCAAGTCCTGCAGTAGGGCGTTAGCACCCCACCGTGAGCTTGCAGGTGAAGCCCCGCGGGTCGCTGGGAGAGGACTTGAGGAGCACGTTGGCAGGCTTGACCTGCAGAAGCATTCAAGGCGAAAGCAAGTTGGGCGCGCAAGCTCATCACGGACTTGTTAACGGTACACACAAGGCGCGGACCATTAACGGATCCCGTGCAGTCACGTGTCCCCAGGCCCAGGCCCAGGCCAAGCCTCAGGCCCAGCCTTAGGCCCAACCCCAGGCCCAGGCGGGCCCCGCTCACGTCGCAGTGCACCAGCTGCATGGAGTGCATGTGCCGCAGCGCCAGCGCCACCTCCAGCAGCGTCAAGTAGATTGCCCGCATGCCGCCGCCCGCGGTGCTGCCTGCGGGGAATGACGGGGCCGGGAGGGTCGGGGGGGCGGGAGGCATGCGTGTTTGGGCGTGTAAGGGACCGGTGAGGTAAAACATTTTCTGGCCCGCACGCCGCCGCTCGCGCTGCTGCCTGCGGTTAAACAGGGAACCACGGCAGCGTTACACCGGTGCCACGAGCGCAGCCATGTTGGTGTGAGTCCTCTTTCCGCATAAGCGGCGGGCCGGCAGACTCCGGCCACCCGCTCTAGCCGGAGGCTAGCTTCTGCCTGGCAGAGCAGAACAAAACAGCCCAGCACAGCACGGCGCGGCAACAGCACAGCACGGTACGGTATGGTACGGCACGGTACGGTACGGCAAGGCGCACCTGCCCGTACAGTGGCACGGCTCGTTGCTGTGGGCTGGGCCAGGTTGGTCGAGCCGAACGCGCCGCCCTGGCCAGCCGCCGCCGCCGCCTCGCCCGGGCCCGGGCCGCCGCCGCCGTGCGTGACGCTGGCACGAGCGGGGATCGTCGGAAGCTGGGAGAAGGTGGCGCTAGAGGGGGCCGCGGGACGAGCGACAGGGAGGCCATGGGGCAAAGGGGCAAAATGCGGCACGTTAGTCATGCCGTCACGTGAAGCGGGCGGCGGTGAGTGGTGGCGGGAGGGACGTACGGCAAAGGGAGGCGAAGGGAAGATGCCGTAGCCTCCTAGTAGCCTGGTTTGTGCTCAGGATACCGTTGGGGTGGGGCCTTACCTGCGGCGGGGCGGCCCGGGTCGCCAGCGCGCCGCCTCTGCCCGCTGGATGGCGGACCCGAACATACCACTGTCGAGGGCGTCCGCGAGGGAGCCCAGGTCGCAGCACTGGGGGCGGCGGGGGCGAAAAGAGGGGGAAAAGATAGGGTCCAGGAGCGTATCAAAACACATGACCTGGCCCGCCCGCGCCTGGAACCACACCTGCCCCATCAAGGCTCGATGCCCCACCATGCCCCTTACCCAGAACAGCGCCTGGCTCACCGCCTAGACCCATTCCACCTCCTCATCCATACCCCCTGTCTCCTCGCCCACGACCCCCGCCGCACCCTCACAAGCAGCACCGTCTGCAGAGGGCTGGACCAAACTCTCGCATGACCTAACTGCAACCCAACCCTTTCCCTGCTCAACAAAGGCGGCCCCCTTTCGCCTCCCTCATTATCGCCCACACCACCCTACCTCCATAATCAGCACTGTCTGCAGAGGGCTGGGCGCCGACAGCACCGTAGAGCTGGGCTGGTCGCCCGGCGGCGCGGGGACGAGTCGGGGCAGCTCCTGGTCCAGCGCCTGGCCTGGCTCCTGCCCGCCCACCTCGCTCGGCTGTTTGACCAGAACGCGCGTGTGGTACGAGTAGATCTGCACGGACACGTGTCGTACGGCAGGGGGTGCGGTGTCGAACGATGCACATGGGTGAGTCATGGCCGGGTGCTGCAGTCGTGGGGCGTGCGGTCCGCTGCAGCTCGCGTCGAACTTCGCCGTGCAGGGCCACTCAGTACCGCCCGTGAGGGCCACGGCCCTTATCTAGTACACGTAGCCCACCCAGCATAACACCTTCCCGGTATCCGTGCTGTACTGTGCCGTACCTGTACGATGTTGGGATGACTAAGGCTAGTCATGACGGCGAGCTCCCTGGCGCCGCGCATGAGCGCCCGCAGCGCCGCCTGCCGCGCCGCGGGCGAGGGGTGGGCCTCGCCGTCGGAGCCGGCCGCGCCGCCTTGCGTGTCGTGCCCCCCCGCCCCGTCCTCCTCCTCCGCATCCATCTCGCCCCCGTCCGCGTGCATCACTTTGACCGCAACCTGAATGGGGTGGGGGTGGGCCATAGGGGTGAGCGGTTTGTAGCGGGTATAGAGGCGTACAGAGAAAGTGCCCAGACACTCACGCGCCCCCCCACCCTTCCCCCGCCTTCCCCTGCCTCCCCACCTCGAGGCCGTGCAGCAGCCCGGCGTACACAACGGAGCATCCGCCGTGGCCCACGATCTTCATCAGGCGAAGGAAGCGCAGGTCCTCGTCAGCATGGGCGCTGCGGAGGGAAGGGTGGACCGTGAAGGGTGAAGGGTGCAGGGTGCGGGATGAGAAGCAAAACACGGCGTCAGTGACTGTGCTGGAGCGATGCAACTGCTCCTGCACCTCCATTCGCGCTCACCTGGGATTGGCCTCATTGGTCTGCGATCGCAGCGTGTTCCAGAACGATGACACCAGAATGTCCATGTTGGTCCGCATCACAGTGAGCGTGTCGGACACGTCGAGCGGCATGGTGTTGATCTGCGGATCAGATCAGATCATATCACATCAGATGGCAGATGGCAGATGGAGATGGGCGATCAAGAACCAGTACGACAAACATGTGTCGAACAGTGCGGGGCGGCAATTAAAAGAGTGCCTTCCGGAGCAGTCGGTTTGCTGGGTTGTGGCAAGCACTCAACAGCCCAAGGGCGCTCCAGAGCCAGACACCCCACGCACCAGATCAGAGGTCTGGCGGCGCGGGGGATCTCGCACCCGTCCGCTGAGGCGTTGCGTGCTTAGGTAGGCCGAGCCTCCGATGGAGGGCTGAGTCTGGAGCAGGTTGGCGCCGTGGGGCAGGGAAACCTGCGGCGGCAGTGGTGGGAAGGGGACACGGGACGAGGTTACGCGAAAAGCAGGGCCAGCAAAGTGGTGGGAGTGGTGGGAGCGCGGGGGTGCGGGAGGTGTGCATGATGGAGAACAGGAGTCGGAGGCGGCACGCGGAGGCGCCAGGAAAGTGCCGAGGCAGGCAGGGGTAGGGCCCAGAGACCAAAGCCCCTGCTGCAGTAAAATCCTCAGCCCCGACGCACGTGCGATTGGAGGCTGTGCCCCTGGGAGAGCGAGGCCTGCGGTGACAGCGTCGGCAGCGGGCCCACGCCCGGCCTTTGAGATACCTGCACACACAACACCAGGACATAGAAACTGTTACTTCGCTAAAAACTAGAATCCGAGGCCTTTGCTTTGGGAACTGGAAACCAGACTTATAGACCCACCTTGGCCAGGGACTGCGTGGCGGGCGGCGTGGGCCCTTCCAGCGGGGTCAGCTGCGGGGCGGGCGGCGGGGGGCCAGGCTCAGACAGCAGCCGCGCGACTCGCCCGGAGCTGCCCGCACGTGCACCGTTGCACCTCACAACCACTGCTCATCAGACCCAAACACGACTGGATGGTTTCTGAAGCACGCGGGGTTCTCGCTAAAACCTGTGTCGTCGAAGATCGCTGCGGCCGGTGCCTACCTGGAGGTTGAGGTGCTCGTTGGTCGCTGTGCTCGGGTCCTTGGCGGCGGCCGCCATGGCGGCGGCGGCGGCGATGGCGGCATCTCCCGTTCGTACGGATGTGGCGGTTGGCATGAGGGAGCCAACCAACGAGTTGTGGGAGGAGAGGAGCAGGCTGGGGCTGATGTTGGCCTGCAGATCAGGGCCAGGGCCGGATTGAATAGGCAGCGGATGTCGACCCAGGGTGGAATGCAACCAGGCCCGGCGCAAGCTCAACCAACGGCCAACGACCAACGACCTGCAACGGCCCAACCGCCCAACGGCCACGTACCGCGCCGCCGGTGGGCAGCTGCGACGCCGCGGTCCCCTGGACGGCCGCCGCCCCACCGCTGCCGGGCGACATTGGTTGGCCGGATGCATTCGACAGGCGGCTCCGCGTCAGCGTGGACCGGGCGGTCTCTGACGCCTCGCGTCCGGTCAGCCCCAGTCCCTGTGTGTTGACCATGACCGGAGTCCAGGCGGAACCGGCCACACCGGCTGCGCCGGCGGGCTCTGCGGGCAGCGGGCGGGTGATGGGGTGCAAAGCTTGTAACGGGACGTTACGGTTCTGCGCCTCCGGTTCTGTTGCTCCAGCGCAAAAATGCATCAGGAAGCGGCCACTGCAGGACCCCGCCAGTGCCGCCTCCCGGCCCGGCCCGACAGCCCTGGCTCACCCTTCTCCCGGGCCCCGGAGTACGGCCCGGCAGACGCCGTCGGGCTGTCAGTCTCCGGGAAGGCCATCAGGCACGTGCCCGCCGCCGCACCCGCGCCGCCCGCCGCGGCCGCTGCGTGAGGAGAGGGAGGGCGAGGGGCGGCATGACGCACTCATGATGCAGCATCGGGCGGGTACCTCATTAGTCATGCATGACTCATAATGATCAGCACCGTACGGCACGAGCCGCTCCCGCAGATGCGACGCTCCCGCACCGCCCGGCACAGACCCTGACAGGGTACCAGCTGAAGCTGCTGTTCCCTCTCAACCCTGTCAACTCTGTCTTCAAACGAGCCGTCTCCCAAGCGCACATAGCGTTCGCAGCCCATGACCTGCCCCGACACATTCGACTGACCTCCCCAATTCCCTCCCAGCGTCGCAGACCCACCTACGGCAGCCGCACCACTGGCGGTAGCTGCAGAGAGCGACACGCCTCCCGTGGAGCCCCCAATCCACGACGGCTCCTCCGACTGGCGGGCGGACGGGCTCCACGGGTGACGTAACGTGCTCCTGGACGCAGGCAGCGACACGCCGCCCGCCACACGCCCGCCACCGCCTCCGCTGACCGCCGGTCCCGGGGCCGCCGCTGGCGGGAGCGCCGGCAGGTGTGTCGTACTGAGCAGCGCCGTACCGTTTACGGCATCGCACATGTACTGCAGCTCGGCGTACGCCGCGTCTGACAGGGCACAGCCCGCGGACGGGAGCAACAGCTGCGGCGGGGGGCAGGCAGTCGGGACGGGGAGGGGTTGGCTAAGGGAGTCATCGGCTCTGCCCGCCGCACTGCTGACCCTTGCAGCAGCCTCCCGCGCCCAAACCTGACATCCCACACCCACACGTGCGTCACAGCCACCGCAACCAACTACAACCGCCCCAACCACCGCCACAACCGCAACCCACCTCGAGCAGTTGCTGCGCCCGGTTCCTCGCCGCCAGCAGCAGCGACATGGGCAGCCTCTCCGCCGAGGTGAGGTAGAGAGCCACACACACCGAAACCTCGCCGTTGCCTCCTCCAAGTCCGACATTGAAGCCCGGAGCCCAGTGGGTCCAGCCCGACGGTTGGCTCGCGCCGCCGCTCGCCATGGGCTGTGGCGGCGTTCCCATCCCGGACCCAGTGGCGGGCCGCGAGCGGTTCCCCGGCGGCTGCGGCGGCGGAGGCGGCGCTGTCAGATCGCCGCTGTACGACACGTCGAGGGCGACGCATCCCGCCACGAGTACGAGCGACGCCGGGCCGGCGGCGTTGACAGACGCGACGGAGCTTAGCAGGTGGTTTTGAGCGTGGCGGTTGGAGGCGCCGCCGCCTCCGGCGCCGCCGCCGGGCCGGAACAGCAGTACGACATCGCCGGACGGCTGCTCCGTGTCGTTCACGTAGGCGTGTACGGCAGGGATGACGGTGCCGCCGACGCGGGCGGAGCTGCCGCCGCCGCCCGCCGCGCCGCCAGCGCCGCCGCCGCCCAACGCGAAGGCCGAGCTGGCGTTAAACGAACACAGGCCGCCGACCGGTACGGTAGATCTCAGCCCCGTGATCATGGCGAGGGAGAGCCCGTGATCCTCGACGCCGCCGTACACGCTGCCGTTGCCCAGGACCACGTGGGCGGCTGACGTGGCAGTAGCGCTCCCGCCGCCGGTTGTCGTACCGGCGCTGTGGCCGGTTGCGCCGCCGCCCGTGCCCGTTCCGGTGCCCGTTCCCGTGCCCGTGTTGCCCGTCGCACCAGGACCGGCGGACCGAGATGCACGGGCAGCCAGAGAGGCCAGTAGCGTTGCATCCAAGGCGAATGGCCGGGCCTGCAAGCGGCGCATTCGTGTGTCAGGGGCCAGCAACGCGTTCAGTGAGGGCGGTGAGGGTCACTTGAGCCGCCTGGGTAGCAGCCGCTGTCCAAGCTGCCGCTAGGCGGCTAGCATGCGGGTTGCCGGGCACATCCCCCAAATCACAAGAGCCGACAAAGAAAGGCTGCACTTGTTTGGGGTGGTCAGTCCCCGCCCATGTTCTTCGCGCCCGCATGGCTGCATGGCCCCCTTCGCATCGCGACGCTTCACCTTCCAGGCGCGGGTTGTGTGCGACTCAGCACCGGCCGCTCCGCCCGCCGCCGCGCCCGTAACGCTCAGCAGGTGCGGCAGCTGGAACGAGTGCAATCCGCTGGCGGCGGCCGTGAACCCGCCTGAGGGAGTGGCCCACGGGTCGGGGCTGTGCCCCCCGCGGGAGGCACTGGCGGCGCCCATGACCCTGCGTGAGTCATGCGGGGCAAGGGCGGCGGCAAGCGGGTGATGTCAGTTGGAGCCTTAGTCACTTGCTCGCAGTTGGTTGGAGGCTGGCTCGCTGCCCTCGCCTGCCCCAGCCCACACGACATGGCCGCTTTGCTTGCAGGGACAGGGAAGCGGCCGGGGTCTCAGCAGGTGTGAGTGACGGGACGGCAGGCGTGAGCGCAGGGGCGGCTGGCTGAGGCGTGTTACGGTGCGTTGTATGGAGGTACGGCATCTGGATGGAACCCCACCAGGACGCACCTTTCAGCGCCCGCGGGTCCCGTGAAGGGGCGAGCGCTACCTCGCGCCATGGAGGAGGCTCCCAGCAGGCCGCCGCCGCCGCCACCCGCGCCGCCGGCCTGCTCCGTCAGCATGAAGCCGTACATCGTGTTGCCGTGCGAACCGCCGTACACCTTCACCGTACAGGGCACGGGATTAGTCGGGGAGTGCTGAAGAGATTAGCCAGGGATGGAATGGATGGCATGAAACGGCATTCCCTGCACTTCACTAATCGTCACCAGGACTGACTCTGGTGCCCCGGGCGAGGAGGGCACCACACAACTGCACACGACAACTAGTTGCGCTGCGGGATACACGCACGGCAACGCCAGTCAGACAACCATCACCACCGTTGAAAGAGCGCAAACCGAGCGCATGGACCAGTACACAGCGGGGAGGGTTTCCGGATAAGAGTCGTGTGCAAGTGAGAGGGCGCGCCGGACAAAGTGTGGACATGTCAAGCCTTGTGCGCGGGTCCCCACCTGCGGAACCAGCGCTAAGCGCGCCGTGAAGTCGACGTGGCTCTCATACGCCAGAACGTCGGTGACCGCCGACGAGAGGACCGAAGCCACGGATTGCACGTCCGGCGCCGCCGCCAGGTCCCGAGCCGCCGCCGCCAGCTGCAGCACGTGCCGTACATAGTATGAAAACGGGGGTTTTGAGATGTAGGTTTCGAGGGCACGCTTGAGAGCTGTGCGGACCCGGATCTCGACCCGGCCCAGCCTGGCCCGGCCCAGACCCCCACCCACCCACCCACCAGCTACGCAGGCCATCGCTCACATGCATCAGCGCACACACCGACCCACATCCCCCCACTCGGGCCTCGGTTCCTTATCTAAGGCCGGCCGGCTTATCACCACGCCTGAGGCTCCCCAGCTCATGCCAGCAGCCCTTCACACACCGACCCACATCCCAGCCCAGCCCCGACGCCGCACCCACCCTAGCGATCTCGGAAAGGTGAGGGCCCACGCAGCACTCCGCCACCGCCGCAGCGACCTGTCCGAGCGACCCCTCCTCCCCCGTGTAGCACGCCTGGCCGAGCAAGCCCCCCGACACGCCCGCGCCTGCGCCCAGGGGCCTCGGCCTCGCCCCCACCCCCGCCCCTGGGCCCGGCCCCAGGGGGGCACGAGCGCTGCCGAGGGAGCCCTGTGCGCCCAAGGGGGCCGTGGGGCCCTCCGCGCTGTCCTCCGCCGGACCCGAGTGAGGCAGCAGCAGCAGGATAGCGCCCACGAGCTGGGGCCCCAGGAGCATGGGCACAAGGGCGGCCGTGGGTCGCTGCACGCCGGAGAGAGAGTCGATCCTGCGGCGAAGCCCCCCGGGCATGAGCCCGCCGGCGCCGGCAGAGGGCGAGGGCGGCGGCCGAGCGGGCCGGCCACCCGGCGTGGCGTAACCCGCCGCCGACGGTCCCTCTTCCGCGGCGCTCTGCCCGACGCCTGCCAGCTGCATGTCAGACGAGAGCTCGAAGATTATTCGGTGCCACTCGGCTGGCGGCTTGCTGAAACCGCCGTTCGTGACGCCGTTCGGGTCGGGCTGGTTCACGGCCGAGGGCGGGGGCGGACCGTCCGGCAGGTGGACTGGGAAGTCGGGAACCTGACAAGGAGATGAATGACGGACGGGTGACTCAGCAACGGCATGGGAAGCCGGGAGCACCCTGTCGTGGAAGTCGATACGAAGCGCTTGAATGGGTTTAGACGATCCGAGCCTCCACGTCCGGTGGTTCAGGGTGATTCCAGCCTGCCCTCAGGCCCCTGCCGGTCTGTGGTCTGCCGGAGCCCTGCCCCGAGAAACAGGCGCGACAAGCCAGCTGCTCACCTGCCACCGCAATACGGGGTAACCGCACGGCACCAGCACCCTCCCTAGGGTGCCGAGGTCGAGGAGGTCTCTGCTGAGGGCGGCACTGGCACCTTCCGGCAGGCCCCCGGGGCCCCCATCTCCGCGTCGCGACGCTGAGGCCGGATGGAGCCAAGGGACTGGCAGCACGAAACCCGCCGGCAGGACGGCTTCTGGAGCGCATATGCTGCTGCTGCCAAATGCTACCAGCGTGGAGCCACAGGGGGAGGCGCCGAAGATGCTGTGGAGGGGAAGGAACGTTCGGCGTGGGCTTGTGCCGGTGTGCCGGGTAACGAAACCCCACGTTACCCTCGGCTGGAAACACCCCGCCCCAACAAACCCCCCGCCAAAAGCCGCCACCCTGGCTTCCACGACTCACGTTACATGCGTGGCTGGGCCATTGTTCTGCAGCCCCTCCGCGCTGGCCTGGAGCCGCGTGAGCCAAGGCCCCTGTAAGGTTGCCAAACCGTGCCGCAGAGTCGAAACGCCAGATACGCGCCTGTCCTGTCCCCCGTCAAACGTGGTCTGCAGGTCCAGGCGCAGATGGTACGTCTTTTAGTCAGTCGAGCGTAGCACAGAGTGAGAGCTAGGGCGGTAACAGCGCGTTTTGCACCAGAACGCCGGCGCAATGTGTGTTGGGCGACAACGGTTTAGTTCAAGGAGGTGCTCGGGATGGATTGCTAGAGACATGTTTGGCTACAGGAAGCGGCAGTGGTAGAGCGCAAGGCCGCGGGTGAATGGGCGCGAGACCTACCAGCGCCCCAGTCACAGACGGGGTCGATCCCTTCTTCCCTTGAGATCGCTCGAACGACTCAAGGGGCTTGTCAGCCTCGCTAGCCTTCTGAGCAGGCTTCGGCGCCTCCTTGGCGACATCTTGCGGAGCAAGAGCTCTGACAGGCGCCGCCTCGCTTACACCTAGAGGCCTTGAGCTGCCTCCCCTAAAGCAGCAGAACATGGTGCGAGGAGGACGAATGCGCTGGCCTCGCTTAAGGGTCCATCATCCTAGCTCGGCTCAGCCAAAGCGCCTAGCACCATCTTGGGGTAGCTGTTTGCGACGGGTTGGAGGAGTGGTGGTAAACGGGTAAAAACTGTGGCCCCGGACACTGTAGAGTCGGTCGTACGGCGGTTCCGTTTCTCCCTTGTTCGTAGCGGACGTCAGGGTCCTGTGCACACACAACACAAAATGTGTGATCAAGATGCCTGAGAGGGGCCTCACCCGGTTGGTGTAGTTGCGGTACTGCCGCAGTCGCGTGTCCCGGTAGGTGGAGCGGTCGCACTGCAGGGGGTGAGGGGCAGGGGCAAAGGGGGGAAGCGCTTGCGACTTCGGCTTTGCCACTTTCCTTTCACCTAGCGCCGCACCTCAGCCCTCAGGCCCCCCACGCCGGTCAGTTAACCTCGTTGAGCGGTGGCAGTGTGGCACAGGACGTCTCCCGGGATTCCGCATCAGGCAATGGTTGCCTCTGCTGCCCCAGCAGCTGCAGCGCGATCTCACCGGCTCCTCCTCGTCTCCCCGACCCCCTTGTCCCAGGTTCCGGCCGGAGCAGGTGGTGGCGACCGCCAATGACTACGCAGCGCAGGTCCTGGCCTGCCCCACGCCGCCCAGGTGGCGGAGTACGCTGCCCTGGCGGCCATGCTCGGCATGCCGCCCGGGTACTCCATGCTCCAGCAACAGCAGCTTGTGTTCGGTGATCCCTTGGCTTATTGGAGACCAGGAGTGACGGAGAGACAGGAGATGGAGACTTATCCAGAGCGCTAGCCTCGGACGTTCGTTTGGACGTTCGCTCCTGACTGTAAGACGCTTGGCATGCGAGGGCGCCCCATTGCACGTGGGGCTTGGACGTTCGTTTGGACGTTGGGCATGTGCTTCTTCTGGGGTGGGTGCTTCCAAGGGGCATTTCTGTCGGACGTTCGTTTGGACGTTGGACGTGCGGTGCTGCTGCCAGCAGCGGTGCGGACGTTCGTTTGGACGTTGGGCACTTCTGGGCTTCTGGGGTGGGGTGCTTCTGGTTCTGGGCCCGAAAAGTGAGCTGTAAGAAGAAGGCTTGGTGCTTCTTCAGCTGCGTGGAGCCAGGGGTTGAAGTCGTACGCGTGCTCGTTGCTGCGGTTGTCCGAGTCATCATCCTCGTCATGGCGATCAACGCCATCTGGGTCGGCGTTGCCCGGCTTCTTCTTGAGCGACACGTCAGCTGGTGGGGGTAGCAAGGGGTGGGGTTGGGTGGGGGCCAGGATTTGCGGTCCTGTCGGGGCTAATCTACCAGTGCCCTAGGAGTTCCTGATGAGTCAGGCCGGGCGGTGCAGCCCCCTGACTTCAAGCCTTGCCCACGCCCCCGCCCCTCAACTGCAGGACACGGACGTTCCCGAGAAGAGACCCAGAAGCACCCACCCAGAAGCGCCCAACGTCCAAACGAACGTCCAAGCCCCACGTGCAAATGGGGCGCACTGGAGGGCCGCCCTGGCAGATGCAGGCCGCGAGGGGCTCTGCGTCTTGCAACTCCAGCTCGCCCAGCGCCCCTGCGCCCGCCTCCTCCTCCGTGCTGTTGGACGCTTCTGGGTGGGTGCTTCTGGCCGTATAAGACCAGCGAACGTCCAAACGAACGTCCTGCTGTCGGTGCTGCTGCTTTATGTTGGTGCTGCCTGCTGCCTGTAAGGTGGATGAGCGAACGTCCAAACGAACGTCTCTGATTGCCCTTCTGCAATGATTGCCATTCTGTGGGCTAGGAAGGGACGATGCCTCAGACCGACCGCGCCGACTTACACAAAACACGCTACCTCTCCTTTTTGCGGGGGGTGCAACAGGGTCACGCACCGGTGGCCACCAACCGACCTCTACAGCCACCCTCGGAAGCGGAGGGCCAGCAGAGCTACAGGGCCCACAGGGCTGGCTGTTCAACAGGAGCCCCCGCTGGAGCCAAACACGCAACACAGCTGGACGACAGACTGACACACACGGAACCACCACCGGGCCCAGGCGCCGCCAGGGCCCCACTGCGCGGCCCTCTCACTCCAGGCCGCCCTCGTCCTCATCCGAGTCCTCGACCGCCAGGGGCCTGCGCAACAGGAAAACGGGGAGGACAGTGCAAAGGTGACCTGAGGGTCCTGGCGGCCGCCAGGTGCTGGCTAAACTAAACAGGAGTCGCCCGACAAGCCACCAAGCATGCTGCCCAGCCCAACCCAGCCCAAGATGTTGCAGCCTGGTCGCCCACCTGTCGGCGCCGCCCTCGTTGTTGTCGTGCAGCATCGCCGCCAGCTGCTCGGGGGTGGCGTAGTTCCCGGGGTCGTCCAGGAGCGGGGCCCGGAGCGAGCCGCTCGCAGCCGCCGCCCCGATGCCGCCGCCGCCCTCCCCCTTGCCCTTGGCGCCGCCGCCCTTGCCCTTGGCACCGCCGCCGGCACTGCGGTGTGGTGAGAGGGAGAGGGGCGGGGTGGGGAGTGTGGGGCGGGAGAGGGTTGTCACAGAATGCGCGCGGCTCAGGGCACGAGCAAACTGAGCACCGCGCGAGCAACCGGTACAGGACTCGCCCATACCAACCCCCGCCCTTCCCAGCCCAAGCCTGCCCAAAGCCCACCTGCCCACGTTGCTGCGGGCCTTCTTGGCGGCCTTGAGGGCGGCGAGCTTGGCGTTTGGGCCGCCCTTGCCCTTGCCCACGGCCCTGCGAGGCAAGAGTTGTCAAGCAAGTTGTCACCGACAAGCAAAGCAGCACCCACTCCCCTTGTCCACCCCCAAGCACAGCCCAGGCCCCGTGACCCACCGCTCGCCCGTGCGGCCCCTTTTCGTCCTCGGGATGCGCTCCAGCTTCTTGGACTCCACGTCCCAGGTCCAGGTACTGACGCACGAGGCGCAGATGCGCCCTTTGAACCTGCCCAGGAGCCTGGGCTCCTTCTTATCCGGCGGGCACAGCGGGCAGATGCCGCGCGCCGCGTTGCCGTCCGGGTGCGGCTTGATGCCCTTCTCGTCGTCCAGCCACGCCTCCAAGGGCGGCACGTGAACCGCGCGCCGCGCCGCCTGCATCTCCGCCGAGCCAAAGCCGTGCAGCCGCCCCATCTCCGAGGGGACTGCACCGCCGGCCGAGCCATAGCCGTGCTGCCGCCCCATCTCCGAGGGGTCGGCCGAGTAGGCTGTGCCAAAGCCATGCGCAAGCCCAAGAGCGCGGGACCGCCCGTAGACTACAGCCGCGGTCACGACGTCAATGGCGGGGCCCACGCCAGCGCAGCGGGCTTCACAAGCCACCCCGCGCTTCTTGGCCGCCGTCATCTGTCCGCCGCGGCTGCGCGCTTCCTGGGGCGCGGAGGGGCGATAGATAAAGGGACGCAAGGGAAACAGTTGGCGGGCATCAAGGGCAGGGTTGGCAACGATTCGCCAAGGGGCGTGAGGCGAGAGGTACCCCGCCACAAGGCTACAGCGATGCTAACCCGGCCCCTCCCTCCCACCCTCCCCTCCATCGCGGCCAGGGCCCACGCACCTCCACGCGGCTGCAGAACTGGGCTTGTCGAGCGACGGGTGCTTCACCAGCCAGGGGATGGGGTAGGGTAGGGTAGGGTTTAGTGGCGGAAGGTAGAGCTATGGTTATTTCCAGGGGGGGTAACGATTGCAGGTTCCAGCCCAGGCGCTCACCCGGTGTCCGGAGACGTCACGTGCCACCCTGAGGGAGGAGGGAGGTAGATGTCAGCAACAGTGGGGAAAGGTGGGGGGCCCTGCTTCCTCCTCCTGCTGCACCCCCTCCTGCCGCCGGGGGGGGGGGAGGTGATAATGGGGGGGAGGTGATAATGGGGGGGAGGTGATAGCACCCGCTGCAACAGCTGCAGCATGCATGCAGGCCCGCCTTCGTGCGCAGCGCTCCGTCCCGTCCTCGAGGTTGGCGTCCCGTACGTGTTGGAAAGATGCGCTTCGGCGATGGGGCTGGTCCTAGTCCCCTGCGGCCGCCTGGGCCGCCCGCACGCCGCCACGCCCACACCCGCCTGCACACACGTACCAAGCCGCCCTTGTCATGAGGCACAAGTTTGATGCAGCAGGAAGATTCATGGCTGTACGAGGGGAGGGGAGGCCACCGGAAGCTTGACCGCGCCAGACCGCGCGCCCGCATCCCAGACACGTCGAACAAGCTGACAACGCCGTGCCTCATCGACGGCTTTCCGCCAACACGCCTAGCCCGCGGCGCCACAAGCTCGAGTTTCCTTATCCCTATCACTTGCGATTAAGAGCGTGGAAATTTATCGACCCTGCGCTGGCTGTGATCGACCAGACCAGTATCGGCCCAGTCTAGACCAGGCACTCCACCAGGACGTGCTGTGGCACTACCACACCTGCGCGTTCCGCCGCAAGCGCTGGGCCGCCTTCATCCAGCGCGCCCGGGCGCTGCACCGCGTGGCCCAACAGCTGACGCACGGGCGGCGGCAGGAGGAGGTGGTGGTGGGCTGGGGGTCGTGGGCTTTCGGCGGGGGAAAGGGGGGCTCGCCCATCTCGACCAGGGGCGGGGGCGCCCCCACGGGGCGGCTGATTAGGCTTCTCCGCGAGCGATACGTGAAGCACGTCCTGATCATCGACGAGTACAGGATTAGCAAGGTGAGACGGGCGCATCACTGGGTTTGCTTGACATTGTCGCCACATTGCCGCCACCTTCCTTAACCGATGCCCTTCCTACGTGCGCACACCCACACCGCAGACGTGCTACAACTGCGGGCACCAGGACATGGTGCTGAGGAACGGACTTGCGGGCCTACGGGATGGCCAGCGGGCCTGGTCGGTGAAAGACTGCAACAGTTGCTTCACAACCTGGGTAGGTGCGGGTGGGTAGGTGGATAAGGGACGGTCCGTTGGGGCTTGGCGGGGTTGGTGTGCGGAGGGCTGCTTGGGTGGACTTGGCTAGACTAACCCGCACCCCTTCCCACGCCCCGTCAGAACCGCGACGTCTCCGCTGCCAACGTGATCCGCATCCTCCTCCTGCTGAAGCTGCCGGGCTTCAGCCGGCCGGCCGCGCTGGAGCGGCCGCCGGCCGTGGACCCGGGCTGAGCGCCCAAAAGCAGCGGCGGCGGAGGGGAGAGATGTAGCGGGTGGCGTGTGGGCAGTAGCGGATGGGAGACGGACATCTTCTCTTTCTATCTTCTGGAGGGTGCATGCATGTGTGCGCCCAACCCAACCGGCGAAGTCCGGCATTGCGGGGTTGCGAAGGCCCCTAACTTATGGCGGCGTGGGTTCAGTCCGTGCGCTGTGGGGCGTAGTGCTTGATTGCGCGGCCCCAGTGCTGTCCGGCCTCGTGGGGTTTGGGGCTCGGCCCTTTTCCCTGTCCTGAGGAGGACAGACACCCTTGTTACAGGTTGCGCGCGCAGCATTTTCCTGCGCGCCTCTTTCTGTCGTTTCCAGATGCCGGATCGCGACTCTGACGCCGTTGCTGCATGCCGGACCTCGAGACTCTCTCGAAGAAACAGGTCGCTCGGTGAGGCTCTGTACTGGTAGTACGGCGTAAGCTCTGGTAAGCCCCTGACTGAGGCGACTGAGCCAGACTGAGGCCTACGTCTGCTCAGCTTGCAATTCGGAGCCAGCCTGCATACGCCCAGCCCTGCCCAGCTTGCACTTCGGGTGGCGAAGAAGAGAGATTGCACACACACCACACCAAAGTGATGGGGCAGGCCCGCCATCCCTACCCCACGTCCCCACGTCGCCCCACGGCTTCTGCAGGGGTCTAGCCTAAGCAGCCCCGCTCATATACGGTAGACGACAGCACTGCCGTGCACAGCCACACCCCCGCAGGTTCCCCCCCCCAACACCGCCCGCGCACACCGCGTGGTACAGATACCCGTGCCGCTCTTGTGGTACGCTCCCCGCGAGGCCGCGACTGCCCGCCCCCCCCACCCAGCCAGCCCTGCTTCCTCCTCCTGCTGCACCCCCTCCTGCCGCCGCCGCCGCCCTCCCTCGGCTGCTCCCTCCTCGAAGCCTGCGCCTCCCCGTACTCCTGCAAGCTTCCGTCCTGCCACTGTCGCTGATGACCTCCACCTGCCGCCACCACTCCGCCCCTCCCTGTCGCTACAACTGATCCTTCCACCGCTCCTGCTCCCTTCAGCAAGCCCGCGCCTCACACCCCGAGCCTCACACCCCGTGCCTTGGAACCGGGGCCTTAAAACAGGGGCCTTAGAACCCGGGGCTTCAAAACCGGGGCCTCAGAACAGGAGCCTCAGAACCCAGGCGTCACCGGGCCTCCGCCCGGCGGCACGGGCATGCCTCCCAGATCGTCGATCAGCAGCGCCGACACGACCTCCCCAGCCTTGAGCACGCCCGACGCGCAGGGGATCTCCAGCAGCGCGTTGGCCGAACGGGCGGACAGCAGGCGGGATGAGATCTGGTTGCCAGTGCTCACGGCCCACCACTCGCACGCCGCGAGGCCGGGGCCAGAAGCGGCGGCGGAGGAGGCGGAGGCGGAAGCGGGGGGGGAGGCCGCCAGGGGCGTGTTGGGAGGCGGCTCAGGGCCCCACTGCGGTCGCGGATGGAGGGGGCAGGGGAGGCAGGGTGGGGGAGAGGTGTGGTGAGGGGCGTGTAACCAGCAACACTTGCACGCCCCCAGTCTCCTCGACTGTTTGGGTCCAACACGAACCCCACTCTCGCCCCTTTCCCTGTAACGCAAGGCCACACTCAGGCACCTCGCGCATAAACCCGAGCATCTAAACACACAGGCACACATCCTAAGCACACAGGCACTGCCGAGCTGACGCTATTCCTGAAGTATACAGGCAGCCCTTCACACGGGCCCCTGTTTTTCACTTAGGGTTGGCACACGGGCCCCTGCCTGCAGCATGCAGCGCTGCCACTCCCCGTACCCTCCCTGCCGCCCTCCTCCCGTCGCATCCCGCTCCCCCTTGACTACCACCCCCAACCCCCAACCCCCAACCCCCAACCTCCCAACCCCAACCCCCAACCCCCAACCCCGGCCCCTGCCTGCAGCGTGCAGCGGTGGTACTCGGGGCGCTCGGGGTCGAGGCGTAGGTCGGCCGTGAGGCGCGCGGCCACGCGCCGCAGGCCCGGCACGGCCCATCCGGCCATCTTGCGCAGCGCGGGCAGCACGACCAGGTGGAAGCACACGAAGGAAGAGACGGGGTTGCCTGTGTGTGAGGGGTGGGGGTGGGGGTTGGGGGTGAGGGGAGGGGTTATTTGTTGCTGAGCGGGATCGCGCCCACGCCAGGGAACCCTTGCTTGTTTAGGTACAGGGCGAGGGGGAGGGGTTAGGGGGGAGGGAAGGGGAAGGCTGCACGACCAGGTGGCAGCAGACGGAAGAGACGGGGTTGACTTCGGGGAGATAGAGGGGTGAGGGGAGGTGGTCTCTTGGGCGCAGAGGCTCCCCAACCACCAACCGTCATCACCCAGCAGCCCGTCAACCGCAACCCCCCAACCGTCAACCACCCACCCTAACCACTCACCGGGTAGCCCGAACACCAGCATCTGCCGTCCGCCCTGCTCCTGCGGTTCCAGCGTGGCGACACGTGAGTAGCTGAGTACCGATAGCGGCGGGAAACGCATCGGGCGCGTCATTGCTTCTTTGCAAGATCCTCGCAGCAAGTCAAGCTTCTTAACTGCACAAGCATCAGCGCTAGTGGATGCGGTTAGGACAGGAGAGGCGCATGCGCAAGCCCACGGTCTGGCATGACTGAACGCCGCCCAAACCCCCCAGCCGGATAGCTGCCAGCCTGGACCACGCACCTGCAGGTCGAGCGTGGCGAATGTGAGGGGCTTGCCTGGCTTCATGCGCACGCGGCCAAAGTGCACCGTGCCCTGGCGCTGCAGCAGCGGCTTGATCAGGTCCCGGTCGCCCATGGACACGCCGCCTGGGGAAGGAAGGGGGAGGCACGGGGGAGGGGGATTGGAAGGGTGGGCAGGGCTGGGGATTGGTGACAGGTCCAGGGCAGGATATCCGGGGGCTGATGAGTTCCCGGTCCGTCGCCAATGGACACGTCGCCTGTAGGCAAACGCAGTGCGCATGACAACAAAGGGTGTGCGGCGCTAAGGTAAGAGCCCCCGCTTGCCCTCCGCCACAACCCACACTAGCGGGATGCCAGGAGGTTCCGGCAGGACCCAACCTCAAAGCCGTACAAACAGGCCTGGATCTCACTCAGCCGTACACCCTCACCTGACGTGATGAGAACGTCCACGCCCTGAGCGATGGCCGCCTGCAGAGGTGGGGCAGTCGGGTTCCGCCACGGGGAGGGTCGGGTGGGGCCTCGGGGTGAGCCGGGAGGGGAGCCGGGGGCAAGGGCTGCCTCCGAACGGACCCGGGGCGCGCTGCCTCCGCCACAAGCTGCAACCCACACGGCCTCCTCCCTAGCTGAGGCCTCCTCTTGGCTACCCAGTGACACGCTGCGCGCATTGCTACGGTAAACGCAGTCACTGGCACCACACGCCACGCTGCCTTCATCTTCGCAATGCCGGCGACGCGCTACGCTACGCTACGCTACGATATGACACATGCTGTCGTCATTGGCACCACGCCAGACGCACCACGCCAGCCACGCACCTGCAGGCAGCCCTCCAGGTGGCCCTCCGTGTCCCTCGCCACCCCCAGGTCCACGGACTCGCAGCCCGCCTTGGCGGCCGCCGCCAGCAGCATGGAGCGGTTGGCGTCACGGATCTGGCCTGCACGTGCACATGCACATGGATGCATGCGGCAGCGGTTGGGTTTTGGGGCAGCCCGCGACGAAGGGGCACAAAGCGGGGGTGTGGCGGGGGAGAGGGGGGGTAGCCAGGTGGGAACCTGGCTCACTAAGCCGGGGCATGCAGCTGCCTAGAGCCGCTTCCGGCAAGCTTCCTGGCGTCAGCTGCAGCCTCACCTGGGCCCAGGGGGCGGGTGGAGGGGTCAACCACTTCGTCGCCTGTTGGGGAGGCGGGGGTAGGGTAGGGGTCGCGGTGTGGCCGGGAGGAAGGGAGCACGAGACAGGGCTCCAATGGGCTGGGCATGCGCCACATGCGCTTCGCAGCCATAACGAGGCCGCAGCCCGTGCATTTGGATGACAGCCGCGCCCGTTCCCTCCCTTCGCCCATGCCCCCCACCTGTGGACAGAACTGCGACCTGCACGGGCGGGAGAAGCAAGGAATTTAGGGTCAGCGGTACGCTACCATTCCAGCTCGCCAGTTTACTGAGGCAGGCAAACCCTCACCAGTTCGCCTACTTACTGCGGCACTTGGGCAGACAACCCCATCACACCCCATCACACCATTCCATCCCCAGCTCACCCCAGCTTAATGTCACGAGCCCAACCAACCACACCATCCTGTCATAACACCACCCGCTAACCGCCCACCACTTCCAGTCACCCGGCTTCCCACCCCACCCGTCCCACCCCACCCCACCCCACCTTGGGTGTCGCGAATACGCGCAGCTGTGTGGCGCCCACGGTGGCCAGAATGCCCACCTCCGCCACCCCCACCAGGTCCCCCTTGGTCAGCACCGTGTCGCCCTGCCTGCGGTTGGTCGGTTGGTCGGTTGGCTGGTTTGTTGGTCGGTTAAGTGGTTGGCACTCTGGTGGGTGGTGGGTGGGTACCGCGCTGGACCACAACGGACCGGACCGGACCGGACCGAACCAGACCGGACCGGACCGAACCCAAGCAGCTTGAAAACCCCTTGACTCACATGATGTCCGACCCCACGGGCCGGATGTCCTGTCCGGGCTTGGCGGCCTTGCAGATGCGAACCCGCTTCTGCTCGCCCTCGCCGGGGGGGAGGGCCTGCAGCCAAGGTTAGAGCAGGGGCAGGGGGGCTGCGGTGGTGGGGGCCAGGACACGTGGACACATACCATCCTCCTGTGTCCTCCTCCATCCCTCATCTTTCCCCGCTCACCGTCCTTCATTTTGAACATCCATTACGCTACCGGTAGTCTCCCCGCCTCTCAACCCCGCACCCACTCCGGCCCACCTGCGTGTCCTCCACCTGAATCACCGCATCGGCACCCGGAGGCACCGGGGCGCCTGCGGGGTAAGGATGAAAGGAGTCCTGGTTCCAGGTTTTAGACACAGCACTCGGTCTCGCCAAGAAATCCTGAGTCCAGGTTTCGGACATGAAGCTCGGTCTTGCCGGCGCCAGCTGCATCCACACGCTTTGGGCATGCTGCGGGCGTGCGTCGCACGCGGGGGTGAAGGTCGTACGGCAGTACGACAGCTCTTACCGGTGGTGATGTACGCCACGGTGCCGAGCGTCACGGGGAGCTCGTCCATGTGGCCTGCACGTGACTCCCCGATCACGGGGTACTCCCCCTCGCCATCGCCCGCGATCACGGCGTAGCCGTCCTGTCAGGGCATCAAAGGTGAGATGTTGGGGCGCGATAACAATGTGTTGTAGCTGGCAAGGCGAGCCCCAACAAGGCGAGTGGGATTGTGTCAGGCGTGCGGGTGCTAGTAGCAGGCTCTCTGGAGGCGGGCTGGGCATGGCTGGACGGACCTTGATGGAAGCAGGGAAGGGCGGGAGGGAGTCGGGGGCGTGGACCTCCTCCGCCAGCACCCGGCCTGCCGTGACAGCCGAACAAATGAGAAGGATATCTTAGTACGTGTGGAGATCCAGTCAGGCCGGGGTAAGCAGCTGCACGGAACTCCAACAGGCAGAGCGAGAGGAGAGGTGCGGGGGGATGGAACGGCACGATGGATGGAAGCAGACTCACCAAGTGCGCCCGCCAGGCCCACGCTCACAGCTCCGAGAGGCCGCGTGTGCTCGAGTACGATATCCTGAGCCTCTGGAATGCTGATCATTTTGTAGGCCGCTGCGGCCATGATGCCCCGCGTCGTGTGGATGGGGCGCTCGCGCGTGGGGGGGCACGCAGGAGGCGAGACCTCTGGGCGATGGACTGAGTGCACCCAGTCCACGTTGACTTTGTGTCGGGAGCTCGGAACTGCTGCAGGTGCAGGGCGGAAAGGCCCAGGTCGCGTGTGCATGGGGCGCCGGTTCGTGCACTCTCGTCGAAGCCCCTCCCCTGCAAGCCCATTGCCATGTACCTTACCGCGACATAAACGTCCATTAAGCACACCGCATATTGACCCAACTGCGCGACGTTCGTCGCAAAGAGACCAAACCTTCGCGAGCACCGAACCCAGTCGGCGAAGTAGTTTCCCGGCAGCAGGCTCGTATCGCTGCGCATATCAGTAAACATATGGCTGACCCGCCGGAAGCGAGCAAGGAGGAGCTCTGCCTGCGCTGCCACCAGCAGCCCATTAAGTTCAGGGCATTTCCTTGCGGTCACAAGACTCTGTGCGGCACCTGCGCGGCCAGAGTAGCCACAGGTGAGGAGGGGTGCCGGGGACATGCCGGGAGGCTGACGGCGGCAGCGTTTGGGGACGCCCGGGACCCGTGCGTGAGCCGCATTTGTCGCGACGGCTAAGCCTCATAGCAGCGACACGGTCGTTACGGGCTGGGGCGCCGGTCCCGAAAGGCCGGGAGTTCCACACGCGCCGGAACCTCCCGGTCCCTCCTCTTTGACTTCCGGTCCCGATAGCCCACCGCCGAAGGCCCCGTTCCACAGGACGAGTAGCGAAGCTGTGTCCTTAGCTCTCGAGTCTCTCAGTGCTCCTGCGTGCCACCTCGACAGCTGCGGTCGCTTTCGCACCTTCTCCGTGCGAAAGCCCGACGCGTGCACCCTCGGCTGCCGTGCGCCTCGCGGGAGCCCTCCCTTGCATCCCTGACCTCGTCCCTACCCTTCCAGCCTCTCAACTGGCGTCTCTCTAACCGTTATTGCTCGGCTTTTGCTGCCCACCCCGCAGGCGGCAAGTGCTTCGTCTGCCACAAGTTCTTTGCCAAGCTCAAGCACATTCCGGGACCCGGCGAGGAGGAGGAAGAGGAGGAGGAGGAGCAGGTGAGGCCCCTCGCTACACACTCGGCGTGTCCTTGGGCCACTCCCGCGCTGCTGCGTACCCTGCTGACTGCTAGCTGCTCTGCCCAGGCCTGGGCACGCTCCCCACTGACAACCCACTTCCCGCTGTCCCCACTCCCCTCGTCCTCCGCCACCCCTCCCACAATCCTCCACCTCACCACCCTAGTCCTCAACCCACCACAACCCACATCGACCCACAACCCACATCGCCACCATATCAACCTCCCCTTAATCTTCCCTCTCTCAGGCCCCCACTGACGAAGACGACGACGAGGACGGCGAGGACGCCAACGGTTTCGGCGCCAAGCCGACGCAGTAGAGAGCTCGACGTGGTTCCGCCCTGTTGCTGAGCCGGGAGGGCAACAGGAGAAGAAGGAGCCCGAGGTGGTTCCGTGGGGAGGCTGCTACTGCTGGGGCGCAGAAACAAGGGGACAGCAGGGAAAGCCCAGGAAGCTCGTCGGGCCCCCACCCTGCAGCCCGCCCGTAGCCACCCGCTACGCGGGCTAGCCTGGGCAGCGAGGTAGCAAGGACAGCTCTGCGCTCCAGACGGAGCAGCCTATCAGGGCGGGGTAACGGCACATCTCGACAGTTCGGCACAGTAGGCGGCACGGTCTGTCAGGGCGGAGTACGACCGGTCCCGGCGATTATCGCCCAGCCGCCCTGCGGCCGAGTGTGGCTCGCGTTGCAGCGGGGCCCGCCCGGCCGGTCAGAAGAATGGAGCGCGGCGGGAGCCGTGGCGGCGACGGCGGCGGCGCCGTGGGCTCGCCAGGAAGGCGAAGCGGCGGGGCTGCGCCCGCCACGTGGCCAGCCTCTCCTCCCACAGGCCGCCGGGGTCTGGGAGGAGGCGCGGCGGGTGCAGTGGGAGGGGGAGGAGGAGGGGCCGTACGCCAGGAGGGCTCCGGCGGCGGCACGACTGTGCGCCTCCGCGGTACGGCAGTCTCCGCGGTCGCCTGCGCGGCGATCGCGGTGTCGTACCTGTCGTGGCGGCTGCCGGCGGGACGAGCGCCTCCGGGGCCGTTACGTAATGGCCCGGTGGCGGCGCTCGGGCATGTGGGTCGGGGCCTGGCGGCGGCACTGGGCTCTGTGCATCGCGGTCTCGGTGGCATCGGAGCCGTGCTCATACGCCGCAGCCGGGACGGCGATGGCGCCTCCACAGGCCCCATCTTTAGCGGAGGCGCTGGGCATTCGGTTCGCCGTGTCATGCTGCCGCCGCATCAGGCCACGTCAGCAGCGGACGCGGCGGCGGCGGCTGACGTGTCGCCGCCAGGGGACGCCATCGAGGTCCGCCTGGTGAGCCTGCCCGCGCTGACGCCCGCGGCGGCGGCGGCGGCGCTGGCAGGCTTGGCGGCGGCGGCAGACGACGGCGGTGACGGCGGCGCGGTGTTGGGTCTGGATGCAGAGTGGGAGACCGAGGTACTGCCGGGCGTGAGGCACCGGTGAGGCCGCGGCGGCGTGGGGTTGCGTCGTTAGGATTGCGCCCTTGTCGGCCATCGGGGCACACGAGTTTGGTGAGGGCGCGTGCCGACCATGGGATGGGGTTTCAGCATACGGTCTTGACGAGGGCCATTGGAACGCGGGAAGTGACTGGGACGTGGGAGAGTGTGGCCCTTGCTGGGGTCGAATTCCTTAGGGAGGAGTTCCAGACCCAGCCGTGGGTATGTGTAAGTGGAAGTGTGAGCATGTGCCAAGCGCTTTTAGGCCTCATCAGCCTCGAGACCCATGAGGCTCAGACGCTAACCTAGCAAGCAAGGCTGGGGTGCAATGGGAGACACGCTGTGTAGCCGACTCATCCTTGCCAAGCCCCGCTGCCGCTGTGCCTCCTCGCCGGTCGCCTGCCCGGCGGCTCGCCTCCACAGCTCCCCTGTCCTGCAGCTCTGAATCGCTGACCATTGACCACGCCCCGTTGACCGTTGACCGCAGCATCTCAGTGCTACAGCTCTCAACCGCCAACTGCTGCTGGGTGATCCAGACTGGCGGCGGCACGTACGCCTTGCCGCCGCCCGCCGACCCACATGACGCCCTGACAGCCTCATCCGCATCCACACCCTCCGTCGCCTCTGCATCTGCTGAGCCCACACGGGCCCACGCCGGACCCGACCAGGCCCAGGCGGGGCCCAGCCTGCCGGACTGCGTGGTGGCATTGCTCCAGGACCCCCGCGTCATCAAGGCGGGCGTGGGCATCCAGGAGGACGTACGGCGGCTGGAGCGGGACTTCGGGGTCCAGGTGGGGCCCAGACGGGGTCCACGGGGGGCCCAGACGGGGACCTGGCAGGCCCAACGGGGCATTTCGGGTGCTAACTGGGCCCTGGCATGTCCAACGGGGCATTACAGGCGGCGAGCCTTCCTTGTACTTCAAGATCCCTCCCAGTCTTAGCACCCTTGCCTCCTAATCACATGGCACGGCACACTCCTCTGCCATGTGATGGCACGGCATGGCATGGCATGGCAATCTCCCCCTGCCCCCCTGCCTTTGTCATCGTGAATTACCCCCCCAACTCTCTCATTCAAACCCCTTTCGCCGCCTCTTGGCTCCACCGCTGCAGGTCCGCGGGGCGGTGGACGTGCGCCTGGTGGCCCAGCGCGTGGCCCCGGCGGCGCTGGCGGCGGGCGGCAGCCTGGCGGCGCTGGCGGCGGCGCTGCTGGGGCGGGGCCTGGACAAGGGGCCGCAGCGGAGCCGCTGGGGGGCGCCGCGGCTGGAGGAGCGGCAGGCGAGGGAGGGGTGGGGCGAGGAGAAAGGGATGGAGGGGGAGGAAAGGGAGGGGAGGGTGGAGAAAGGAGGGAGGGGAGAGCGGCAAGGGCCGGGTGGGTACCACCGGGAGGAGCGGCGGGCGAGAAACTGCCCATCGCCCTTGTCCACAGCCTGTCTTCCGCCCTCACGCCCGCACAGATCGCCTACGCCGCCCACGACGCCTGGCTGGGCCGCGAGCTGCTCCTGGAGCTGTACCGCCGCCACGTAGCCGCCGCCGGGGCGACGGCAGCGGCGGCGGCGGTGGCAGCGGCGCCAGCGGTAGCGGCGGCGGCAATGGCTACTGCGACGGCTGCGGCGGCGGCGCCCCCGGCGGCGCCGGGCTTGCTGGCCTTCGCCGCGCCGTTCCGGGACGTCTTCACAGGCTTCAAAAACAATAAGCTCAAGCAGGCGCTGGGGGCGGCGGACGCAACGGCGGCGGCTCGGCTCGGCGGTAGCGTGCCGGGGGCAGGGGCAGGAGGGGGCGGCGGCGGAGGGGGCGGGGGCCGCGTGAAGCCGCTCAAGGAGCACTCCCTGCCCACGCGCAAGAGCGTGCTGTACGAGAACTGCCGCCTGCTGGTGAGTACGGATCTGTCGGCTGATTCAGCATCTCAATCCGACCCTCGATCTGGATCCTGGTCCAGGTTCCGATCCTGCGTGTCTGGTCTGCCACATTGCTCAGTTAAAGTTGTTCACCTTTGTGCTGAAGCAACCCTATCGGCCCGCCCGCGCAGGCCCCGGATGGTGCCGTACTGTGCACGTGCGGCGAGAAGAAGGTGGGAGCCGGCGGCGGCTGGTAGTGAAGGGCGGATAATCGATTGTGCTACACGCTTGGGAGCAACGGCTCCCTCTGATAGAGCAGGACAGTGGGCTAGAAGGTTCCGTGCCAGTGTGCTGGACGACCGCTTGCCCCGCTTCCCCTACCCTGCTTCCTTTCCTCTTCTCCCTAGGTACCGGGTGTCCGGTCCACTGCGCAACCACATCCCCCGCTTGCCCTGCCCTGCCTCCTTTCCTCTGCTCCAGGTGCGCTGGTACCTCTCCCGCGGCCTCGCGGACGTGGTGTCGGGGGGCCAGGGGGATGGCCCGCTGGTGGTGAAGCTGAAGTTCGAGCCGCGGGGCCGCGGGCACGCCGACGACCACTACTACCTGGTGAGGAGGGGGCGGGGGCAAGGGGGAAAGAGGTCGGGTTTGGGACGGGCAATGCACACACGTTCGTAGTCACCGCGCCTACGTTTCCCGGCCTTTACACAAGCAGCCCGAACACATGTTCGGGGCTTTCGTGCTCTCGGGCTCTTCCGGTTCCGGGGGGCATGGGTTCGGGCGTTGGGCGTCGGCAAACGTCATGTTATTGTCCGCCTTTCAGTGGTGCCAACCTGTCTATCCCCTAGTCGGCTCCCGACCCCTGTCCCCTCCGCCCGCCTCCACCCTGGCACCCGCATGGCCCCCTCAGGCCGACAAGCAAAACCGCTGCTGCGTGTGCGGCGCGGGGGGCGAGTACCTGAGGCACAGCGTGGTGCCCCACTGCTACCGCCAGTGGTGGGTCCGGGGCTGTGGCGAGGGGCGAGGAAGAGACGCTCACGCTCAATGAGATGCCGCTTCGGGTCCCCTCCCCTCAGTGCCCTACCGGTATTTGCGCCCAGCAAGGGTACGGCATCACGTGTACCGCACGGCCCTCGCAGGTTCCCCGTGACGATGAAGAGCCACCTGTCGCACGACATCGTACTCATGTGCCCGCCCTGCCACAAGGTCAGACCTGGGCGTGTAACTCGGAGGCAGGGAATCATCGAAGGGCAGGGGGGAACGTGTTGCCGCGGGTCTTGGCCTGCTCTACGAACGCCGGCTTGGACCTTGGGCGCTCTCCCGCCAGCCCTCCTTCGTGTGCAACGAGGGTCGGACGCAAGGGTCTGGCTGTGTGGGCGTGAGCTGCGCCCCTGCCCTGCCCTCGTCTCACCGCTGCCCCTCTTCAATGACTACCACCTTCCGACCGCCCTCTCCCCAGGCCTGCGGGGCGGCCGACCAGCGCCGCATGGCTGACCTGGGGCGGCGGTACGGCGCACCGCTGGCCGCAGCCAGCGCGGCCAAGGTGGGCTGGCGTTCCGGCCATGTGGGGGCTGGTCGGGAGGGTAAAGTATCTTCGTGGGCCTCCCTAGAAGGCTGATGGACGACACGCGTCTCTCGAGGGCTGGTCGTCATTGTGGTCCTCACGGTCTTGCCTGCTGATGGCGTTTGGTCGCACCCCTCTGACCCCAGGTGCGCCGCGATTCCGTGCTCGACAAGGTCCGGAGCGCGGGCCGGGCCCTTGCCAACCCCAAGGTACGTGCGTGCGCTAGCGGGCTTGGGGACGGAGCGGGCCGTCCCAAATGCACCCTTCCCTTCGCTGCATGGCACTTCTGCCTTCGCACTGCCTCCGGCAGGCAGCTGCCCTGCACGCGCTGCCGACCCGCACACTGACCCCATCGCACTCGCCCTCCATTTCCGCTCCCGACCCCTCGAAAGGTCACCATCCCGGCCCCCCGCCGCGCCGAGCTGGAGGCCGTCGTGATGGCTCACTTCGATGTGGACCAGCTGACAGCGGAGCACGTGGCGGCGGCATGCCAGGTGGAGCCACGATCAGAGGACGAGAACTGGTGGGGCGGGGCGTGGTTTGGGACGGGCTGAAGGGCAGGGCGGGCGTTGGAAGCTGGAATGGGGAGAGGCTTCGGCCTTTCGGATTGGGAAGGGCTCAAGGGGGCGGGGGCTCGTATTGCTTCAGACTCTGTGAACCGAAGAACCGAAGAGGCCGGCCTCGTCGAGGTTGTGGTCACAGGAAACCCTGCATTACCGTGCGGAATTGCCGTTGGGTTTTTTGACCGCCCAGGACCCAACCTTCCCTTGATCAACTTATGTTGCCGTGCCCGGTCATCATAGATTTGCTGTGGAACATTCCATCTCCCCACCGCAGGCAGGGCCACGCCGAGGCGGTGGTCAAGGCTGTGCAAGCTGAGGGCGGGCGCGGCGCCGTTGAAGCCTTCATCCGGGGCTGGCGGCAGCACTTTCTGGACGCCATGGCACCCAACTGCATGCCTCCGCACTGGCGCGTTGACGCCCGCGTGGCCAACAGCGCGGATCCAGAACCGGAACCGGACTCGGGCCCGGGTCAGGATCTGGAGCCGGACCTGGATCTGGATTCGGAGCCAGGCACGGAGGCGGAGGCGGAGGTCGAGGGATGAGCTGGGATCGGATGAGGCGCAGGGTGGGCAGAGGATGTGTGGACGGAGTAGGGCGCGAGGAGGCGGGTTGGGCGATGGGGTGGATGGGGTGGCAGGCGTGATCGGGCGCCGTCGTCGGGTTAGGACGTGAGCTGCACCTGGAACCAGTGAGTTGCGCAGCAATCGGGGATTGCCGCCTTTCTGGGGCCGGGATGCCAGGTGGGTGGGCCAAGCCGTGAAGCCGGTGGATTGCAGTAGCTCTGGCGTGCTGTGACTTCTCTGAAATGCGTATCAGGAGGTCCACGTTGGTTGCGCCTCCACCAGCCTGCATGCCGTGGTGCGGCGGGCTGGTGGTGGTGAAGCGTCGAGGGCTCCACCAGAGGAGACTCTCCCCAGGGCCGTGGAGCCACACTCGAACATTGGACCCCTTGTAACTTGTAAGGGACCACGGGGCTCAGCCCATTCCCTGCCTTTGGGCAGACCCGCGACAGGAGGGCGCAGCAGCTGGGGGGTCTGTGCTCGCAGGGGCCATGCAGCGTAGTCAGGACGGTGAGGGGGGATTCTGTGCTCGCAGGGGCCGTGCAGCGTAGTCAGGACGATGACGAAAGGGGATGCAGCTGAGCGCGTCGATGTAGCAGCTGCCGCAATGCGCGGGGAGGAAGGTAGGTGCCAGCAATGCTCATCGCCGAGGCGGGGGCTACCCTAGGGACAACCTTTTCGCGGTTGGGGCACAAACGCGCCAGACGACAAGGGTGGCTGCCCGATGGCAGGAAAAGGGCTGAGCCCCGTGGTCCCCCCCAGGGGGCCCAATGTCTGGCTCCGTACAGCCCTCAACCCTCTCCACCACCAGCCCGCACCACGGCACTCGGGCTCGCACCCGGCCATTAATCCGTTGGAACCCCGCCCTACACGAGGTGGTGCGCTCGTCAGGCGTCTACTCGCCTCGGCCTGGACATAGCCGGCCGGACCCACCCGCAGTTTTGGGGCTGAGCCGCCGCCGTTAGGCTCTTCGGGCGGCGAAGCCCCCTGGGATTACCCCGTGTCGGTGTCCGTCCGTCCGTCCGTCCGTCCGTGCCTGCGTCACGCAAGAACCTGCTTTTCACGCCTAGCCCGCGATGCCACAAGCTTCAGTTCCCTTATCCCTATCGCTTGCAACTGAGAACAGGGAAACACTTTCGACCACGCTCCAACATGCCGGCGACATCTCTGGGAGCTCAACCTCCAGGCGCGTACTCAATCAGAGTGTGTTGCTAGCTAACCTTGCACAATTCTCAGAGGGCAGTCCGTACCTGAAGCGACCTTGCGCCGCCCGTTGCTCCGCAAAAGAAAGGCCAAAAAGAGGGGGCCCAGAAATCCCCAGGGGTAATTTGGTCCGGCAGCTTCCGGCTTGAAGGTGCTTTGGGGTACAGGTTCCCAGTACCCAGTGGGCTGCCAAGGAACAGCATCCAGCCGGGGTGTGGTGGGCAAGTTGTGAACACACACAACGGCAACGGACAGCGCGGAGTTGCAAGCGGGTGGAGATGCGAGGCGTGACGGCAAGGTCAATTCGGGCAGCCCGGTTACACATGGGGGCTCTCGCTGCAGGGCAGGTCGCCGAAGTCCGCATTTCGACCCTCCTCGCGAATTCCCGAGTGGTTGGGAAAGGTGAGGCTGGGAAGCGGTACCGTGTGGTTGCGGATAGCGGCACCGCGCCAGTCTTTAGCGTGGCCAGGGGGTGGGGTAAGGGTGAGGTGACCGACATAGTTAGCGGCTCCCGCAAGCGGGGCACGCCAACAGAAATCCCATGGCCTATCTCGAGGGGTGCACGTTGCACTGACCCCATGGCCCATCACCAGGTATCCACTGCCACGCGCAACACCCCAGCCACCCGCCCTTCTTCACGAGTCGCCTTGAACGCCCGCCCCACCCCCTATGAACAATCCCAATGCTCCCTCACTCTTTCCGCCCTTATCCACGTGCCCCCCTCCCTTCACTCCGGGGAGGAATGTTTGGGCTTTAGCGCGCCGTCCGCATCCCGGCTAATGCCGCGCCATCGCACAAGCGATCACCCACGCAGTCCGGTGTGAACGAGTCCCTAGGGGCCTGCAATGACGGGGCAGTAGCCCTGGCTTACCCGATTGGAGGGGGCTGCTGGGGGCAGCGGGTTCGTGTCCGCCGTGGGAGAGCTTTCAGGGCCTCCACTCCCGCATGCGCCTCCAACCCCCGCCACACACGTGCTGACACACAATATAACGCCACGCCCACCGACTCGCACAATGCGCCTCTATAGTGCCCAGCCGGATGCTGGCCCAGCGCCTCCCCAGCATCGCACGCCCAGCACAGGGCTCGAGCGCTTAGCATAGCACACCACATCACGCCGCGCCGAGCAGCACGGGCGGCAGCCCATCGAACACGAGCTGCGCCACGTCCTGCCGCTCGGCCTTAACCGAAACGTTCACGCCGCCAGCGCAGGCCACTAACTTGAGCTCCAGCAGCACCTGCGGTTGACAAATGGGGGTTGGTCAGTTGGTGTTTGGCGCAATTGGTGGCCAGCTCTGGTTGGTAGGCAAATGACCATGACCGACCCAGCCTGCCCCCGCTCACCTGCCCCACGCCTCCTGCCGTGATCCGGCACGTGGCGTAGATGGCGTCCTGACCCGTTGCAGGGACCTGCAGGTGATCGGAAGAATCCACGTGAAAGAATATGCAAAGGTGTTGCTAGGGGTCAACGACGGTAGAATGGGGCGAGACTGGCCAAGACGATGGGGAGCGGAGCGAGGTAAGGGTCAGGGACAGGCATGGACCCTGTCTCAATGACCGCACGCATTCATGGCGGTTGGACCAGGCGACAAGTCAGATGAGAAGCTGTTGCACGGCGGTTTGCGCCACCTGGCATTCAGAGCAGAGGACGGGCAGGGCGGCGAGGTGCGCGAACTTGCATGGTTAAGGGCGGGAAGTGAGTAGACCAAGCAAGGCGGGACCCAGCCCCACCTGGCAGTGCGCGAGGACGAATAGGTTGGCTGCGCCCAGGCGCTCCTTGGCCACGTCAGCGGAGGGCACGGCCAGGGGCAGGCGCGCGGAGGCCTCGGGCGGGAGCGCCTGCAGCGGAGAGGGGGTGGTGGTGGTGCCGGGAAAGCTGTGTCAGGGGGTACTAGGTACTAGGCCTCGGTGGGATGAAGGCCCAGGGGCACAGCCGCACGTCGCGAGGCCGTCTTCATCCCATGCTTGAAGGACACTGTGTGCGTTTTGGAAAAGCAGCGGTTGGAACGGTTGCAAGAGCGGTTGGTTTCCCACCTTCCACGCCGCCAGGAAGTCGGCCGCCTCCATGCTGCCCGCCTCCTCGGTCAGCGCCGACAGCGGTACGGCATCGTTGAAGTACAGCACGCCAACCTCAGGACGGACACACGTGCAAGGCGGTAAGCGTGCTCGTCCTGGGGATCGAGTCCTGGAAACTTTTTCTCGGGGGTACTGCCAGGAATCCAGGACCCAGGGCCCCGCCCTCCCGACCTTGACAGCCCTAGTATAGAGGTTGAGGTGTACGGGCATGCCACAGCACGCCCAGCAGGACTCTCTGCTCGACTCCAGCCCAATCGCAGTTTCGTCCCACCTCCCCACGAAGCTGCTGCTCGACATTGCACCTTACAACGACCCCCCAACCCCTTTCCCAAGCTCCAGAACAGTGGGCCCTGGGAAGCGCCAGTGCGCGTACCTGCGTGGTCCGTTGCGCCACCTGCAGACCTGTGCTGAGTGGAGGCGGGGTAACCTGGTGGGCGGAGCGGAGGCGGGGCGGGTCAGAGCTCAAGAACGGTGGGAAGTCGAGAGTCCGATCATGTCCCGCTGGGAACCCTCGTGCCCAGCGAAGTGTACACGTGCCCCTACCATGCCCGGCCGGGAACCCCGTCGATGAGGAGCGGCACCCGGACCGCTGCCACGGAGCCCGGCGGGACGGCGCCGCCGGGCGTGGGAATGGCCAGGACCTGGCAGGGGTGAGGTGGGGGGTAGGGGCTTGCACCGGGCGCGGAGCACGGCACTAAACTGCCCCTTCCATTGTCCACAGCTCTGCTAGCCTCACAGTACACGCCCACCCAGACGCACCTGGCTTGTCGGCCCCAGGCCGAAGCTGTTGCGGTTTGTCTGGATCATGAGACCATCCACCAGAGCCATCTGGCGGTTGGCGGTTAGGGAAGGCGGATAGAGCGGTCAGTGCTCCCGCAAAGGTCGGTCTTCTGAAACACGCCTGCCATCGTACCTGCCCATTGGGTCCGGCAGCTCAACCCTTTCCCCTCCACCGATCACCACAGTATTCCAAGTACCAGCAAACCCCAATCGGCACCTGGCAGGCCCCTCTCCGTCCCCCCGATGCCTCACCGTGTCGTTTCGGAGCGCCAGTTGGTACACGATCTGCCCCTGAGGGTGGGGGGTTGCAAAAGATGGGGGCAAGCTTAATCGAGCTAAGCTGGAACACACATCGTCAAGCCCAGGGTGTTTGCTAGCGGCAGACGCGTACCGACCATGAGCCTCGCAGACGCAGTTAAGCAGGCGCGGCGACAGGCGGGGCAGGTGTTTGCGAGGACTTGCCTGTACCGACACGCCCCCGGGGTTGGCCAGGAGAGTGGGAAGCTGTGAGAGCGCCGCGGGGGACATCCCGGCACCCGCCACCGGCGCCGCGCTGCCGCCAGACAGACTGGCGGCGGGGGACGGACCGGACAGCGCGGCGAAGGGGTCTGCCTGCCCCTTCTCCTTGAAACCGAACGCATGCTCTCCTACTAGCCCCAAGCTCGGCAGGCTCCTCACGCGGGCCCCTAGCTTCCCATCCCGGCCTCACGCCTCACCTCCCCCCATGTCCAGGCTCCCCAGCGCCCCGAGCAGGTCGTCCAGCCCCCGGGGCGCGGCGGGTGCCACGGCTGCGGCGGCTGCGGGAGGGGCGCACGGAACGTCGTCAGCTTCACGACCCGACGGTCAACAGCGCGGTGGCGGGCGCAACAGCGTCAGCGCCAAAGGGCCGGGGCGGTGATTGGGGTCAGGCATCAGGGGCTCAGCCGCCCAATCCAGATCCAGATGGCGGCGGCAGCTTCGGTCACGACCCATTCGAGTCACGTCTGATGCAGACTGACTGTCACGCTTGACACAACACTCTACTCTGCCGGCCACGGCGCACCTGGAGCTGCGGGCATGGGCGTGGGGTCGCTCATGTCGAGCAGGTCGCGCACGGAGGAGGCAGCGGCGGCGGCGGCGGCGCCCGCTACGGCCGCCGCGTTGTTGTCCGAAACCATGGCGCCCGGCACCGAGCCGTCCTCCTCCTGTGGCGGCGAATGGGCATGCTTTGATTAATCTGCCGTACGACAGGCTGTAAAAAAACTACTGCAACAGCGCCCTCAGGTGTAGGGCATGGAGCCATCATTCTTCACCCAAGCCCCAGCACCTCTGCCCCAGCCTTAGACATCCCTACTTGTGTGCCGTGGCCTCTACCTCAGCCCGAGCCCCACCTCAGAAGCCGCTCGCGTACCCTTCCAGCTCCCATCCCACCCGATCCCAGCCCCTGGCCACCCATCCACCTCGAACTTGCGCGCCCCCAGCTCGTCCGCCCGCGTCACCGCCAGGCGCTGCCGGGACACAAAGGTCTCGGGCGGGCGGTGGTAGACAGCGGCCACCGTGGCAAGGTAGCGGGACACCAGCGCCTGTGTACGGCAGCGTACGGCAGTGGACAGGGTAAGTTGTAAGGGAGCAAGCAGGCCCGGGCGCCCTCCGGAAACTGGCACCAGGTCGGCCGGGTCTGGCTTCATGCAGGGGAGGCAAGCCCCTTCAGATCTGCCTACCTAACTTCTTCAGGCCTAGCTACCGCACATACTTTTCCCCTTCCTCCCCACCACCACCATCAGTCTCCACCATCAGTCTCCACCATCATCTGTCAGTGCGGCCCCCATCCCCCCCGGCCCCCCCCGCCCCACCTCGAGCAGCGACGGGTCCAGCGATAACGAGTCGTCCGCGATGACGAGATGCTTCTCCGCCAGCACCACGTCCTTGGCGGCCTGGGGGGGAGAGATGGGGGGGAGAGGTGGGGAGGAGGTAGGGCAAAAAGCCAAGATGGTACGTCCGCAACCCCCAAACGTGGGCCCAGGCCCTCACCTCACGGTGGTGGACAGGCGCCCAGCTTACCACCTCAACGCGAGCCCAAGGCCAGTCAGCACCCCCCGGGCCCTCACCTCACGGTGGTGGACAGCAGGCGCCAGTAGATGTAGGCGCGGTCGCGGAGATCGGGTTGTCGGTCTCGGTGGTGGCGAGCGACAGCACCGCACTGATCATCTTCTGGGCGGACTCGGTGCGCTTTTTTGAGGAACAGCTTGACCGTGGCCGTGAGCAGCTGCAGCTGGACCTGCCGGGGGTGCGGACGGGGGAGAGAAGAGGAGGGACAGCTTGGTTACGGCTTGGTTACGGCTTGGTTACGGCTTGCTAGCCGTTCCCCGACACCCGCACCACCACCCCCAGCCACCCCCAACAACGCCCTTCAGCCATCAACCCCAACACCCCCAACCCGCAGCCCTCACGAGCAAACGCAACCCAACCCCCGCGACCACCCAACGCACCATGCTGGTCTCCTCGGGGAAGGTCTCCCCCCGTAACCCGCTCCAGAGCGCGCCTCAAGCCCCGTGCCCCAGCCCTTAGGTCAAGCAGCCCGCTCCCACCCCATCATGCTGGTCTCCTCCGGAAATGTCTCCAGGAAGGCCTCGGGCAGCTCGTCCGCGTTGTCGATGCGCTCCGCGTACTCGCCGATGATCCACACCATGCTGCTCTTGGCCTCGGGCTCGTCCAGGCTGCAATTACGGCAGCGTACGGCAAGGGGGCGTACGGCAGTACGGCATCGGACAAGAGCAGCCAAGAGCGCTCCACGGAGTGAGAAGTTGCGCTCGTGGCAGCACACGGGCCGGGCCGAGCCGCGCATGTGCCTCAGCCCCATCCCACCGTGTCCTCCAGCAGTGACCCTCCGTAGCCCAAGGCGCGTATCCCCCCCGCCCTCCACACCCAACACACCCACCCACCTGTCCAGGTTGTCGCACAGGGTGGCGACGATGGAATCGTACTGGTTGGGGTAGCGCCGGAAGATGTCCTGGGGGGTGAGGTGGGTGGGTGGGTGGGTGGGTGCAAGTGAGAGTGGGTTCAGCGGCAGGGGCAGGGGCAACATTAGGTCGTGCAGGTCCCCCGAGCCCGGAGGTGAGCGCAGCGCGTCACCGAAGCTCCCGACACAGCCCCTTCCATGCACTCCCTATGATGTATCCCTAACCACGACCATCCGTCACCTGGACAACCCCCCACCTTGGTCTGGATGAGCTCCAGCAGCACGGAAGCTCCCCACACAGCCCCGTCCATGCCCTTCCTACAAACTATCCCTCAAAACGCCACTCCTTCCCCTCGCTTGCCCCCCATCCTCCCCCACCTTGGTCTGGATGAGCTCCAGCAGCCACCCCATCCTCTCCCTCCCCCCCCACCCTCCCCCACCTTGGTCTGGATGAGCTCCAGCAGCCACCCCATCCTCTCCCTCCCCCTCCACCCCCCCCCCCACCTTGGTCTGGATGAGCTCCAGCAGCCACCCCATCCTCAACAACCTAGTCAAGGCAAAGGGTAAGAACACTTATCCTCAACAACCTAGTCAAGGCACGCGGGTGCGTGTGAGCAACGCCGAAGCAACACCCACCCGCCCTAACCCCACAGTACCTCGTGATGCCCACGAGGAGCTGTGACACTCCGAACCTCATGCGCGAATGCGGTCCCTTTATCCCTCTATTCACCTAACAGAGGTGCCCCCGAACGCGGTCTTGACCACCCTCACCTCATCCCTTGAGCTCCTCCGGTTGTGTGACCAGCTCTCACAAAGAACGTCATGAACGTGTCGTCCGAGCAGGCCTCTGCGTCCTCTGACAGCCGCTGCATCCGCTCCTTGAGGCTGCGTCGCACATCCACCGGCAGCGCAGGCGGGTTTTGCTGAAACCATGGCTGCGGCAGCTGTTGCTGCGACTCGTAGCTCACCAGGTCCGTCACGGCCACAATATGCTGCGCCTGCATGAAAAGCAGTCGCGGCGCTGCTAAGCGCAGCAACGTGGCACGGGGATCAGGGGCCCAGAGCTGGGGAAGCGGCCTGTCGCAGAAGTATACCAGCTGGGGTGCGTGGCTGCGTGGCTGCGTGGCTGTGTGCGGAGGCGGGCTGCTTCACGCGTCCGCAATAGCAGCGAAAGCCCGGAGGGGGGCGTCTCCCGCGGGCGCTCCGGGGAACCGAGCCTGCGCGGCAGCGTGGGGTGCGGCAGCGCCGTGTCGGGTGCGGTGCAGGCAAAGAGCGCCCGCATGGCGATAACCCCAGTGCAATCATACCTGGTACACTGGCTGCACGTGGAGAACGCACATTAAGCGCAGGTGGAGACTAGGTGCTACAATAAGCAAAGGAAAGCTAGCTGGGCGCGTTCGCTTGGAGGTTTGGAATGGCTTGAGGTTGGCCGGGTCGAGTTAGCTATACAACCTTCCAGCGAAGTTTGGCAGGCGGATTGCGCAATCCTCCGGGGTCCTCGCAAGCCCGAACGCGGGGTCCGGCTCCCCGACTTCCGCTCCGGGATGTTGCGCGAACCAGTATGGCTTGAAGTGCCCATCCGCTGTTCTTGTCCCTCTCATGACTGTTGCTGCTCACAGCGGTAACCTCCCGGTCCTCGTTGGACAAGTTTGGCTAAGTAAACCCAAAGTCTTGCGCTCAAATCGGCATGCCGCGTCGCGAGCTCGCTCCAAGCTCTGGCGTCTCACCCTGCGGCCCCTGTGCAGCACAGGAGGCCTAGTCCCCAGCCCAGAACACAGCAGCAGCCAGGCCCTGCCGTACAACTTGGGTTCTTGCGGGCCCTCGGCGGGGCGGCGGGAAGCAAATAGAAGACGTGCACGTTCACATTTGCATAGATATATGGAAGAAATTCAAGTCACTTGCCGAGGACGAAGGCCTAGAGCTTCTTCACTATCGCGAAAGCGGGCACGCTGTTTACGGCGACCGAACGTGCAAACACTACTTGTGTACTGACCACGGACGTGGCAAGCCAGTGCCGTTTTACGTCCTCAAGCATTTGCGGAGTGTGGCCGCACAAATTGCGACGTGCAAAGCCTCAGGGCCCTGCTCCCACCAGAACCAGGCCCAGCAGCAGCAGCAGCAGCAGCAGCAGTAGCGGGTCGCAGGCGCGTTCGGGCCGTTCGGGCGCTTCGCTTCGTCAGCAGCGTTCGTCGACGTATCTCGCACAGGAATGAAGAAGGTGTCCTACTTTGCTGTGCACTTTGTATTTCGGCTCCGAATGGAACGAGATCTGGGTTCCCGACGTCGGCGGGGCGTGCGTCAAGGCATCCAGCAGTGATGAGGCCATGGCGGATATCACATCTCAGCTGGAGGCGTGTCTGGAGGATTACACCGACACCGGCAGGGGTTTTCCCCCCGCGTCCGACGAGGCGGACGCCGTGGTCAAGGCCGTGGACATACTGAAGGACTTCCAGGTCGAGATGCCGGGAGTGTACCCCCAGCCCTCGGCCCAGCATGTGGTGATCGTCACGTGCGACCTGACGGACGGCCGCGGCAGGTGGGGCGGGGGCGGGGGCTTTGGGCGGGGGTGGGGGCGCCGGACTTCAAAGCTGTGTCCTTACGCCGGCCCTTTCGCGGTGTTTAGAATGCGCACCCAACCCTTTCACGTGATTGCATGCCCTGCTGCGCAGCGCCAGCGTGCCGAGCGGCCCCGACAAGGGCAAGCACCAGCCCATCTGCGCGTAAGGTATGGCGAATGCAGGCGAAGGGGTTGGGGTATATGATGATGCAATGTAGCTCGAAGTGGGACAGGGACAGGATGCGGTCTTGCATCTGCATCACGTATTAACAGCCGCTCCCTGATCGTCCTTGCGCGCAGGTGCGGATAGTGATGCGGGTGGCCTGAATGGCTGCAGTTGCGGCGGCGGCGGCCTGGGGCCTGGCGGCAGTTGTGCGGACGTATGGAGCCACGTGGAGGTGGAGGTGGAAAGCGTGGAGGTGCCCCAGAAGCCGCGGCGGCGCCTAGGCCTACGGTAGTAGCTGCTTGCGGGCATCCTAGCTGGCGGTCTGCGGGCGAGCAGAGCATGCGATGGGCAGCAGCATGACTGCAGGAGTTGTTCGGCTGCTGGGCTGACTGAATGGACACGCGGCGTGCAGTGCCTGCTCAAACTCACCCGGGCTACATCTAGGAGATGAGGAAGTTTGATGCCCGTGGCTCAGACGGTAGACATGGTGGGGCGCAGCCCGCTGTTCCGTGCTTCACAGGGGACCTTGTCACCTTCACAGGATGTTGCTAGGATTTGTGCTAGAATTAGATATTCATGACAGCGTGGGCACCACTGAGTCGTCACAGAGTTTTTGGGCTGAGCCGCCGCAGTTAGGCTCTTCGGGCGGCGAAGCCCCCTGGGATTACCCCGTGTCTGTGTCCGTCCGTCCGTCCGTGCCTGCGTCACGCAAGAACCTGCGATTCACGCCTAGCCCGCGATGCCACAAGCTTCAGTTCCCTTATCCCTATCGCTTGCAACTGAGAACAGGGAAACACTTTCGACCACGCTCCAACATGCCGGCGACATGTCTGGGAGCTCAACCTCCACGCGCGTACTCAGTCAGAGTGTGTTGCTAGCTAACCTTGAACAATTCTCAGAGGGCAGTCCGTACCTGAAGCGACCTTGGGGTACAGGTTCCCAGTACCCAGTGGGCTGCCAAGGAACAGCATCCAGCCGGGTTGTGGTGGGCAAGTTGTGAACACCAGTGCTGGTATCTTACCCGCCGCACCCACCAAGCTCTGCAAGAACGGCCCCCCCCGAAAGGCTCGTTTCCTTCTTGCCATGAGCAAGAACGGACCTCTCAACAAGGCCGTTCCGTTCTTGTTCTTGGCTGGCCGCAAGCAGCCCCCACGCCCTACGCAGCCCCACGTCCCTCTGCTCCCTCATGCAACCTCACCCCGCATTGCGGCTAGGGCCTGCATGTCCCAAAGTCCCTTGCCCGACGGCTGGACCGCACGCAGCCCTCACACTCCTCAAAGCCTTCTGTACCCAGTGCAGCCCCACCCAGCATCCCGGCTGGGGCCCCGTGGGTTCCCACGCTCTTCCCCTACGGCTTAGCCCTGCGCTTCTGCTGCATCCGTACCCCACGTCCTGGCTTGGGCAAGATTGGTGACCTGTCAAGACCCCAAAACCTTCTTGCCTAGGAGAAAGAACGGGTGGCTGGAAACGGCTGAACCGTCCAAAGCGTGGCAAGAACGGGTGCCAGTTTTGCGCTTTTGCCCAATCCGCTCTTGAAAATAAGAGCCGAAAAGAGCGAAAAGAAGAAGATACCAGCACTGGTGAACACACACAACGGCAACGGACAGCGCGGAGTTGCAAGCAGGTGGAGATGCGAGGCGTGACGGCAAGGTCTATATGCGGTGTGCAACTGCGGCAGTGGAGGACGGTCCACTCCGGTTGGCGCCTAGGGCGGCCGCGTGTCCCCCTTTAAAGTCGGCTGCACTAGGGTCATATGCATATACGGAGGCTTTGTAGGGGGCCGGGGCTGCGGTTTGTGGACACTCGAGCACACATCGTCGCGGGACATGCCGACTGGGACATGCCGACTTGCCGACTGCCGAGTTGGCGCCCAGATGCCCTCGCGGTGGCTTTCTCATGCATGTTCTCACTTCGGTTGGCTTGCCTCAGACTCCGCTCGGCAATAGTATGAGATCGTAGGAATTTGAAGCGTCGCTGACGCCTGAGGCGCCCCCGCCGCCAGACAGTGCCCCAGCGTAGAAGCAGAGTGCGGCCTGATCAACCCGGGGGCCCCCAGGGGCCGCGGGGAGCCCTGGCCGCTCGTGCCACGCATGCTGCATTAGGCCTGTCACCTACATGATGCGCGTCGTCGCGTGCAGCGCGGCGGGGTGCACGTGCCGTGCCGCGGCTCAGCGGCCACGCTGCCTCCCTCCCCCCGCAGCCCCCTGCGCCGCCCGCGACCCACCGGCGACCCACCGGCCATGCACACCCAACCCCAAGTCCCGCTCGCCAAAGAAGGGGGGCAAGCCCGGACTGCTGCGCAGCTCAGTGGTTTAGACTGCGAACCGAAGCACAGAGGCCGGCCTCGTCGAGGCTGTGGTCACAGGAAACCCTGTATTGCCGCGCGGCGCCGTTGAAGCCTTCATCCGGGGCTGGCGGCAGCACTTTCTGGACGCCATGGCACCCACCTGCATGCCTCCGCACTGGCGCGTTGACGCCCACGTGGCCAACAGCGCGGATCTAGAACCGGAACCGGGCTCCGGCCCGGGTCAGGATCTGGAGCCGGACCTGGATCTGGATTCGGAGCCAGGCACGGAGGCGGAGGCGGAGCCCGCGGAGGTCGAGGGATGAGCTGGGATCGGATGGGGCGCAGGGTGGGAAGAGGATGTGTGGACTGAGAAGGGCGCGAGGAGGCGGATTGGGCGATGGGTTGGATGGGTTGGCAGGCGTGATCGAGCGCCGTTGTGAGGTGGGAACGTGAGGTGCACCTAGAACCACTGAGCTGCGCAGCAATCGGGGATTGCCGCCTTTCTGTGGGGGGGGATGCCAGGTTGGGTGGGCCAAGCCGGTGGATTGCAGTAGCTCCGGCGTGCTGCGATTATTCGGTAATGCGTGTCAGGAGGTCCGCGTTGGTTGCGACTCTACCAGCCTGCAATCCCTGCATGCCGTGGTGCGGCGGGCTGGCGGTGGAGAAGAGTTGAGGGCTACACCAGGGGAGACTCTGCCCTGGGCAGCTGGGCTCCGCGGAGCCACAGTCGAACATTGGACCCCTTGTGGGGATCTATGTTCGCAGGGGCCGTGCAGCGTAGTCCGGATGACGACGAAGAGCGGAAGAGGGAGAGAGTCCCCTGGTGTAGCCCTCAACTCTTCTCCCCTGGCTGAACGTAACTGGGCTGTGCGCAACGCAACAGAAAGAGGGAGAGAGCCCCTGGTGGGTGACCACGGGGCTCAGCCCATTTCCTGCCATTGGGTAGACCCGCGCCAGGAGGGCGCAGCAGCTGCTTCCGGTGTTAAGGGCGAACGGGGCCAAAGCACGAGTCCATCTGAAGTTGTGGACGGGCTGAGCCGAGCTGTGGACGTGTGAAGGGACAGAAGGACCCGAGGAGGAGCGGTGGCGGCGTTATTATAGACAATGGGGCGTAGTGCCGCGGTGGCGGCGGTTGGAGGAGAACATGGACAGCTGCGAAACTCAAGCATACAGCATGGCAGGGAGGAGGAGGCGCAGCCGCCGAGGGAGGGGAGGGGCATGGGCTCGCAAGGACCATACAGTGTACCCAAGACGACAGATCCGGCGGGGCCCACAGGCAAGGGGGCTCGTCGCGGAGCCAAAAGCGTGCAGGGTGCGGTCTGACTCGTGGGCCGAGCCCCGTTTCAGCGAACGCGCGTTGAAACGGGACAGCCCGTCCAGCCAATCCACCTGGCATCCCATAGGTGAGGCGCCCGGGCGGAACTACTTAGGCAACTGGGCGCCCTTCGCGGTCGCGACCCGGTGTGCGTGGCGGAATGCGGGTAGTACCGCACGAACTAAACAGGTGTTCGGCCCAATCACCTAAGGCAACCTGATGCTAGTTTGGCCATCCATACCCCGGCGTGGTGTCGGCCGCGCTCGCTCCCTCGCCCACGTATCCACGCAAGCTCCGAAGCACGCGATTCTGCAGCACTGCAGCATGGTTCTGCACTCACCACTTCAGCAGCCTCTGCCAGACCGCCAGCCTCTAGGGGGCACTGGATATGCTGCTGGCAGCAGCGGACCGGTATGAGCCCGGGTGTGTGGGCCCTGCAAGACTGTGCAAGCCGGCAGCGGGCTCGCTTTGCGCCACAGCATGCCACAGCATGCTACCGGCATCCTGGAGGAGCAAAGCGCATGAGGATGGTGCAGCGGCGTGGACTTCGCGTTGTCGCGGTCTTTTGTGCCTGTCTGCTCTTCCTGAGCGTCGGGTGCGCGGCGCCCAACGGGAGCGATTACAGGTAATCGTGTAGCTTGAGGGGAAGCTCTGTGAAAAATCGGCTCAGTCTTTGGCGCGTCTTGTGCAAAGGGATTTTCCGCTGACCTCCGCAGAAACGCGTTGCTCGACCTGTTTCTTCGTGCCGGGCCCTGGACGGAGCTGTCGGCTACCTGGGGATACTCGGACAACGTATGCGACTGGAAAGGTGTGGCCGGGCCCCGGCCTCGGGAGGCGTGCCTTGCCCGGCCCGGGTGCCCGACCGCGCGTCCCCAGCTTTGACTCGCCTCTCCCTGCTCCCCTCACTCTCCTCACCCTGTCCCGCTCCTGCTCCGGCTGCAGGCGTGGAGTGCTGCGTGGCGGCTGGCAGCAGCGGCAATGGCTCCGCGGGCGGGTCAAGCCTTACATACTCAGTCCGGACTCGCGGCTCCCAATCTGTCCAGCTGCCCTGCAGCCTCGAAGGACAGCCCATGGCGTTATCCCTGGGGTCTCTGAACCTCACCGGCACCCTGCCTCCAGGGTTGGGAGCCCTGGGACTGGAAGTGCTTATTCTTGCTGACAACCCGGGTGAGGGGGCAGAAGCAAGCCGAGGGAATGGAGGGTATGGGTTCGCGTCTTGGTCAGGATGGGGTAGAGCCCAACCTGTCGTGAGCTAGGGTGAGCAGGCGGCCCGGCAACTCACATGCACAGGGGATGCAAGGGCAGCTACGCCTGAGCTGCGACCATGCGTGGGGTCCGGGACAGGCGTGTTCCCACAGCCATGCGCCCTCGAGCGTGACAGGCATGTCCCGGGCAGGATCCTCCTCAGCCAGCCCCAGGCGTGATTGTGTTACCCCTCCTCACGGCCTGCCTGTTGCTTCCGTTGTGGTTGTGGTGGTGATGCAGGACTGCGCGGGCCGCTGCCCACGGAGCTGCTGCAGGCAGATGGGCTGTTGGAGGTGGGGCCGTGGGGGCGGCCAGGGGCCGGGGAGGGGTCGAACGGGTGGGCTGAGCGTCACTTCCGGGACGGGCCCGGGGGTAGCATGGGAGCTGGACAAGGCACTGCACGTCGAGGCCAGTGCTGATAGACTTTTGTCTTTGGCTTCCCACGTCGCCCCGGTTCTGCGCCCTCGCCCAATTGACGCCCAACAGATTGACATCCGAAACACATCCCTCTCCTGCGCAAGCGGCTCTGCCGCTGCCGCTGCCGGCGTCCCGCCCAGCCCCACCCCCGGACTGGCGGCAGGGGGCTGCTCGCTACCAGCCGCCTTCCGCCCCTCGGGGGTTCGCATGGAGCTTGTCGGGGGGACGGGCCTGGCGGCGCCGGTTGCACCGGCCGGCGTAACGCTCGCCTGCCCGGTACTGCTGTACCGCAACGCCTCTTGGACGAGCAACATCGCGTCAACAGCTGCGGCAGCTGCGGCGGCGCTGGCCGCGGGCCCGGCGTGGGCCGGGATGGGCCTGGCCCCACAGGGCTCCGTGCTCCTGCTGGCGGACCCGGCCTTCTACGGCTTCCGGTACTGCGCATGCGTACGGCAGGCAAACGGCTCGGCGGCTGATGGGAGCCCGCCGGTGCCCGTGCCAACGGGCGGCGCCGGACCGGGGGGGCTGACGTGTCAGCCGGCGGCGGCGGCGGCGGCGGCAGCGGAGGCGCTGCCTAGCTCTCCGGGCAGCGACTCTGGGAGCGGTGACGGCAGCTCCGGGCAGGTGCGGTGCGCGCGTGTGGTGGGGCGGATAGGGTGATGAGCTGATCTGTGTGCACCGTCGTGCAGTGCTGCATCTCTCATTGCCGAGCCACTTGCCGTCCGCAGGTCGTCCTCAGCGGCGGCGCGCTGGCTGGGATCGTCGTGGGTACGGCAATCGGCGGCGCCGTACTGGCCCTGCTGGGCCTCGTGCTGTGCTGCCTGGTGCGCGTGCGGGGCCGGCGGCGGCGCGCGCTGCTCCGCGCAAAGCAGCGCACCAGCGGCAATGTCGGCGGCCTCAAAACCGGCACCAGCGGGGGCCTCGGGGGCGGCGGCGGCGCCGGCGGCGGCGGCACCAGTCTCAGCGTCGCGCCCGGTTCGGGCCGAAGCCTGGCTTATACTGGCGGCGGCGGCGGGCTTGGCAGTCGCTGGTGGGCTGCCTTGTCTGACTTCCTAGCAGAAAGCATCTCCCGAGGTTTGTCCGCGAGCGAAGGCCGGCACGGCCAGGGCTCGCCCGGCGGCGGGCCCGGCGGGGCCCAGCGCGATGGGCCCATGCGGGCCCGGACCACGTCCGGTTCCGGACACGACGCGGCCGGGACGGGGGGCAACGCGCACCGCAAGCACCTGCCCGGGAGCCGCTTCGAGGCAAAGCGGTCTAGGCCACCAGGTAGATGCCAGGGGGGCGGGCGGGCGCAGGGGCACGGGCGGCCTGGCGTTGCATGCGGGGAACGGAAGCTCTGCTTTGAACGCAAAGCGTAGATCCTCATCTTCCGACTGACCTCTGACCCCGTCTGGCTCCGACAGGGGTACATCCGGAGCTGTTTGGGGAGGATGTAACGCTGGTGGCTACGGGTGTGTCGGCTTGTTGGGGCAGGGACGAGGAGCAGAGCCTTAGGGCATACTTGCATCGTTGGCCTTGGAGGGGAGGGCGTGGAGTGAGGGGCAGCCACGCCGGGTGTGGGGGCATGACCGGGACAACAGCTGCCAGACACCTCCTCCCTGACTCTCACCTCCTCGCCTTCTCTTTCGCCCCTTCCCCTGGCCGGCTGCAGACGTGGAGGGGTCCACGGAGCTGTGGGAGTGGTCACCCGAGGTGGGAGGGGGCGTCCACAGGGATAGGGTTTTGTGCAGCGCTGGGGCACACCTTCGTTCCGACAGCCAACTTTGCCGTAACTGGCCCTGCGTGGCAGCAGCGCCCCCTTTCTAAGTCGGATTCTTGTTTACAAACCGCTCCCGCCCTCGACAGGTCATGAACCTGGCCCTGGCTCTCCATGACCGTATGGTACGGCTCACACTGGCCGCGTGCTTCGGGTACGAGGTGAGCCGGGGGCAGGACACCTGGGGACGGAATCAGCCGTACATCTGTGCTATGTACGGGCGAGCTCACTCGGTTTTGAGGGGCGACGGCGGCCGCTCGCCGCCACCGGAAACAGAGAGACGGCATGTGTGGTGGAGGAGCAGATAGAAGGCGGGAACAGGCCGCAGACCCCGCGCTGAGCGTCCTCGCTTCCGCGTTCCGCGCCGCCCTCGTACGCGGCGAGGGTGGGAACACGTGCTGAGCGTGCTAAGCTCTGCGTCCTTTTCCGCCCCGCCCCGCCCTGATCGTACCCGCAGGTCACGACAGGTGCGGGGCATGGCGACTGGCTGTGCGCCGTGCGAGCGTGGCGGGGCATGGCGGCGGTGGCTTCCTGAGGCCGGGGCGGGGGGCCTTGTCGAGGGGCGTGCTCGTGCGTCGGTCTCCGGAAGAGCAAGCCCTTTGGGTTCTGGGTGGCTAGGTGCCTGGGCTGTTTGGCCACCGTCGGGATGTTGCCGCAGAGGTGCTGTCGGGATGTGCGGCTGTTCCCGGTTTCTGCTTTCTGTGCATGCCCTGTTGCATGCCCTGTCACGCCATCGCGCACTCCATACATCATGTCAGAGGACGACGCTTGCCTGGTGGTCTTCCATGAGCCCCCGGCCCTGCCCATCGGCACGCACCGCACGCACATCAAAACACACCTCTCACCCCGCTTCCCGCCACCTCTCCCCCGCCTCTCCTCCCCTCCCCCTTCCCTCGCAGAGGGCGACGCCTTCCTGGTGGCCTTCCACGAGCCCGTGGACGCCGTGCGCTGGGCGCTGCTGCTGCAGTCCACCCTGCTCAAGCTGGAGTGGTGAGGGGGGCGGGGGGGGGGGGCGGGCGCAAGGGGATGAGGGCCGGGGAAAGCGAACGCAGAAAGCAGAAGTGCGTGTGTGCGAGGGCTTTGGCGCAGCGCAGCGGGGCCAAAGCCTTGCGATCTAGCGCCTAGAGCAACAGGAGTGGGGACGCGTTCGGGCGGGAGACGGGGCGGGGAATATCGCCACGCGGGCCAGTTAAACGCGTTGCCCTTGCTTCCTGGGCGCACGGTCCCTCACCTCGCAAGTCAACCGCCCCGCTTTCGCCCTGCCCCCGCCCCCGCCCCCAGGCCGCCCCTGCTCCTGGAGCACCCCTTGTGTCGGCCGCGGCCCCTGGTCCCTGTGGCAGCCACGGCAGGTGCCGGAGCGGCGGACGCCAGCGGGAACTCGTCGCTGCTTGTGCTCTTCAAGGTGGGGCGTGATCGCCCACGCTTATTCACTTAGCAGAATGTGGCGCTCCCTCAAGCGTCCTGTTGCTCTCGCATGCCCCACTGACATTGGCCTCCTGGTTAGCGGGCTCCATTTCTAGTTGTGCACGTACAAGCTTCATTACCCAGATGTAATGCTCCACCCCGCGCAGGGACTGTCCGTACGCATGGGAATCGCCACGGGGACGCCATCTGCCGTACGGGAACACCCCGTGACCCGTCGGATGCAGTACACGGGCGCCGTACTCCGCCTGGCCACGGGTGCGAAGGGATGAGCGAGGTGTCCGCTTTGCTGGCCGGAGAGCAGGCGGGAATTGTTGAGTTTCCACAACCGGCCAATGCAAAGGCAGGAAAGGGCCTGGCTGGCTACTGCAAGTATCAATAGGGTTTAGGGTGTAGGGCTCCTAACGGGGTACCCCAAGGTTCCTTGAACCCAACTTCCGCCCCTCTCCTCGACCCTCGGCAACAGGCATTGCAGAACTGGGCAGCGGCGGGCAGGTGCTTTTGGAGCCACTGACGTTCAAGGTGGGGGCCGGCTAACGAGCACCGGGGCTAGCCTCATGGGAACCCAGGCAGGAGCCTGCCGAAAGGGCAATGTTGGACTTGGGGCCTGTGCACGAGCCCCGTGTGCCGCGCACATCTGGTGCAGAATTATCCTACCGGTAGCTGCTTTGCTCAAAACAAGTCGCGTGCGCGCTTCCTCAGGGCATTCACAATAAGTTCGAGGAGCTGGACGTGGAGGAGAGCGAGGTGCAGGAGCTCGTAGGTGAGGTCGGCCCCGCTTTTCCTGTGTCGTGATCAAAATATTGGTGCGGCAGTAGTACGGATGCATCCCCAACAGGCGTTGCGCCCCACGCAACGCAAACAACCACATGCATCCGCCCCCCGACGACTTCCCTCAGCCGTTTGTTGCCCGTCTGCAGAGCTGGTCCGCTGGCGACGGGAACCTGACTCTACCAAGGCCTTCGGCTCGCCACTGCCGCCGGCGCTTGCGGCTGCAGCCATGGCGCATGCGGGCGGCAGCGGCGCGGGCCCGGGCCACTCGGGCCCAATGGGCCCGGGCGGGCCCGGCCAGGCCCACGCCGCCACGTCAACGTCCCCACGTGCGCTGCGGACGTCCCGTTCCTCGGTCCAACTGCCGCACGTGCGGTCCTCAATCCTGTCGGTGAGCGCCGGAAGTTGAGGGGTGGGCGGGTTGCACCGGGGTCTGGGCTGGTTTGTTGGGGTTGGTGAGGCAGGAGGAGAGAGAACGCAAGCTCCCCCATTGCAACATGATTCCCCTGTGCGTTTAGTCCTGGCCGTTACGGTACGACGCGTGCACCACACGGCATGCATGCTCCAGCCCGCAAGCGCACCCCCCCTTTCACTTCCTGTTTCCGTCCCGCCCTGGCAGGCCGAGGCGAACGCTCATCACGGCGTGCTCGCGGACGAGTCCACCGGCCCTTCCGTGTACTCACCCGACGATGCACTGACTCCACACCTCCGGGACTCCCATCCGGGTCCCCTGCACATGCTGCCACACGGCCGAGGGCGGTCCGCGGTGACGCTGGCCGCACGTGACGACTCGATCCAGCTGGCTGCCATGCAGGTGCGCGGATCCAGATCTGGAACTAGATCTGGTTTCGATTGCGAGCGTGGGAGGAGAGGGTGGCACGTGAGGGGCGTGTACTGGTGCGCTGCAACCGTAGTCTTTGTACCTGCTGGGTTGGGGGGGGGGGCCTTGGGGGGTGGGGGTGGCGAGGGATGGCTCGTTCAGCGTTCGCTCTCTGCGCTCGCCTCGCGTCTTCCCCCCCTGCAGGCCCGATCGTCTAGGAGCACCGTCACCACCCTCGCTACCGCCGCTGGTGAGGGGCCGGGTCTGGGCGGCCAAGGAGACCTTACGCTCGGCCGCAGTGGGATGTGCATGAAAGTACCAGACTGGGTGAAGATTGGATAGCATTACCTGGCATTACCCGCTTGTGCACACCGCTCATTCCAGCAACAAGCATGCAACAAGCGGTTTTAGATACGGCCCTGCGCCAACCCAGACCTCACCCCTCACCCCATCGCCCCGCGTTTCCTCAGGCGAATCGCTGCTTGCGAATACGGCAGTCCTATTGGCAGCAGCGAATGTCAGCGGTCGCGCGCACGGCACCGGCCTCATCGTCCTTCCACAGGGCCCCATGTACGCCGCGTGCAACTTGGTGCCCCAGGGGCCCGCACATCAGTCCACCACGGGAACGGTCCTCAGCGCTGGGCCCAGCCCCGCGGCCGGCAGCACGGGCCTGGGCCCCGGCTTCACTGGTCCCGGCACGGGATCCGGAACCGGAACCGGAACTGGAACTGGAACTGGAACCGGGACCGGGACGGGAACGGGAACCGGGACAGGCGGTGGGGGTCAGCCCGCGAGCGGTGTTCCGCACCGGGCCCTGAACTCAATCCACCAAGTGCAACTCCAGGCACTGGCGATGCATCCTGGGGCGCCCTCGCCCTCCAACCAAGCCGTTCACCCGGGCACGTTCGACTATGGCGCCTCGGCCCACGGTGCCAACACGCATGCATCCGGTGGCCACCCCAGCTTTGGCCGGCCGTCGCTGGGCCTGGCTATGATTGAACGCAGCGCTCTGGAGGCCGCGGTTGCTGCGTCGAGTGGCGGCACTCGATCGGTGGACGTCCACGGGGAGTCGCTGCAACACGCTCCGTCCATCGCGGCAGGGATCGGGGTCATCTCTGCTCACGGGGCCGCGGAGGAGGGTGAGCGGGCAGCAGCCGGGCGCGCGTGGGTTTGAGCGGTGGTGCCTTCTTTTGGCTCGGCCTGGGTGCAATCGCATAACCAGATGTTCTGCCCCTGGCTTCTGGGGTACCTCATGTATGGCTCGGCTGCTGCTCTGCATGGAGCAACTCGTGCAGCAACTCACTTCCGGCGCTTCGCCCCGTTGTGTGCTTTGCTACCTGCGTTTGCAGACACGGGTTACCCCTACCTCAGCACTCATCTCATGAGCGGGGAAGAGGTGCTTTTGTCCAGCCCCACAGCCGGCAGCGCTCTCCCACCTGGGCCCTTAGGCCCACCCACCGTCATCCTGATGTCTGGTGGGCGGACCTCGGGCGCCCTGACGCTTGCTAGCGGCCCCGGCGGGACCACCACAGCGTCAGGGGCCGTCGACCTGGCGGCGCGGCTGGGAGGCGCCAGCGGTGGTGTGCGCGCGGCGGCGGTGGCGAGCGGCGGAGCGGTCGCGACCAGCCCTGCGGCGCATGCTGCGGCGCGCAGCGATGCCGCGTACGGCATGCACGGCCCGCACAGCATGCCGTACGGCCCGCACGTGAACGAGCCGCGCGACTACCACATTAGTGCGGCGTACCGCCAACTGCTGACCACCATGGGTGAGGGCTGGGGGCCGGCAGGGCTGGGCGCTTCGCGTACGACATGGGTGGCCTGCTGTGAAGGATTTGTGGGTGCCAGCAACCGCCGCCGCCCTTGCCCCCTGCCATCATACCTCGTGTTCCCACCCCATATCCAGTCAACCCGCAGAAGCTCCTGCCCCGAACACGTCTGGCATGCCATACTGAACATCCTGCCCCCGCCCCTAATGCCCTCGCCATTCAGACATACTCACGACCATGAACTCCTCCAACCACGGGCCCAGCGGCGGAGCCGGAGCCACCCACTCCCAAACGCACACCAGCAGCGATCCCCACTCCAGCACCGCCGCCGCCGCCGCCACGGCCGCTGGCAACGCCGCTGGTACCGCCGCCGCCGCCGCCGCCGCAGCGGCATCGTCGGCCGGCGGCGGCGGCTACCTGCCACAAACCCTGGACCACCATTCCGCCGCGTCATCTTTTCGGGCCGGCGGCTCCCCCTCCCCGGCCGCGCACCAGTCCACCACAGGACAGACGGGTTTGGGCACAAGTGGCGGCGGCGGGTCCTCGCTCAGTCAGCTCATGTCGTCGACCGGGGCGGACCCGGCAACCCTCGCCGCCGCCGCCGCAGCCGCCGCGGCTGCGGCCGCCGCCGGCTCGACCGACGTACGGAACGTACGGCGGATGTACAGCAAGAGCAGCGTGATGCTGTACCGCAAGGCCCTGACCGCCGCATCCTTCGACGTGGGTGATCGGCTTTCCCCGCTGAATCGCGGCGGGCCCGGTGTGGTTACGGCGCCTGGCTCGGGTGCGGGCTCTCCGGCCCAGCTGCCCATTCAGCTCTCGCCGCCGCTCGCGCCGCAGGTGCCGTCCGGACAGCCGCTACCCAGACGGGCCCTCACTTCCTCGGCCGGGCTCGACGCAATCGTCCGCCAGAGCTACACCAGCATGCTATTAGATGCCGGCAAGGCCCCGCAACCCGAGGGGTCCGTACGAAGCGGTAACAGCGGGTATGGCACCGCCGGCGGCGCGCCGCCTCCGCTGGGCCCGGGGTCCGGGCCAGGCCCGGCCGGGCCCGGGGCCGCGGCGGGGCCAGGCCCAGGCGCAGGCCCAGGGCCTGCAACAGCGCTCTCGGCGGGGCTTGTGGCTGGCTGGCGCCAGTCTCGGGACAGGGATCCCAACAGCGTCAATCTCCACATGCAGCTCGGAATGGGAAGCACTGGCGGAGACGAGTACATAGACGCAAGAGGCAGCCGCGGAAGCCGGGGCAGCGGCGGCAGCAAGAGCCGAAGTCGAAGCTCCAACGCCGCCGCCGCGGCGGCGGCGCTGGGAACGTGGCCAGGGCCCTTGGCGGAGGCGACGGAGCCCGGCGGCGGCGGCCGGACAAGCGACGGCGACGGCGGCGGCGGCGGCAGCCGCGCCGGCAGCGGCAGCCTGGGCGTCGGGTACGACCCCGCCGCTCTGCCGCTCGCCGCCGCCGCTGGCGGCGGCGGAGGTTATGACCCCACTTCCAGCTCCGCCAACCACTTTGGGGGCGCGGGCCAAGGGCCGGGCGACGCGTTCTGCCTCAGCCCTGGCCTGAGCCCGCGCAACTCGGGTTCGCCTGGCGGCAGCCCCGTTGACGGCATGCCGGCCCGCAGCCCGCGACCCGCCCAAACGGCCAGCGCAGGCAGCCGCGAGCTCTACCGGTCCGCCTCCAGCGCCGCCGACCGATCCTTCCGTCGCTCCCCCACGCTCGGCGGCGGCCCCCACCTCCACCGCCTCGCCTCAATGTCAACGGCCTCGGGGCAGCAGCGCGACCGCACCGTCTCGGCGGCGGCGGCCATGGCCGCCAGCCTGGCCGCCGCCGCCGCTGACGACTCCGTCGCCGCCGCTGCTGCCGCGGCCGTCGCCGCCGCCGCCGCTGCGCGCGGCTCTGCTGACAGCCAGGCTGCCAGCGATAGCCGCCTCGTGTATGCAGGCGCACACCAGTCGGCGGGCCAGCTGACGTCGTGGGAGGGCTGGGGTCTGGCGGGCACGGTTGCGAGCGAACGGCTGCTCATGATTGAAGGGCCGCCGGGTGGGGGGGTGCTGATGCTTGGGGCCGACGCCGGAGGCACAGACGCCGAAGGTCAAAGTGGGAACGCAAGCGGGGGCACGGGCGCGGGCGGCGGCAGCATCGGCAGTGCCTCATTCAACGCCGCTGGCATCACGGCCGCGGCAGGTTACAGCCCGGCACGGAGTCCGCTCGCGCAGACGTTCTCGGGCCCCGCCGGGCCCGCGGGTGGGTCACGTGCGGGCTCTGGCGGCAGCGGCGGGCTCCGGAGGATCGGTGGCGGCGGGTCCCTTGCCCCCGTGGTTCCCTCCGGCCAGGCGCATGCCCAGCTCCCGCCGTTGTCGACCGCCGCGACCGTGCCGGCCCCGCCGCACCACCTGTCCGCCGCCTTTGCCGCGTACCGAGATGGAAGCGCAACCGTCGGCGCGCCGCCCGTTGCGCTATCGCTCGCTGCCGCCGCCGCCATGGCCGGCGGCCGGGTTCCCCCCGGCGCCGTCGGCCATCCCTTCGGCCGCCACACGGCGGCGGGGCACGGCCCGGGTTTTACGTCGGGCAACGTTCCGGGGGCCGGGTCGGAACTGCGGGACGTGGGGAGCGGCGGGATGGGCGGCGGCAGGAACCGAGGCTCGATTGCGGCTTACATGCTCCAGGAGACTGCCGGCGCTGCAAACCCCATGTTTCCGGGGCCGTACCCGGGCTCCGGGGCGCCGAGCGGAGCGGTGGACGGGCTGCCGAGCCCAGTGCCCCCAGGTGCGAACTTTTGGCGCTCGAGCGACCCGCTCATCGGAAACCCGGGCGACGGCCGGGGAGGTGAGCAGCCTGCTTTGGGCGTTGTCGGTTGTCCGTTGTCGGTTGACGAGGGCGGTGGGGCTGCTGCGGGCGCCCTTGACGGCGCTCTGCAGGCCAGCACCTCGCCTTCACAACTTGCTTCAGTGCACCCTCTCACTCATACAACCCCGCTCCCCAACCCCTCGCAGGCTCCGTGCAGAGCCTGATGCCAGGTGTTATGCCGCCCGCAACCAACGCGCGCGGTAGCCCGCTGCTGGAGGTTGGGCCATTCGGGGCCACAGCCGCGGCCGCGGGCCTGGTCCTGGGCCTGAACTCTGGCCTGGGCCTGGGCCTGGGCCTGGGCCCGGGTGGGGCTGGCGGCCTGGACGGCTCCATCGGGCCCCTTGCTTCCATGGGCCCAGCGCCCGCGCCCCGCCTGCTGGCGTTACGGTCGACCATGACTCAGCATGCGTCCAGCTCGGACGCGAATCGGGCAGCCAAAGAGGCAATGGATTTGTCAATCGTGAGTCATGCTGTCATGGCTGAAAGGGGCAGGCGCGTGGGCAGCTATCAACCGCGATTCAAGCTGCCGGTGCTCAGGCTTGAGTGGCTTGGGATGGCTGGAATGGCTTGCGATGGCTTTTGTGGGCATGCGAAACTGCAGGTGCAAGTTAGAGACAGGCGCTATGTTTTGACCCGCGTTTCGCCTCGCTGTTTCGCGCAGGCACACGGCATCGAGTCTGAGGGCGAGGCGCTAAGTCCCCGGCACCCGAACGCTGGCGCGGGGCACCCCCACCCCCACGGGCCCGTCAGCCCCATCACCCACCACGGCCCAGCGGGCAGCGGTGAGTTGAGACCGCAAAAGCGCCGAGCTGGGGCGGACAGGAGAACGTTTGCAAGCTGACTTTGCCGTGCTCTATCAAGTCATGTTCACGGATGCCAGATTCGGTGTTGTGTCGGTTGTCCCATGGCCCGGTCACCGCGTGCACACTGATCATCGCCTGCTGGCATTGGACCCCCAGGTACTATCAGCCCCGCCGTACGGGCCCGCCTGGGCCCGGGCGGGGTCCCGGCCAACACCACGACGGGCCTGCTCCCGCCCCCGCCCCCGGTGGACACGGCCGCACCCGCCGGCCGGCTGCGTCGAAGCGTCTCGCGCCGCAGTACATTCAGCTCTCGGAGCCTCCTGCAGGTGCGTTACTAGCTGCTGCTTACACTCGACACCAGACGCTGAACCGAAGGAGCTGTAGGTAGTGGTTGCTAATGGTTGCTTTGAACTGAGAGGCAGCAGTGTGCTGGGCCGTACCGGACAGGTACGGTTGTCGTGGTGTGGGCCCGCGCTTTGCAAGGGCGCTCTCTCTGGTACTGGAGAGGCGGGCCTCAACCCCAATGTTATGTTTCTGTGGTCCTATTTTCGAACCCCAGGACCTGTTGCAACGAGTCCCATCCGCCGGGGCTCGCGTCCTGGAGTCGCAACGCAGCCGCCGTGCCGCCGACCGCAGCCCCCGCCGAGACGGCCCCGCCGCCGGAACCGCTGGGGCTGGGTTGGTGGCGGGGTCTGGCGGTGGCTCGGCGGCAGCGGGGCAAGCCAGTCCGGGATTCGCGCCGGCCGCGGGCCGGGCTTCCTTTCTTCCGGACTTTGCAAGCGAGGGCGCGCTGCAAAGCGGCGTGATGCGCGGCCGTGAGGGGCCTGTGTCTCCGGTGGGATCTGGCACCACACGCGCTTCCGTAACCACCGCCGCCGCCGAAGGTTACGGCGGCGGGGGCGGCACCCGAGTCCTGGAGTCAGCGGCGGGGTCGGGGGCCGGGACGGGGATTCCTACCCTGGCGGGTTACGCAGCCGGGGGCGGAGCGACGGTGGACGGCGCGCCTGGTCCAACCCATTCCATGGTGTCAGACACAGGGCTGTTGGGGAGCCCTCGGTCAGACGGGTCGGCGCGTAGGGGCCCCGGCGCGCGCGACTCGGCGACGGGGCTGCAGGCCCACCAGGCCCACGCGGGCCCGGGCCTGGGCCCGAGCCCGGCGGCGCACCTGCACATCCAACTGGCGCAGCACCCGGCCCAACCGCCGCCGCCCGCCCAACCGCCCATGACGATGCAGCGCTTCCGGCGGGAGCTCATGAAGAGGTGCGTGTACGGTGATGCCGTACGTCGACAACTCGCGCAGTCGTACGGGAGTGATACCGGACATCTCCGTCATCCTAAACCTCCATGTCCTGCTCCTCACTCCCATGCAGCCTCTCGGCCCGTCGCGCCGCACGCTCTGCGGCCTCTGGGGGCGAGGCCCTCCCACGCGACGCCTCTCGCCTGCGGGCCGCTACTGCCGGCGCTAGCGGGGCCCTGGAGGTGCGTTCCTTGGCCGTGCGCACAACGACGGGTGCCGTACAACGTACAAGTGCATGCATCGATGTGACGTGCAACGGCCTTTTAACTGCCGTGCAGGTCATGCCGGAGGGGGGCCCGGTGGGCCCGGGGCCCGTGGCCCGGGTGGGCCTGGCCCAGGCCTCCCTCAACGCCAGCCACTCCCTCGTTTGCATCGATATGGTGAGGCGGCGGGGGGCGGCCGTGGGGTTACGGAGTGCGCTGAGCAGTGCACGTTTCCATATAAGACCCTGGCCCTGCAATGACTCTGGCCCGTTCCCGGCGCCCCTTCCTCGCCCCAGGGCGTACACCGGCTCAAGATCCCCGCTCTGGGCGCGGCGTACGGCGATCTGTACGACGGAGTGCAGGTACGGCTGCTGCCGTGCAGCCCGGGGCTGCGGGCTGGGCCGTGGGGTGCAGCCAAGGCCCAGGTGGCGTGTCCACACGGCATGGTCTTCGCAACCGTGCAGCAAGCCCCACGGGCCCCGCGGCCCATGGCCCCTCCTGCCTCCTTCACCCCCCACCTCCACAGGTCATCCAGATCCTGCCCGCCCACCTCAAGTACCGCGCCGCCTACCAGCCGCCGCTCAAGTCCCTGGCCCAGCTGGCCCCCTCCTTCTTCGATGCCCCAGGGGCCGACCTGGTGGGAAGGAAGGGGCACACGGGCTGAGGGACGTCGCCATGGGCATCCTCGCATGTCGCGCAGGCCACGTCAGCAGGGCGCATGACCAACCACTCCGCCGCTCCAAAGGGGCACACGGGCTGAGGGACGACGCCGTGGGCATCATCGCATTTCTTGCAAAGCACGTCAAAGCAGGGCGCATGACCAACCACTCGCCACTGGTGAACCACCGCTTCTGAACGCCCTTCCGCCGCCCTCCCACCCTCCCCCTCCCGGGTACAGGCGCTGCTGCCCTGCCCGCCCGGCCACCCCCCCGCCTTCCCCCGGCTGTCCCTCATGTTCATAACGCCCGCCGGCTACTCGGCCGTCGCATCGGCTCGGCCCGAGGTGGCGGAGCGCAGCGGATCTGTATTCTGTACGGCAGTGCGAGAGGTGGGCGGATGGCGGGCTGCGGGCGACGGGGTCGACAGGCGACGGCGGGCGGGCTCGTGGCTGGGGCTTTGTTCCGAACCACGCGCGCGTTACCATGATTGGGTTGGGCGCTATGGGTTGATCGCAGTGGGAGTGCCGGCTCTGTTCAAATTCAGCGCGGCCTCTGTTCCAATCCACACGCGCGTTCCGCGATTGGGTTGGTTGATCGCAGTGGGAAGGCCCTGTCTGAGGCCCTCACTGACGTCCTCCGATGGGACCGCCTTGCGATGCGCTGTTCTGCCCCGCCTCTTGACCCCACCCCTCTCCGCTGCCCCCAGATCCTGGCTGTGTACGGAGCGTACGAGTGCCAGGTGGGGCCATGTGGGGCCGTACGGCTGCCAGGAGGAGGGACGCGCACGTGGGCACAGCGCCTCCACAATCGCGCCGCGGCCCTACACCCTAGGCCCCCCCCCCGACCTACACCGGGCCCGCTAACCGCCAACCGTTTCCAACCGTCTGCTGGCGGTTGCCAACCGTCCCCCCAGGAGTACGAGTGTACCTTCATGGTGGCCTGCCACGGCCCCCGGGTGGCGGCGGAGGCGGCCCTGGCGCTGCACGAGTGGCTGCTGCAGGTGCGCGCGTGTTTCCGGAATCCATGTTCCGGAATCCGGAATCCGGAATCCGGACCGGAACGTAGTAGACATGCATGTGTTTCCTCGGGGCGTGGGTGGACCCTCGGGATGGGCCCGTGGGGACAGGGGAGGGTGGTGAGGACGCCGCGTGTGCTCTGGGCCCGGCGTGCTTGTTTCCACGAGAGGGTTCTGCAGCTGCGCGTGTGTTTCCTAACTCCGGTCCGGACTGGAACGTGGGGGACAAGGCTGTGATGAGGCTGACGCTGGGAGAGTCCGAGGGGGGGGGGTCGGGGCTGATGCGCACATGGGGCGGAGCTGGTGGGGGGACCTGGGCGCTGAGTGCGAGGCCCGCTGCGCACCGCAGCCCAGTCCACCCTTATACCCGCCCTCTGCCCCCCACCGCCGCCTGCCCCCACCGCCGCCTGCCCCCACCGCCGCCATCCCGCTCAAAACACAATCTTGACCCGCCGTCTGCCCCCCACAGGCCGACTGGCCCTGCGACCTACTGGAGGAGCACACCGAGGGCCGGGTGGTGCTGTCGGACGACGGGCTGCCGCTGCTGCGGTACGTACGGCGTACGGCACGTGCACGTACGGCAGGCACCCGAGGGGGCACGCGAGGCTGCCGCACGCTCTTCCCCCTGTCCCTCGCCTACCCCACCCCCCATCCTCCCTCCCCCTCCCCCCTCCCTCCCCTCCCCCCCCTGTCAGGGGCTTCCGGGCCAAGGTGGGCATCTTCACGGGCGTGCCCCTGGCCGTGGTCCCCCACGCCACCACGGGCCGTGCCGACTACTTCGGGGCGCTGGTCAACCGGGCGGCGAGGCTCATGGCGGGGGCCAAGGCGGGGCAGGTGCGTGGGGGAGGGGAGGGAAGCACGTGGATGCGTGGGGGTATTACACCGTATCACACGAGTACGAGTGGATGGCTCGGGGCCTCGGGGGCTGGGGGGCTCACCGCAGCCGGAGCCGGAGCCGCAGCAGCATGCTCGCGTGCACAGCGCACAGTGCTTGCATCGCTGCCACTGCCCTGCTACCGCTACCGGCCTCGCACGCATGCCCTGCTTCCGCCCACAGCCGCTCACGCCTTTCCGCCTCGCAACCCAATGTCCTGACACAGCCACTGATGGACCGCACTTCCGGCATTGCCGGCATTGCATTCCGCCATCGCGCGGGCTCCCGCTCACATGCCCCCTTTTCGCTTTTCCTCCAGCTCTGTAGCCCCTCCTCCTTGTCCGTTTCCGTCCTGCCAGACACTGATGGACCGCACAGCCGGCATTGAGGTGCTCAAGGAGTGGCGCGCCGCCGCCTCGCCGGCGCCCGCGTCACGTGCCTCGGGCCTGGCGCCGGCGGCGGCGGCTGCGGCGGCTAGCGGCGCCCCCAGCTCACCCTGGATGGGCGGGGGCGCCACGCCGCGAGGCGCGCTGGGTTTGGGGCGCGGTGAGCGGAGAGGGCTGGGCGGGGAGGGGAGGGGTGGGGTGGGTAAGGGTGAGGGGGGGTGGGATGGGGTGGAATAAGGTGTGTGGTCGCCGGCAGGACATGCGAAGTAGCGATTAAGCCCACAACAGGGCCCGGTCTCCAAATTTGGTGAGCAGCATTTCACGTCGGGAACAACCCTGCACCTCCCTCCGCGGACGTCTCATCCGCAGTTGTCATTAGAGTCTGACCCGCGTCTTCTTACTCCCGCGGGCCCTACATGTCCCATGCCACTGACCCCCACCTGTCCCGTCCTCCTCCTGCCCCTACCCCAGACGTTTCGTCGGCGTCGGTCCACCTGAGCGGCCACCTTCCCGTGATCCACTCCAACAGCGGCAACGGCAGCGCGAACCTGGGTACGGCAGTTACGGCACCGTACGACGCCGTGCCCATGCATGTACGGCAGAGCGTGACGAGCGGGGCGGGGTCGCCGAGCGTCGCCGCCCGCCTGCCGCCGGGGTACGGCAGCGGGCTGAGCTGGCACTCGCTCCGTGAGGGTCAACTGGCGCTCATGCAGCACCACGTGCAGCAGCAGATGCAACAGCTCATGCAGGCGCCGCAAAACCAACCGACGGTTGGTCTTCGCAGCTCCGCCACGTCAGCCATGGTCGTACCGTCCGTCGGCTCGCCCGGCGCGCCCGCCATGACTAACGTCGGCGCCGCCGCCGCCGCCGCTTTCAACGCCAACGCCAACGGCCGGTCGCTGTCGAGGTCGCTTACTAATTCCGGCCTGACGTCCGACGTGGCAGACGCCCAACAGGCCGCGCTGGCGGCGGCGCTGGCGGCGGGCAGTGACTCATCGACTCTTCCCGATGACTCGCCGCCGCCGTCGAGGCCGTCGCCGGCGCCGCCACTGGGGTACCTGCCCATGCCCCTGCCCAGCCTGTGCGATCGGTCCAGGCCAGGCCTCCCCTCCTCCGAGCGATCGCCCGAAGGACCCCAATTCCCCGACCCACCCCCCCAGCTCATATCACCGGCCGTGACCTCGGGCCAGCTCCACGCGCGGTCAATCCGGCCCACGTCCGACCCAGATCCGGATCTGGGTCGGGATCCCGCGTCCAGATCCGGATTGCATCCGGATCGCGCGGCCGCGCACGCCGCTCGATCCGCTGGATCCATGCCGGAGCTGCCGCTCGAGTCGCCCTTCACCCTGCCGCCGCCGCCGCTGCTGCCACAGCCCGCCCTGATCTTTGGACCTGGCGGCCACGTCAGCAACACGGGCCTGATCAGGCACGGCACTGCCACGTCAGCCGAGTCCGCCCCACGCCTGGAGACGCCGCCGCTGGCCCTGGCGCTCCAGCCGCGGCGGTCGCTGCCGCCGCTGCTGCCCGGCGGAGTGGCGGCGGCGCGCGCTGCGCTGCCGCCCCCACGCACCGTCTCCCTCTCGCGCCACGTCGTCTGCTCGCTGCCCATCGGCTCCGCATCCGCCCCCATCCCTCTCCCAGACGACCTCCGGGGCTCCGACCCGGGCCCCGAGGCGGCGGCGCGGCGCAACGCACGGCGGCGCGACGGCGGCGGCGACCCCGACGTCGAGCCTCCACCGCACCAAGCCCACGGCGGCACGGCGCCGTTCGGCCGCCCCTCTGCCTCCAGCATGCCCGACTCTGCGCCATCTCAGGGCCCCCGGCTACTGGCCATTGGCGCTTCCATGGGCGCGGCCGGCGACGGATCTGACACGGACGGTATCCCCGCCATGCGCCTGAGCCTCGGGCTGGGCATGGGCCCGTCGGCGGCGGCGCTGGCAGCAGCAGCCGCCGCCGCCGCGCCGCCGCCGGCCGGGCACCTGTCGTACCGTCCGTCGGTTTCGACTGTTGCGGCGGCGTCCGGGACGTCGACCCCGGGCGCTGCGGCGGCGGCGGCGGCGGCGGCGGGGGGCTTGGGGTCGGCGACGGGGGCGGCGGCGCTGCTGGGCGGCGCAGGGAGCATCGGAGCGGGGTCGGCGGTGGCGGCGGTGGCAGCCGGGGTGGCGGGGGCTGGCTCCCCGCAGCCGAGCATGGCTGGCGCCGGCGGCTTGGGGGTGCCCGACTGGTGGTGCAACCTGACGTCGGGTCGGTGTGGCGCCATCGCCTCGAGCGTGCAACCCATGCCCATGCTGATCCAGGTGTGTGCGGGTGGGGGAGCACGTGAAGGGGCACGTGGGTGTGTGGGAAGGCTGCCCCGTGGGGAGGGAGCCTCGGGCCTCTGAGAGAGGCCAGAGCGGCCCCGTAACGCTCGGGAAACAGGGCGTAGCAAACGCGCCATCCGCACTGCACTCGAGAAGGTGGCGGACCTGGGTCTGTTCGATCGACAGCTGCGAGCGCCCGAAACACACATGCTTGCGTCCCCTCACCCCCCGTATCTCCCCCCCGCCCCAGGTGGTGGATCTGGGCCTGTTCAAACTCAAGGGCCTGTCCGAGGGACAGCCCGTGGTGGCGGTGCAGGGCAGGCGGTTGGCGCCGCCGCAGGTGGGCCCGGGCGGGCCCGGGACGGGCCCCGGGATTCGGAGGGTGGGGCGCGCTCGGTTTCCCCTCAGGGACACGTGGGTTTTGAAGCCTCCCGCAGCAAGGTCCTACCGACGGAACGTGCCTTCGTACAGTGCTTCCCGTGGAGCCACATTTGCCCTCTTGCCCATTGTGCGGTGCCCGCTCGGGGCCCGAAGAGTCTGGGAAGGAGACACGAACAGAACTCTGAAGGCGTAACACAGAGTGTTGTCACTGCTTCACGCACGCTAAGCCCATCGGCCCCTGTACCCTGGTTGCTTTGCATCGCAGGATGCGGCGGACGCCGCCCGGCGGGGTCTGGATGCGGAGCGTCGCAGCAGCCAGGGAATGGGGGTCGCCGCGGGCAGCGCAGGCGGCGCTGGCGCCGGGGCCCCTGCGGGCGAGGGAGCGGGGGCGGCGGGTGGTGCCAGCAAGGCCGAGCAGGTTCGTGTCGGCGCCGGCCTGCTGGACGAGGTTTACGTAACCCTGCCCGTGCACGTGCGTACGGCACGGACCCTGGCCGAGGGCCCCGGTGCCGGCGGCGGGCCCGGCGGTGCGGCGGGCCCCGCCAGGCCCAGCCTCATGTGGTAGACTGCGCTGCAAGTACGGATGCTGAGCTATTTTTGAGCGCCTCCAGGTTTTTTCGAGGCAGCATGTTGCTTGGGATGGATGGATACATGTCAATAAGGTTCAATTAACGTTCGAGGGCTAGATGGGGAACGTCTGCTGCTTTGCAGGCATTGAGGGCCCTGCAGCAGCGGTGCATAGATGTGGGATCATGGGGTACACGAGGCACGGCGCGCTCATTTGTTCCGTGGCTTGTGGGTTGAGGGCGATTGTCACGGCGAGCGCGCGATGTGCACATTTTGCGACCGACGGAACTCATGCTAGCTAGCTAGCTGCATTCAAGGGCATGCCTAGGTTATACCTCGTGCATCTGCTGCGCGCGATTGCGGTTTTGTGCATGCCGGCAGGGTTGGGCTACGCGAGCGGTGTGTGCAGCAGGACTCCCAGTCTGCAGCCCGCCTTGCTGGGGCGCTAATCATGCCCCTGGTACTTGGGGAAACCGCTTTCGCGAACCTGTGACCGTGACGAGATGCCGGACAATGACGTTGTCGTACACGCGGTTTTCGGATCGCGCATGAGGAATGACGTAGAAACGTCTGAGCACTCAAGGATGCCCTCGCGATTGCGCGACAACATGTGGGCTGGGCGGGAAGTGAGTGGACGGCTCGATCAGTGCTGTGTGGGATGTGCTGGGACCTGGGGTTTGGAAACTGAAGATCACATGTGGGGACACAGCACGCGTTGCAGCGACTTTGCAACACAGGTCGGATGGCAACATAGGGAAGGCCTGGCGAGCGCAAACTTGGCGAGCGCGAACAATCATTACGTGACGCGGCCACTACCCGTATGCGGTATCGACGTAGGGAATGCTTGCGTTTGCTCTGTTGAAAGCCTATCTGTGGTTCGTGTTGGCGGGCGGGGGCGGTAACACCTGTGATCTTTGTGATAGGTGTGATCAATGCGGCACACGCACATGTGAACCATACACTAAGCGCGAGGGGGTAAGCGTGGAGGGACGAGGGTGGGAATGCATCCAGCCGGCAGTACGCAGGGCTCGCTGTTCGCCCGCTGCACGCGTGTTTTGGGCTGCGTGGGCTGCATGTAGGAAGCCGAATTGTTGCCGGGAGTGCGTGGTGGGAGGCCTTCAATTTGGACTGTGTGTTCAGTGCGGCAGAAGCAACCTTTGGATGGCGCGTGGTGCCTGGTGGCCATGCAGGCCCAGCGGGCGTTGGGTTGTCCGTCCTCAGGTCTGGGCTGTGTGAAGTTTGATAGCCCTGTTGTCGTGCGCTGCCTCCGTGAGCAGCTGAGGAGCGGGTGATTGGACCTCATGAAAGGCTCCGCTACGGCCCCCATCCCTCTCCCCCTGGGTCAGCCTCCAGGCAACCCTGGCCCCGTGGCACACCCTCACCCCTCGAGGCAACTATGAAGCCCTAGGGGCCCAGGCCCACGAGGGCCCACGCACCGTTAGTTGGGACCCCACTGCCAGTGCCTTGTTGTGCGGAGATTTGGTGCGGTGGCTTTCGTCCCACTCTGCTCAGTACGGTACTCCAGTAGTGAATGCAGGGCGGGCAAAGGGCGGCATGGGCAGGGGGCGAATCGGGCGATGCAGGGAGGTCTAGCCTGGCCCATCGCTGCCGCACTTGGGAACGGCCCTTACCAAGGAGGGGCGGGGGCTCGGGGCGGGGGCTGAGTTGGTTGCAGACGATCGAGGTGCTTCAGCGACGGCGGGATGGCGGGATGGTGAGGAGGTCACATTGGCACGAGTTTTGGGTCGTTGGACTCCCGCAGGCGACGTGATGTGTTGTAACGGAAGCGATGAGGCGCATGAACCAAGCGACAGCTTCAGGAAGTGCGTAGCTCGTGCGGACCGACCGGTCCCCCTGCAGTTTTGCAAAAACTGAGTAAGGACCTGAGAGTCGCACCAATTCAGTTCCAGGACCAGCGTATGCGGGTTTCAGTCCAGCTCTCTGGTTGCTCAGCCGCGAGTGCCCGCGAAAAGAGGGCGACATGGCGGGCCTGTTGCGGGATTGGCGTTTCGACGCCTCCGACTATTGACGTTTTACCACAGCAAGTCGTTGTTTACTATAACTGTGCACACTAACCTTGACCTGCTCACTCGCGTCGCTCACCTTTGGGGGCCAATGCCTCAGCAATAAACTCCTGTCAAACCCCTGTGACAGTTGACATCACCAGCATAGTGCATACATACCTATTAGAGCGGTGGTGCTGGAACGGCATAAGCGGAAGCCGAGTCCGACCTCGCATGTCGGGGCTCCAGCAGCAACTGGCTGCGCAGCCCTTATGCCTGATGCCTTGACTACCAGCAAAGTACGAATACCGCACGGAGTTGCGTAGGGAGCGTCACCATCCCCTTGGCGATGGGCTCCCGAGGGCACATTATCGCTGCTGGGGTCGTCGCGCTGCTCGGCATCGTCATCGTTGCCGGGACTCCTAAGGAGCATGTTACTTGCCTCGCGTTACCACCTGGTAGGGAGGAAATCGCGACCTGCGCTTGGGGGCCCACACCCTGCACCGCCCTCCACGACCGCCCTCCTCTGGCCTGACACGTCCGCGGCACTCGAGACTGAAGACTAACGTGTTTAAATGCACGCGCTTACCCGCCGCAGGGACCTCAAAGCTGTCGGCCGGCTCTGTGTCGCTACCGGCCCTGACGGCACTAGCGGCGGTGCTCTGGGCCGCTGTCCTTGTGGGCGGGTGAGCGGGGGGTGCCAGGGCGCAGGCGCCACGGCTGTGACCGGGAGCGAAGCCTCTTGTCTTTCCTTTTTGTTCTGTTGCCTTCTAATGTGAAAGTCTCAGTCTGGACTGGTTGCTCATTGCCGCTGCGCGCTCTACCTGTTTTGCCACGGGCTGCCGTGCTGTCCACGTGCAACGAACCCTAGCGGCCTGCTGCGTCTTGCTTGCGTTTCGGGCCACTATTGAGGGTACTGAGTGCTCTGCGTGCCTACGCAGGCTGGCGGCACAGCGGGAGCGACAGCGGTGGTGCGGACACGAACGGGGGAGGGGCCGTGGTGGAGGCATCGGGCTCAAGGGCCAACAGCGGCAGCAGCCGCAAGCGCTGCAGGCAGGGCCGGAAGGCCCCACCCGTGCAGGAGTGGCAGGGGCAGGCGTGGGACCCAGTGACTGGACCCGGCTTGGGCCCGGCGCGGGCCTGCCGTACTCTTGGAACCTTTCGACGCGCCATCCGTACGACGCCCTCAGCAGCCGCGCTGACCACATGACAGGCCCAGGCTCCGCCGCCGGCGCGTGGCTGGGCCCAGACCTGACAGCCCGGGGCCCCGCGGGGCCTGCTCCCGGCTGCTACTGCCTGAAAAGCGCAGGGGCGCAGGACGCCCCTGCCAGGGGGAGCCGAGGTCGGCCTGACTCGCAACCACCGGCTGCAGCTTCGCCACCCCCGCCTCCGGCCCCAGCCGCCCCAGCCCCGGCCCCGGCCCCGCCTCAGGAGTCCGGGCTGCGTGCCCGCTGCGTGCGGCCCTCCGGCGGCTGTGCGGGGCGGCGGGCGCTGGCGATGTTGGCGGCGGCGCTGCTGGCGGCCGGACCGTACGGCGCCATGGGTCAGACCAACATCGCAACGCTGACGGTGAGCGGACTGCCTAATGCGCGGGACGTGGCCGTACGGCCGTACTGTGCTAATCTTCCTCCCCCTCTCCAACTCGCGTGTCCCCTCCCAATGCAACACCCCTCCCACCACGCTCTTAGGTCAAGCTCGGCACCACCATTCCCTCAACGGACGCCGAGGGATACTTCTGGATGCCCCTGGACTCAAAACCCAGCATGGACTTCACGCCCACGGGCAGCGGGCAGAGCACGCAGTAGTGAGTGCGGAGTGCCGCACGCAGCACGCAGCACGCAGCACGCAGCACGCACCAATTACAGCGCACAGCACGGAAGGGGCGTGTAGCAGGGCGGGTGGGGTGCGAGGATGGAGAGGGGACAGGCAGCGGGGGGGGACAAGGCGCCCCCAGGGGCAAATGGGTCTGGGCAGGGAAGGGGCATGCAGGCCGCTGCTGACCACAGCGAGCACGCGTTGGCGTGCTGGGGGAAACGAACGGAGCGGGGGTAGTTCAACAGACCCACAGATGGGTCTGGACAGGGAGCGGGCAGAGGAGCGGGGTAAGGTGGACAGGCCAACAACTCTCGCCCCATCCCTATCCCCGCAGTAACGCGCTCATCTGGTACAACTTCATGTCCCCTTCGGGGGGCAACGGACCCATGTGGGTGGGCTGCGCTGGCCGGAGAGCGCTGGAGGGCAAGGGGAAGGCAGGCGGGGGCTCAGTGAGGGCTCCCAGGCGCCACGGCCGTGCGCCCAGAGCCTAGGGCAAGCCCTGAGCCCCAGGCTCTGTAGAGATGGCCGAGAGGGCTAGAGGGGGCTTAGCAGCGTGGCAGTCGCGGGCCCCTGAGGTTCTGCCCCTTTCTGATAAATCCTCACCCTCTTGGCCCCACCACATGACCGCGTACTCTCAGCTCCAAGGGAGGCAACCCCCTGATCAAGGGTGCGTGGGGTGCAAGCGGGCAAGGCTTTCCGCAGCTGCGTCCTATCATGCGCTGCACCTTCGGTCCCTGCCAACGCGCACACCCTCTCCTCCCCCTGCCCTGCCCATAATCATGTCCTCATCACCGCACGCATCCTGCCCCCTGCTGGGCTTTCCTGCACTTCCCTTCCTCTGTCCACCCGCCACACTACCGCTATGTCGACACCTTCCTTGCATTGGCCTGCAACGACCGATCCCTCCACAGGCAACAATGGGGCCACGGTGGCTTTCACCCCCATGAACGAAACCGGCATCACCTCAGCCACCGGGGGCCTGCTGGCCGGCTGCTACGTGTTCAGGGCGCAGGTGCGTAGATCTTGAATCTTGGATCTTCGTTGATCGTGGATTTGAGCAAAGGAAGTCCACCTACGCCACGGCACCTAAGCGCACCTGCCCCAACAAGGGCGCGCGCGCGCCCATGCCCTTGCACCCCTCCCTTGTCCCCGCCCGGTCACTTGTGCCACTGCTGCTGCTGCCGTACCCTGCCGTACGCCCGCAGTTGGTCATCGCTGGCACCATGACGTACGTTGGGTCCGCTGCGTCCGTCGGAGTGCGTGTGGGTAACTTCACGGGCAACTGCACCAACGTCGTCAACACGCCGCCAAACTGTGAGCAGCTTGCTCCTTGAGAGATCGGCAGGGCTAGCTAGTTAACTGTAGAGGGTGTGCAGCGGCAACATGCGGTTGCTAGTGGGGCGGAGCGACTGGTGGGGCTTGTTGGATGTGAAGGGAGGGTCACCCGCGCAGGGTGCGCGCTGGCCTCCGTGGGGCTGGGCAAGAAAGGGTTCCCTGATTGTGACCCTTCCAGGCCGTCCGCCCCCTGTCACGCCTCTTATGCGTTGCTTGACCTTGCTGCAGGCGATACCTCAAAATTCATTTACAATCCCCCCATCGGTTGGGAGTACGGCAACGCCACTGTCGGCCAGCCCACCACCGGCAGGTACGCATCAAGCTCTTGAAGTCCTCCCTCCTGGGCCACGCCCTTGGCCTACCTAGGCTGCCGTACGTCGACACCCACGACCCGTGCATCCCTCCGTGCGCGGCAGCTTCCCTCTCCCCTCACTATTCCCCGGCTTTGCATTATTGCATGGGCAGGCCAACATCCATTCTCGCACACGTGTTCTGAGCACCCCTCCCGGCCTCCCCCCACCCACAGCAACTGCACCAGTCTGACCATGAGTGCGCCTGCGGGCAGCTGCTCGGACTCGGAGGGTACCAGCCTGTCGTACACGTGGGAGGTGAGTCAGGCGAGAGGATGTACGGCGTACGAACGATGCACGACTTGTCTTTGTGTGCGCCTGTACGACAGCTGCTGGCTTCCACTCTGACGGCCACTGCTTGTTGATCCCTTGCTGCCCCTTGCCTCGGTCCTCTGCTCATCAGGCGTATCTCGCAAACAGTACGACAGTGCAGTACACGAAGTACGGCATGAACGTGACGTTCACGACGGGCCTGCCTGGCCTGGAGCTGTACCCGGGTGAGTGTACGGCGGTGGTACCAGTGCACAGCGCATCTGACTCCGAGGCCACGGCCGCCCAGCCATGGAGTTCAGCTGCCGTGTATTCCTCTAATTCCTCTGGGTTCCCTCTCTGCTGTAACCACTGTCGAGTACTGCATCCAATTATGTTGCGTTTCTACGCATGCAGGGCTGTGGAACATTCGGCTGACCATCAAGGACAATCCTGTCAATGTGTCCCTCACACAGACCAAGGTCCGTGAGGGCAGGGGCCACGCCAGCGCCCACAGGCCAGATCCAGATCCACATCTAGACCTAAGTCTATCCCGGCCGTGCGTTGATTGGCATGTGCCGGTACTGACGTTGGGACGTGTGCGACCTTGACCCGGTGCGCGCCGTACCGGTGCCGTACAGGTTCTGAACTACAACTTCGAGACCGTCAACCTGTGCTACCTAAACTACGTTCCCTCCGCGCCAAGCCTGACGTTATCGTCGACATGTGGCACGAACGTAACCGTAACCGCCAACTCGTCGGACCCAAACATGAGCCCCCTGACGTACCAGTTCCTGCTGTACAACGCCGGCGGCTCAGTTGTACGGAACTCGAGCTACCTAACCGCCAACAGTACGACGTACTCAACAACCGGTGCCAGCCCACTGGCGCTTGGGACGTACACAGTAACGGTGAGGGTGGAGGATGGCTCTTGCCTCAACTAAGCGCAACGGAGCCTTCCCGGGCTTGACTCGATCGCGCCCCTCTCTCTTTCCCCTGCCGAAGGTCACTGCCCGTGATAACGGGACCTCACTGGCAGGAGCCTACACATCGAATTCGTCGTCAACCATATTTTCCCTGGGGCCATGTGTGGACTCTCCGCCTCCGCCACCCTTCCCGCCGCCACCGCCACCCCCAAACCCGCCGCCCAGTGTGCCGCCCTCCCCGCAGCCCTCGCCCGTTCCACCTTCCCCGCAGCCGCCGTCTCCACCGCCCTCGCCCGTTCCACCTTCCCCGCAACCGCCGTCTCCACCGCCCTCGCCCGTTCCACCTTCCCCGCAACCGCCGTCCCCGCCGCCCTCGCCCGTTCCTCCCTCTCCTCAGCCACCCTTACCTCCCCCCTCGCCTGCTCCGCCCTCGCCGCTCCCTCCTTCCCCGCCTCCATCGCCAGCCCCGCCCTCGCCGCAGCCCCCATCGCCGCCCTCTCCCGAGCCCCCTTTGCCACCTCCATCTCCCTTACCGCCCTCCCCCCCGCCGCCGTCACCTCAGCCCCCCTACCCGCCCTCTCCCTCGCCACCATCCCCGCCTCCCTCTCCAAGCCCGCCCTCCCCACAGCCCCCGCCACAACCCCCCTCACCTGTGCCGCCGCTTCCGCCTCCCTCGCCCTCCCCGCCCCTAGGGCCCCCTCCGTCCGAGCCTCCTCCTCCTCGCACTCTACCGCTCACTCCTCCACAGCCTCCAGCACCGCTGCCTCCGTCCCCGGAACCACCTTCCCCCACCCCTCCGTCACCGCCTCCTCCCTCGCCTGGACCGCCCTCGCCTCCTCCCCCCTCGCCTCCATTACCGAAACCGCCCTCGCCACCTCCGCCCTCACCATCTCCTCCCTATCCCGAGCCGCCGTCACCGCTGCCACCCTCTCCTGATCCGCCGTCTCCTGATCCACCCTCGCCGCTGCCCCCCTCGCCTTTCCCACCGTCTCCTCAGCCACCCACTCCGCTGCCTCCCTCCCCCAAACCGCCGTCACCACCACCACCCTCTCCTCATCCACCCTCTCCCCAGCCCCCATCGCCTCTGCCACCCTCGCCGCTACCACCGTCTCCCGAGCCCCCTTCGCCTCCTCCTCCCTCTCCTCAGCCGCCCTCTCCTGAGCCCCCTTCACCACTTCCTCCCTCTCCTCAGTCCCCCTCTCCCGAGCCCCCCTCACCACCTCCTCCCTCTCCTCAGCCGCCCTCTCCCGAGCCTCCCTCACCACCTCCTCCCTCTCCTGAGCCGCCCTCTCCACAGCCCCCCTCACCTCCTCCTCCCTCTCCTCAGCCGCCCTCTCCCGAGCCTCCCTCACCACATCCTCCCTCTCCCCAGCCCCCCTCACCTCCTCCTCCCTCCCCTCAACCCCCCCTCTCCCGAGCCTCCCTCACGACCTCCTCCCTCTCCTCAGCCGCCCTCTCCGCAGCCCCCCTCACCACCTCCTCCCTCCCCTCAGCCGCCCTCTCCCGAGCCTCCCTCACCTCCTCCTCCCTCTCCTCAGCCGCCCTCTCCCGAGCCCCCCTCACCACCTCCTCCCTCTCCTCAGCCGCCCTCTCCCCAGCCCCCCTCGCAGCCGCCCCCCTCTCCTCAGCCGCCCTCTCCGCAGCCCCCCTCACCACCTCCTCCCTCTCCTCAGCCGCCCTCTCCCGAGCCCCCCTCACCACCTCCTCCCTCTCCTCAGCCACCCTCTCCCGAGCCTCCCTCACCACCTCCTCCCTCTCCTCAGCCGCCCTCTCCCGAGCCTCCCTCACCACCTCCTCCCTCTCCTGAGCCGCCCTCTCCCGAGCCCCCCTCACCTCCTCCTCCCTCTCCTCAGCCGCCCTCTCCCGAGCCTCCCTCACCACATCCTCCCTCTCCCCAGCCCCCCTCACCTCCTCCTCCCTCCCCTCAACCCCCCTCTCCCGAGCCTCCCTCACGACCTCCTCCCTCTCCTCAGCCGCCCTCTCCCGAGCCTCCCTCACCACCACCTCCCTCTCCTCAGCCGCCCTCTCCCGAGCCTCCCTCACCACCTCCTCCCTCTCCTCAGCCGCCCTCTTCGCAGCCCCCCTCACCACCTCCTCCCTCTCCTCAACCCCCCTCTCCCGAGCCTCCCTCACCACCTCCTCCCTCTCCTCAACCCCCCTCTCCCGAGCCTCCCTCACCACCTCCTCCCTCTCCTCAACCCCCCTCTCCCGAGCCTCCCTCACCACCTCCTCCCTCTCCTCAGCCGCCCTCTCCCGAGCCCCCCTCACCACCTCCTCCCTCTCCTCAGCCGCCCTCTCCCGAGCCCCCCTCACCACCTCCTCCCTCTCCTCAGCCGCCCTCTCCAGAGCCCCCTTCACCACCTCCTCCCTCTCCTCAGCCGCCCTCTCCCGAGCCCCCCTCACCACCGCCTCCCTCTCCTCAGCCGCCCTCTCCAGAGCCCCCTTCACCACCTCCTCCCTCTCCTCAGCCGCCCTCTCCTGAGCCCCCCACGCCTCCTCCTCTCTCCCCCACGCCTCCCTCTCCCCAGCCCCCCTCACCTCCTCCTCCCTCCCCCACGCCTTACTCCCCCGAGCCTCCCTCTCTGCCGCCTGCCTCCCCGGTTCCTCCGTCTCCTGCACCCCCCTCGCCTCTGCTTCTTCCCCCGCCTCTCCTCAGTCCCGGGCCGCCGTCACTGCTGCCTCCTCCTTCCCAGCCAACGCCAAGCAATCCCCCTCAGGCCAGCCCTCCAATCTATTCGCCCCTCTCGCCGCCTGTACCGCTTGCTGTATCTCCACCTCTCGTCCCTTCGCGCCCCCAACCTCCACCACAACAATCCCTGCCGTCGCCACTCCAGCCTCCGCCCATGCGCCCTGATTCATCACCGCCGTCTCCGGGATCCCCTCTGGCCACACCTTCGCCCTCGCCTCCGCAGCCGCAACTCCAGCCGCAGCAGCCACCCGGGCCGTCGCCTCGCAGTCTTCCCCCACCCACCACGCCCCCGCCGCCGCCGCAGCCCTCTGCGCCCCTACCCGGGACCCCCTCCCCGTCGACCCTCAATCCGCCACTCCAGGCCCCGCTCTACCCGCCCCCTCCCACTCCCACTACTCTCCAACCCATACCCACGCCTTCCCCTCCTACCTCGCCCCCTCCCCTTCAGCCTCCCTCCACCCCTCCGTCAAACCATCCTCCTTCTCCTCCACCTGCTCCCTCAGCGCCCCCATTATACCCACCGCCGTCACAACCAGCCGCGCCGTCCCAACCCCAGCTCGGCCTTCCTTCCCCAACGCCAAAAGCACCCTCGCCCAGACTCTCACCGTCGCCCATGACCCCGCCTCCCAACACGCCTCCACCTTCCCCCCCAACACCCGCCCAGCCTCCTCCCAGCTCGCCTCCCGCCTCCACCCCAGGGGCCCCGCCCTCCACCCCTCCCCACACACCGTCTCCTCCATCCACCCCCCTCGTTGCCTCCCCTCCACACGCCCCGCCCTCACCACTCGCCGCCGCACCGCCGCCGCCCCTCGCTCCATCACCTCTCCTCTCGCCTCCCGCCACGCCCGTCCCAACTCCCTCTCCCCCCAGCCGCTTGCCCCTGCCGCCCTTGTCGCTTCCATCTCCCTCCGACTCGGCACCACCTCCCCCCACACCACCCCCACTTCCACCCACCCCACCGATGCAATCCACTCCCTCGGCCCCGTCCGAGGCTGGGACCCCCACGCCTCCGCAAGTCCCGACTCCCCCTCCATCCCCCCGTCCGACAACCCCAACCCCCTCTGCGACCACACCGGCCGCGATCCCACCGCCACCCTCCAGCCAGCCCTTTAGCCCCCCCCACGCCCCCCATCTGGCGCAGCCGCCCCAGAGCCCAGCGTCGGCCCCACCGGTGACAGCGCCTCCGCCCCACACGCAGCCCTCCGGCGTGCCTCCTCCGCACCCGCCACCTTCCGGCGTGCCTCCTCCCCAATCGCCACCGCAGCCACACCAGCCGCCGGCGCCGTCACCACCTCCAGGCGCCTCACCTCTTCCCGCCTCCACCCAGCCCCCTCCCGCTGCCTCCACCGCCCCCCGACCCCCGGTCCTAACCTCCACTCCTCCAAACCCCGCCGCATCCCCACAAGCGCCGCCTCCGCCACCGCCATCCCCGGAGACGATACCCGCTCCCAAACCCCACACACCACCTCATCTCATCAGCCCCAAAACGCCTCCCGAACCTCCCCACGCTCCGCCCTCGCCCCTACCCGGCCCCACCGTTCCTCCTCCACCCCCATCCCTGCCAGCACCATCCGTGCCCGCAGCAGGCCCCGCTCCCCCCCACCAGGAGCCCCCGGCGCCATCGCCGCGACCCCCTTTCTCACCAACTCCTTCCGCCTCCCTGCCCCCTCGGCCTCCCCTGGCGCCTCCCCCGCGAGCCCCGAGCCACGGACCGCCCGCCTCGCCTCCTCCCCTCCTGCCTCCCACCGCTCCACCCCCCTCAACATCCAGCCCTCCTCCAACGCCAACCCAAAACACATCGCCCCCGCCCTCGCCTTCGCCCTCGCTCTTGTCCCCGTCAACCCCCTCACCATCCCCAGCGCCACCCATCGCGGCCACCCCGACCCCAGTGCCCCCAGCCCCGGCTTCCACTCCGACAATGCCCTCCCCACCCCCTACCCCCGCCGCCCCTCCACCGTCGCCAAGCCTCACCCCGCCACCCACATCCCCCCCATCGCTGCGTCCCCCGTCCCCGGCCTCATCCCCCTCGTTGGTGCCACCCACCCCGTCGGCAAACATAACCCAGCCGCCCGCGCCGGCCCTATCCGCCTCGCCTCCTGCGCCGGCCCAGCCGCCTCCCGACCCTTCCACGCTGGCTCCTCGGCCCCCGCCGCAACCACCTCCACCTTCGCCCGCACTAGCCGGGCAACCCCCGGAGCCGCCGCCCCCAACGATGCAGGCCCAACCAACGCCCGCGCCGCCGCTACACGGGTCCCCAGGTGGGCCCGACTGGGCTCGAAGCTTGCTATTTACCTAGAGCGGCCTCCTTGTGTGTCCATGACTCAATATAGGAATCAACTCAACCAAGCCTCTTTATTTGCTGGACTCCATCCCCGCAGGTTCACTTTCCTCGCCGCCTTCAGGCCCTCCTGCTCCTCCTCTCCCCTCTCCTGCCCCCGCCGCCCCCACCTCTGCGGCTCCGGGCACAGACCCCAACCCGCCTCCCAGCTCGCCCCCACCGCCCTCCACCCCCAGCCCTCCGCCCTCCGCGCCGGGGACGCCTCCCCGCGCTCCCCCCGCCCCTCCGCGCCCCCCGCTGCCCCCCTCCGCCGCCGTTGTGGTGACCGCCCTCGAGGTGGGGACGTACGTGTCCGACCCCACCGACCTGCAGCCACTGGCGGACGCACTGGGTCCGGAGTATGCAGTCCGCATCGCAGGACACAAGGTCAAGCTGGCTCTGCAGGTGAGACAAGGCTTAAGGAAACAAGGGGAGCGAAGCGGAGATAACAAGAGCCCAATCGGCGTTTAAGACATCTCCACACACTGTACCGACGTGTGCTGGGCGCAGATTTACGGCATCTGCGCTAAGCTGTTTGGGTTGCCCTGAGTAGAGAGAAGGCGGTGATGAGACGCTGTGTGTTGACCCCATCCTGACACATGGCTGAACCCGCTGTTCCACGCGCGTTTTGAGTGTCCCTGCCTTTGTCTCGCCCCCCTCCCACAGTTGGCTATCAATAGCGTCTCGGGGCTGGGCTGTTCGGATCCGGAGGTTCAAGCCTCGCTGGCCTCCCTCCCTGGCCAGCTAGGCATCAACGCCAGCGCGATCCTAACCACGTGCGCCGTACTAACGGTCGCGCCAACCAACTCGTCCGACATCGGCGTCTCCATTACTAATGCAACAGAAACCGACTCGGGCGACGCGGCGGCGAAGAACGCCGCCGGCGCCGCCGCCCCTGCGCCGATTGCAACTGCTACCGACGGGGAAGCGGGGGGCCGGCGGCGGCGCGGGCTGGCCCAGACGCAGGATCAGCTTCTGGCGGCGGCGCCGCCACCGTCGGCGTGTGACGAAGCCATGGGCCTCAACGTGACGCTGCGTCTGGGTCCGTCGGACGACGCCCCGAGCGTCACGGAGCGTGCCCAGGCCCTCCTCCGCTCCCTCCTCATCGAGCGCTCGGCCTGCGCCGCCTCGCCGCTCAACACCAACGGCACAATCCCAACCACCACAACCACCGTCGTGACGATTAGTCGGTTGCTGGAGGACGGCGGCGGCGCGGAGGACGCCTGCTCGGCGCTCGACGCGGCACTGGCGGCGGCGGCCGTCGCCGCCACTGTCGTGTTTTCGCGTGACGGCTCCTCGACAGCCGCGATCACAGGCGGTGTCGCGAGCGCAAATAATCCCGACTGTGCTGTGCTACCAGCAACTCCCAGCATCTTATCGCACTTCATAACCGAGGAGCTCGAAGCCGCGACCGTAGCATCCGCGGCGCCGACCGACGTGACTTTCCATCGCGACGGCAGCGCGCTTGCAGCCGCAGATAACGTCGCACCGTCGCCCGCGACCGAGCCTCCTGCGTCGGGCAGCGTGCAAGTAGTTCACGGGATGCCCGTGTGGGCAATCGTCATGGTCGCCGCGATTGGAACGTTCCTCATCGCGGGAGGATGCGTGGGTTTCTTCGTGATAGCCGGCCGCAGGCGCAGGGCCTCCCAAGAGGTGAGCCGCGAGCGCCTCGTTTTGGGGTTCCTGGGGCGGGGACCTGGGGGCCGGGGCCAGGGATAGGGCTGGCGTCGTGGTGTGGAAGGGACGCGCGAGGCCAGGACCATGTCCCCGCAACGTCCCTCAGGCTTCGAGTGGGGCGCGGACGTTCCCGTCGGAGAACGCCTTTGCGCCCGAGATCCGCGTGATCCGAACCTCCATGCCTGGCGGCGGCGGCCCAGAGTTCACGCGCCTGCCCTTCTCCGAGAGCGGCGCCGTGCCGCCGTCGGCGGCCCTGGCCGCCGCCGCCGCCAGCAGCTCCGGCGCCGCCGTCGGCGGCGGCGGTGGCAGCTCCGATGCAGCCCACCCGCCCGCCGCAGCTGCCTCTGGCGGCGGCGGCGCGCATTTCGCGGGAGGCATACCGTTGGCGGTTAGCCGCTCCATGCGGGATCGGTTGGCCTCGGCGCCGAATGCCGTACTGACTCCGTCAGCTCGCAGCGGCCGCAGCGTGCGTGACATGCTCATAGGCAGCAGCCCCGCTGGCAGTCGGGCCAGCAGCGGTACGGCACAGCACGTGCTGCTGACGAGCAACCCTGCCTTCGACACAGGGGCCGACGCTGACGGCGGCGACGGCGGCGGTGCTGACGGCGCCGCCACGGGCCGCGGCCGCTGGCCCAGCCTCAGCGGCGCCGCCGCCCAGGCCGCCGCCGCCGCCGGGCCCGCTGGCGGCGGTAGGGCCAAGAGCATCAGTACCAGATGGCCCAGCATGACGGGGGCTGCCGCCGCCGCCGCCGCCGTCGCCGCGTCGCCGTCGCCGTCACCGTCGCCGGCGGCCCGTCTGAAGAGTGCGAGCGCCCGGTGGGCCAGCGTCAGCGGAACTCCAGTGGCGGCGGCCGCCGCCAGCGACGCGGCGGCGGCGGCGGCGGCGGCAGCTGGGAGGGGGTCGACCAGCGGCCGCTGGCCGAGCCTGACCGGCGCCGCGGCGGCGGCTGCTGCTGCTGGCGGCGCCGTCGGCAGCACCAGCGGCCGCTGGCCCAGCCTCAACGGTGCCGCGGCGGCGGCGGCGGCAGCTGGCGGCGCCGTCGGCGGCACCAGCGGCCGCTGGCGGAGCCTCACCAGTGCCAGTGGGGCCCCGGCGCTGCCGCTGCCGCCGCGCCCAGCCGCCGCGCGCAGCTGGCGCGCTGTGGTCGCGACGGCGGCGGCGGCGGCGGAAGAGGAGGCAGCGGCGGCGGCGGCAGCGGCGAGAGGCGCACCCTCGGCAACAGCGCCGCCGCCGCGACTAGCGTTCTCTACCTCTGGCGCTGCTCCTACGGACGTCGTGGACCCAGCGCAAGTCACAACGCGGGTGGAGAGTGTGGCGCCAGGCGAGGTTGCTGTGGAGCGGCCGCCACAAAACTCGCCGCTGCCGCCGCGGCCGTCGGCGCCTGGGCCGCCGCCGCCGCCGGCCGAGGAAGCCAGGCGGGCCAGCGTCCTCTCGCAGGTCCTGCCCAATGCGATTCGCAGGGCCAGCGCGCTTTTCACGGGTGGGGAGCCCCGTGCTGCGGCGTATCAGGCCTAGCCTGACTGCCCGGGACAGCAGCAATTACACGTACGGGTACATGGACAGACGGACAGTGGGTGGATCGCCTGGCGCTGCCCGACTTAGCCGTGCGCTAAATGTGCGTGTGACGCATGCAATGGGAGGCTTTATGAACGTTCTAAGTGATGGCAAGCAATCGAGGGACTCAAGCCCGATTCCGGATTCATGATCTGCATGTAGGATTGTGGAATGCGGAAGGCGCTGAAGAAGCGCCACGCCCACGCAGCTGTTGCCCTGACTAAAGCTAGGGACTGTTGAACTGTGTGAGTCCATTCGGTGGTGCTTCTGGGCTTACTTTCCCGTGCTCCGTTCTTTGTGGCTTGGCATTGATGTGTGCTACGGTAGGGAAAAAGGGGATGCGCCTTGAAGGATTGACGTCCGTTGTGGGGCCAACGCTCGTGATAGATCCATGACTCATGCATGACTCCTCACGAGGCTGGGACGCGCAGGATGGATGCGGAGGTGATTGTTGGGCGTCGTGTACTCGTGTTGTTAGACACAGCTGAAGCTGTGCAGGTGCAGGCGTGGCTGAGCCCCCTGTGCATGTGCGCGCATGTGTGTGCCCGCATGTGACATGTGGTGTGCTGCTGGACCTACCTGGGAGCCTAGTGCACGTGACCTCCGTGCATGTGCACCTTCGACCTTCCGCTTCACCGGTTTGCCAGCACGACACGGACCTATGCCGGCCGGACCTACCCCTACCTCGTCGCACTACCGGCTGGTGGGCCAGACCCGGCGAGCTGCACGTTGCATTGACCCAGACTGAACCCACGGCGGCCACGGGCAAGTTTGGGTCTCTGCGGGATTGAACGCTGCTGCTGGCGTTAGAGGAGACAGGCTGTCTGTCGTCAGGGCAATCAACGAGCTGGCCGCCGTCGTCCGCGACTTGATGATGGCTGCGGCTGAGCGGCACGCGGCCCTTCAGCGCGACTTCTCCGCGCTCAGCGAGGACTATGGGGAGTTCAAGAGGGTGATAACACAAAACTACAACGTCACGGACCGCGCCATCGCGAGCCTCCGGAGGGAGCTCAAAGCGGACATCGCCCAGACTGAGCGCTTCTCTGAGCTGATCGTGGAGACTGCCCCTAAGGAGGAGCGGGGCCGGCTGCTGCTGCGGGAGGTCTCAGATGAGATGGCGGACCGGCTGCGGTCGGGAGACCTGTCGAGGCTGGGCTTTTCGGGGCGCACTGAGCTCCAGGCTACCGTCCAGCGGAGCTGGAAGGGGGAGGGGGGGTGGAATGTGGTTGTCGGGGGTAACGGCAGCACAGCGGGCTGAGTTTCGGCGCAGGGCGAAGGAGGTGCGGGTGGTGAGCGGGGTGGTGGTGACGCCCTACCTCAACGCGCTCGGCAGGGCGCTGAGGAAGGAGCGGAAGCCTATCTTCGATGAGCTGCAAGCCAAGGGCCTGGCGCCTCGCTGGTTTAAAGGGGCGGATATCCTGTTTCGTGGGGGGGGGGGCTGGATGCGGCAGGGGTACCCTTAGGGGATGGGCGGTTCTATGGCCCAGTTAGGGGCGGGGTCAAGCCCCAGGCGGTTGATGGTCGCGCTTTGCGCAGTTCTAGGTCTTGCAGGAGGCAAGGCCCGTGGAGTAGGCCGAACGGCCGCAGCGTCCAGCGCTGTGATTCTTTTGAGGATCCTTCATTGTAAACCCGAGGACTGTCTGTCAATCTCCTTTCTTACAATGTGTACAGGACTTGATAGCAACTGCGGCGCTCTGGAGCCAAGCACGCTGCCGCTTTATTTGGTCTCTGGTGAAACGGGCGCTGAGCGGCCCGCTCCCCCGGGGGGGAAGGCTGGGGCAACATGTGCAACATCCTGACACGCCCTGACAGCCCTCGAAACCAGGCCCGCGGTGGCCGGTGCCACCTCCTAGCAGGTGCTGTTTGGGCTTAAGCCTGCCCACTAGCTGACACACGGCCAGGCGTGACTACCGACGCATTAGGACATGGCTCGGCAATCAAGGCGAATGTGGACGCACGTGGACTTTCCAACGTACCAGCTACAAGGCCAGCACCCAGCCGATATGCAGTACGTCATATTGCTGAGGGCTACTCGGAGTCCGCAACGCGCCAGGAAAAGGGTGGCCGTATGTGGTAGGTGGCCGCGGGGGAACGCAACAGGCCGAGCTGGCGCAGCGCAGCTTCTGCCGCCGCAACCAATATGCAGGGGTGCGCGACAACAGCAATTTGCTCGTCTTGTCGTTTCTGCTTATTACGGCGCGTCGGGCAGTGGGCATCCCGGTGTGACTTTCCATTTTATTGGCCATCACTGTTCCGCGCAAGAACGAGGAGCGACAAACGCTGCGGACAGTAGATGAAAGATAGATGGGCTGCGATAAAACGACGTCGAACACGACACGTCGGTTGCTGGCTCGGGCTTCTGTGGCCTCGAGTACTGCTCGAGGGCGTGCAAAGCCCCGCAACAACCAGCTTTTGATTACGTGCTGCCTATCCTACTTGCGTGGATCGTCCAGCTCGCGGTGTCGGGGTGCGGGGTGACCGGGGTGTCGCCCGGGTTAGGGTCCCACCACATGCGTAGCTGTGTCCTGACTTTGCGAGCCCTTGCCGTGGAAGAACCTCCACTAGCACTCTACGTAGCTGTTTCCACACCTCAGCAATTTTCCATATCGTCTTCGAGCATAAGCTGGACTGACGCGTTGAGCACCCTTGAGCTCTCTGTTGACCAGCGACGCTTAGCACGCTAGCCACCTTCTTTACCTGCAGAAGTGAAGCCGGAATCCAATAATATCAAGTCTAGCTCGGCTCGTGAGTTACGGCCTTGTAGAAGGTCCGAAGCGCGACGACGCCAAAAAAGCAGCCTTAACCCTTGGGGATTCACGCTCTCAAGTAGCGAGCTATCAGGCGCCGCGTGGTGTGGGCTTTAAAGCAGCATCGGCCACGGTGACCATCGCTTCCACGAACGAAGCCGCAAAGGCGAAGGAGGCCACTTCTGCAGTGCTGCAAGCAGCTGTAAGCACGAGGAGCACCTGAAGAGTCAGACAGAGGGCCGCCCAGTCGTCCAGTGCTTGTTTTGGGACCCCGCGTGCCGCGCCCCGGGGCGCCCCTCCTTGGGCGGGAGCTGCCACGGCCACCTGGCAACCGTAGCAGCCCTACCGCCGGGTAGCGCTGACATCCTCGCATGATGCGTGGATCCGCGATCCTAGCCCTTGGGGCAATCGCAACTCCTCGATAAGCCTTCCTGTGGACGGCGAGGCTCCGCGTCCGGTGGTGAGGGGCCATGGCGACCCCTTCCCCACCGCCCCTACCTCCGTCACCCCCGCCGCGGCCTCCTCCTCCTCCGCCCACACCGCCCTCTCGGCCACCGCCAAACCCACGGCCGCCGCCCTTCGTCATCGCACGGCGACCCCCGCCATCTCCCCCGCTCCCACCCTCTCCACCTCCACCACCTCCTCCGCCGCCCGATCCGGTACCAACCAATAATGACACAGTCGTCATCATTGGAGTTGCAGCAATCGCTGTGGGGGGCGCCATAGTAATCCTGTGCCTGCTAATCGCGCTGGTTTACGTCATCCGGGTCACAGACCGGGACAGGCAGGAGCGGCGCCAGGTGGGGACGGGGGGACAGGAGGGCTGGCCGGATGTAATCTTTTGCCTGGGTACGAGGGGAAGAAGGCGACTTGAGAGCAGCAGCGGAGGGCTGGGCTGCAGGCAGCCTTGTGGATAGGAGCGGACCGGGCTGGGTTGGGCGTCAGGTTGGGTGCGGGTGGTGTTGCTTGGCAAGGCGAGGGCAGGGTGCGAGCTGGGGTGCAGGGTGCGAGCAGGCAGGTCCTCAAGAGAGGGAGGGCTGTGTGACAGTCAGCTGTATGTGTCAAGCCAGCTTCCCTAAGAGTCCTGCGGCGTGCTGGGGTCAAAAGGGCCTTCAGGGCTGATGAGGAATCGGGAGGGCGCGACCAAGTAGTGCACGGTTGGTGGGCTGGCCCTGTAGTGGGTGCCCCAAGCGACGACACCTAGACTCGGCGGGACGCAGACGGCCTGCGTGCAACACTTTGAACTCCCTCGCCTTTGCACTGTGACCTCATCCATGCCTCGACCCCTTCCTCCCTTTTCCCCCTCCTGTCCGCCCCCAGAAAACCCGGCGTGCCAGCTACCTGCCGACGGACCCGGAGACGGGCCAGCCGCTAGACCAGATCACCACACCCCGTGGCAACGGCGGCGACCCATGGGACGCGGAGGCTGTGCAGCAGCAACACCCCCGGCCCCATATGCTGGGGGACGCTGGCGCGGGCCCAAGCGGCGCAGGACCCTGGGGGGCAGGCGCTACTCGCGCCATCTCCCCCGTGAACTCCAACGGCCGGCGGCAGGACCTGAGCCCGAGCAACACGGAGGCAATACGGAAGGCGCTGCTGGCTGTGCAGGAGGCCGAGGCGGCGGCAGCGGCAGGGGGAGCCGGCGGTCGGAGTGCGTCGGGGCCGGTCGGAGGTGATGACCCAGCCAGCACCTCGGACGGGCGGCGAAGCAGGGGGCGGCTAGCGGGGCGGTCCAAGACGGGCAAGGCGCCGTCAGCGCTGAGTCGCGTCCGAGGTGCGGACGAGGACATGGAGAAACGCGCGGCCAGCGCCACGGAGCTTAGCTACGGCAACAACGACGACGACGTTGAGGCCAAAGGCGGTCCCGCGCTGCAGAGAGCTGACAGCTGGGCCGCACCACGCCTGTCGGCAACAGGCATGGCCCCGGCCGTGAGCCGGTCAGGGACAGGACTGAATGGCGCGGCTGCTGGCGGGGAGGAGCCACGCGTGTCGGCGTCGGGCTTCAAGCCCGCGCCGCGGCCGTCTCGATCGGGCGTGGGCAGCGCGCCCAATAGCCCGGGGCCAAGCGACGGCCCCAACGCGGCGCAGGCAATGACGCACCGTCGTGGGGCGCCCGGCGTCACGGCCCAGATTGCGGGCGCGTCTTCGCGGTTCAAGCCGAGCCGCCTCGGACCGGCTTCGGCCAACCTGGCCTCTGGCGTGTCCGAGTCACGGTCACGTACGGCATCCGGCGCCGTCGACCAAGAGGAGCAGGGGCTCAAGGGGGCCACCAGCGTGCCGCCCTCGGCGACCCACATCCGCTACTCTATGGAAGATCGATCAAACCATGGCCGTCTGAAGAAGCAGGCCAGCAGTCCCGTGGAGGAGGAGGACGTGAACGGGCTGGGGCCGTTCGCCCGGGACGGGCAGTCGTTGGACCCGCTGGCAAGCTCCGGGCCGTCGTCACTCTCCAAGCGCACGTCGCCCAGGGGCATGAGCAGCATACTCGGGAGCACGCTCAAGGAGGACGTCAAGCCACCGGAGAGGAAGACGTGGCGGCAGAGGGTGTGGGCGGGCTTTGGCAGCCCCAAGGAGAAGGAGAAGCCCAAGGAGAAGGAGAAGGACAAGGAGATGGTGACCATGGCAACCAACCCCACGTTTTCTCCTGAGGGGCAGGTGAGGCGGGACCAAGACTAACGTGGGCCTGGCTTTGCAGTGGTCTGTGCAGCGGCAGGCGTTTTGAGGCCTGCGGCATGTTCCACCTCCACAGCCTGCCCTCCTAAACCCTACCTAGCTGCCATCCTCATACCCCTTCTCCATGCCCCAACGAATCATCCCAAACGCAGGCAAGTGAGCCAGCCAGCGTACCCCAGGTGACACGCTCTTTTGTGGACCCCATCGAGACCGAGCGCTTCTACGAGGGCCGAGCGCGGCCGTCCCGGTTCCACCGCGCCTCCGCCGCGGCTGACGGTGACAGCGACGGCGACGACCGGCTCGCGTCCAAGCGCACAGCGTCGCCATCCATAACCCGCCGCGCTGCGGCATCGCACACGGGGTTCCTGCAGGACCCGGGGGCACAGCGCAACCACAGCGCGGAGCACAGCAGGCGCAGCACGCTGGCCGGTCAACTGGTCAACGCCGGGCTGCAAAGCCCCGGCCAGGACGACGTGCTCGGCACGGGGGGCAGGCGGCTGACCACGCCCACGCTGGCGTCACGCCGGGGGGAGTCATACTCGCGGCGGGGGCCTGGGGCGCAGTTCCAGGAGATCCGAGCGACGCCATCCATGGACAACCTAGGCGCCATCGAGCGGTCGCTCCCGGGCTCACCTCGACGCGCAAGCCTTGTCATTCCGGACTCTGCATTCGCGGCGCTGCAAGAGCGGCACCTGAAGGACGCCAAGACGGACGTCCAGGGTGCGCCGCACTGAGGCGTGCGGTGGGGGCCGCGAACACAGGCAGCGAGCGCCTTGTGAGCGGCGAGAGGCATGCTTCCTGGCCGCCTGGCATGGGCCTCTGCTGAGTGGCAGCTCGTCGTGCCCAGCCCTGTGAGAAGCGCCGCGACGGCTGCTTGCTTGGCAATAGACATGCATACAACGTGGATCGGGGTCGAGTACCAAGGACCTAAACACGCATATAGTATGTGATGTGCTGCTCAACTTTGCGCCCGCACTCAGCTCCGCCACAGCGCTCTGGGTTCTGCATCGAGGGGTGCGGCATCAGTGGCATTGCGGGGCTGAGGTCAGGGACCTGGGGACCCGGGCACGGGTCATAGCTATACGTGTGAGGGCCCACGGGCGCACTGCAAAGGACACCGGGGCCCAAGGCGGTGGCACATTATGGGGCTCAGGCACTACGCTTCCACGCCCCATGCCGCTTGGGCATTGCGGTCGGAACACATTTTGTTTTTTTGCCAGGCCCCGCATGCGTCAAACCGCCTGCGCTAGCGGGGGCTCTGCAATAGCTGGGCAATTAAGGGTGGGGATTTTTCAGGCGCTTTGGCAATGGCATTTGGGTCTGGACGGTGGCCCGGTATCGCGTGCACATGCCTCGAGGCCAGAAGGCAAGGTCAGGTGGTGGCCTGGCGGCGTCAAGACGTGGTGCTGGGGGCTAGGCTACGGGCGGAGGGCTGTTTGCGTGCGACAAAGCTGCTAGACGTTGGAGCAATCCCCTTGCTGGTTGCGGTTTGGTTGGCTTCGGTGCTGGTTCTTCGAACACAGGCTTTCCCGCCTTGTGGGCGTTTGGAACGAGGAAAGTGACCGAGGTCTCAACACCGAGCATATTAGGAATGCTTGCTGCTTACTACTATCACATGGTGGGTGTCTATGGTAATCCCCAGGGCGCTGCATAGTTGCCTTGCCCGGCAATCGAACCGGTCCCCGTTTCCAGGATAGAAGGCTGTGCGCAGCGGGTAAGGAGGCGTGCTTGCTTCGTGTGCTGCACCCGGGGTTCCTTGTGATGCGTTCAGATGTGGCGCCCGGCACCCGTCCGTGCCATGCAGGCTCCTGGTTGTGTTGTGGCGCTCGACCTTGCGGGATTATGTATGGCGAGCAGAGGCCGGGCGGTGCATGGGCTTTGCCCTTCGGGGTTGAGTTGCCTGCTCCTAGCGCCTTTGGGCACGCCAGCGCCGCTTTTCTAGTTCTATGATTGGAGTCCTTATCACCTGTACGTGCTGCGGCGGCCGCCGCGTGATTCATGGTCAAATGGTGCTCGACGCTTTCTCTCTTTCCTCTTTCACCTTTGCGGTGGCATACGAAGTTACGGACTGTGGACACATTGGATTGGGGCGGTTGGCGGTTGGCAGGCGTTGCATGTGCATTGGGGCCATGCGGCGCACCCGCCAAGTTGCTGAAGATTGCACCGCCCGGTTTCCGGGTTTTATCAGGTCGAATGCCCAGCCCCGTGTGTAAGGGCATGGGCCAAGACCATCTGGGTTCCGGGGTCATCAGAGAACTAGAGTGGATGTGAATTGCAGTGCAACCAATGCCGTTTATGCCGATGGCACTGTGCGCCCGCGCCCCGTTCCGCCCGGTTTTCGGCACAACCGGACCCCCGCAATCCAGACATGCGCAGCCCCAGCCGTGCTTGGTCACGCCGTACAGCAGTACCGTGCACAGCAGCAGGGAGCCGTCAGGAAGGCTGTGAGCTTGTAAGGATAGCTGTTGGCTGGCCATGTCCATGAGGGCGGAAAACGAGGGCTGAGCCAGCCCTCCACCCGATCTGCTACTCGACCCATTCCCCTCGGTAACTGTGGGCGCACTATACTCCAACCTGGCTTCAACTAAACCGCAACAGGGCGCCGTCTGTAGCTCTGTACTAGTTCGTCGTCAGAGAGAAAGAGGTTACACAGGCTGATGGGGGTGGGGGCGTCCAGGCACGCAGCTATGTCACCAGCCATCGGTGGCCACAGCTGATGCAGGCAGCAGACAGGACCCCAGTCCTTGGACAAAGTTGGGGCTGTTGGGGCTGTTAGGGCTGCCTGGCCCTCCGCACTTCGGCTAACGGAAGATAGCATCGCTGCGTACCAACTACACAGCAGCAGGGAGCCGTCTGTACTCCGTGCGGTAGTCCGTCGTCAGCCTCGCACAGGCCAAGAGCAGGCTGTGAGCTGGACAGGAACCCATGCAAGTGCACCGTGTCGCGACTGCCCTCAGAGAATTGTGCAAGGTTAGCTAGCAACACACTCTGACTGAGTACGCGCTTGGAGGTTGAGCTCCCAGACATGTCGCCGGCATGTTGGAGCGTGGTCAATAAGTTTCCCTGTTCTCAGTTGCAAGCGATAGGGATAAGGGAACTGAAGCTTGTGGCATCGCGGGCTGGGCGTGAATCGCAGGTTCTTGCGTGACGCAGGCACGCACGCCACACGGGGTAATCCCGGGGGGCTTCGCCGCCCGAAGAGCATGACGGCGGCGGCTCAGCCCAAAAAGTAGAATGCCACCGATGCGCCTTACACGCGCACTGCCCACGGCGCCCACAGCCTCGCTGCCCCACCGGCAGGGCCGTAGGTAGCACCGCGAACCGGCTGCTGCCGCCGCCGAGCAGTGCTCGGCTCAATCCTCCAAGCTGTCAGGCTCAAGCCTCCGCATCCTTGCTGCAGCTCGCTTGCCCACCCTCTGAGCCCGCAGCTTGCACGCCCCTACACCGCTCTGTAACTCACAACGCAGCCAGCGAACTAGCGAGCGAGCAAAAACTGCCAAGCCCGTCCGAATCCCCTCTTTCGTACTGCCGTACCTAACTATTGAACACGTGCTCGCACGACCCGAAGCCCAGGCCCAACGCACGCCCACGGGAGACCCACGCTACCGCCGCTGCCGCTTGGCATCCCCGCCGCGGCCGCCTCGTCCGCCGCCCCCTCGCCCCCCGGCCCTGAAGCCGCCACCGCCGCCGCCACCGCGGCCGCCGCCGCCGCGCCCCCGCCCGCCGCCGTCCCCGCCGCCATCCCTCCGGAAGCCCCCGCCCCCGCCCCGGCCCCTGCCGCCGCCGTCCCGCCCTCCGCCACGGCCCCTCCCGCGGCCGCCCCCGTCGCCCCTGCCTCCGCCGTCGCCCCGGCCGCCCCGGCCCCGGCTTCCGCCCCTGCCGCCGCCGCCAAACCCGCCACCGCCGCCGCCTCTCCCGCCGCCGCCGCCGCCTCTCCCACTGCCGCCGTAGTCGTCGCCTCGCTCGCTGCTGCGTCCCCGCCCGAAGCCCCGGCCCCGGCCGCCGAAGCGACCCCGCCCGAAGCCTCGACCGCCGCGGCCCCGGTAGGAGCCAACCATCTCCTCCGCCTCGGGCTCGCGACCCACCTCCTCCCTGCAGGGGCAAAAATAAAGGCAGGATGGGGATTTAATACCGGTACTTGCAGTATGGGCTGGACGGGCATCTGGTCTCCGTCGCCCCCACGTCCTCCTGCCCCAGCCGCCTTCCCCTCCATCCCATTGCCCCTGACACCACCCTGGCCCCCACCCCACCCCACCCTCCCTTCGGTGTCACGGCCTTCGCCCACCTGAAGTACGCCACGTCATCGTCCCTCCCTGCCCCTCCCCTTCCCTCCCTCCTCCCCTCTCCTCTCGTCCCTTCTTCTTCTTCCCCCCTTCACCCACAGGCCTGCCCACTCACCTGAAGTACGCCACGTCATCGTCATCGTCAACCGCCCCTTCCCTCCCTCCCTCCTCCCCTCCCCTCTCTTCCCTGCCCTCTCTCCTCTACCCTCTCCTTCCCTGCTTCCCTCCCCCAACCCCACGCCCACCTGAAGTACGCCACGTCATCGTCCTCGTCCTCCGCCGCCGCCTCCCCGCGCCGCCGCTTGACGCCCTTTGCCTTGCCCTCGCCGTCGCCGCCCTCCTCCCCGCTGCCGCTGCCGCCCTCGTCGTCCTCGTCCTCATCCGGCTCGGGCCCGGGCGCGGGCTCGCGCTCCCACCACTGCTTCTGACCCGAGGGCAGCTTGCCCTGGGCTCGCATCTCGTCCGCTTGGGCCGAGGCCTTGCGGGCAGCTTCCGCCGCCTTCCGCTTCACGTTCGCCTCCTGTCAGGTGGGGAGAAGGGAAGGGGTAGGAGGGAGAGGCAAAGGAGGCAAAGGGGGAGGCAAGTGAGGGTGGGACGCTGGCGGTGGCTACAGGCAGGCTTGGGGGTTTGCCTGGGGTCACCTCGCCGCCGCGGACATGCGCCTTCACTCATTGTAAACCCTCCAGCCCCCCGTTGACCTTGATCTGCCACCAAACCATGCCCATACACGGCCTCTTCTCCACCCCACGCCATCCCACGCCCCGCCCGAACCCCGAAGACCCACCTGCTGCCGCCGCCGCTCCGCCCGCAGTGTCTCCTTCTCCTCCTTGCGTTGGTTGAGCTCCGCAGCCTGGGGCAGCCGGGGAAACGTCACAGGGTTACCGGGTTACAGGCTTGCAGGTTACAGGGTTACGGGCCCAGGTGATTGCGCCATCTCCTCCATGCCTCTTCATGATTACCCTCGCTCCCACCTGCCCCGATCGTTTGTATGTCTGCCCGAAATCCCACCCCGGCCCACTGCATCCCTGCCACCCACCTCCGTGACGCTCTTGGTGACGTGTGCGTGGAAGAGCACGGCGCCCTCGCACAGCCCCTCCTCGATCTGGATCCGGAGCAGGGGGGTGGGGGCGGGACACGCGCGGAGAGGTTGGCGAAGGTCCCTGACCAACCCACGACACAGCCTTGGGCCGATCCTCTGCAGCCGCGCAATGTGTGCGGCAAAACACACACACGCCCTCTACACCACCCTCCCAACCCCCCTTCCTCTGTCCCCCTTCCCACCTTGACCAGTTCCAGATCCAGGCGGGGCCCGATCTCGTGCAGCCGTACGCGGCTCTGGCGCGCCGCCACGTTGCCTCGGCCCATGTCCTCCGCGAGCGTTACGCGGCTGGCCTCGGCGTCCTCGCCGTCGCTCTCCTGCGGTTGGCGGTTGGATAGGGCGGTTCGTTAGTTGGTTGGAGGTTGGCTGCAGGTTGCTTTCGTCCCTCAGTCCACACGCGGCGTCGAAACACACACGCTCTTTCCCCCGTGACCTCCCCGCCCCCCTGCACCCACCGAGGCGTATCCGCTCTTGGTCACGAACTCGGACACGTCCCTCAGCCCCCCCAGGTCGGGGACCTCCCGCCGGGAGATGAGGCCCTGGGAGGGAGGCAGGAAGGGGGGGGGGTGGCGGGGAGGTTTGTGTGAGCTTAGCAAACACCCGCTGCCACTGAGGATGGGCAGTAGCAGCCGTAGCGATTCCCAACCATCCGCCCTCTCAATAAGCACACCTTGACGGTCTTCCGCAGCCCTGAGGGAGCCACGGCGATTCCGTAGTGCCTCAGACGAATGAGACCTGAAAGGGGCGGCATGAGGGGGGAAGAGAGGGAGTCAACTAGTGGCTGTGGACCCCGCACGTTGAGGACAGCTGCCAACCTTTGCTGCTCCCGGGCCCTCTCCATGCTCTCTACCCCCCCTCCGGCAGCCCTCGCCGCTCTCCTTGCTCTCACTGCGCCAGACCTCCCTTGCCAGCCCCACCCCCTCTCTGTCCTTGTCCCGCACCAGCAGCACCACACGCTGGCACGCGTGTGTGTATTGTCGCCCTTCCTCCCCCCTTCTTCCCCTCCGGCCCCCCTCACCGCTGTCCTTGTCCCGCACCAGCAGCACCACCCGCTGGCAGGCGCTCAGCTTGGTGCGCTGGACGTTGATGGCGGGGAACATGCCCTGATATTGACAAAACAGCATAACGGAGGAGCAAGAAGTGTTAATGCAGATGGCAAAGGGCAACAGATGGCCAACCACCAGTCTCCGGTCAGGCATGCAAGCTCTCGATGCTGGGCCCACCAACCCAGCTCAGCTCCCCAGCGCGCTAGACTTCAACGACCAACGGGTCGTCAACGACCTAACCGCCATTTGGTCGACCGCCAACCGCCAACCGCCGCACCTGGAACATGGTGGTCACGAGGCGCAGCGTGTCGTTGCCGCTGAAGCCGTTCATAACCACCAGGGGGGAGCTCTGGGGGGTGGGAATTTCGGGGCGGGGGGTCCGGGGTGGGTGGGGGGGAGCGGGCAATCAGGGGTGGACGGGGGCCAGGGCGGGGAGGGAAAGGGGAGCACTGAGCGGCCCGGGCAACCGCCCCGGCGTCTAGGCGTGAGCCCCTGCTAGCGTGCGCCCGCCGTACGGCGGTGTACGGCCACGTCTTGCATGCTCGTCCAGCCGTACCTTGAAGGCGTTGGCGGGCACGCGAGGCCGCACTGCCGCAGCCTGCACGTCCCGAATGAGGGAGTAGTTCTTGATGCGGAGCGTCAGCGTGGGGCCCTGCGGGGGGGATGGCGGTGGGGTTGGTGTGGGTGGGTAAGGGTCGGGTCTTGTCAGGTGGACTTAGCAAGTCGTTGGCAGGGGTGTCACGATGGCGAGGTGTCGCTGGGGAGGTTTCGGGGGGGACACAAGAGGGGAACTGGCTCCAAACAGACTGAGGGGAGAAGGTCGTGCGCGATGAAGGGAAATGTGCGGCTAGGTTTAAGGCGGCCCCTCAGCGGCCGCGAGGCCTCCACGCCGCCCTGATGATAGCCGCTGTGCGTTCGCTGTGGCACCGTGTAAACAGGCGAGGGCCGTGGGGGCAGCGGCCAGCGCCCCTTATGCGGTGCGGACGAGATACCCGTCCGGGACCCTGGGCTGAGTCATGCTATGGCGTGCACGGCTCCCACACTGCGTCCTGCAATTGGTGGATAGCCGCATCCGAGCTCTCACCCCAAGCATGCTTATCCCCGCAACCCAGCACCTGTATCGTTCGCAACTAACCCAGCCGGCTCTTGGTTCTGCCCTCTCCTCATTCCCATACACCAACCCCCGGACCCCGGACCCCGGACCCCCTCCTGCCACCTCCTGCCCCATCCTGCCACCACACCCGCGGGTTCTTGGCCAGCTTGACGTACGAGTCATGCCCCTCCACGAACCCTAAACCTAAACCTGGTCAATATTCTTCCGATGCGCAAACCACCACCTGTACAGCAGCTGCCCCGCCTCCCCTCTGCCACCCTCCTGCCTCCCCTCTGCCCCCCTCCTGCCCCCCTCCTGCCCCGCCCCACACACCCACCCGCGGGTTCTTGGCCAGCTTGATGTACGACGAGTTGTCGGTTGCCGAGAGCATGACAAAGTGGCTCACGCCCAGGGGCCCCGCCACGGAGACGAAGTCACGGAGCGTGTTCTTGCGCGACTCCTGGGGTTGGGGGTGGGATGGGGGCGGTTGGGATAGGCGGGTTTGGGGGCGCCCCTTTCTACGTTGCGTCCACGACGTGCCATCTGGGGCCCCCTCTCCTGTCCCGAAACCCAACTGCCCCCCTTCCCCCAAGCCCGGACCCTTGCGCCCGTGCACACGGTGAGCTCACCCAACCGCCTCCCCGCCTGCCCGTCCCCACACCCAGGGGCGCCCCCTCCGGCCGGCCCCAAGCCCCCACAAGCCTTCCGCCCGAGCACAGCTCACCCGCAGGTTGGCGGCTGTGTTGGGCAGCATCATGCGCCGTACGTCCTGCTCCAGGTCAGCCAGGATGGCCTGTACGGCAAGGGTACGGCGGTGCGGCAGGGGCGGTACAGCAGGCGTCGGGGGACGGGGAGATTACACTGCTGCGGGGAGACTACACCCTCTCCCCGCCTCTCCCCCCACGGCACTCTGACGGGTGCTGAGGTTGCTTGCCACGCCCAGCCCCCCTCCCCCCGCCAACCCCACGTTCCCCGTCCCAAGCACGCTCAGCACCGCCCACACCCACCACACGCCGTGGCTGTGGGGCCCCTTCCCGCTTTCGCCCAACCAACTGGCACGCCCGGGACACAATGCCAGGCCCCCCCCCTGTCGAGCCACACGGCTGGCTACACCAGGCCCCCCCGTAGAACTCATGCTCGGCACCGTGAATGCATGTGGCACCGTGACTGCAGCCTCGCCGCCGCCGCGCATGCTGTGTCGCGGAAGCATGCCCGGCCCCGCTCACCCCGTGCTGCCCACGCTTGAAGACGAAGGTCTTAGGGTCCGGCTTCTTGCCCTCCGCCTTGCTGGCTTCGACGACGTGCGTGCGCTTCTTCCGCTGCAGCCGCCGCAAAGAAGAATCGTCATGTGCGTTCCGAGCCGGCTGCGCATGCCGATTTGCTGGCGAGTGTATTCACTTACGCGTCGTGTCTTCGCCATGGTTGCGAGCTGCTCGGAACGACCGCGCGAACGCTAGGGCCGGGCGACGCGCAGTCGTCTAACGCTCGAGGATGCAGCGTTAACAGGTGAAAACGTGCAAAGTGACCTTGTCTCTACAGCGAGCTTGCGAGTTGCGCGCCTTGCGTCACTCGGGCTGTCGTCACCGATGGCGCGGCTGCATTTCCCCGCAGCGATGGCCTCCGCCCTGCATGTACAGCCCTCTGCACACGACACTTGAACAGAATCACCCGCAAAACCCCTCGGCACGCGCAGCTCCCAAAGACCTACTCCCATCGACTGGCTCCTGAGCGGCCATCCCCGCAACAGTCGCCTCCGTTCTTTCACGCAACACCCGAGCCATGCTTGCTCATTCTTCACGACTTGTGGCCCCTCCCGGCCGGTCGACAGCCAGTCGGAGCCGGGGAGCCATCAACGCCACCATCCCGCGGCGCTTGACCGTCGTCTCGCGAGTGGCGAGCGTGGAGCCCGTTACCACGATAGGCTCAATGCCTCCGCCACAGTGAGTCGCTACGTTCATCCCTCGAAGCCTCGCCAATCGAGCCCTCCAACGCGGATGCCTGCTTGGCGCCATCCGCCTTGACTCACCGCCGCTCAACCCCGCCACCACCATTTCCCCGCACCCACCCCCCACTTCCTCCACCTCCCCCCCCCCCCCACCCATTCAACCCCCCTCCCAACTCCCGTTCCGCCTGCAGGACCATCAGCGAGGCCCTCCGCCAGGCCCGCGCCGCCTACCGCCACTACAGGGAGGTGGCCGCACAGGAGGACAGCGGCACCACCACCACCGAGGCCGCCGCCCGCAGCGGCGGCGAGGCCTCCACCTCCTCCCCCTCCTCCCCTGCCTCCTCCCTGCCTGCTGGCCAGGGCGGCGGCCCCCGGCGGCTGATCATAGAGATGCCGCTGCCGGCGCAGCGGGACGGCTTCCTGGGGCGAGGTGAGGGCGGGAACCACGGAGCAGCGGGGGGATGGGTCCCAACTCTGGGTATGCGTTTGGCGAATTGGGCCAAACGGGCGATACGCCGCCTTCCTCTCACCCCGACCTGATGACTCCGGGGTGGGGGGGCTGGTGGCTGTGGCTGAGACCACCTCCGGCTCCCCTGGCGAACTCAGACGGCAGGATTCTTTGCGAACGCGGCCTCTTGCCATCTAGGCGGCCCACCCCAGGAGGAGCGACTCTTGCCCTCCGCCTCACCCTCTACCCCCTGTCAGGACCCCTCTCCTCCCCCCTCTACCCGCTCAGCAACAAACACCCCTCCTACCCCCCCTCCCCTCCTGGCAGGCGGCACCCCCCCCGACCTGGTCACCCTCACCGACGAGGCGGACTACCCCGGTGGGGAGCTGCAGCGGTTCCGGGTGGTGCGGAAGCTGGTGGAGGGCTTCCTGGAGGGGTGAGGGGGGGTCCTGACAGGGGGTAGAGGGGCGAGGGGGGTGAGGGGGGCGGGTGGAGGGGCGGAAGGGAGGGAGGGGCGGGGGGGGGGGGTCCGGACAGGGGTTAGTGGGCGCTGGGGGGTTGAGAGAAGGGAGGGGGGTCAATTGCGGTATTGGTGTTATCACAGGTAAAATCTGAAGGCCTGAGGTTCAGGTCCCTCGGCCCCCTCCCCCCTTCCCCCCTTCCCCCATCCCCCTCTTCACCTCCTTGCTCCCCCACATCCTTGCCCCTCTCCCGTCTCCCCCCTCCAGCTATGAGCACGAGTTCCTGGGCTTCTGCGAGGACGGCGCGGACGGGGTGGGGCTGTGGCGGGTGGGGGCCGACACGTGCCTCATCGCCAACGTCACCAACGCAACGGTGAGCGGGGAAGGCACGGCAGGGTGTGCGGAAAGCGTGGAGGAAGGTTATGAGTGCGCACGAAAATCCGGATGGGGGTAAAAGAAGGCTGGCTTAAATCAGCGCCCCCGCATGTCTCCCGCCCCCTCACCTCCCCACCACCTCCAGGTCCCCTCCCTGCTCAAGCTGCTTGACGGGGGCTACGGCGCCCGTGCCTCCCGCCCCGGCTCTACCGTCATCGCCTTCAACCCCACCTGGACGGGGGACGCGGGCAGCGTGGGGCAGCCCTGGCAGAGGTGGGGGGAGAGGGGGGAGGGGGTGGAAGGGGAGGGGGGACGGGGACGGGGAGGAAGTGCGGGTCAGCCCTGGCAAAGGTTGGCAGATGCGGGCGAGAGAGGTGTCCGGACAGGGATGGCGGGGAGGGAGGCGCGCTTTCAGGGGAGCGTGGGTCAGCCCGGAGGCGCTTTCCGTCCTCACCCATCCCTCTCCTCACCCATGTATGCCTCATCCCTCTCCCCCCTGTCCCTTACCTGCCCCCCCGTCCCTCTCCCTCCCCTGTCAGGGAGCTGCGCCGCCGGGCCCGCGAGGTGATGGACCGCTCCGGCTGGGAGACGCTCTACGTTGCCCGCATACTGCGCACCTCGCGGGGGGCCAACGGGCTGCTGCACCGGGCCTGGCCGGGGCGCTGGGCGGTGTACCCGGCGGCGTCGCGTGAGTGGCAGGGAGAGTGGGGGGAGGGGAGGAGGGTGAGGGAGGGGCAGGAGGGAGGGGGAGGGAGGAGGAGGGAGGGGTAATGTGTTGTTCAAGGAGGGGCTGCACTCGGGGGGCAAGGGAAGGGGACACGTAGCACATAGCATGTCCCTCACCCCCACACCTACCTCACCTCCCCTCCCTTCCCCTCCCCTCGTCCGCAGCCGATGCCCGCTACTTTGGTGACTGCGTGCTGGCCACCCCCTCCCGCCCCACCCCTGAGAAGCTAGTGGAGAAGCTGGCGGAAGCCAAGCCGGCCATGCAGAAGAAGGTGCGGGCAGGGCGGTATGGGTGTCGTAAATGGTACGAGGTGCCTTTTGGGGTGCCGTACATGGTACGAGGTGTCGTGCAGGTTGTGCATGGGCACCCGTGCGACGCATCGTGTGACACGCTCCTACGTGCTCGCGCTGGCTTGCGGCTCGCACGTCGTGGGTGGTGTACTTGTGCACCCTGACGCCCTCGGGGCTTGGAAGTGGGGGACTCAAGGGGGCTGTGGGTATGAAGGACAGGCGCCGACGCCTGGACCCCTCCCACCCACCCACCCTCCCACCCTCCCCTCCTACCCACCCCACCCCACCCCCCCTCAGGCCAAGGAGCTGGGGCTGGAGGAGCCCGGCTGGTTCTGAGCTGGCTGCCACGTCAGCACGACGGCTGGGAGGCGGTGTCTCGGAGGCGTTGAACATGGCACGTGCCAGTTTTGGCGTAGCTGTGCAGGAGGCCTAGTGCATTGACAATCTTACAATGAGGCACAAGATATTTTGCGTGATTCGGCGTCACGGGCAGCGCCGGCGGGCCGCCCTGTATGTATCTTTATCGGCCCCCATCACAATCGAGAGAAGCGAGAGAAGAGTCGAGAGTTATATGGGCCCAAAGGGCTGGAGTGGGCCGGTTGTCATTCAGTGTTTTGTTGATCTGGTCTGATTGGTTGCCATTGCAAGGGCTATACGACGAGGGCTTGAAGCGACGTACATTTATGGCGGGATACGGTCGGAAGCTGAGGCTCAAGTCTGAGTCATGCGTGACGGTTAAAGGAGGAAGAGCATCTGAGGTAGTAGGTCAGTTGGTCTGGCGTGGGTGGGCTGCCAATTGCGGCCCGTCTGGCGTTGACGGTTGGACAAAAGGACACGTGCGGCGAAACGTATGGCATTGCGTGGCGTATGGCATTGCGTGGCGTTGGTTTATAACGTGGGATTTCGCTTACAATGGCGGACACAGTGGTAGGTGGCAGGTTCTTTGGCCTGAAGAGTGTAGAAGGTGACACTGAAGGTTTCCAAGCATGTGTAAAGAAGAAGAGTCCCTGACCAGGCCAATGTGGCTATGGCCCGTGCCTACGAGTACAGCAGATAAGAAGAATGGATCAGTGACGGTACAGACAAATTCACATGAACAGCAATCACAGCTGTGCATTGCAGCGCAGTGCAAGGCACAACTCTGCCTGCACTATAACCCTGCCTTCCCTTTGCAGGGCACCTTCACATGCAAACGGCATGTACGGCAGCAGAAGAGTTTGCTTATTGGCCCGGAGTATCCCAGGCGCAGGCAGAGACCAAAGCAGCAGGTGAAGATGTTCACTCATAACCAAAGGTAGTGCAAGATCACGGTCCCCCAACGGACCCCAAGACCCCAAGAGTCCGGGCACGCACCTATCTATCTGCATCCCACAGCACGTGCTCACGGCTTGGGAGGAGGGTTGCCACTTCTAGGCTGGGTCCACGCACATAACGTCAGTACCTCCACAATCTTGCACCCTACTATCAACCACAATTGTGGGTTAGGAATGACGCGTTACAGGGTTGCGGCCAGTGGGTGTGGGTTAGCCGCCCAGGGGCGGAGCCCCCGCCGCTGCGTGCGCTCTCGTGCGTTCTCTTGAGTGTCAAGTTACTCAGCCATTCCAAAGTTGGTAACACCAGGCGCTGCGCAGCAAGTTGAAACCCACCCCGTCACCACGTTGCTTGCTCCAACTCCCTGCGCCTACTCATCCGCGGGCTCTCCACATCTTGTGCCTCCGCCTCCTCCCCTCCCTCCCCCACCTCGGCCTCCGCCGCCTCTCCTCTTTTGACCCCCAGCCCCCCGACGGCAGTCGCCCGGTCGCCCGGGTCCTCCCGCCCCAGGTCCGTCCCAAACAGCCCGCTAGCCCTCCGGATTGCGTTGGGCAGGTACCCAGAAGGCATCAACCCGCTGCTCCGCCGCTGGGCCGCCGCGGAGGCCCGCCGGGGGCTCCCTCGCCCCACAGGGCCCTCCCTGTCCCCCTCTCGGCCTCCTGCCCGCGGGCTGCCCCCCTGGCCCTTGCCACCCCGCTGCTCGGACCCCGCCTCCCCGGGGCCCAGGCTCTCTACCGCGGTATCGGATCTGGATCCGGATCCGGAGCCAGATCCAGATCCAGTACCAGAACACAAACCGAAACTGGATCCGGAACCGGAACCGGCGTCGGCAGGCAGCAGGCCGGGCTCCAACAAGCGCTGCCGCAGCGGCCGGAGGGCGGCGGCGCCGGAGGCGGAGAAGGCCAGGCGGGACGGTGCCAGCGGCGGCGGCCGCGGCGGCACGACGGCGGCGGCGGCAGCTGCCTGCTCATCCATGGCCGTATCCACCACGGCCCGCCAGCTGCGCCCGCTCAGGCGCGCCCACAGCTCGCCGCCACCGCCTTCACCGCCTCTGCCGCCGCTCAGGCTGGGCCAGCGGCTGTGGCCCCTGGCGGCGCCGTCAACGCACGTGCCGCCGCCTCCGCCGGCGGCGGCGGTGAGGCCCTCACCACCGATTGCGGGATCGGGGTGGACAGCAGTGTTTCCCATGAGGCTGGGCCAGCGGCGGCTGAGAGGGCCAGCGCCGAGTGCGGCGGCGGTGTGGGGTCGCGGCGGCGGCGGCGAGCCGGTTTCGGAGCCGCTGCCGGCGGCCCGTGGCGGGCTGAGGCTGGGCCAGCGAGCGCTCTTGGACCTGCCGCCGCCGCCGCCGCCGCTGTCCAAGGCCGCCGCTGCCGTCGCCGCCGACGGCGCTGCCGATGGCGGACCGCCGCTGTCGCTGCCGGCGGCAGCGCCGCTGGAGCGGCGGCGGCCGATACCTGAATCAAGGATGGCGGGAGCGACAGCGGCGGCGGCGGCGGCGGAGCCCAGGAGGCTGGCCCAGCGGCGGCTGAGGACAGCGCCGACGGAGGCGGGCCGACGGCTGCTGGCGGCGTCAGCTTCATCGGACCCTGCACTGACGCCGGCCCTGTCACTGCCTGTAGCCAGCAGATCTTTGCCTGCACCGGCCCTTGACGCATGCGGCCCATCTGCAGCGAACGCCGGATTGCTGGTCAGCATGACGTGATGTCCCGGCGCGTCAGCGCGTACGGCATGAGTCATGGAGCCGCCGTACATGGAGTACGGCAGGCGTCGCGGAGGCGTCCATCGGGAGGCCTCGGCAGACCCCGCCGCCGCCGCGGCCACGAAAGCGCGCCAGCTCCGCGCCCTCGCCAGGCGGTGCAGGGCCGCGCCGCCGCCGCCGCCGCCACCGCCGCCGCCGCTGCGGTCGCCGCCGCCGCCGTCACCGGCGGCAGCAGCACCGCCGCTGGCGCTGGCGGCGCTGCGGAGGCCAGGCCATCGGCCACTGGCCCTCCCGCCCGTCGCGGCGGCGCCGGCGGCCGCCGCGGTGGCGGCGGCGGCGACGGTTAGACTGGGCCAGCGGCGGCTGCCGTCGCAGCCGTCGGCGCTGACGACAGCGACGCGAGCAGCGCCGCCGGCAGCGCCGTCGCCGGCGCCGCCACCATGTCCGCCATGACCGACTGCATCACATGCATCCGTGATTGGGCCCGGTACGGCAAGACTGGCGCCGCCGCCTGGCCCATTGCTGCCTGGTCGCACCAAAGGGCCTACTGCTGCCACTGGACCGCCGCCGCCGCCGCCACCGCTAGACACCGCGAAGACGCGCTGGGCGGGTGCGCTGCAGGGACGGCTGCCTCCGCCAGCGGCGGGGCTGACCCGGCCACCGCCGCCGCCAAGCGCCAGCAGGCCGCTGCGAAAGCTGCGGCCGCGGCGTGGCGGTGCGCCTCCTCCTCCGCAGAGACCCGCCGCGAGGGCTGCAGCGGTAGGTGGTGGCGGCGCTTCGCCTTCTTGCACATACTCTGAATCCGCATCCCGATCCCACGCGGAACCGAAACCACACCTCGGCGGCAGCCCCGCCCGAACCCGTGGTGAGCTGGGGCCCGAATCCGGATCCGGTTCCCGATCCCACGCGGAACCAAAAACGATCCTCGGCGGCAGCCCCGCCCGAATCCGCGGGCTGGAGCACGGGCTCTGGATCCGACTCGGGATCGGGCTTAGATTCGGATTCGGGCTCTGATGCTCGGCTCCGCCGTCAGAAGCTGCGAGCCGCTGGGATCCAAGTGCCGCCATTGGGCCTGTGCCGGCAGCAACGGCGACGGCGGCATGACGGGTGGCGTCGAAAGGTGGCAGCGATGGCGGCGGCGGCGGCCCTGCGCCGCTGCCGCTGCCCAGGCGGCAGGGGACGCCATCGTCCGTCCCCCAAGGGCCCATTGTGGCGGTTCGGGTGAGGCGGATGGAGGGCGGCCGCAGCTCGCTTGGGAGCAGCGTGGCACCTGCCGAGGCCTGAGGGGGGTGGATGAGAGACATGAACAAAGTGCGAGGGACAAGTACTGGTACATATCAGTACAGAAGCCATCATGCATCCAGGCATTGCCCCCACAGCACATCTCCCCAGCCCCAACGCCCGCAACTCCATCCGCAAGGCCCGAGTCCTCCGTCCCCACCCCGCAGGCGCCCATGCCCCCCTGCGCTGCCCACCTCCTCCGCCGCCCGGCGGCCCCTGCCGGCCGCCGCCACGGACAGCCCCGCGCACAGCCCCCCCGCCAGGAGGGTCCCCACCGCCGCCGCCAGGACCACCGCCCACACGGGCATGCCGTGGAGGACCCTGGGGGTGGGGGCCTGCGGGCACGGGGGGTCCGGCAGGGGGCACGGACCTGGGCGATGTGGCCAGGGTGGCGACAAGCCAGCGCCCAGGGTAGCCAGGGAAGACTCGGACTCCGCCCTAAACTTCCGTCACCCCACGTACCTGTTCCGTGGGCGAGGTTGCGGACGCTGGTGCGACAGCATCCGCCGCTGACTGGTCCAGCGAGCCGCCTGCACCACTGCTGCCGCCGCCGCCGCCGCCACTGCCGCCGCCGCCACTGCTGCCACTGAGGAACGTGGAGCCGCCGCCGCTGGGATCTGTCGCCGTGTCGGAAGCAGGTGCAGCCTCCTTGCCGCCGCCGCCGTCGTACGGCGTGTACGGATAGATGTACTGCGCCAGTACGGCAGCGGAGGCGGGCAGTACCATGCACTGCTGCTGCTGTTGCTGCTGCATGCCGAGAGCTGACGTCAGCACGAGCGTCGAAGCGGCAGTTGAGATCGCCGACTGCAGCCCGGCACACGCGTCCTCCGCGCCGCCGCCGCCATCCTCCAGCAACCGACTAACCGTCACGACGGTGGTTGTGGCGGTTGGGATTGTGCCGTTGGTGTTGAGCGGCGAGGCGGCGCAGGCCGAGCGCTCGATGAGGAGGGAGCGGAGGAGGGCCTGGGCACGCTCCGTGACGCTCGGGGCGTCGTCGGCCTCGCGAAGACGAAGCGTCACGTTGAGGCCCATGGCGGCGGTGCAGGCGGCCGGCGGCGCCGCCAGAGATTGATCCTGTGCCAGCCGTCGCTGCCTCCGGCCGGTCGCCGCCCCGTCGGTATCAGCTGCAAGCTCGTGTGCGAGGCCCCGCCGGCGACGGCTGCTGCTGCCGTCCCCGTCAGCAACTGTCAGGGTGCCACTGGTGTCCGATGTGGAGGCAGCTGTGCCATCACCACCAGGGATGGGCTCCGGGGCGATGGGTGAGGCGCGCTTGTCGGCCTCCGTGATGAGCACGCCGCCGGTTTCGCCGGGGGCTAACGAGGGGTCTGGAGAGGTGACGAGGCCGCAGGCGGTAGAGATTGCGCTGGCATCAAGTCCGAGCTGCGGAGGGGGAGGAGAGGCGGAAGAAACAAGGCATAGAGGCAGCTTGAGCAGGAGGCCAGGCGGGCAGAGGGTAAGGGAAAGAGGCGCAAGGCTGGAACGGTGGGACCCCGTGGGCTGGATTGGCACGCAAGCAAGAGGCATGCATGCGTGCGGGACCTTTCACACGGCTTACTTGTGCGGGAAGCGAGGCCAGGGTTTCCAGAATGCTGGGATCATCGCACCCCTGTCTGGCAGTGAGTGCGACCTGCGTCGACAGCAGTTGGTCCGGGTGTCCGGAGGGTGGAGCTTAGTAGAGGGTGTGCAAACGGCAAGCGTGTTTACTTTCCAATCACTGCCCCACATGCAGGGCCAGCTTGATGAACCCCCCCCCCCCCCCCCCGCACTTGCGAGCCTCACGGTGGTTGGGGGGCCGGAACTATTGCCCTGTGGTTACCTGGAACGCAAGCATGTTGACCCTCGCTGTCGCGTTCATAACCTCTCCCTCCTGCCATCCCCATCCCCATCCCCATCCCCATCCCCATCCCCATCCCCATCCCCCACCTGCCCTTGCGAGCCCTCCCTTGACCTCCCCGAAGCCTACCCGCCTTGCCCTTTCAACCGTGCACAAGGGCGCCGGCACCCCACCCACCCACCTGCAGGGCAAGCTTGACCTTCTGTCCCGCCAGGGTCACCACGTACTCCGGCCCCAGTGCGTCCGCCAGGGGCTGCAGGTCGGTGGGGTCGGCGACGTACGTCCCCACCTCGAGGGCGGTCACCACAACGGCAGCGGAGGGGGGCAGCGGGGGGCGCGGAGGGGCGGGGGGAGCGCGGGGAGGCGGCGCGGAGGGCGGAGGGCTGGGGGTGGAGGGCGGAGGAGGCGAGCTGGGGGGCGGGTCGGGGTCTGTGCTTGGAGCCGCGGAGGTGGGGGCGGCGGGGGCAGGAGCGGGAAGAGGAGGAGGAGGAGGAGGAGGAGGGGGCGGCGGCTCAAGAGCCGGAGGCGACGAGGACGGTGGCAAAGGAGAGGGCGGCTCGGGCGCGGGAGGAGGAGGCGAAGGGGGCTTGAGAGAGGGAGGTAGCGGGGATGGGGACGGAAGAGGTGGTGTGGGCGGCGTGGGAGACGGCGAGTAAGGTGAGGGGGCCAGAGGCGATGGGGGAAGGGGTGATGGAGGCACAGGAGACGGCGGCGCTTGAGACGGGGGAAGGGGAGAGGGCGGATGAGGAGAGGGTGGTGGTGGTGACGGCGGTTTGGGCGAGGGAGGCCGCGGAGTGGGTGGCTGAGGAGACGGTGGGAAAGGCGAGGGGGGCAGCGGCGAGGGTGGATCAGGAGACGGCGGATTAGGAGAGGGTGGCAGCGGTGACGGCGGCTCGGGTGAGGATGAAGGTGGCGAGGGCGGTGCCGGTAACGGAGGGAGAGGCGAGGGAGGTCGAGGCGACGGAGGGGTGGGGGAAGGTGTTTCCGGGGACGGAGGCAGCGGTGCTGGAGGCTGTGGAGGCGTAAGCGGTAGAATGCGAGGAGGAGGAGGCTCGGATGGAAGGGGCCCTAGAGGTGGGGAAGGCGAGGGAGCAGGAAGCGGCGGCGCAGGTGAGGGGGGTTGAGGCGGGGGCTGTGGGGAAGGTGGGCTTGGGGAGGGAGGCGAGGATGGTGGCGAGGGAGAGGGCGGGGAGGGGGGCTGAGGTGACGGCGTCGGAGGGAAGGGGGGTGAGGGGGACGGAAGTGGCAGAGGGGGCTCGGGAGTTGGTGGTGATGAGGGCTGCGGCGAGGGCGGGACCGGCGACGGGGGCGGGGAGGGGGGCTCGGGAGAGGGCTCAGGGGAGGGAGGAGGAGGCAAAGGGGGCTCCGGAGAGGGAGGTGATGGGGAGGGATGAGGCGGCGAGGGCGGTTGCGGAGACACAGTAAGCGGGGCTGGGGGAGGAGGCGAGGGAGGATCCGGAGAAGGGGGGAGAGGCAGAGGAGGCGGTGAGGAAGGTTCCGGAGACGGAGAAAGAGGCGACGGGGAAGGAGGCGAGGGAGGTTCCGGGGACGGCGGCAGCGGCGAGGGAGGCGGTGGCGAGGGAGATTCCGGAGACGGAGGAAGAGGCGAGGGAGGTGGGGGAGAGGGAGGTTTCGGGGAGGGTGGCAAAGGCGAGGGAGGGGGCGGTGAGGGAGGTACCGGAGACGGGGGAGCAGGCGAGGGAGGTTCCGGAGAGGGAGGATATGGCGAGGGAGGGGGCGGTGAGGGAGGTACCGGAGACGGAGGTAGAGGCGACGGGGGAGGAGGCGAGGAAGGTTCCGGAGACGGAGGAAGAGGTGAGGGAGGTGGGGGAGAGGGCGGCTCGGGGGAGGGTGGCATAGGCGAGGGAGGGGGCGGTGAGGGAGGTACCGGAGACGGAGGTAGAGGCGACGGGGGAAAAGGCGAGGGAGGTTCCGGAGACGGAGGAAGAGGTGAGGGAGGTGGGGGAGAGGGCGGCTCGGGGGAGGGTGGCATAGGCGAGGGAGGGGGCGGTGAGGGAGGTACCGGAGACGGAGGAAGAGGCGACGGGGGAGGAGGCGAGGGAGGTTCCGGAGACGGAGGAAGCGGTGAGGGGGGCGGGGGCGAGGGCGGCCCCGGGAAGGGTGGCAAAGGCGAGGGAGGGGGCGGTGAGGGAGGTACCGGAGACGGAGGAAGAGGCGACGGGGGAGGAGGCGAAGGAGGTACCGGAGACGGAGGAAGAGGTGAGGGAGGCGGGGGCGAGGGCGGCCCCGGGAAGGGTGGCAAAGGGGAGGGAGGCGGGGGCGAGGGAGGTACCGGAGACGGAGGTAGAGGTGAGGGAGGTGGGGGAGAGGGCGGCTCGGGGGAGGGTAGCATAGGCGAGGGAGGGGGCGGTGAGGGAGGTACCGGAGACGGAGGAAGAGGCGACGGGGGAGGAGGCGAGGGAGGTTCCGGAGACGGAGGAAGCGGTGAGGGGGGTGGGGGCGAGGGCGGCCCCGGGAAGGGTGGCAAAGGGGAGGGAGGTGGGGGCGAGGGAGGTACCGGAGACAGAGGTAGAGGTGAGGGAGGTGGGGCCGAGGGAGGCCCCGGGAAGGGTGGCAAAGGCGAGGGAGGGGGGGGTGAGGGAGGTTCCGGAGACGGAGGTAGAGGTGAGGGAGGTGGGGGCGAGGGAGGCCCCGGGAAGGGTGGCATAGGCGAGGGAGGGGGCGGTGAGGGAGGTACCGGAGACGGAGGTAGAGGCGACGGGGGAGGAGGCGAGGGAGGTTCCGGAGACGGAGGAAGAGGTGACGGGGGAGGAGGCGAGGGAGGTTCCGGGGACGGCGGCAGGGGCAAGGGAGGCGGGGGAGAGGGCGGCTCGGGGGAGGGTGGCATAGGCGAGGGAGGGGGCGGTGAGGGAGGTACCGGAGACGGAGGAAGAGGCGACGGGGGAGGAGGCGAGGGAGGTTCCGGAGACGGAGGAAGAGGTGAGGGAGGTGGGGGGAGAGGGCGGCTCGGGGGAGGGTGGCATAGGCGAGGGAGGGGGGCGGTGAGGGAGGTACCGGAGACGGAGGTAGAGGCGACGGGGAGGAGGCGAGGAAGGTTCCGGAGACGGAGGAAGAGGCGAGGGAGGTGGGGGAGAGGGCGGCTCGGGGGAGGGTGGCATAGGCGAGGGAGGGGGCGGTGAGGGAGGTACCGGAGACGGAGGTAGAGGCGACGGGGGAGGAGGCGAGGGAGGTTCCGGAGACGGAGGAAGAGGTGAGGGAGGTGGGGGAGAGGGCGGCTCGGGGGAGGGTGGCATAGGCGAGGGAGGGGGCGGTGAGGGAGGTACCGGAGACGGAGGTAGAGGCGACGGGGGAGGAGGCGAGGGAGGTTCCGGAGACGGAGGAAGAGGTGAGGGAGGTGGGGGAGAGGGCGGCTCGGGGGAGGGTGGCATAGGCGAGGGAGGCGGGGGCGAGGGAGGTACCGGAGACGGAGGTAGAGGTGAGGGAGGTGGGGGAGAGGGCGGCTCGGGGGAGGGTGGCATAGGCGAGGGAGGCGGGGGCGAGGGAGGTACCGGAGACGGAGGTAGAGGTGAGGGAGGTGGGGGCGAGGGAGGCCCCGGGAAGGGTGGCAAAGGCGAGGGAGGGGGCGGTGAGGGAGGTTCCGGAGACGGAGGTAGAGGTGAGGGAGGTGGGGGAGAGGGCGGCTCGGGGGAGGGTGGCATAGGCGAGGGAGGCGGGGGCGAGGGAGGTACCGGAGACGGAGGTAGAGGTGAGGGAGGTGGGGGCGAGGGAGGCCCCGGGAAGGGTGGCAAAGGCGAGGGAGGGGGCGGTGAGGGAGGTTCCGGAGACGGAGGTAGAGGTGAGGGAGGTGGGGGCGAGGGAGGCCCCGGGAAGGGTGGCAAAGGCGAGGGAGGCGGGGGCGAGGGAGGTACCGGAGACGGAGGTAGAGGTGAGGGAGGTGGGGGAGAGGGCGGCTCGGGGGAGGGTGGCAAAGGCGAGGGAGGCGGGGGCGAGGGAGGTACCGGAGACGGAGGTAGAGGCGACGGGGGAGGCGAGGGAGGTTCCGGGGACGGCGGCAGGGGCAAGGGAGGTGGCGGCGAGGGAGGTACCGGAGACGGAGGTAGAGGCGACGGGGGAGGAGGCGAGGGAGGTACCGGAGACGGAGGTAGAGGTGAGGGAGGTGGGGGAGAGGGCGGCTCGGGGGAGGGTGGCAAAGGCGAGGGAGGGGCCGGTGAGGGAGGTACCGGAGACGGAGGTAGAGGCGACGGGGGAGGAGGCGAGGGAGGTTCCGGGGATGGCGGCAGGGGCGAGGGAGGTGGCGGCGAGGGAGGTACCGGAGACGGAGGTAGAGGTGACGGGGGAGGAGGCGAGGGAGGTACCGGAGACGGAGGTAGAGGTGAGGGAGGTGGGGGAGAGGGCGGCTCGGGGGAGGGTGGCAAAGGCGAGGGAGGGGGCGGTGAGGGAGGTACCGGAGACGGAGGTAGAGGCGACGGGGGAGGAGGCGAGGGAGGTTCCGGGGATGGCGGCAGGGGCGAGGGAGGGGGCGGCGAGGGAGGTACCGGAGACGGAGGAAGAGGCGACGGGGGAGGAGGCGAGGGAGGTTCCGGGGATGGCGGCAGGGGCGAGGGAGGTGGCGGCGAGGGAGGTTCAAGCGAGGGTGGAGATGGCGAGGGAGGAGGAAGCGAAGGGGGGAACGGCAGAGGCGGCGAGGGCAAGGGGGGCTGCGGGGACGGGGGGTAGCGGGGACGGAGGCAGGGGCGACGGAGAGGTGGGAGAAGGCGGGTCCGGCGTGGGAGGAGAGGGTGAAGGGGGCGGCGAGTACGGGGGTAGCGGGGACGGAGGCGGGGGCGACGGAGGGGTGGGAAAAGGCGGGTCCGGCGTGGGCGGGGAGGGTGAAGGGGGCGGCGGGGACGGGGGTAGCGGGGACGGAGGCGGGGGCGACGGAGGGGTGGGAGAAGGCGGGTCCGGCGTGGGAGGAGAGGGCGGCGGGGACGGAGGGGACGGCGGAGACGGGGACGGGGGCCGGGGCGAGGGAGGGTTGGGCAGGGGCGGAGGTGGGGATGGCGGTAGGGGCGATGGTGGCTCTGGCGAGGGCGGGAGTGGTACCGGCGGAAAGGGCGATGGCGGGGGGCTCGGCGACGGAGGCGGGGCTATGCAGGGCCCAAGGCTGAAGCTGGGGCTTGTCGACGTATTTGACACCATCACGCCTTGGAGCGACGTGCCGTTGTCTCGCGCCGTTACCTGCAGCCGATGTAGGGTGGCAGTACAACCGGAAGCAAGTAGTCAGTGAGCCCAGTGACCCACAAGTAGCATCCCAAACGACAATCGTCCTGCTCTGCTTGCGGATTCTCCGAGCCAAACCTGTGCCACCCGACAGACCTACCCGTCCTGTTCAGGCTCGTACGAAGGGGGCACGGCACGCACCTTGGCCGTGTACACGCCCGCCGGCAGCGCGCTGGCACCGAGCGTAGAGTACGACACCGTATTGGTGCTTACGTAACTCGAGTTCCGTACAAGTGCGCCGCTACTGTTGTACAGCAGGAACTGGTACGACAGGGCGGTGGCGTTGTTGTTGTTGGGGTCGGTTGATGCGGCGGTTAGGTTGATTGTGTAACCGCACGTGGACGATAGATTGAGCGCGGGCGGTGTTGGCATGTAGTTGATGTTGCAGGCGGCAATGGTCTCGAAGTTGTAGTTCAGGACCTGGGGGTAGGGGTCAAGTAGGGGCCAGCAGGGGTAGGACGGCGCAGTGGGTACAGGCGGGATGGGCATGAGGTGGGGCAGTAAGGGGGGGACAGCAAGGTAAAGAGGCGGCGGCGCAAGATGGGGCAGCACAGAAGATGTCTTAAGTTAAGTGGTCCTTACCTTGGTCTGCGTGAGTGAGGCGTTGGCTGGGGAGTCGGAGATGGTCAGCCGGATGTTCCACAGCCCTGTGGTTGGTGCGAGTGAAGACGGATGTCACTCAAGGGATGGCGTGCGCTGGGCGCTGGGGCCTGTGCCGGGGCCACTGGGAGCACTGCACGGCGCACGGCATTTCCGTACGCTGCCGTACCGTATGGACCACGGCACTGCCGTACACCCACCCGGGTACAGCTCCAGCCCCGGCAGGCCGGTGGTGAAGGTCACGCTGGCCCCGACCTTGGTCACCAGGATGGCGCTGGTGTTGCTCGCGAGGGAGGCCTGGGGCGGCAGACGGCAACGACTGACATGAGCAGCAAGCAAGACAGTACTTCGGCTGTGCGCTGAACTGCGAACCCTCGTGTCAGCCGAGCGACCATCAGCGAGCTCGTACTAAACCCGCCCTCTCCCTCCCTCCCTCTGGCCCACCTCCCACACGTAGTTCAGGGCCGTGCCCTCCGAGTCCGTACAGGCGCCCACGGGCGCCGTCATATTCATCATCGTACACGTACTGCCGGCGGTTGGCTGGATCACCGAGTAGTTGCCGTACTGCATGCCGTCGGGCGAGTACACGAACCTGGGGCAGGGTGCAAGCACGGCGGCACGTACAGTCCTGTCGGTTCCCAAACAATACCCCCAACCAAGCAGCAACCGCGCTCCTTGTCTCGGCCACACCCGGACACCCCGCCTCTGTCCCGACGGTTGCCCCATACCCTCCCCTTGGCCTTGGCCTCTGCTCCCCAGCCACCCTTTCCTCGCGCTCCCTCACTTCGTGCTGTCACCTGGGGGCGGGGTTGGGGTAGGCGAGGCACGCGGGCGGTTAGGGTAGATGGGCGGCGGGGTCAGCGAGGCCGGGGCCGACCCAGCTCACGTTGTGGCCCGCTCCACCTCCACCGCCCCCTCCGCAACCGGTCCCGCAACCGGCTAGCCCCCTGGTGCTGGCTCACAGTTGGGCGGTGTGTTGGTGGTGTTGGTGCAGCCGCCCACGCTGCCCACCCGCACACCCGCCACCGCGGGCGAGCCGCTGTACGTCATGGTGCCCGCCAGCAGCGCCTGAATCTGTGGAGGTGGAAGCAACAAGGCGTATGTTGTCCCTGTCAGATCAAGAGATTATGAGAATCATGTGTGGTACGGCACCCTCCCCGTACGGCGCCCCGCCGTAACGACCGACCTTGAACACGTAGCATCCCGCCAGCAGGCCGCCCGTGGCGGTCGTGATGCCGGTTTCATTGGTGGGCGAGAAGGGCAGCGTCTGGGCGTTGTTGCCTGCCAGGGGGGGCGGGGTTGCGACGGACGGGGGCCAGGGGGGCCCGGTGGCCGGTGGCGCGCCGTGGGAGTCGCCGATCGCCCGCGACGCAGCTGCAGGGCTCTGCTGCAGCTGGTTTACAACTATAAGCATACGTGGCAAAACGTGGCCTCAGTTCGGCGCAAACACCGCCGAGCGAGGCAGACTTCGCGACGGAAAAGGTGTGCAGCAAGGCTTGCAGGCTGCATCAATACGTCTTTCACACACTACAGTAGCTACATCGGACCATCGCAGCTTGGTCTGAACTCAGCACGGCTTGCAACCCATGCGAAAGGTCGCCCTTCCCCCCCGGCCCATGCGTGCCCACGCCGCGCGGGAACGGGATGAAGTAAGGCGCGAGTCCCACACCTCCGCTCACCATTGAAAAGCGGGTTGTTGCCCTTCTTGCTGCGGAGGTTTTCAGAGCAGAGGCATGCATGTGCGTAAGCGGTAAGGGTGATAGGCAACCCTTCAGTTGGGTGCCCCTAAAGGCCCGTGCGCGCATCACACGTGCCAGAGCGCCACGCAGACCCGTGAGGCCGCAAGGGATAAGGTCAGGTCAGGTCGACAGGGTGATTGGCAAGGGACCTTCAGTTGGGTGCCCCTAACAGGTACGTACGTGCCGCACACGTGCCACAGAGCCACGCCCGTGAGGCCGCAAGCCAACTCCTCCCCTACCCACATGGGTCCGTTGCCGTTGGAGCCCGTACCGAAGTTGTACCACACAAGTACGTCACTGTACGGCGAGGCCGGGCAGGTGCGTGGGGCAACGGCACAGCAAGGGGTCAATCGTGGATCCGTGGATGCGCAGGCCGCAACCCCCTAGTGATCATGCCGCCCTCATTCTGGAGGCCCCCTCGCTACTTCCCTCGTAACCCCTGCTACAGGTTCACGGCCCCACAGCCACCACGGCAGGCCAGGCCACTCCTGCTGCCCCATTCCCCCCCTGGTCCCCCCCCCCCTCTCCCCCTTGCACCCCCGCAGCCCTGCTTCGCCCACTCATCCCTCTCCTCCCAGACCCTGCCCCCACTAGGCCTGCTGGTTGCCCCCCCCCTCTTCCCCCTCCCCCCAACCCCTCCATCCCCTTTTGCCTTTGGCCTGTTTGACCGTTCCCATTGCCCCAGCCCCGAACCCCCCCTGCACCCACTAGCCCTGGTTGCCCGATCCGCCGGTGACCGAGAAGGTGAGGTCCGGATTGGCGTCCGGGGGCATGGCGAAGTAGCCGACGGGGCCCGCGGACAGGGCAGTGCCGCTCAGCTTGATCTGGGTCGGGAGGGGTGCGTGTGGACGGGTGGAAGGAGCGATATGAGTGGGAGGTGGGGTGCAGGGGGAAGGGGGAGAGGGGAAGCCGAGGGGGCATGACGAAGTAGCCGTCGTCGGGGGCTCGGGGCCCGCGGCTAGTGCAGTGCCGCTGGATTTGATGTGGGGTGGGAGGGGTGGGGTGCAGATGGGGTGGGATGGGTGGGGGTCTCAGCAGGGGGAGGGAGGGGTGAGCGGGGGAGGCGAGGCTTGATAGTGACGACTGTGCTGGGGCGAGAACGGAACGAGGGCTAGCCGGCCCCCCCCGACAAGGTGTGTTGTGCCTGCCCTGCTGCCCTGCCCTGCGCTGCGCTCACCGTGAGGCCAGCGATGTTGGCTTGCCCCAGTGCGACCCGCGGCAGAGCCAGCAGCGCCGCCGCCATCAGCAGCACCACCCTCGCCAGACCCCCGTGTCGCCCGCCGCCTCCCGCCGCCCTACGTCGCCCGCTGCCGCTCCCGCTGCCGCTCCCGCTGCCGCTCCCGCTGCCGCTCCCGCTGCCGCTCCCGCTGCCGCTCCCGCTGCCGCCGGGGCCCTTCGACGACGTGTTTCCAACCGCAGACGGGGACCGGGCGGGGCGCGGTGGGCGTGGGGATGGGCCCGGGGTGGGGGCGGGGGCACGGAGGGGGCCCCCGGGCCGGGCTGGGGCTGCGGCTGGGCCCAGGGCTGCCACGGTTGGGCACAGCAACGCCAGCAGCCAAGGCACGCGACGCAGTAGCGCTAGTATCATGGGCATGACGAGTGGCTGCACGAGCCTTAGCAGCTGTGTCCCTGCAAGGGCAGGGGGGTGAAAGGTGAGGAGGCAGGGCCGTCGTCAGGGTCCGGCCAAGGGGTACAGGGGGGCGGGTGGTCCTGCGGGCAGGGACCTACCCAGACCCAGCCCTCCGAAGGTGATGTGAATCGCCTCATCCAAGCCATTAACGCTATTCAGGGGGAATGCGCTTGGCTCTAGAGGCCCAAGCTCGCCCAAGTCCCCCGTGGCCCCAGATTGAGCTTGACCGTGGAACACGGGGGGTAGCACACCCAGGGCCCCCCGCCCGTCGGCTGCTCTCGTTCCCGGCGACGCACCGATGCATCTCGCAACCTCCACACTGAAGAGTCTTTCATGTAGATAAGTTATGAGCCTCCTCGCGAGAGCCAGGAGCACAAGCACCGTGGTCGATTCCGCCAGCATCCTTGTCCATGGGGCTGCAGGCCTCTAACGCTCTGCCCAGATGCCAGCGGTCTAGACTAAGAAGTGGTTGCTGAGGTCTGTCGACGTCCCTGCCGCCTTGTCGACGCCTGCTGCTGCCACAGCTGCCGGGACATGCAGGGCTTTCTCTATATAGAGATCAGGCGACACCGAGTGGGCTTCGCGATATCTAGAAACGAGTCATAGGAATGGTCGGCGTCACTGGAGTCAGGTTCAGAGGCTTGGTGCACGAGCCGATTAAGGATGTTGGTTTTGGCGCTTGCAGGCGAGAGAGCTTCAATTATGTGCTTATGCACTTATAAGGTATAGCTGAAGTGTACTTGAGTTGCCGTGCTGAGTCTAGTGATGTTCGGCGCAAGCTGAGTCGATCGGCCCTCGTCGCAACAACCACACGTCATTCCCACTGAACAATGCTGCTTGATATACGAGCACCACGCTGCCAAAGCTTCTGCGCGCACCCGGGCTTGGCAGGCACCGCGTGCCACCTTACTCAGGCTGCTGTACAGGCTGTACCGCCGAATACTGGTACCCTGGCCGGCAAGGGTGGCCCTGCCCTGCCCTGCCGAGCGCGCGCGAGAGCGTGCGCATGGGTTCGACGGCTGAAAGAGAGCGTCGAGCAGGGAGGGGCAAGGAGGCAAGGGAGCACCACCCAAATGGAATGGCAACAGAATCCCGCGCAACCTTACAGCTGACCGCAGGCCACTGACCTCATGCCACCCAGCGCATGAAGGGAATGGTGGACTGGAGCCTTGCTTGAAGCGTTGGGAGGCCAGCCATCCCAGCAACATCATAATCGATAACCCCAGCACCCCCCGTGCGCTTTGCTTCTACCCCCCCGTGCTCAGCCGCGCCCCCGGTCTACATGAACCGCTCACTGAGGGTCCGGTACTCCGGTTGCCGCTCAAGGAACGGGCAACAGTATCCTGCCCAAGATGTACCGGTATGCCAGCACAAGTGCGTATCGCCTGGGCGTGCTGACTCCCACATCCGTCCCTTTCCTACGTCGGCAACGGGTAGGGGGGCATTGCTGCATGTCACCTCCAACGTGTAAGAACCGAACCAAAAGGACCGCCTGTCACCTCCATAGAAGCTTAGCCAGAGTCCGACAGAAGATCACAAGTTCACAACCTCTCCATGCGTGCGGTCAGCTCAGCAGCAACAGCTCGGTCACAGCAACCCAACCAACAAGGCGGCGAACCCGGCGCGACACCCGGCGCCGCTGCTTGGAATTGGGTTCGAGTATGAAGGCAACCACCGGAAATGGCTCAGCGCCCGCCAAGCTAAAGGCCGTGACCGCTTGCGGCCGGCCGCCCCCGTCCGACTAGATGTCCCCCGCACCCTGCTATCAGTCACCCCAAACTCCTCGACCGCCCAACCACCTCCGATCAAACCAAGCCATGCGCATGTCCAGGCTTAGGCTTAGGCTTAGACTAAAGCCCCCACCAGAGGCTGTTTGTAGCCGCCATTCGTGCCATGCCGAGAAACAGCTAAGGCGCTTTGAAGCCCCCAGTCGCCTCCAGCTCCAGACGACCCAACGGGCAACGCCAACCTAGCGGCATCGCCATGCAATGTCAATCAACCCATCAACCCATCATGCCGCTGCACAAATGCCTCCACCGAGCCTCTGGCCTAAACTCGAGGATCATGGCAACCTGGCATCCAACATCACACCAAAGGCACCAGCCCTGCGGGAATGCGTGCTGCCACGCAGGTGCTTGGGCCGCTACCGGGCCCTGACCCCAGGGCCCACACCCCAACGCGCGCTTGGGCGACTGCCGGTGTCCACCCGGGGCCGTGGGCTGGGCTCCAGGGGCTACCGCCCAGCCACCCACAGCCACCACTGGGCTGTGGAATCTGCATGCAAGGTCCCAGCCCTGGCCTCTAACCCGTCTCCTCTTGCCGGCAGCCGCGCCCTCCCGAGGGGCAGGGAGATGCCCTTCGATACCGCACCACCTGGCACGCCTGTGGCTACCGCCGCCGCCGCCAGAGCCGCGGCGCTCTTACCGCCCCGCCGCCGCCGCCGCCGCCGTCGCCTGGCACTGCTGCCCCGCCGCCGCCATGGCCGCCGCCGCCGCCGCCATCCGCTCGCTGGCCGCCGCCACCGCCGCCGCCAGCTGACTAATGGCGCGGTTGTTGCCCGCGAGCTGCGAGCTGACGCGCAGCACGCACAGCACGGCCACCAGCGCGATCGCCCATGACACGCACAGCAGCAGCCCAGGGGGTGACGTCAGCACGTCCAGGAAGCCGGACGGTCGCGAGCCGCCGTCGCCGGCACCCAGCGCGCCGCCGCCGCCGATGACGCCGCCGCCGCTGGCGGCGGCGGTGCCGGAGTCGAAGCTGGCGCCGCTGCCGCCGACGCCGCCGGATCCAGATCCAGATCCGCCGCTGAGTTGGCGCGCCAGCTCCCGCTCGAGGATCTGGAAGTGCTTGCGGGCGTCCTGGGGAGGGGGTTGGGGGTGAGAGGGGATGGGGCCAGGTCAGGGTCATGGTGGAGGGGTGGAGGATCTGGAAGTGCTTACGTACGCGCGTCCTGGGGGGGGGGGGTATAGGGGGGAGCGGGCTGGCAGGGGGGAGGTTAGGGTCAGGGTCAGGGCAGGGCGGTGCTTGCGGGGGTCCTGAGGGGGGCTCGGAGGCTGAGGGCTGGGGTGGAGGATCTGGTGGTGTTTTCCTGGGGTGGTGGAAAGGGTGGGAGGGTCGGCGGATGGGACAGGCGCGGAGTGGGCGTTGGGGCTCGGGGAGGTGGGGCTCGGCATTGGAGGCACACGGGCCGCAGCGGGCAGCAGGCGTAGCTACGAGTAAGTAGACCACAGCCGGCGCCGCGACATAGGGGACCCTGTGGGCCCGACAAAGTGATCGGCGTACGTCCAGTATCGGCCCCCGCCCCCCCCCCCTCACCCCCGGGAGGGCTGACTCGACCTTCCCCTTGAGCACGTTGACCTGACAGGGGGGGGAGGGGGGAGGGGGGAGGGGCAGGAAGGGAAGCGCTTGCAGGCGAGGGCTGTTAGCGGCGGAAAGTGTTTTGAGCAGGTGCACGACTCGGCGCCCAGGACTCATGGGCTGCAACGTGCTGGCCCTTCTCCGTCAGCCCCGCCCCAGCCCAGTTCCCTGGCCCCAATGGACCCACCATCATGCCGCTCTTGAACCACTCGGTCTGGGAGGGGGGGAGGGGGCGGGGGGGCAGGGGGGGGGTAAACGTGTGTGTGTATGGACGGGGCGGGGCGGTGGCGCGCTGGTTGGCAACATGCCGCTCTTGAACCACTCGGTCTGGGGGGAGGGGGCGGAGGGGGGGGCGGGGTTTGGGGGGGCGGGGGGGTAAACGTGTGGTTGTGTGTGTGCTTGGCATCAAGCCGCTCTCAAACCACGCGGCCTGGGGGGAGAGGGGGAGGAGAGCAGGGCAGGGGCAGCAGGCATCAACGTTACACCCGACCCCGCCTCCCTTTCCTGTGCCCGTCTGCCACCTGCCCTGCCCGTTTAGCCCGTAATCTCGGCCCGGTCCATTCCGGGGTCCGGCCCGTAACCTCGGTCCGGTCCGGTCCGGTCCGGGGTCCCACAACAGACAGCCCCGATCGTCTCCTGCCCCGCCCCGGGCCCCCCGTCTGGCTCCCACCTTGCAGGACGCAACGAAGCGCGTCTTCCCGGGGCCGGCGTGTGTGGCCACCAGCTGGGGGCAGGGGGCAGGAGGAGGGAGAGGAAGTTGAGGAGGCGGAGAGGCAGGCAGGACAGTGCAATGTGGCGAGAGGCTTCCCACGCCGAGCCACCCCCTCGCCTCCCCCTGCCCGGCCCCGGCCCCCCGCCGCTCCCCCTTCCCCCTCTTCCCCATCTGCATGTGCACGTTGGGGCGTACGGCACACCGTGATCTGCCATAATCCCCATGCAATCCCGACACCTCCCGCCCCTAGCCATGCCACCCCCACCCCTCCCCACCTGCATCTGGACGTTCACGCACTGCCCCACGGGCGGCACAGTGGGAGTCACTGGGGTGGGGAGGAAGAAACACGAGGAAGAACTGGATAGGAACATTCCCGTTGTGGTGGGGATAAAGGACGTGAAAGAGGAGGATTGGTTTCTCCATGGGCCCGACGGTTTGGGCTCAAGCTTACTCAGTTCTGGACCAGAAAGGCATACCCGCCGAGAGTTATGCAGGAGGAAGCACACACCCCCGTCCCCGTGCTCCCCCCCTCCCCGTGCTTCCCCCCTCCCCGTGCTTCCCCCCTCCCCGTGCTCCTGTCCGTCGTCCTCTCCCTTCTCCCCCCTCCCCCTGGTCCTTCCCGTCTTACCCCCCCCCCCCTTCTCTCCCTCTCCCTTCCGCCCTCGAATCCCCCCCCCCTCACCTGTGTTGTGCATGACAAAGCCCCCCGGGCCCTTGGACAGAATCTGGAGCAATTGAAGAGCGGGGAGCAGGAAGGGTAAGAGATTGGAGATCAGGGAGATGAGAGATGAGAGATAAGCGGTTAGCGATTGGCGATTAGGGAGATTTGGGAGGCAGGAGGGGCATTTCTTTGAGCGTGAGGAGGCGGGCGAGCCCGATGCGCACCGAGGTCCAGAGCGTAGGGCCCGAGTTAAGAGGGGGAAGCACCCCGTACACCCCCCTTGCCCTTTCACCTCCCATGCCTTCCTCCCCCTCCTCACCCGTCTCAAACCCGTCACGGCCCCCCTCGCCCGCCCCCTCGCCCGCCCCCTCGCCCGCCCCAACTGCCACGGTTCGTCCTGCCTCCTTTCACCTCCCGAGACTTCCCTCCCCACGCACCCGCATGACCACCGTGACGGGGGTGGGTCCGACGGGGGTGGGCTTGTGGTAGGCTGCGGGCGGGGGGTGGGTGGGAGGGGAGGCAAATCAAGGAGGCACGTAAGAGTGTGTGGAATGTATCCCTGGCCTCCACCCTTGACGCCGGCAACCGATGCGTGAAAAAACCATGTGCCCCCCCGTGCCGTGCACGCTTGCCGTACTCACACGCCTGCCGTACGGCCAGCGCCTTGCCGTCTGGGTCGGGTGTCCAGGGCCCGAAGTTGACGTTTGTGAGTCCCTGTGGGCAAGGGGGAGGGGAGATGAGGGAAACGAATCGAAGGGGAAGGGGGTAAGGTCTGAAGTGTGCGGGGTGGGAGGTCGGGCAGGCTCACGAACATGCGGGTGCGGCCCCAGATTCGTGTCTGGATTTACGATCTCGCCGGCCGTTCGAGTACGGTTCTAATCCAGATCCAGATCCAGATCCGCCTACCTCGGCCTTGCAGATCCGGTCCCACACCTCAGCGTCGGAGGCGTACAGGGACCGGCACACGCACTGCGGGGAGAGGAGGGTGGTTTTTGTACAAATTGGGGAGAGAAGAGAGGGGAGGGGAGGTGGAGAAGAGGCAAGGGTAGGGAGAGAGGCAGCTGGACTAGGCTCCGCCACCATCCCCCTCCACGCCCTTCACCTTCTCGCGTGCGGCTTGCCACCGCCCCGCCCCCGCCCCCATCCCTCACCTGCCGCCATTCCCCACCTTCCCTCCCCTCCGCACCTTCCTGGGGCCCCGCCCATCCACGCCATCGTCCCCTGCGCCCGTCCCCTAGCCCCTAGCCCCTAGCCCCCAGCCCCTAGCCCCCAGCCCCCAGCCCCCAGCCCCCAGCCCCCAGCCCCCAGCCCCCAGCCCGTCCCACCACCAAGCACCCGGGGCCCCGCCGGGGTGGTGGAGTCCCCCTCTTCACCCCCCCCCCTTCCCGCCTGCCTCGTGCCTCCACCCCACCCCCCTTGCCCCCCACCCTCCACGTCCCTTTGCCCCCCCACCCCACCTGTGGTCCTGCCCGATAGGTGAGGTACCCAACCCCTTTCCCCCAGCCCATCCTATCACCTCGCACCTGGGGCCCCGCCGGGATGGTGAAATCCCCAACTGTTGTGTCCCAAGGCATCGGCGCCGCCAGCGCCTCCGCCGCCTCCTCGTCAGCAGCCGCCCAGTCTAGGCCGCCGCCGCCGCCGCCGCCGCCGGCCGAGCGGGCGCCGCCGCCGACCGAGTTGTCGGCGCTGGCTGTCTCGTCCTGGGGCGGGTTGACGAGATGGGCATGGGACGGACGAGTCGTGAAGCACGCAGCACGCAGATATGCAGAGATTTATCAGTAAACCACGGGGCAAAACCCCAGTGCACCGCCAACCGCCAACCGTCAAGCGCCAGCATCAGTGCACCATCAACCGTCAACCGCCAACCGCCAACGGCCGTTACTCACCACCTTGACGAGCTGCATGCTGACGACCAGCTCGGGGCAGGAGGCGAGGGCCCCGAACTTCTCCATCTTGCGGATGTAGCGCTTGCCCTCCCACAGGGGGCGGGGGGGCGAGGGCGGGGCGGCGGGCGGGGGCGAGGGCGGCGCTGTGGCGAAGGCGGAGGAGGCGGACAGGCCCGTGAGCCCCTCTCGGAGTTGTGGCTGCTGAGGTTGAGGGGGCAAAAGGGGAAACAGGGGGATGAGACGAAAAGGGTGAGGCAAAAGGGGGAGGCCGACGGGCTGCGGCTTGACAGCGACAGTTGGCCATGGTAGACCGTGGCAGACGCTGGGCCCGCCTTCGGCCCGCATTGGGCCTGCCCTGGGCCGCTGTGTGGGCCCCGCTGGGCCCGGTGTCGTACCTCTGGCTTTGTCGAGGTGGCGCTGGGCCCCCCGATGGAGGAGGCGAGGTTGGCGATTTGGGAAAGGAGGCCCCTGGAGGGGGGGGGGGGGGCGGAGGGGGGGGAGGACAGGGGGCGTTTATTTGCTGAGCGGGATCGGGCCGACGCCAGGGAATCTGGAGCAGGGGGTGGGGGAGACGGAGGGGTATTGGATTGATTCGGAGAGGGGGACGAGGCATGGTGGAGGAGTAGGGGGGAGCATACGGACGGATGTGGATGGATACTCGCAGGTGCAAAAAGGCGGGAACGGGTAGCGTACATGACATAGACGCCAGCCCGTGCTAAAGGAGGGAGGACGGAAAGCAGTCGGGAGCTTAGGAACACCAACACCAGACAGAGGGACCAAGAGCAATGACACGGGGAAGAGGAAGCCGTCACCGGCCCTGTTTACTTCCATCCGACCCCTCCCCCCTCACGTGCTGGCGTCAGAGGGCTCCTCCGCCTTGGGTGTGTCCCCCGTCTACCCCCTCTACCCCCTCTGGCCCTCTCCTGGGGGGGTGTCTTCCCTAACCCCCCCTCCAACCCCCTCACGTGCTGGCGTCAGAGGGCTCCGTCCCCTTGGGTGTGTCGACCGACTCGTCGGAGCGGCGGGCGGGGCCGGGGGAGGGCGGGGGCGGGGTGGGGGGCCCTCCCTCGCCCTTGAAGGGGACGTCCCAGATGGGGACCTGACAGGGGGGGATGAAAGGGAAGGGGGGAGGCGCTGGCAAGGTAAGGGCGGAGCAAGGGAAGGGGGGAGGAGGTAGTTGGAGATCGTGAACCAGATGAAGCAAGGCACGCCCCCCATGGGGACCTGACAGGGGGTGGGGGTGGAAAGGGAAGGGGGGAGGAGATCACTGATCAGTGGAGGTAGAGGTAGTTTCCTTGCGCGAACCGCCCGAAGGGAGGTCACCACGTGAGCCAACCGACTAACTAACTAACGGTCCAGCCAACCGACCAACCGTTACAACCGCTTCACCCACCTGGGTCTTGGCCAGCCGGCCCTTGCCCGCGTACAGGTCGATGCGGACGTCTCCGAACTGAGGGGGGGTAGAAATGTAAGGGGAAGGAGGGTTGGGGATAAACCCTGCGAGCTTGGGAAGGTGAGAGGCTGCCAGCGAGGAAGCAGCGCCTGGGCATTGATCATAGAAAGCTCATAGAAACGTCCCTGACGTCCGTGTGTTGTCAAACCTTAACCGCTCCCCCTCTTACGGTATCCCCTACGACACACACGTGCAGTCGGTCTTGGCCTCGGCCAGCTACCGGAATCCACCGCTGCCCCCACGCCCCTTTCCCTGCCTTCCCCCTCGCCCCCCACGCTCCGCACCCGCAGTCGGTCCCTCCCCTTGATGGCGGCCCCCCCTTCCCCTTCCATGCTCATCATAATCTCTCCTCCCCCTTCCCTTCTTTCCCCCCCCCTCACCCTCATTCCCCGATCCCCTTCGCTAAACACCAGCACACGCGCAGCCCTTCACACCTGCAGTCGGTGCCTCCCCTTGATGGCGCCCCCCCCCCCCTTCCCCCTCCGTGCTCATCGTAACCCCCCCCCCCCCCCTTCCCTTCCCCTCCCCCCCCCTAAACCCTCATTCCCCATCCCCTAGGCACACACCTGCAGCCGATCCTTTCCCTTGATGGCCCCCCCCTCCTGGAAGGCCGCCCCCAGGGGGATGGCCAGCTCCAGGTCGTCGGGGCTGATCTCCCCCTGTCAGGGGCCAGACATAGGTAGGGGGGAGGGGGGTGATCTTTGACGAGTTAGAGGTTGGATAGCCCTGAAGGTATGGCGGCAGCCAGCGAGTCCGAGGGGGGATGGGGGATGAGACAGGGACAGAAGGAGAAAAAAAGAGCGGGGGTATGCGGAAAGCCAGAGAGCTCAGGTCGTGGAATGTGCCCAGGGAGGGAGGCCGAACGCAAACCCCTGCGATTCCCACCCCCTTCTGCGCCCCTGCCACTGCACCCCCTCTCTGCACCCCTCCACCTCCTCCTCCCCACCCCCTGACGCCCCACCTCCCTCTGCCCCACCCACCCTGGCTTCCCCCTCTGCCTATGTCTGGTCCCTCTTGCCTCCCCCCCCACACACGCCCCACCTCCACCATGGCAGAGCGCCCCTGCAACCCTCTCTCCCTCCCCCTCTGCCTATGTCTGGTCCCTCTTGCCTCCCCCCCCACACGCCCCACCTCCACCATGGCAGAGCGCCCCTGCAACCCTCCCTCCCTCCCCCTCTGCCTATGTCTGGTCCCTCTTGCCTCCCCCCCACACACACGCCCCACCTCCACCATGGCAGAGCGCCCCTGCAACCCTCTCTCCCTCCCCCTCTGCCTATGTCTGGTCCCTCTTGCCTCCCCCCCCCACACGTCCTACCTCCACCATGGCAGAGCGCAGCGGTATCCGGGCCTCGAAGCAGCACAGCCTGATGGGAGCATCGTGGAAGGGAGGGGGGGGAGGCAAGAGGGACCAGACATGGGCCAAGGGGGAGGGAGTGAGGGCGTGGGGAGGGTCGAAGCATCACGGGGAGCAGGAGGACAGGGCAGGGCGGGGCAGGCAGACCCAAAGTCCGATGAGACGACGAACGATGCATGTCTCCTTGCCCTCCGTGCCGACGCGTCGGCGAAACACACACGCAGCCTTCCCCCGCTCTCCCCCCCTGCCCCCCGCTCACTTGACCTCCATGGCCAGGTCCCGGAACGAGTCCTTGCCGATCAGCCCCCGGACCGAGTGGATCTGCGGCCGGGCGTAATGTGGGAGTGTCAATTCATCCAGGTCAAACTCGACAAATACGCAATAACGGATACGCAATACGGATACGTGTACGGATAACGGAGACGCAATGTACGGATACGTGTACGGATTCGCATTGAAGCGCGTTGGGCTTCGCCTCGAGCGGATGCGGGGCTGGGCGTAGTGTGAAGGCTCCGTCGTGGTAAGGGGTATGAGGGGTGACCGGACCCCATCGTCCCGTCTGCCCCACATCCCTTTCCCTGCTCTATGCGATCGTAATCTTCAAGGCCTATCTGCTTTGCTGATGTCGATGCTTACGGGGCTGGGCCGTTAGTGCTTTACAGCCGAGATCATCACCATCTTCCCTGATCTTACCTTCAGGTGCAGGCGGTAGCTGCCCAGCTTGGAGTGGATCTGGGAACGGGGGGGGGGGGGGTTGGAGAGAGGAAGGAGAGGCGGGAGTGAGTGAGGTCAGCAAGCAGGGACACGCCACCACTACTAGAGCTACCCTCAGCCCCGCCCCCCGCCCTCTTTCCCCCACACCTTGTCCGGATCCTGGATCCCCTTGATCACGGCCATCATCTGGAGAGGGTGGTTGGGGGTTGGCGGTTGGTTGTTGCGTTGTGGCATGTACGGTAATGGTCACCAGTTACAGAGGTGCAGCGCGGAGGACCCCACCCCAGCCACGTGGCCCACGCAAAAACACGTGCTAAGCAGCGGAACGCAGTACAGCCTCGTACGGCCTCGTACTGCTGCCGTACTGCCGTACCTCGTGGTATTGCTGCTTCTCCAGGATGCTGACTCCGAACATGAGCTCCCCGCCGGCGCGCTTCTTGGCGGCACCCGTGCGGTCCTGAAGCGGCAGCCTGGGGGGTTGCGGGGGTGGTCGGGGGGCCCGCGGGGGCTGGAGTGGGTACGGCAGGGTGTTCAGGGCTGCTCGTGTAAAGGCCGAGAAAAGCGTGGGCGCAATGATTAGCCGGCCGGCCTTAGATACGGAACCGAAAGCATAAGGAGTCCGAAGCCCGACCCATCTCGGCAGGGTGTGTACTGCAGCACCCGCGGATAAACAGCTGAACAATGGGCTGGCTTGTGGTTCCTTAGTCCTTTGGCCCCGGCCCCATCACTGTAGGCAGCTGCCGGAGGAGCCCCGTGGGCCACCCCCCACCTGTAGACCACCTCTTGCCCCAGGTCCGGGATGGATGAGAGGACCGAGGGGATGGGTAAAGACACCTGGGGGTGGGCGGGGAAGGGGGAGGGGAAGGGGAAGGGAAAGCAGGGCATACAAAAGCCGGTCCTTAGAAGTTTCTCCTTCGGAGTGACGGCGGCGGAGGAAAGCCCGCCGTGCCCAGAACCCTGCTGTGCGTGCTGCACGAGGACATCTACCCTGGCCTGTGACCCCCAATACCTCTCACCGCAGATCGCCCCTTTGGCCCCCCCTCCCCCACCTGCCCCACGAAGCGTTCAGTAGTGGCAACTGTCCTTGTCGTACACGCGCGTCGGCAAAACACATATGCCACCCTCCGCCTCCCCCCTTCCTCCCCCACCTGCCCCACGAAGCTGTTGAAGTGCCCGATGTCCTTGTCGTACACGCGCAGCAGGATGGAGGTGTCCTCGGTGACGTCATCCAGGGGGAAGGGCAGGCTGGCGGAGGGGGGAAGAGGGGGAAACGGGGGTGGGGAGGGGGCGTGTGTGTGTTTTGCCGACGCGTGTGCCCGAGTCCTCGGTGACGTCATCCAGGGGAAAGGGCAGGCTGGCGGAGGGGGGAAGAAGGGGAAACGGGGGTGGGGAGGGGGCGTGTGTGTGTTTTGCCGACGCGTGTGCCCGAGTCCTCGGTGACGTCATCCAGGGGAAAGGGCAGGCTGGGGGGTGGCGTGGGTGGGGGTGAGGCGATGGGTGGGAGGCATTCAAAGGGAGGGGATGGCACTTGGCAGGGGCCAAGCTGTTGGCAGAGGGGCGGAGAAGCAGCAAGGGAGTTCGGAGGGCGGGGGCCGACACGCACGCGTCGATTCCACGGGCCAGTGCCCCTTGAGTACGGCCGCGAACGGCCCCCGCCCCTAACCCCAACCCCACACGCGAAAGCAACTCACCACTCCTCCCACTGCCCGTCCGGTCGGCGACGAGGGAGGGGGCAGAGGCCGAAAGAGGGGAGGGGCGCGATGAGTAACTGTCGCATGTGTTCCCCATATCCGCGGAGTGCGATTGCCCCCGCAGCTAACTGGGTATGGGCCTTTGCAAACAGTTCGCCAGGTGCCACCTGTGACCCTACAAAGCTTACTCTTCACTCCCACGCCCCTTCGGATCTTGGGTGGCCCCATCCACGCCCGGCCTTGGAGTGGCGGTTGCTGCACACCACACTGTGAGCACCCCACAGTGCCCCCAGCTGCGGTACGGTGCGGTACCGTACGGCACGGTACGATGCGGTGCCGTGCGGCGCTTGCCGTACTCACTGTCTCGCCCCCCTCTCCAACTGAGCCCAGCGCAGCGGTGCACCACACTGTGACTGCACCACGGTTCGCCCAGCTAGCCCTAGGGCCCATCTACCCGCTCACACTGACTCCTCATGTAACGGTATGCATGTAACACGCCTAAACTACCTCGCACGCAACCGACGGCGATGACCCCACCGCCCCTGGGCTGACCTTAGGGTGGCGGTTGCGGTAGACCACCCGCGTCTCCGCCTCCGCCAGGGGGGAGGAGTCCCGGGAGGCACTGCCGGTGTGCTGCAGCGTCACACGCACGAAGCTGGTGGATGGGGGGGCGCGGGGGGCGTGGGGGGAGCGGGGATGGGGTGGGGATGGGTGTGGAGGGGGGAGGCGGGAGGAGTAAAGGGGGGCGGGGAGGGAGGGGTGTGCGATGCAGCGTCACATGCGGGGGGTTGCGGGGTGTGGAGGAGGCAGCGGCAAGTGTGGTGGGGAGGAGGGGCGCTGGGGAGGGGGATGACGTGCGGGGCGGGTGCTGCAGTCTGACATGGACGGGAGTTAGGGCATGGGGTAGGGGGTAGGGGGTAGGGTGTGTGACCCTGATGGCTGTCGGATACGAAGGGGGCACTCCGAGGTAGGCAGGGCAGGGCGGATGGGGATTACATCTAGAGGGGGGAAGCGGTTGGGGGGTTCAGGTTACCGGTAAGCACGAGCTAAGCCCAGGCTCCACCCGTATGGGGTTGAAGCGCCGTCCGTTACCCCTCCCGCCTCCCCGCCCTGGCCCCGCAGGCCCCCTGCTTGTACCCCTTCTCCCCACACACACATACTTACGGATCGCAGGTTGGCCGGACCACGAGGTTCCCAATCATGTTGACCCCGGGGACGGTGCGCGCCTTCGTGGTACCGGGCTCGAAGTCCACGCCCTCCTTGACTTCCACACACAGGAAGTAGTCTGAGGGGCGTGTGATGTGTAGCTGGTTTTGTTAGCGGTCTCAGAGCTGTCTAGACCTAGCAGTATAGCATCCAGGCAGGGATAGCAACGGTCGCCGCGACCTAGAGCCCGCGAGGCCGAATGCTGAGTTACTCGGGCCGAGCACTTACCCCCGCCGAGCCATGGCGCGAACGAGGTGTTCCCGCGGCGTAGCACGGAGTTTCGTTGGAAGTTGTTTAGGCTGCGGGTATCCGAGCGGGACCCAGGGCTGGGCGAGGCCGTTGAGGATGGGGGCCCGAAGGAGGGACCGAGCCCCGGATAGGATTCCACCTCGAGCTCTCTCGTCCGAAATTCTACGCCCGACAGAATGTCCTCCAGGCGATCGGACTCGTGAACGGACTGCGTCAGTTTAAGCTGCCCGCATTCCCCCGGGCGTGCACATATGCGTCTTAGCATTCTCGCTGGCTTTTTATGGCCGATGCAAACAACTTGTTATGCTTGCAACAGGCGACGAATCCCCCTGGGTAAGGCTCTGATGTCAACGTGCCCGTACCCTCAGCCTCCCGCAGGCCCCTGCCTGCCCCCCGCCCCGGCCCTGCCCCAGGTCAGCGCACGTAAACCGAACCACACGTAAGCCGAACCCCCCTACGACACAGCCTCCTTGGCCTTCTTGACCTCCCTCTCGGCCTTGGCCCTGGCCCTACCCGCTCTCGCCCGAGCCCGGCTCTTGAGAACGGCATGGGTTGGGGCTGGGGGGGTCGGCCCCCGCCGGCCCCAAGGGAGGTCCCGGCCCCTCCCGGCCCCCGCCTGCATCTCCCTCCCTTGCTGTGCTCTGCTGTGCGTCGTCATCACGCACGATGCATAGACGATGTCTCTCTAGGCAGAGACGGTAACATGCGGGGAGGGATAGAATCCACGGCTCCGTCGATGCTCCTCAGAGGAGGCTCTCGGCATGCCTTTGCTGAGGCCCTGCCTGCCTCACCCGCCGCACGTTCGTTAAGCCAGCGGCTGAGCGGGGTGCACAACACCGCACCAGGTGGCAAACCTGGTGCAAACCTGCTCAAGTGCGCCGCGGGTGGGATTCTTACGCCATGCCTTGATACGCCTCGTTGCCAGGCGGCTTCCGCGTGCGCACTGGAGCGGCACGCTGTCCTGCTATGCGCCGGCAAGTCTCTCGCAGGGATGACAGTCGACTTGCGCCGTGTGTGTTTCGGCACGCCGGGGCACGCTTGACAGCTTCCGCAACCTGCACCTTCCCCAGCCCCGACTCGAGTACGGGTAAGGGTTCGTTGCCTTCCCCGACACTCTGTTTAGGAGCCGAGTTCGTTGTATTGCAACCAAGCGGTCTTGACTTCTGCCCGTGACCCTGAGCACGCCCCTTCGGTCAGCGCCCCTTCCGTCCATGCGGGTCAACCCTCGAACCCACTTCCCGTCTCGTCAGCGACTGCCATCCTCGAGTACCACCTTTACAACTAAGACCGTCCAAGTCCTGCCCTTGCACAGCGACAAGCCCTTCACCAAACATCCACGCGACTTAGTGGTCGAGAGCTCCGCTTAACAGCAACTCGAGGTTCTCAGTAGCTAAGATGCCACCCAAGGAGTCCGGGACTGTCGCCGCAAAGCCAGCCAAAGCTTCGGCACCTGTCATGCCTGCGGGCGCTGGCGCAGCTCTGGCCACGGTACTCACCTTCTCCGCAGCCATGGTATGTACAACGCTGCGTTGACAGTTCCTGCGCGATGCCATACGCGCGGAGGTCTCGATGGAGCCGGGGTCTCTCGAGCCATCCACGCCTTACCATCTCTTTCCCCCGGTCGGCCCCAGGCGATTGTGCCCGTTGGCCTGTACTTTGGCTCTTACAACGGCCTTTTCGACGGTGAGAGAACAGCGGAAACCAGGCGTATGTGCCGGGGGGCGAGGGGCCCAAGCGCAGGGAAGGGGTGGGGTGCCGATGGCGAGCAGGGCGTGAAGATGCTGGGCGTACATCGGGCTTGGAGCGCCGTCTCGAGCGTCTCTTGGTCTTCCTGTCATACGCAATGAGTAAGCGTCGAAGCCACGGGGCAGCAGGGCCTGGTGTCAGCATGGCTGTGCGTGCTGTGGGGGCAATGAAAGAAGGGGTTGGGGTGCGTGCGCCACACCGGCACATGCGGTGCGGCGAAGGCCGTACGGTAAAGGCAGTACAACGGCGCAGAGGCTGGCGGAAGGCCAGCTCTTAGATGGGTTCTGCCCTAGCTCCGGCTGTCCGGCACCCCTCACGTTGACGGGGGGGCGGCCGCGGACGGGCCACATTCAACGGCATGGAAGTGTGGGGCCCAGGCCGGCCGGTAGGAATGCGCTGTGTGGGGCCGGGCCTGAGTGGTGTCTGAGTGCCATGGGTCTACCCGGGGATTCGGCCCGACGGCAGGAGGCCCTACCAGGCCGTCACACAGGTGAAGGTTGGGCGGCAGGGTTGCCGGGCCTCCTGCGATTCTTGGTCTGGCCTGGCCTCGTCCCACGCCTTTCAAACGCCCCCAAGGACAATACATGCACAACCACCCCAGGCCCTGACATTTAACTCAGCATGCCCGCTCCAGCCTCCGCACCGCACCACCGCTACCAACGGCCCCCCCCTGCCCCAACCCACATCTCTCATCCTTACCTGCGCCCCTGCCCCCTCCTCAACCTCCCTCCCCCCTCCACCTGCTCGCTCCCCCCCCCGCAGGCATCTACCGCCTGACCGTGGGCATCCCCCAGCCCGACCAGCGGGCCGTGGTCAGCGCCATCCTTGCCGTACTGGGGGTCAATCTGGTAGGGGGGAAGAGAAGAGGGGCAAGGTCCCCGCCGACAGGTGGTGGGCTGCTCCTGGCTGCTCGTCGGCAAAACACACACGTCGCTTCCCCCCCTGGCTTCCCCCCTCGCCCCCCTGACAGGTGGTGGGCTGCTTCATCTTCGTGGCGTTCCGGGAGGTCACGGACGACAAGCCCAAGACCAAGCGGGAGTGAGGGCACTTGGGCTCCCCGCAAACACACGCCGCGGGAGCGAGGGCAGGTCGGCGGCCGTGCGAGAAGCAGGGGGGGGGGAAAGCGCCCGTCCCTGCTCTTGGCACGCCAGGCGCTGTGGAAGCAGCTGTCCGTTGCCCCAAGCGATGACGCGGTCTTGCGGCCGCGTGGGACTGCGTCAGTCGGGCGTGGCAGCTTCTGGGGGGACCCGGGGCAGCTGCGTCGCGGGCTGGGCCCCGCTGGGGCCCGGCCAGCAGACCGGGATGGAGGGTGAGGGTGCGGCAGGGCCTGGCCCGGGCCCCAGAGGCGCCCGGCTTGGGCCCCACCCAGCTACACGACGGCCGCTGGGAGGGTCAGAGGGGACGGCTGCGACCCTGCGCACGCGGACAAAGCGAGATGGGGGAGGGGGAGGGGAACACACGTTGCATGTGAGCTTGGGAGTGCCAGACCAGGCGAGGCGGGGTCGGGGCTGGGGGGGACGAGGCTTTGCGTGTAGCATGTGAGCTCGAGAGCGTCTGGAATCGTCGGTGAGGTGCGGTGCGGGTGCGCTGGGCGGCCGCGGCGCGCCCTGCGCCACTAGGGCCGGACCAGACCCGAGCTCGGTGCTGGTGCCGGTGACCGCATTGTGAGTAGCAGTTGAAGGCGAGGCTGGGGGTGAGACGACCCAACGCAGATTGGGCGGGTCGTTGCGGACTGTCGGCAGGTGGTTGGGGGAAGGATTTGGTGGATGGGAGAGCTGGCGCTAGGGCAGAGGCCGTGCAGGGGCGCGGCGGGTGTGCGGTGACAGGGGCAGTGTGTGTGAGAGCCACACGGTGCACACGACAGGCGGTCGAGCCATACCAGGGCCCAAAGCGCGGCAGGTTTGGCGGGGCTGGCTAGGGTTTACCGTACCGCGAGATTATCAGCGGCCGTGGCGAGGACAGGAAAGCGATCCATCTGCGCTACTGCAGAGGATTGCGAGGGGGCGTGCGTGTGGGGCGAGGCGCTCTCGTGCTCGAGGGATTTGGCGGGTGCGACGTCAGGACTCACGGGCTAATAGCTACATACAGTAGGGGCTCAATGGACTGGAACTGGGGCTGCATGGTGGGCAGTGTGTGGTGTGGCGATGGCACGACCCCTTGTGTAACTGCTCCTGCACGGATCGAAGTGCGCCTGAATTTCTCGGGGTTGATGGTGGGGAGAGGAAGGCCTGCACCCCGTCACGGCCGTCGGCGCCGTGTCGAGCCCGCGCTGGCCCGCTGGGTTGTGAGCTTGTGACAGTGAGCGCGGTGGATGATGGCCAGTGGATAGTGTCGTGGATAGGGTTGAAAGGGGCCAGCAGTGAAGGGAGCGTCAGCAACTTACACTCTGCAATTCATGATCGTTTGTCCCTGCGGTACCGCGTGAGATGGTGATGAGACCGGCACAGAACGCCCCAATAGATCCAGCCGTACGCGGTACGGCAAACAGGCCGCCGCAGGTCGAGCAACGCAGCAACGCATTCAGAGACAATCGTCAGCCAGAAACCTGCAACACACAGCCATTATTATGTTGCACAGTCGCACAAACCCAGCACACCTCACTCCACATGCGATGCCCCCAATGCACGTCCGCCGCACACCTCACATCACGCCCAGCCACTGAGCACAGCACCCCTTCCCTGCCGCACCCCGCCTACGGTGCCCCTCGCCCGCCACAGCCCCGCCTTCAGCTCCCCACAACTCCTTGCACCTTCGGCATTCCCCCACCAACCCCTCCAGCTCCCCGCCCCTGCCGCACCCCGCCCCAACGGATCGGCCTGCAGGCATGCGCCCCTCACGCCTCCACACGTAATCGGGCCCTGCCACATTCACTCCCACTCTCTCTGCACCAGCGTCCTTCCCTCCTGCATACAGCCCCGTCAGCGCTTCAGAGCCCCGCGCTGCACCCAGCCCACTCAACAGCAGGCGCTGCTGCAACGTCAACCGGCCTCCGCACCGCACCCCGCCGCTCAACAACAAATCCTCAGCCACCATGCAACAGCGGTCTTGCCGATGCAGGTTGAGGTGCAACTTGCCTGACTACCGCTGTTTAGACGTTGCCGGCCCCAGCCACCTCGGGTCCCGACGGGTACGTGTCGCGGCTGGTCCCCGTGGTTCCCATGGTGCCGGCCCCGGGCACGTGCTGCAGATCCGTACGGCCGAAGTAGCGATCCAGATTGCGCACGGTCCTGTCAGGGGGGAGGGGGGAGGGGGGAGGAAGGGAAGATGAGGGGGGATGGAGAGCGATCAGGGGAGAGGAAGGAGGGTGGGCGGTCAGGGTCCCAGGAGGGAGGGAGAGGAAGGACAAATGGGTCTGGCGCAGTGCTGTTGAACCCCCATACGGGCCGTGGGCCAAAGGGACGTCTGCTGCGGGGCACCGTGGGCGAAGGCGCACATGTCCCCCGTGCCACAATTCCTGGACCCTGAACCCCGTGCCACAAGTAATAAACCGGAATAACCGACCCGGGTCAAACCCACCACACCCACTTGTTCCGGTAGTGGCCACCCAGCATCTGCTGGTGGATCAGGCCCGCCAGCACCAGTACGGCAGGCACGATGTAGTTGAAGATGATCTGCCGTACGAGGTGGTGGTGGTGACGGGGAGGCGTAGGTGACTAGGGGACGGCATGATAAGAAGGCTTAGCTCCCCTTGCCTTTCTGCCACTCTGCCACTTGTCCTGAGCGCTAACCCTTGCTTGAGCCCTGCCCCCTGCCCCTGCCCGACTTGCGAGCCCACACACACTTCATTCCCCCCTGGTGTCTCACGACTCCTGCCCCACATCCCGTTGGTCTCACGTTGAGGGCGTTAGCTCCGAAGTGGCCCGCCAGGAGCTGGGGCAGCTGTGTTTGGGGGTGGTGGGAAAGAAGGGGGCCGGAAAGCTTGTCAGACAGGCCGCGGGAAAGGGCCGGGTATCAGGTGGGATCTGGATCTAGACCCAGAACTCTGAAACGGTGACCCATGCCCCTTGTCGTACCAGGGACAGGGCGGCGATCACGGCGAAGCACACGGCCCAGAAGGCGGTGGCCATGTCGGACGTGCGGCGCCAGGTGGGCGTGTGGCGCCACAGCAGGGAGCCGCCGCGGTCGAACTTGGGGTAGCGCGCGTAGTGGGCGGTCCAGGCGCGGCGCCAGAGGAGGGTGAGCTGAGGGGGTGGGGTTAGGGGAGGGAGGATGAATGGAAGGTGCCGTACAGCACCAGGCAGGAGGATTGGGAGGGGGCTTAGGGCGAAGGGCCCGAGGGCCCAAGACAGCCGACGGCGCCGTGCATGTGCACGGCAGCGTGCGGCAGCATACAGCGCACAAGCGACTGCCGTACCGGTACGGCAGCACTCACCACAGACATGGCGAAGAGGGTGATGGCGGTGATGGTTGGGAACCACTTGTTCACCTGGGGGGTGGGGGGGGGGGAGTGGGGGGTTGGGGGATTTCAGGGCCGAAGGTGGGGGTCACAGTATACCCCTACAGCAGTGTAGCAGGGCCTGCAAGCCTCCAACGGCCGGTGCACCCCAGATCCGATCACGTCCCCAACCGCCGCACCTGGTAGTAGTTGACGTACGACAGGCCGAGCAGGATCGCGAAGAGGGGCAGCTGCATCAGCTCCAGCATGGGCCACACCTGACAGCGGGGCCCAGGGGGGGAGGGGGGGGGGGGGGGGGAGGGGGGAAGGGGGGGAGGAGGGAGGGATAGGCAGGAGGTGCGAGGGGAACAGGGGATGCCACTGGAAGCAAGAGGGAGCACGACCTCGCGCCCATGCCGTGCTGTGCTCAGCATGCCGTACGCCGCGCGCAGCACATGCTCGCACCTTCTTGTATCGGCTGTCCCACGCCACGGTGCGCATCACGAGCAGGAAGAAGGAGAGGGCGGTGGCCATGATCAGCCCCACGCGGAATGCGCTGTCCTGTGGGGGTGGAAGGAGGGGGCCCGGGCCCGGAGAAGGATTTCAGACAGGGGCTACTTGGGTGGCGGGTTTCATTGGACATCGGGGCGTACGTAGTGCCGTGGGTGATGTGAGGTGTGACGCGTGAGCCTCTCTCTCCCCCCTCCACACCCCTCACACACGCCCCGCCCATACACACACACGTTTTCCCCCTCTTTCCCCCTCGCCCCGGCCCCCCACCTGGAGGCAGAACACGATGATGGCGGGCATGAGGGCGAGCAGGGTGTCAGCCCCCCCCCCCCGCCCATACACACACACGTTTTACCCCTCTTTCCCCTCCGTTCCCCCCCGCCCCCCCCCCACCCTGTACCTGGAGGCAGAAGACGATGATGGCCGGCATGAGCGCGAGCAGTGTGTCGCGTGAGGACCAGTCGTCGTAGGGGTCATGGTACTCCTGGGGGGTGGATGGATGGGGGGAGAGGAGGGTGGTGAGGTTGGGGAGTCAGTGACAGAGGCCGGAACGAGGGCAAGGGAGAGGCTAAAGGCGTGGGAAGAGGCGGGCAGGAGTTGCCGGAGTTGGGTCAAGGGGGGTGAGGCACCCGAGGGTCAATGCAAAGTGCAGGTACGGTACATACGGTATAGTTCCAACTGTTTCTAGTTCAAAGCCATCCAATCGGTCAGCAGCAAGTCAGGTGCCAAAGCCAGGGCCCAGCCGGGCCTTCTAATCTCCAAAGGTGGAGTCGGAGAGGCGCGCACGCTCTCCAAGCGCGCGCCTCTCCAAAGTCCACCTTCGGAGACTAGGAGACGCGGCGACCAGACCTGTCACTCCAGAGCGGTGGTCGGTCGGTGGTTCCTTGGCATGTTAAGTGAACGGAGACAGGGCACGTCAAAGCGTCGGGTGTAGAACGTGAGGGCACAGGGCAGCGAAGCGCCCAAGGGACAGCTCGCCTGTGTACCCGCTCGCCGCGTGTTCTAGTCGCCAAAAGCGGGCTTCCATGCACGCGTCTGTCCGCCCAGGCTGACCCCGACCCTGACCCTGACCCAGAATACTCAACGCTACCGCTCCCCTAAACCGGGCACACCGCACGCAGACCCCACATTTGTAGACTAGAAGGCCTGATGCGACAGGGTTCGGGAAACCGTGTCGGCACAACCCGGCGTCCGCTCGCGCCCGGACTCCAAGTCCGCAAACTTGAGGTTTAGGGGGGCTCCTTCAATAAAGCACCTTTCCACAATCCCGGTGCACCTTTCCACAATCCCGGGGCACCTTTCCACAATCCCGGTGCTCTGGAAGCACAGACCCCCTCGCCGCGTGTTCTAGTCGCCGAACGCGGAGTCGGAGAGGCGCGCACCCTGTCCGTGCGCGCGCCTCTCCGATGCCGCGTTTGGCGACTAGGAGACGCGGGGAGTAGGGCCTGGGCGGGGAGCCTCCCCATGATCTTGTCCCAGGCCCACGCAGGCCCACTGTCCGACCCCAGCCCAGGCCCAGCCCAGGCCCGCCCGGGCCCACCTCGTTGACCCCCTCCGTGATGCGCTTGGCGTCCTTCCCGCTGGTGCCGCCGCCCAGGCCCCCGGGCCCACCGCCGGGGCCCATGCCCCCGCCGCTGGTGGGGCCCGTGAGGCCGCCGGGGGTGGTGTCCGTCATGCCGGTGGCCTGGTGGTTTAGGGGGGGAAGGAAGGGGACGGGGGGTGAGGGGGAAGGGGGGAGAGCGTGTGTGTGTTTGGGGCCGGGGGTGGTGTCAACGGCGCACGTGCGTATGCAAACGGCAGCTGAGCGGGGTGTGAGGTTTTAGTGAGGGGTAGGTTTTAGTGAGGGGCGGGGAGGGGCGGCGTGCGGTGGCGGCGTCCGGTGGCGGCGACAGCTGGCGCAGCTTCGGGCAGCGCAGGGGGCCAACGTCAGGGCACCTCGGGCCGCAAGACCAGCCCCAGCGTCCTCGCTAGCGCGCTCCGACAAGACAACGAAGCTCAGCAGCGGGCCACACGGGGGACCCAGCAAGCAGGGCTCTGCGACACGAGACACCGGCGGCGGCGCACGGAGCTCCGACCTGACGTGTCGTCGCACGCACAGAACGGAACGCTGCAGCTCACCGGCTGTGTGTATGTCCCCGCCATGGTTGGAGGACGCCTGCTAGCGAGTCGCTAGCTACGTCGCAAGGCCGAGGGGCGCGGGAGGAGGCTGCGGGGCAATGTGTCGGGTCGCGAGGTCGCAGCGCTGTGCGTTGCCTTGTGTGCCGTGAGCAAGAGGTATCTAGCGCTGTAGCTATGTGCGTCGCGGTTGCAAGCAAGCAAGGGCTTTGTAGACGCGCGAGGGCGGTCGGCGCGGCGGCCCTGAGCTCGGTCAAAGCTTCGCGGTACAAAGTGACGCCGCGCTGACCGCGGCCGCGCCGAGACCCGTGGGGCCCTCGGCCTTTCCTCGCTTGCTGCGGCGCTCGTTCACAGAGCGGCACGCAGCAACACACGCAAGCACCACGTCGCCACAGTCAAGCGTTCAGCCGATGCCGCGCTGGAGAGGGACTCCCGGCACGTTCGCAGGCTCACCTGGTCGCCTGGGGTCGTGTGCCCGACACAACCGCCACCACCGCCGCCGCCACCACCGCAGCAGCAGCCGGCTCGTCCCGGCTCATGTCGTGTCAGGTCGTCCGCTGGGGTAAGTACGACCTTACAACGCTTGCAACAACGTGTCACGCATCCTCTTTCACCATCACTGCCTCTGGGCTGTGCTCAGGCGGGCTGCGCTCCGTCTGTGTGCACCACCTGAGCCGATACACACCCAGCCAGTTCACCCCTCTCACGCTCTGCCCCCCTCACTGTCAACTGCTGCTACCGCTGACTGCAGTCCTCCTTACATTCCTGAAGCCTCCACTACACTTCACAACGCTACACTACACTACGCTGCCCCTACAACCTCTGCCTTGGTGGCATGCTGGCCTCCGGACTGGGTCGACCGGGCGTCCGAAGGCCCAACAGGCCCACGCACGCCCTCCGAAGGCCCCACACATACGGCCTCCAACGGCCGGCTGCGAGCACACAACAACGCAACGTACCGGTAACGCCAGCTCATCCTGCCCTGCGAACTCAAAACCAATCCTCCGGCCCTCGACACGTTCTGTACATCCTGGGGCCTTGGCGTCTCCCTGCAGCCATCGAACCCTCCCGCCCGACCCTAGGAAGCCATCTTTCCGCATCGGGCCCCCGGAGTCACCAGTACCGGAACGGACCCCAGGTCCGTCTATCCGTTGGGCCCGCCCGCCGCCGTGCAGCCCTTGCAACGGCGCACACCGTACCGCTCCAGCCAAAGCCAAATGTACGGCATGTACGGCGGTCCACGCACAGTTCTGTACGTCATTAGCCAAAGCCGATCATACGGCAGCTGCTGGCCCGGCGCTGCGCCTCGTACCACTGCCGTACCTCCTCCAGCAGTGACACCAGCCGTACGGCATCCGCCTCGTACGACACCTCCAGCGTCGTACAGCACAGCCACGGCGACGGAGGCGGCAGCGGCCCGCCCTCGCCCTCGCCCTCGACGTCGCCGTCTTCCAGGGGTGGCGGCGGCGGCAGGGGCCGCAGCGGCGGCGGCGGCGGCGGGTAGGAGCTGGCGTCGCCGTCAGCAACGCTGCCGCCGCCGCCAGAGGAGGAAGGGACCCGATAGCCGACGGAGAAGAGCGGGCTGCCGCCGCTGCTGGCAGCGCCGCCGGCGCCCTGACGGCCGCCGCCACTGCCGCCAGCACCGCCAGTCCGGCTGACGTCCATGCTGCGACGGATGTACGGAGATGGAGATCCGGATCCAGATGAGGCAGCTGGGGGAAAGCTGCCCGCCCCCAGCCCCGTCGCGGCTGCCGCCGCCGCTGCGTCGCCCGCGCCCCCCGCCGTGCCTCCGCCGCGCCGCCTCACAATCCGGGGCGGCGGCGGCCCCGCCAGCACCGGCGGCGACAGCGGTTGGTGCGCGGGCACGGGCATGTACGACATGGATCCGTGGTACCTGCCGTACTTATGAATCTGTACGGCGTGGTGCACAGCCACGTGCGCCACCGTGACCACGGCCGGGCCGCCGAGCGCCGCGCCCGGCTGCAGGCGTGACTCAGCCATGACTAATCCCTCCAGCGGTACGGCAAGCGAGAGCGCCAGGTCGGACGGGTGCGGCAGCGGCGGCGGCTCCGAGGGTGAGGGGGCGGGCGTGTGGCGGGGTGTCACCACGAGGAGGTGCCGCCGCGTCACCACGGCAAAGGCTGAGTCAGAGATCTGTGTACGAGGGGGAGGAGGAGGGGGGGGGTCAGGAAGGAAGGAAGGGGGAGAGAGGGAGGAAAGAGAAAACCCGTCGAGAGGCAAGGGCCTTCTAGAAAGGGAGCACGGAGCAGGAGTCTAAGGCAGAGATCCGAGTGATAGGGCCAAGCTGTACCCGTCTATCGTGGTTCCCTGGAAGCTGGTTCCCCCTCCCCTACCCCCCAGAGCCCCCCCCCACCTGCACGCCTCCCACGTAGGCCTCCGCCGCGAAGGCTCCGCCCCGCACCTCCCGCTGCAGCAGCCGCGTGAGGGCCTCGAGCCAGCAGTAGCGCTGGGGGTGGGGGAAGGGGGTGGGGGAAGGGAGGTGTGTTCCGTGTGCGGTTTTCGCTTGGAAGGGCGTTGTGTACGGGGCGTACCGTGTGTGTTTCGTATGTGTTTGTGGAAATGTCCAAGCAATAACCGCACCCGAAGGGAGGGCGGCAGGGAGGGGGAAAGCAAGGTGAGTTTCGTCTGCGTTCGTGCCGAGGGGTGGCACCCTACCCAAGGTCAGTCAAGGTTCTAGTCATCACAGATCACGGCCGCTTTCCCCCTCAAACCTGTCCCCATCAAACCCGGGGCACGCGAGGCCGCCCAATACACACACGCATCACCCCCCGGCCCCCTCCACCCCCTCCCACCTGCAGAGGCAGAGCCGGGTCCACGAAGCGGGGCACGCGCGGCCGCACGCCCCCGCCCGGGCCCCCGCCCCAGCGCCCCAGGCCGCCGCCGCCCGCCGCCCCGTGCGGGGCCACGGCGGCCCTTAGTGACGTGGCAGCCGCCTCGACCAGCTGCAGCACCGCCATGGTGGGGAGGGCCTGGGGGGGGGGGAGGCAAGAGGGGCCAGACATAGGCAGAGGGGGAGGGAGGGGGGTTGGCGAGGGGAGGAGGGAGGTGGCAGCCGCCTCGACCAGCTGAAGCACTGCCATGGTGGGGAGGGCCTGGGGGTGGAGGCAAGAGGGACCAGACATAGGCAGATGGGGAGGAGGGAGGGTTGGCAAGGGGAGGAGGGAGGTGGCAGCCGCCTCGACCAGCTGAAGGACAGCCATGGTGGGGAGGGCCTGGGGGGGGGGGGGAGGTACGGAGGTTTTGCGGGACGGGTGGACGATGGCCGTTCGACCTGCAAGCCCGGGCAAGACCTCATCCGGTCCCCAGCGCCCGCTTGGCCTTAGCCTTAGCCTTTCCCCCCCGCCCCCCCCACTCACCACCGCCCCCAGGCCCCCCATCAGCAGCTCCCGGGCCGTCCCCAGGATGCAGAGGCCATGCCCCCACCCCTGGCCCCAAAACACACACACGTTTTCCCCCCCGCCCCCCCCCGCTCACCACCGCCCCCAGGCCCCCCATCAGCAGCTCCCGGGCCATCCCCAGGATGCAGAGGCCATGCCCCCATCCCTGGCCCCAAAACACACACACGTTTTCCCCCCCCGCCCCCCCCCGCTCACCACTGCCCCCAGGCCCCCCATCAGCAGCTCCCGGGCCGTCCCCAGGATGCAGAGGCCATGCCCCCATCCCTGGCCCCAAAACACACACACGTTTTCCCCCCCGCCCCCCCCCCGCTCACCACTGCCCCCAGGCCCCCCATCAGCAGCTCCCGGGCCGTCCCCAGGATGCAGAGGCCATGCCCCCACCCCTGGCCCCAAAACACACACACGTTTTCCCCCCTCCCCCCCCTCTCACCACCGCCCCCAGGCCCCCCATCAGCAGCTCCCGGGCCGTCCCCAGCAAGGAGAGGCGGGAGGCGGCCGATCCCACGCGCGTGAGGATGGCGGCGTACCCCTCGGGTAGGGACTGCGGGGGGGGGGGGGGGGCAAGAGGGGGCAGACATAGAGGGAGGGGGTCTTAGGGGGCGGGGCGAGGGCTTAGCTCCGCAACCCCTTGTGCCCATGTCCGGCGGATGCCCCTGCCTCGCGACCACGGATGCCCCTGCGTCCCTAGTGAAGCACCCAACCTCACCAGCGCCAAACTCCGCTGCCCGGACCTGCCTCCTCCGTACAGCGCAAGGGCCCGGGAGCCCTCGCCGCCCGCCCCCGCCCCCGCCGCCCCGCCCGCCGCCTCGCCCGCCTCCGTACCCCCGCCGCCGGCACCGCCGCCGTCCGCCGGGCCAGTGGCGGCGGCGGCGGCGCCGTCCCGTGCTGGCCGCGCCGGCGGCGGCGGCGGCAGGGGGACGGGTGTGAAGGCGGCGAGGGCGGTGCGGGCTCGGCGGCTGGCCTTGGCGACCGAGGTGGTTGCGGCGTAGGTGACGTTTCGGACCTGAGGCGAAGGGGGGAAGGGGTCAGGAGGGGTTTCAAGAGTCGAAGGACGGAGAGGACGGAGAGTCGACCGGGGTTGTGGCGGCGTAGGTGACGTTTCGGACCTGACGGAAGAGGGGGAGGGGAAGGGGGGGGGGGCAGAATGCAGTGCTTCCCGACTGGCTCAAAGAGGGGATCTTGTATGACTAAGGTTGGAGATGGAGGCAGGCGCTCAGGGGTGGGGGGTCCCGCTTGCCGGCACTGTTAGGCAGGCCGCCCTCCCATTTCCCAGGCCCCCCCTTGCCCCTCGTTTCCCAGGGGCGGTCTGAAACGCACGCGGCGCTTCGAGGCGAGGCTACGCGAACTCCCGGGCCCTGCGCTAAACATGCTCCCCACGCCTCCCGCCAGACCCGCAGCGAACGTACCCGCATCACCCCTTGCCCCCAATTCTCGATGTCTTTTAAAAGTTCACCGCACAGCCCCCCCCATGGCACTGCGCTCACCATGGATCCCACGCCTCCCGCCAGACCCGCCGCGAACTTGGCCACGTCCCCCCTCAGCGCTCCGGCAACCGGCATGGACAGCAAGTGCCAGGCGCCCAGCTTAAGCGCCGCCAGCAGCCGTACGACATCGCCAAAGATATCCAGGGATCCCACGACCTGACAGGGGGTGGGATGGGGGGAGGGGAGGGGAGGGAGCGAGGTAGAGGTGATGTGCACGGAGTCAGGGAAGAGGCAGGCAAACTACCGGCCCGACAAGCGTCGGCAAAACACACACACGCTCCCCCTTCCCCCTCTTCGCCCAATTCCCTTGCCGGCCCCCCCCCGGCCCCACCTTGACCAGCTCGAGCAGTCCGGCTGTCATGTAGTGCCGCAACACGTTCTGTGTGTGTGTGGGGGGGGGGAGGAGGGGGAGAGGGAGGGGCAAGGGTTGAAGGCGGTCGGGCGACAGACACGTCCTGACCGCCAGCCGCAGAACCCCTGCCCCAGTCCACCGTTGCCACGGGCAGTCGGGCCCGGATGGAGTCATGCCGGGCTGGGGTTAGGTTGGGAGCCCTGAAGCCCTCTGCCCCCACGCACCTTCGACATGACCCTCTCAACTCTCTTGTGCCATCAGGCACATAACCCCCGGAACGGCAAGGGAAAGGTGCCCCACTCCCGCTCCCCCCTCACCTGCACCAGGGCCTCCCTAGTTAAGGACCTACCCCTCTTGAACCTCCACCTCAGCTGCATCCAGCAAAGTACTGGACCGTGTAGACACCATACTTTGCTGCCTGAAAGCCCAGCCCCCATGCGCCGTCTCACCTGCACCCTCGCCCCCTCCCATAGAACCTCGCCATTGTTGATACCGTAGTCTGGGATGACACTTTGCTGGCCTTGCTTTTCGCGTAACCTCGTCCCCGTTTCTCATTTCCCCTCCCCCCTCACCTGCACCAGGGCCTCCCTCCGCATCTGCCACCACCCACCTTCGGCATGACCCTCTAAACTCTTTTGTGCCATAACCCCCGAAACGGCAAGGGAAGGTGCACCCCTCCCTGCTCCCCTCACCTGCACCAGGGCCTCCCTCCGCATCAGGGCATGCCGCATGTCCAACGGACGGAGAGCGACCCACGCGCCCTCCAGATGCGCCAAAGATACGGCAAGCCGTACGGCACTGTCCACCAGCCCGCCGCCGCCAGCCGCCCCCGCCGCCGCACCGGCCCGGCCGGCGGTGCCGCCAGCAGCGTCGTCGCCTGGGCTGCCGCCGTCAGCGAGGTCGTCGGGCGCGGATCCGGATCCAGATCCGGGGGCAAAGGGCTTGGGGGCAAAGGAGGCCGAGATCCGGATCTCGCCGAGGTGCAGATCCTCGATGTACAGCCGGGCGCTGCGGGGTGGCGGCGCCGCCGACGCGCCCTCGTCGGCGGGCGTTACGGCGCCGCCCACGCTGGGGATGGCGGCGCCGCCACCGCCGCCAACGCGAGCCGAAGCGTGGCGCCGTAGATCTCCGTGGCGGCCGCCGCCGCCGCCGCCACGGATTGCAGGGCCGTCGGCGGCGCCACCGCCAGCGTTTGCCGCCAGCGTCCCGCCGGCGACAACGCCAGCGTACGAGCGGTGACGTGGCGCCGCCGCCGGCCCGCCGCCAGGGCTCGAGTAGGCGCCGCCGATGGCGCCGCCAGACCCTGAGCCGGCGGCATTGCCGCCGCTGCCGCTGCCGCCACCCCGAGAGCCGAGCAGTGGCGGCGACGCGGGCCTTAGCAGCGACAGATCCGGCTCGTACGACGCCGACACCACCGCCATTGGATCCGAGATCCCAGCCGCCGCCGTTGTCATCACCAGATCCGCGCTGCCGCGGGGCGATCTGGCGGAGCGCCCTGGCGCCGCCGCCGCCGCCGGCACGCGCGTCGTGAGCGTTACGGCGCCGCCGTCGAGGTCCTCGGCGGCGGCGGCGTCAGCGTCAGCGGCGGCTGCCGCCGCCGCCAGCCTCGACGCCAGCGCCATCAGCTCCCGTAGGTGCGTCTCCTCGAGGGACAGCATCAGCGGTGCCGTACTGAGGCTGGCGTGCTGTACACACGTGACGCCGCCGGGCCGGCTCCGCCACACAACCAACCGCCCGGAGACCGCTGGCGGCGCCGCCGGTCCCGCGGCGCTCCCGCCGCCGCCGCCGCCACTGCTTCCAGCGCTGGCGCCAAAGAGCGCGGCGGCGGCGGTCGCTGCCGCCGACGCCGACGGCGGCACGCCGCCGCCGCTGAGCCCGACGCCGGAGGGCGGCGGCGACGACCGCCGTGGGACGAGCATGCCCGTACCGGCGCTGCTGTCGTACCGCTGTGCAAGGGCGGCGGCGCTGTCGGGGGTGATGGCGCCCGCCGCCGGCAGCGGCGGCGCGGGCAGCAGTACGACGGTGTTGAACATGGTACGGCCCACGGGGCTGTACAGCATGATGGGGAACACGGCGTCGCGCAGGCAGTTGTCCCAGCGCACGTGCTGCAGTACGGCAGACGCCGCCACCTTGGCGGGCCCAACCGTCAGCGTGCCGTGCAGGCCCTGCAGCATGCCGTACAGCACCTCGGCCCGCTCCGAGACTACGCTAACCGCCACGCCCGCCACCGCCGCCGACACCTCGAGCTGCCACTCCTCCCCGCCGTCACCCTGCGCCGCCGCCGCTGATGCTGCCGCCGTGCCCTGTCCGTACCCCTGCCCGAAGCCACCGCCGTACACGCCCGGTCCGGGCAGTCCGGCCTGTCCGGCTCCGGACGGGCTGCGGGTCAGACTGCGCCGCCGCGCCGGCGGCCAGCGCTCGGAACCAACTGCCGCCGCCGAGGAAGACGAAGAGCCGCCGCCGCCGCCGCCAACCGCCGGATCCCCGTGTACGGCAATGTCCACGACGGACAGCACGCGCGTGGGGCCGCGGGCGGTGACGGTGACGCGCAGGGCCTTGCGGCCGTGGCCCCCCGTTTGGGGGGCCACCACAGACACAAGCGCAGAGTGGCCCACCTGGGATGGGGGTAGGAGAGGAAAGGGGGAGGGGTCTGGAAGGTTGGAATGCCTCGAGTAGGTGTGATTGAGCCATGGGTTGAGCAGAGACGGTACCATGGCCGGCGGTATGGATGGATCACGTGGAGCGCAAACGGGAGGGGTCAGGGAGGTTGCGCAGTGCCGCAGCGGAGGTATGAGTGAGGGTAGCAAGCGTTTTAGAGGGTGGGCCGGCTGGGGGGAAAGGGGCTTGAGCGGTGACCAAAAGGGGCTGAGGAGGGACGTGGGTCCGCCCCGTGGCCAGCCGTGGCAAACGTGTGGCCTCTGAGGCTATCACGTGTGGCCTCAGCTGAACCAACTGCTCCTACATTGTGACTTGCCGACAGTGGCTGGCTCCCAAGTCAGCTGGATCCAGCAGTCTTCCCTATCTGTGTCCACTGGATCCGCCCTCAAGTCAGCTGGATCCAGCAGTTTCCACGCGCACCGCACCTTGCCCAGCTCGACCTCCCCCAGGCGCCGCCGCCCCGGCAGCGAGATCAGCACCCGGTGCGGCGCCGTTGGCTCGTCCCACGTGTACGGCAGGCAGGCGTACGGCCGGATCACGTCCTCCTGATCCAGACAGCCGACCTGAGAGGGAGACGGGAGGAAGAGGGGAAGGGGGAGGTATGGAGAGAGGGGGAGCGGCATGGGAGAAGAGGGTTGCCCATTGCGCAAGCCTCAGGCATTCAGACCGGGATCCAGATCCAGATCCGGGTGCCTACCTGCTGCACGTGGAGCACCTCGCCCGAGCAGTTATCGATCCTGCGTTGCCGTACAAAGGACAAACCGTTACAAGTCAGATCAGAAGCACCGCAGTTGGTTTGGTCCCAAACATCCTGCCCAGTTGGAGCTCACAACACACATGGCTGAACCCACGCCTGCAGGCTGCAAACGCGGTACCGCCCCCGACCCGGCCCTAAGACACGAGCCCCCACGCACCTGTACGGCGCAAAGTCAGTATGGTGAGGGCTGAGACTGACCAGCAGCGTCCCCGCGGCCGACAGAGACACATCCAGTCGGACCAGCTGCGTCTCGGCCCGGTTGCGGTGCCGGATCTGGGTCGGGGGGGGCAGGGGCGGGGCCAGCTCAAGTGAGAGACCCCAGAGAACAAGCATGGGTTGGGAGACTGAACCGGGATTTAACATCGGGTGCGTCGGGGCGGCCAAGCTGTCCAGAGGACGGCCGGAACGATCCAACATCCACGATGCCCGCGATGCCTGACTCCCTGTCTACTACCCGGCACTACCGGCCCGGCTGTACGGCACGCACCTTGACGAAGAGATCTCCGGGAGAGGCGCTGTCCAGCGGCACGCCGCCGCTCCAGGACCAGCCTGGATCCTGGATCCGGATCTGCGCAGCAGGCGCGGCGGGCGGGGTCGGCTTTTAGCCATTGCTTAACTTTGAGGAGGTGGTGGCGGCCCTCAGGCGCGTGCGGCACACATCGCTGCCACTGGGCAGGGAGGCAGTACTGCCTAGGTCTTGGTTGCCGCATAGTCATCCAGCCTCGCCTCAGGCCGAGCCGGCGGGGGCCTAGGCCGAAAGTCCACACTCGCAGTTTGGCTCCGCTGCACCGCAGCCTTTGACCTCAGCCACCCACCTGCAGCCTCAGCGGTAGGTTGATGTCGGCCCACAGCACGGGCCGCCGCTCGCCCGGTGCGAGGGCGGGCGCGTGGGAGGTACCTGCGGGCAGGGCGACAGGCGGGGTCAGTTGGACATAAGGAAAGGAGAGCAAAGCAAAAATGGCATGAGGTGATGGCAGGGGCCGGAGACCCACCCTGCTGCCGCATCTGCACCGCCGCCGCCAGTCCGTTGTGTACGACGTAACGAGGCAGCAGATGAAGAGCTACGGACCGGATCGCGCCGCCGCCGCTCGTCGCAGCGGTGGGCGGTACGGCGGCCGCGACCCGTGCCAGCCGTACGACCACGTGGTAGGCCGAGCGACACTTGGACGAGCCCTTGCCACCGGAGCCGCCGCCAGCGGCGGCAGCGGCGGCGGCGGCGGCGGCGGCGGATCCGCCGTCGGCCTCCGGAAGGGGGCATGGCAGCGCAATGTGGACTGGTGAGCCGTCGACGTCAGGCCAGACCGGCGGCGTCCAGATGCCGCCGCCGCCACAGCTGGCGGCGCCGCCAGCAGCGGCGCCCGCGGCCAGCGCGCCGCCGCCGCCGGGCCCGAGGATGTGGTTGGGCCACAGGCACAGCTCCAGCTGGCCCGCGCCCACGGGCATGTTGCCGTACATGCACGGCTGCAGTGCCGTACTCGTACGGCTGATGGAGCCGGCGGCGCCGTCAGCCAGGGGCGCGCCGGCGCGCTGAAGCCCCGCCAGGCCCGCCGACGAGACGAAGCTGGCGGGAGCTTGCGGCGGCGAGGTGCTCAGCGGCAGCGCCGCCGCCGCCGCCAGCGCGCGCGGCGACGTGACGGCGCCGCCGGCCGCCGCTTCCAGGCCCGACGCTTCGGCTGCTGACGTCAGCGGCGGCGGCAGTGCGGCGCGGCGGCGCGACAGCGGCCGCTGCGGGTTAAGCTGGTCCAGGCTGGGGTGGCGGGGCAGGCGCTGGCCGGCGGCGCCGCCACCCAGCGGCGGCGGCGGCGGCACGTGGGGCCTCGCCACCGCCGGCCCGCCGCCAACGCTTGCAGGGTACGGCGACAGCTCCACCAGTCCCATGGACGAGCGTGCGCCGCCAACACCGCCGGCGCCGTCAGGCGGGCCGGCAAGGACGGGGCGGCCAGCTGCGGCAGAGCCGCGGCCGCCGCCGCCGCCGAGGGCGGCGGCGCCGCCACTGCTGGCCAGCGCCGCCAGCAGCCCCGCGCTGCCGAGGGCGCCGCTACCGGCACCGCCGCCGCCAAACATGCCGAGACCAAGACCGTACGACGAGCCGCCGCCGCCGCCGCCGCCGCCGCCACTCTGGCCGGAGGAGGCGGCCGTGTGCGCTCCCAGAGATCGGTACGAACGAACGCTCGAGGTGGAGCGAGCGGTTACCGTGGCGGCGGCGGCGCAGCCGCCGCTGCTGCTGCCGCCGTCGCCGCCGCCGCCGTCGCCAAAGGCATGGGACCCACGGCTGGCGGCACCCAGGAACCCACGGGCAGCCTGCAGCGCCGCCAGCTGGGAGCTGCACGGGCCGGCGGCGGCGGCACGTGACGGCGCGCCGCCTTCCGTCATGCACGCCGGCACCCAGCCGCCGCCGTCGCCGCCGTCGGCACGCGCCGCTGTGGCGGCCATGGGCGATGCAGGGCCGCCGCCGGCTGAGCCCGCCGCCGTGCCTCTTCGGCTCAGCGGAGTGGGCGTCGGCGGTGCGGAAGACGAATCGTCGCGCTGATCTCCATCTGGGTCGCTCGACACGAGCCGGGCGGTTGGCCGGATGAGCACCGGCCGGCCGAGGCAGTTGTAGATCCAGATCGGACAGCTCAGCTCGAGCCGTACCTGGCCCGTGGGCCGGTGCCGCCAGGTGCGCAGCATGAGCAGCAGGTCCTGCAGACCCGCCTGCGTCGCCGCCACGGGTACGGCAGCCTCGCAGTACGGCACCAGTACGGCGGTTGTCGTACCACCCGTGCGGCCCGCCACGTCATCCAGGCCTGGGTGCAGCGGCTCGAAGTCCTCCACAACCTCACCCGCGTCGTTCGGCCCGCCGCCGCCGCCGTACCCCGCTGCCGTACCCGAGCCCTGTACGGCATTGCCGTACACGTGCAGCCCGGCGCTCCAGGAGTAGCCCACGGGCCGGCACGCAACGGCCACGAGGCGGTGCGCGGGGAATGCGTGGAGGTGTACGGACGAAAGCGCGTCTAGTGACTCACGTAGCTCGGGGGCGGGCAACGGGCTGGCGGCGGCGCCGCCACCAACCGCCGCGAAGGCGCCGCCGCCGACGCCGCTGTAGGCCTGTAGTGCGAACCGCGCGGGCACGGGCAGGTCGTTGCGGAGGACAACGGGCGCCATAACCGCCAGCTCCCAGTCGACGCGGTCGGCGGCGGCGCCGCTGCCGCCAACGCCCACGCCGCCGCCGCCGCCGCCGGCAGTTGGCGCGAGGTGCGCAATGAGGTGCACGGACGGCGCTTCGGACGACGCGGCAGCGAGGTTGTTGACAGAGCCGCGGTTGCTTGCTCCGCCGCCGCCGGCCCTGGCGGGTGTGGAGAGCGTGCAGTAGAGCCGCCGGGCGACGCCGCGCGCAGCGGCGGCGGCGGACGAGCCGCCGCCAGAGGCGCCGTCAGAGCTGCCCGTCGCCGCCCCCAATGCCGCATCGCGCTGCAAAGAGGCAGCGTCGGACAGCATCGATGTCAGATCCAGAGGAATGCTCCAGTCACTCCACGTGAGCGTGACTAAGCCGCCGGCGCCACCTGCGTCGTCGGCGCCGCCGTCCCAGCTGTCGTCAGCGGCCGCAAGCGCGCTGGCGGCGGCGGCACGTTGGTCAGCCGTACGTACGGCAAGTACGGCGGGGCTGTCCTGCAGTAATGCGATCGACAGCCAGGCGGACGCGCCGGGCGGGAGCGTGTGCTGCATCGCGACGCCCGGGCCCACCCCGGGCCCAAGGCCCGGGCCCAGGCCCAAGCCCAGGCCCTCAGCCTGGCTACCGCCGGCCGCGGGGTCGGGTATGGCCGACCTGGGCTGTTGGTGGGGTGGAGACATGTACGGCTGGGAGTACGAATGTTGCCTGAGGCTGTAGCCAGGAGCCTGGGACCGACCGCCGGTGTCGATGACAGCCCAATCCCCGACGCACAGCCAAAGGCCTGTGTCGTTCCGGATCCGGACGTTGGACCTCAGTTCCAACCGTCGGCTGCACAGCTTGTACGGCCGTACGTCAGCAACCACCCGCAGCTCGGGCGCTGGCGTCGAGGCGGCCGATGCCGAGAACGCTGCCCCCGCTCCGCCGATGGTGCTGCCGCCAGACCACGGGAACGCGCCACCGGCTGAGGACGTGCCACGTGACTGCGGTTGGCGGTACGGCAGTGGGAAGTACAGCCTGGTTCCGGCGGCGGCGCTGTACGGCACCGGGCCGAGGAACGTCGTAGTGCCATGGAGCCGGAAGTACAGCCCTTTGGAGCTGGCGGCGGCGGCGGCGGCAGGGCTGGCGGCGCCGCCAGGTGCAGAGGTCCAGGGCTGTGCCGGCGGGAGCGGTGTGTTGGGACGGAGCGAGAGCGCGTGGTGGTGACCATAGGGCTGGTGGTGCTGCTCGTCCAAGGCGGTTGGCAGTTGGGATCGGCGGTTGGAGACGTAACGGCCGGCGAAGTGGCGGTCGCCCAGGGGGATGGAGTCAACCACCACCAGCGCACCGTGCGCGACCAACCGCTGTACGGCAGGCCCGGACCCGGCCGCCACCGCCGCCGCGGCAGCTGCCGCCGCCGCCGCCAGGTACGGCGCGTTGGGTCGTTGCTCCAGCGAGACGTACGACAGCGGTTGGCCGAGCAGGTTCTGGAGCCAGAGCCTCGGCAGGGACCCCGAGCGTGCGGCGTGCGACGCCTGCTGTGGCGGCAAGGACCAACCGCCAGGCGGTACGGACGACACCGGCCGCACTGGTACCGTCGCCAACTCCCAACCGCTTCCGGACGGCGGCGGGCCGGCGGCGGCGGGCAAGGCAGCCGTCGGCGATGTCGCCACAGCCCCGACGACGCTGGCCGCCGGCTTCATTCCTCTGGCGACCGCAACTGCACCCGCACCCGTCGTCGCCTCGCCGAAACCCTTGTTGTTGTTTGCTGCCGGGTAAGACGGCACTAGCACGGAGTGGATTGCGTTCGGGCCGGAGCTCAGGGCGGCCTGCAGCTCGGTCGCCAGCTGCGCCGCCGCGCGCGCGGCGGGGATGAGTCCGGGCGACAGGGTCGCTTCCAGAACTGTATTGGTGGTGAGGTGGCAGCAGTGCTCGGTCTGCGAGTCGGCGCCGTGGTGGTGATGGTGGTGCCTCGAGGAGCGGTCGGGGCTGCTGTGGCGGCGGCGGGATGCGGCGGCGGCGGCGGCCGCTGCCGCGGCGGCGGCGGGGGAGCCCGGGAGCGGGCCGGGGCGGCGCCAGGTGTAGAGCACCTGGGGGGGCGGCCATGGGGAACCGCGAGGCGGGCCAAGCGTCAGTGCCCTCCATGCTCCTGTAACGTCCCACGCACCCCACGTGCTTCCCACAACGGCGTCCCCAAAAGCAATAGTGAGGCCTCTCAAAACCCTCTTGCACCCTTCACAGGGCCCATTCAAGTCCCATCCACCCAACACATGGGTGCCTCACCTGCACCGTCCAAGGTTCCCACCCAAGGCACGGGCTGCCACCCCAGCTGTTCCGACCCCACCGAGAATCCCCCAGGCATCTCGCCCAGGCCCCTCCAAGCCTCACCTGCCCAGGCCAAGGCTTCAACACAAGCTCCCACCCAAGCTCTTCCGAATCCCCTCAGTAGGCCCCCTCAGTAGGCCCCCCACGTCCTCCCCAACCCCACCAGGCCTCACCTGCACAGCCCACGGCTCAAGCACTGGCTCCCACCCCAGCTTTTCCAGGTTGTATACATCCAGCAACAGGGACGCATCCAACACCACATGAGCCGACGCCACCGGCAGCGGCGGCCGCGACGCAGCGGCGGCGGCGGCAGCGGCAGCGGCGGCGGCGACGGACACCGGCGGAGGCGTCAAGCCCGGCGACCGCTGCCGGGCTTGGGTGTGCGAGCTGCCGCGCATGTGCGTATGGGCATGCGCATGGGTGTGGGCGTGGGCGTGGGAGGGACGGCCGAGGAAGGGAGAGCCCATGGAGCGACGGGGCAGGCGCGGCCCGGCGCCGTCGGCGGCGGCGGCGGAGGCGACGGCGGTGGCTCCGGCGAGGCCCAGCGGCAGCAGCAGGTGCCGGGCGTAGGCTGGCGGCGACGCCGCGGCTCCCATGATGCCCCAGTGCCCGTCGGAGCCGCCGCCGACGCCGACGTACGGCACAAATGCGCCGCCGCCACCGCCGTCGACGGCAAACCCGAGATCGCCAGACGTGGCAACGGCGGCGGAGCCGACAACGGCGTCGGTGCCGTCGCTGTCGCTGCCGCTGGCGGACTCGCCGCTGGCGCCGCCGCCGCCGGGCCTGCCGCCGCCGCCGGCCCCCGGGGCGCAGAGCTTGAGTTGGAGCTCCAGAGGGGAGATGGCCGCCTCAAAGAGGGGCAGATCGTAGCCCTGCAGGAGGCACGGAGCACGGTGCGGGCAGGAGGCGGTTGCGGCAAGCAAGCCTGGACAGGGACTGCGTTCCGAGACTCAGGTACATGTAAGATCAGATACATATTGGAGCCAAACGTATAGGAAACCAAGAAACCACCCCATGTGAAACCTTGTTCATAAGGTACCGATAAGGTATCCTCCCTCAGTCTATCTTACCTGCAGGTCCGTGTACAACACCGCCGCCGCCTTGCTGCACCGCAGCGTGAGGCAACACAGCGGCAGCCAGGCAGGCAGCTGCAGGCCATCCGCTGCGCTGCCGCTGCCGTCGGCGCCACCGGCCCCGCCGCCGCCGCCGCCGCCAGCGCCGCCGCCAGTGGCGGCCGTGGCCCAGCTGGTGCGGCGGGCGCGGGGCCCAGCACGACCGTTTCCTGAAGGCCAGTGCTGGTAAAAGTGATGGTACTGGTAGTGATAAAAGAAGGCCGGGTACGTGTAGCTATCCCCAGCGCTTCCAGCTGCCTCTGCATTCTCTGGCAGAGCGCCCGACGGCGCGCCGCGAAGCCCGCCGCCGCCGCCGCCTGCAGCCGCCATGCCGCCGCCGCCGGGGCCGTTGCCGCCGCCGCCGCCAGCCCGCGCCGTCGCCGCCACCGCGGCCATGCCAGCGGCGGGCCCAGCCAGGCCCAGGCCCTGCGGGTCCATGAGCCCGGCGGCGTAGCCATGGGCTGCCGCCGCCGCCGCCGCCGCGTCGGCGCCGTCGGCACCGTCGTCGTCGCTGGTTTCGCCTCCGTCGAGCAGGCGCTGCCGCCGCTGCGCCGTGGTCACGTGGTCCCAGTGTGCCTGTGGGGTGTGGGGGGGCAACGAGGGCAAGGTGAGGCTAGAGCTGCACTTTGGCCTGCCTCATGCGGACGAAGCACGTGGAGTTAAGGTTCCGACGCACGGTGTGTGCGGTGCCGTACGCACCTGTGTGTCGTACATCAGGCCGAGCAGCGCAAGGAGCGCCCGGCGGGCCGCGAAGAGCGACGCGTGCTGCAAAGACGCCTCCAGCAGAGCATGGACCACCACGCTGCCTCTGCCGCCGCCGCCGCCGCCGTGGCGGAGGCTGGAGCTGCCGCCGCCGCCATCGGGAGCGTCGGCGCCGCTGCCGGCATCGCCGCTGCCGAAGGATAGCGGGTGCGAAGCCAGCAGCGGCGGCGCCGCCGGCGCCGATGCAGTGCGTTGCCACGTCGGCGGCATGTACGACGGCGACCCTCCCGCCGGCCCCCGCCGCGCCGCCGCTGCCACCGCGGCGGCGGCGGTCATGTCTGCCGCCGTCGAGTCGGCCGGCGGCGAGCCTGGCGGCGAGCCGCCACGGCCGCCGCCGCCAAGCAGGATGCTGGCGCCGCCGCCGACGGCGCCGCTGGGCAGGAAGCCCGTGCTCTGCGTGCTGCGTAGCGGCGGCTCCTCCCCCGACGCCGTGGGTAGCGGCGTCATGCCCACGCCCATGCCCGCCGACAGGCCCGACGCCGACGGGTGCAGCCGGTGGCGGCCGACGGAGGCTGCCGCCGCCGCCGCCAGGGCGCCGCCGCCGCCGGCGGGCCAGCGGAGCTGCGGCACGGCGGCGCAGGACAGGCCCTCTAGCAGGGCCAGCCGCCACGGCTCCGCCACGGAATGCCACGTACCCCATCTGCAGCCAGCACGCGTCGGGAAAGGGCAGGGCCGAGGTCTTGCGTGAGGGCCTCAGGCATGCAGTGCAGGAAGCCCTTGGCAGCATGTGGCAAGGCCGTGGCTATCGGCGAGGCTTTCTTCCTGCCAGCGCAGCAACGCCCCTCTGTGCGTGCCCCCTTACCGCCAGCCCCGGCCCAGGCCGTGAGCCTGGACCCTCTCCTCCAAAACCCCGCCCTCTCCTTGTTCGCCCGCCCCCTTGCCCACCCACGCCCGTCCCGCCCCTCGCCGCGGGTCGTGCTCTAGGCGCAGCACCCCCGTAGCGAGCGCCACCTCGGGCATTGCCACACTCGCACACCCGCCCCCGAGTCCCGTGCGCTTTTGCTTTCTGGGTTCCTGGGTACTCCTTGCACATGCCATACATATGTCGTCGTTTCAACTAGCATTCCTCACCGCGGGTCGTGTTCCAGCCTCAGCACCCCGGTAGCGAGGGCCACCTCGGGCATTGCCAGCGTGAGTCGGTCCAGGCAGCCGCCCGGGGCCGCCTCCAGGCTGGCACCCACCACCAGGGACAGCTGAGGGAGCGGGGGAGGGGGTGGACGGGGACAGGGTTTAGGAAGAGACCGGCGAGACCACAGCAAGATAGGGACTGAGGGGAACGAGGGGACACGGCGGGGCTCCGCCACCAGGGACAGCTGCGGGGGAGGGGCAGCCAGGCAGGGGCGGTTAGGGCGGACAGGGGCAGGATTTTGGCAGACCACAGCAAGGTAGGGGCTGAGGGGAGTGAGGGGACACAGGGCCAGGCCCCGGGCTGCGGGGGAGGGGGCGGAAACAGGGTTGAAGGGTCAACGCATCGTGCAGCTCCACAGAGCGGAAGGGAGATGATCAAGGGACTGAGCGGCGCAGGGCCAGGCTCCGCAGGTGTAACCTTGAAAGGCCGGCAAGACCCAACGCAGGAATGCGAGAAAAACCTGAGGACAGAAGGCTCAGCCCACAGACAGGCACCCCCCCCCCCACCTGCACGCATCTCGGCGCAACTGCCGCAGCAGCCGCCTCGCCGGCGGCGTCCAATCCAGCGGCGGCGGAGCGGGGCCGCGCGGGGCTGGCGCGGCCGGCAGCGCCGCCACCACCACCGGCGCCGCCGCCAGCGGCGGCGGCGGAAGATGAAGGGTCGGGAGCGGCGTAGGCCGTCAGGGCCACGTCCTGGATCGAGAGGCTGGCGGTGGCGGGAAGGGACAGGAGTAGCTCTAGGAGCCTTGCATCGGGCCCTGGCGGCGGCGCCGCCGCCACGTCGTCGTCGCCGTCGGCGCCGTCGCTGCCGCCGTCAAGCCTCAGCTCCGCCGCCTCGAACGACACACCGTGCACGCCGCCGACGCCAGCTGAGTGCGTGCGGGCATGGCCGGGCCGACGCGCCGTCTCTGTCCTCAAGGGTGCAGAGGGGTTGCGGTGGATACTCTGCTGCTGAGGATGAGGATGCTGTTGGTGTAGGTGTTGCTGTTGGCGCTGCCGCCGGGCGCGGGCGTTTCCTGCCTCCGCCGTGCGCCAGTGGGATCCACACGCCGACACGGAGTGGAGCAGCTTATGCCATTGTGTGGTGGACACGAGCACATGCAGGCCGCTCAAGTCCACGTCAATGTGGGGCTGCGCGTCGATGGCGGCGGCAGCGGCGGCGGCAGCCGCGGCGGCGGCGGCGGCAGCAGCGGCAGCAGCGGCGGCGGCCGCAGGCGGGCCGCGAGGCGAGGAGGCGTCGGCGAGAGCGGCCGCCGCCGCTGCGACTGCGGCGGCGGCGGCGGCGGCGGAGCCGTCACTGGAACTGGAGGGAGCGTCGGGACCGGAGGGGACGCACATGGCGGCGAGGCGGGCGGCGGTGCCGCCGGGGAACTGTATGCGTAGGAACAGGGTCGCAAGGGAGTGGTCGCCGTGGGGCGGGGGCGCGGCGCCGGCGCCTGGGGCGCTAGCGTAAGGCGGGACGGGGCCGGAAGGCGCGCCGGCCGAGAGCAGGACCACAGCCGGCGGCGGCGGCGGCGGCGAGGCCGCGCGCGCCGCCACTGACGCTGCGGAGCCCCACAGCCCCGCGCCCAGGCCCAGGCCCGTCGCGCCGCCGCTGCCGCCGCCTGCAGTGGTGCCGCCACCGCCGCCGCCGCCGTCGTCGTCCGCATGGGGCAGGTGTACGGCAGGCAGCGTGGCAAGTTGCGCGATGCTCGTCCCGGAAGAAAAGTGGGCCCGAAGCGCTGCGCCCCGACGCTGGCGCGCAGAATCGCTCCCCGCCGTTGGACTGTACGGCGCCGGCGGCGGCACGTACGGTAGCGGTACGGCAAGGCCGCCCTCGGTCGCCGCTGCGGCCGCGGTCGCCGCTGCGACGTCGTGCGGGTGCAATTCCATCGCGCCCGCCATCATGGCACCGTCGTCGTACGTGTCGTAGACGGCGTCTGGATCGTCCGGATCTGGATCCAGAACGCTGCTGCCGCCCTCGACGGAGTAGAACTCGGCGTCTTGGTCCGCGCCGCCGCCGCCCTCCGCCGCCAGCTGCTGCGAGCTGCCGCCACGGGGCAGCGGCCCCAAGATCCGCGGCGAGCCTGCGACGCCGCCAGCCTGGAGCGACGGCCAAGCCACCGCCGCCAGCCCAGATCGCGACGAGCTGGCGGCGATGCGGCGAGGCGCCGCCGCAGAACCCGACGTGCCGTCAGCAAGCGACGGCGACCTGGCGGCGGCGCGACTGAGCCGGGCCGCCGCCGCCGCGGCAGCGGCCGCCGCAGCGGCGGCGGCGACGCTCCGTTGGTGCGCCTGCTGGGCGTACGACAGCTCGCACATAATTGCCAGGGACCCGGCGTGGATCTTGGAACCAGCCGCCGCCGCCACCACAGGCGCACCACCGCCGCCGCCGCCGTCGCCGTCGACGCCGCCGGGCGCCGCGATGTGCGCTGCGTTCGCGGCCTGAATGACCGAGTGAGAAGCGTCCAGTCGTGAACCCACGCACGTGACCGTTACGTCGCGCCACGTCAGCCCCGCCTCCACGTGATCACCCACGTGGTCGTACGACAGCCGCAAGCCCCTGGGGTGCGTACGGAGATGAAAGGTCACAGCAGCAACGGGGGCTGCGGGGCCGCAGGCACGTGCGTCACGGCCAACACGCATTGCACTGGCGCGCTAGCCAGTAATTAAAACGTACTTCCGTACAAGACCCGTTGCCGTACAGTGCCGTACCTGCAGTACAGCGCCGTGGCCTCCTCGCTCAGCGTATCGCTTCCCAGGAGCGCCGTGAGGACCGAAAGTTCCACAGACACGGACAGGCGCGGCAGCAGCGCCAGAGCCGCGCCCAGAGCCCCAACATCACCCTCACCCTCCTGACCCCCGTTACCACCGCCACCACTTGCAACCGCAGAACCCGCAGTGCCCGGGCTGCCACGGCCGCGCGTTGGTCCCTGGGGAGGAGACCTTGGGCGAGGGCCGGCGGCGGCGGCAGGTGCGCCGACTGCAGCGGCTGGCGCCGCGGGCGACGCCAGGTCGTCGAGAAGTGCACACAGAGCGCCGGCCTGCTGCGGTTGGAGGCTGGTCTCCAGCCTTCCCAGCTCGACCCACACCTCGGCCTGTGCCTCAGCCTGTGGCTCTTGGCCTGCCTCCGCCTCGTGTGCTTCCGTTGCCTCCGTCGCCTCCGCGCCCGAGCTTGCTGCCGCATCTGACCCGTCCTCAACTCCGGGCGCGGGCCCCGAAGCCCGGGCCCCAGCGGGCCCGGTCTGGGCCCTGTTGCGGCCGATACTGCCGTACCCCATGCGAATCTCGGGCGCAAGCAGTACGGGCGACAGGTAGGCTGAGTCAGGGTTGTCCGCGAGGTACGCCATCAGGCCCCGTATGTACAGGCTGGCGCCGTCCGCGTCGTACGAGGTCACGTGGGCATCGGCGCTGACTTCAGCCATGCCGTACGGCGAGGAGCTCGCGGATGGTGAGGAAGAAACGGAGGAACTTGGCACGTGGGCAGCGGCGGCGTGCAGCGCGGCCCAACTGCCCGTGGGGCGCAGCGCGTGGTGACCGTGGAAGTGGAAGTAATGCTGCCGGTCGTCGGCGGCGGACGGTTGGTAGTTGGCGCCGTACGGCGGCGGTTGGCGGTTGGCGGTTGGCGCCGGCGGTTGGAGGGACGAGGAGGGCGCGCGCGGGGGCATTGCGGCCTCGAGGTGGTCGATGGAGAGCAGGGCGTGGCAGGCTAGGTGCCCCGCACCGGACGCAGCAGCAAAGGGCGTGCGGCTGTTGGCAACGGCCAAGAGCGCACAGCCCCGCAACTGGAACGCCACGCTGAAGGGCGGCCGTGCAGGCGGCGGAGTGGCTGCCGTGGCTGCAGCACCGGAGGTTGGAGCGGGGGCAGCGGTGGAGCGAGCAGGCTCCGGCGCGGCGGCAGCAGGGACGGCGGCCGCACTGCCGTCGGTTTCGGCGCCGTCAGTGGCGGCGCCGTCAGCAGCGGCGGCGGCGGCGGCGTTGGCAGCGAAGGCGCCGTTGAGGGCCATGATGAAGCCCAATCCAATGGCCACGTCAGCAATGCCCACCTCGACGCCGCCGCCGTCGGCAGAGGCGGCGGCGGGGCTGGCGGCGCCGTCAGCAGCCCCAGCTGCGTCGAGCCCGTCGCCGTCGCCGTCGCCATCGCCCCACAGGCTGCGCCGCGCGCGCCGCCGGGGCCCTGACGGCCGCTGCCAAGCCGCCTGCGCCGCCACATCAGCGAACCGCGACGTCGATGCCACGTGGCCGCCGCCGCCGTCGCCGCGGGTGCCGTACGAGCCGCCGCCGCCAGATACGCCCGCGTGGCGGCGCCGCCACCAGCGGGCTGCCACCGCCGCCGCCGGCGTGCGGGGCCGCAGCGGCTGCGGGTCGGGCGGGTGCGGGGAGCCGGCGGTCCAAAAGCGGAAGGTGACGGTTGCATCGTCGGGTCCGGGGCCGTTGGAGAGGATGAAGCGCCCCGGCTCGTCCGCAGGGCCCAGGAGCCGCAGGCCCCGGATCGCGCCGCTGCAGCTCAGCAGCGCTTCCGGCACCTCCGCCGCCGCCCCCGCCGCCGCCACGTCACGTGGCTGCGACGGGTCGGTTGCACAAGCGTCGCCCGGAGGCGCCGCACTGGAAGCAGACGCGTCAAAAGAGGCCGAGCGGCTGTAGGCGCCGCTCGCCAACCGCCGCGACGTTATGGCGGTTGGCGCCGGCGGCGGCGGTTGGATGCGCGCAAAGTCGAGGCTGACGGTGGCGGCCCAGAGCGTGCTGCGGGCCAGTGCGTCGGCGGCGATCTCGTACGACGGCACGGGCTCGTCACGTGGCGGCGGCGCAGCAGGGCAATGCAACTGCAGCCCGCGGCAGCGGAGCGAGACCGCCAGCTCGCCGCCGCCGTCGCTGCCGCCGCCGTCAGGCGCCGCCGGATCGACGGCGGCGGCGGCGTAGGTGGTGGTGGAGACAGCGAGATCCGTGTATCCCGAAGCGCGCAGGCGCACAGCGAGCGACGGCGGCGGCGCGGCAATTGCTGCAGGACTGGGGCCGACGGCGGCGGAGGTGGCGGCGGAGGTGGCGGCGCCGCCGCCTGTGAGGAAGGAGAGCTCAAATGGCTCAATGGCCAAGTGCAGCAGCGTCGTGCGGGACAGCAGCGGCAGGCGCAGCATGGCGGCGGCGGCGGCAGGCCGGACGAACGGCGCCTCCGCCAGGTGCCCTGCCTCCGCAGCCTCCGCTGCCTCCGCTGCAGCTGCTACGTCCGCCGCCGGCACCGAGCTGGACGTCCGCAGCGGTGACGTGGCCTCCACGCCTGACGTAGATCCGACTGGATCCAGGCTCAAAGATCGACCGAGGGTGGCGCCGCCGCCAGGCGCCGCCGTCGGCGCTGCACTACCGCCGGCGGGGGCCTGCAGCCCGCCGCCACCTCCGCCGCCGCTGCTGGCGGAGCGACTGCGGCTCCTGCCGAACGGAAGGCCGAAGGAGGACCGTCCCGACGGCGCGGCGGCGGAGCCTGGCGTCGGCGGCGCCGAGGCAGCGTACGGCACCTGCGATGCCACGTCAGCCGCCGCTGGCGCCGCATGGGGCCCAGAGCTGCCGGCGGCACCGGTCGCGTCTGCATCTGTCGCCGCCGCCTCTGAGGCTCCTGCTTGCCAGTACCACGCTCCGGCGTCACCGCCGTCAGGTACCTGAACTGCTGGCGGTCGAGGAGGACCTCCCGCCGCGGCCGCCACCGCCGCCGCTGAAGCTGCAGCTGACGCGCCGCCAGCGGCTGTGACGTCGGCGCTGCCGGCGGTGGCGGCTGCCGCCACCGGGGCAGCAGCGGCGCTGGGTGCTGGCGGCGGCGAGGAGGGCAGCGCTGCAAGCACCCTCTTCGCCTCGTCCAACTGCGTTTGGCATGGGGGCGAGCAGCGTTTCGGTGACTTCCTGCAGGCTCTCCTGCTTGCGTACCTCTTCTTAACGCCTAACAACCACACCTCGTAAAAACGCTAGCGTTTCTTTCCTACCTCACCCAGCTTCACACCCGGCCCCACCCGCACCGAGCCCCCCAAACCCAAACTTCCCATCCTTGTGCAGCATGCAGCGAATGAGAGAGGCGTCCCAAACCCAGTCTCCCGACCGGTACCGGTACCCCCGGCCGTGCCCTCGCGCACTCGCTTGCATGGCACATCTCCTTCAGAACCCAAACTTCCTCACCTGTGCGGCGTGCAGCGAGTGCGAGAGGCCGCCCAGTCGGATGCTGAGGACGGAAGCGGGGCAGGAAGCGTCCGTGTCCACCCGACTGCGCCGGAGCACACCGCTCAGGTGGAGTCCGGGAGGCAGGAGCGGCGCGGCGCGACCCGAGCCAGCGGCGGGAGCCGGTCCCGCCGCCGCCGCAATCGCTGGCGGCGCAGGCGCAGGCGACGCCGGGCGGCGTCCCAAGGCAGGCGCGTCGCCGGGCGAGATGCTGGTGGTGTGCGGGGTAGGGTGCGGCAGGCGGTACGACGCTCGTACGGCGCGTACGGCAAAGTGCATGTGCTCGTGGAGCAGCAGGCGCTCCAGCTCGTCCAGGGACAGTGCCGCCGCCGGCGGTGGAGAGCTGCTCCGCCGGGATCTGGATCTGGATCTGGCCCTGGCGGCGCCGCCGTCGGAGTCCGCGCCGGCTGCCGCCACGCCGCCACCGTCGCTGTCGGCGTCCGCCGCCGCCACCGCCACCTCCGCCGCCAGAGCCGCCAGGTCAGACACCGTACAGCTGGGCGTCAGCGAGGCACGGAGCGCCGTATGCAACCGCGCCAACCGCCCACGTGACGGTCCCGGCGCGTCGTACAACCGCCGCCGCTCCGCCGCCTCTTCAGCTTCCGGATCGCCGCCGCCGCCGCCGCCGCTCACTCGCCCCGGCCGCCTGCCCTCTCGTGAGCGTGCCTGAGGAATCCGGTCCGGTCTGGAGCCTGAGGGTCGGTTGCCGCCGCCGCTCGTTGTGGCTTCCGCCGCCGCCGAGGACCCAGCCGGACCCGGATCCAGATCCGGATCTGGCGAGCAGGTGCGTTCGGCGTCCCCAGAATCGTCACTCTCGACGTCCGAATCCGACTCGGATCCAGCTGACGATGACGTCATCGAGTCCGCCGAGGACCGCTGCTCGGTTAACGTCCACAACCGAACGCCGTACACGCCAACCGTCAGGTGTCCCGCCGCGGCAGGGGAGCTGGCGTGGGACACCCGTGCTCCGGGGCGCACGGAGCCAGGCCCGTTGGTGGGAGGAGTCTGAGGCGGTGGCGGGGCCTCGTCGAGAGGCAGCACCACCTCAAAACCCTCCAGCTGGGGAGGCGCAGGGGAGGGGACGGCAGACCAAGGCGTCGAGGGCGGCTGGGCAGTTGGGAATGTGTGTACATCAGCCCTCTTTCAACCAACTTGCTCCCTTGCCCCCGCCCCATGGGAGGGCGACGGCACGAACAAGGAATAAAGGGCGGCTGCAGGTGAGATTGTGAGAATGACATATGGTACCCACAAGAGCACTGTCCTTCCAACACCCGGCTCCCCGCCCCTTCCCGGCCGGGTTCTAGCCCGCCCACCCACCCACACGCCCACCTACCTCCAGCCGCAGCGGCCGCGGCGGCCCCACCCCGCTCAGCTCCTGCAGCCGCGCCAGCAGCCGCGCCTCGGCGCTACCGAACCCGGCCACAGCATGCGCCGCATGGTGGGCCAGGGATGCTGACGTGTCAACCGCCAAAGCCGTTGAAAGGGCCTCCAGGCAGCGCGGCCGGTACAGCAGACGCAGCGGCCGGAGGACGAGCGTCAGCGGCGCGGCGGCGCCGGCGGGCTGGGACAGAGACAGCGCCGGCGGGCCCGCGTGCCAGGTGTCGGCGGCGGCGGCTGGCGGCGGCGCGGAGAAGGCGGCGGCGGCGTAGCCCATGGCCCAGTGCCCAGCGTCGGAGTCGAGGCTGTCGGTGCTGACGGAGGCGTGCAGGCCGCCGCCGCCGCCGCCGCCGCCGCTGGCGGAGACGCGTGACGTCAGCAGCGCGCCCAGGGAAGCCCAGGAGCCGTGAGTGCCCCGGCGGCTGCGCCGCTGCAGCGTCGACGCGCTGCCACCGCTGCCGCCGCCGCCGCGGCCGGCGGCGGCGGCGCCGTCGGTCCGGTCGCCCAGGGCCGCCACTGCACCGCCGCCGCCGCCGACAGCGCCGTCAACGTCAGCGTCGGCGGGCGCCAAGATGCACTCCGCGACCCCCGGGTCCGAGAACGTGTCGTACGCGTGGATCTTGCCAACCGACGCCGCCAGATCCACGTCGGATCCGTCGGAATCCAGCGTAACCGCCACGGAGCCCAGCGCAACCGAAAGGAGCGACGGCGCGGAGGGCGGTCTCGCCGAAGCCCTTACTCCCGCACCGCCGCCGCTGCCATCGCCGCCGCCAGGGGCAGCGCCGCCGCCACTGGCGGCGCCGCCAGGCTTCCCAAGGGCGGGACTGCCACCCTTAACCTCCAGCGTCACATGCAGCAGTCGCACCTGCAAGGGGGGTCGCCGGCAACGTCGCAACTCTGCCACGCTCCGAGTGAAGCCCAAGAAAGATGCAGATGCGTGTGCCTTGCAAGTGCCTCAGAAACAGCTCCCTGCCAAGTCTACAGCCAAGCCATGATCGCGGCCGCCTACCTGCAGAGACAGCGGCAGCGTGCCCCCTCCCTGGGCCCCTGCGCCTGACCCCGCCGCCGCGGCCGCCCCGTACTGCCCCTCGAGCGGCGGCGCGCCCGCCGCCACCGCCGCCTGTAGCGACGTGCCCTGCAGCAGGCGGTACAGCTCGGCCAGCTCAGCCTCGCTGAGTACGGCTTGCGGTACGCCTGCCGTACCGCCCGCCGTACTGGACTTGGCCGTACTCGTCGTGCTGCTGTACACGAAGAACCCGGACACGCCCGACAGGCCCCACGCGAGCCAGCTGCGGTGCTGCGCCGGCGCCGCCGCGCCGCCGTCGGCGGCGTTGGCTGCTTGCGCCGCCGCGACGGCGGCGGCGGCTCGCTCCCGCTCCGCCTCGTCCTCCAACGCCCGCTCGGCCAACTGCCGAAACGTCAGGATGTCAGACACGGGCAGATCAGCCTCCAACCGCTGCAGCTCGACGAGCTCAGACGCGCTAAGTGGCTGCGGTGGCGGCGCCGCCGTTGACGTCACGGGAGCGGTTGGTACGGCAGCCGCAACCAGAGGGCCTGGGCCGCCGCCAGCGCCCGCTTGACGCAGGTGCTCCAGCTTCCTGCGGTACAGCCGCGTGTACTGCCGCTTGTTGTACAGATACTCCCGCAGCGACCACGTGCCGCGGCGCTCGCGCAGGTCATGCAGTACGGCACGCCCCGCGTACTGCCACACGTGCTGCCAGCGCGTCGGTCCCACGTGTACGGGCGTCGCGGGAATGGCGGGCCGGCCCCCAGCCCCCAACGGAGACGCCAGCGCGGCGGCTGCTGCGGCGGCAGACGCCCCCGAAGCGGCTGCAAAGGCCGAAGCAGGCACGGAGGACGAGGCAGTGCCCGACGGGGAGGCCGGCTCGGCGCCTCCACTTCCAAGAGACGACGCACGCCGGAACGTGTGCGTGTTTGGGCTTAGGGTCGCCTGCACATACCGCGTGGGCTCCTCTTGGGGCCCGTCTGGGCCCGGGCCTGGGCCTGGGCCCGGCTCGGCCGCGCCCGAAGAGGAGGCCCCGGCCGAGTCGCCGCCTCGCGGCGTCACTCCTCCGCTATCGGGCCCCAGAGCATCAGCATCTGCCGAAAGGTCAGGCCCATCAGGCCCATCGGGCCCATCACTGCCATCTGGGTCGGGCCCAGCCATTCCGAAGAGGGCAGCGGAGGAGGCGCACGCGCGTGGCGGCGGCGGCGGCGGCGCAGGTGACGGCGCGCGCCCAGCCGCCACTGCCGCCACTGCCGCCGCCGCCGCCAGCGCTGGCGACTGCAGCGCGTCTGCCGCCTCCGACAGCTCGCCGCTGGGTCGGACTGCGAGCGTCAGGCCGGTGGAGCTCTGACGCGTCGGTTCATCTTCCTCCTGAACCGACTGTAACGCCAGCCGGCTCAGGCCCTGCAGCAGCCCCGGATCTGACGAGGACCGCACGATCCCGGATCCAGATCCAGATCCGGAGCCCGATAGTGCTGACCCGGCGGCCCCGCCAGACCCCATGGACCCCAACCGTCCCAAGCCCGTGCCAGCTCTGCCCCGGCCGCCGCCGGCGGCAACGGAGGCGGCGCGGTCCTGGCGGGCGCGCTCCATCTGGGCTGCCGTACACCATCCCGGCGGGCGGAATCTGCCGTACCGATTGCGCTTCGTCCACACCGCCAAGTCGTCGGCGAGCTGACTCATGCTCTGCAGCTGCTCCGGCCGTACCTGCACCTGTACCGCCTCCGTACCCGCCACCACCTCGATGTGGGTCGCCGCCGCCGCCTGGGATGCTGACGTGGCGTGGTGCGCGCCACCGCCACCGCCGCCGCCGTACGGCACGAGCACACCCACCGCGCCGCCACCCCGAGCGCCGCTCCCCATCGAGCCCTGCCGTACGTACTGTAGCGGCGGCCCGCTGACCGACCCGTCCGAGGCGGCCCCGGGTGCCGTGCCGTACGGCGCCGCGCCGTACGGATGTTGCTGGGCGTGGGAGCCGTGGTGGTGGGTTTGGGGGCCATGGACGTGCCAGTGGTTGGGGGGTTGGGGGTGGCTGTGGTGGTGACCGTGCGGGTGGGGATGCACGTAGATGTGATGGGCATGCGATGCCTGGCCCGAGGAAGAAACCGAGGAAGATGTCGTAGATGCAACGGTTATGCGGAGCAGCGTGTCCAGGGGCCGTACAATGTAGTCATCGGGGCCGGGGGCGGGCGGGGGCCCGGAGAGTGCGGCTGCAGCCGTCACCACGGGCGCTCCCGACTGCGGTGCGCGCCAGTACACGGCTAGGCCGCGGATGGCGATGTGGCGCGCCAGGCGGGCGTGCTGCGGGGCGGGGGGCGGGGGGAAAAGAGGGCGTGTGTTTTTATTGACACGGTGCGTGACACGGCGCGCGCCAGTACACGGCCAGGCCACGGATGGCGATGTGGCGCGCCAGGCGGGCGTGCTGCGGGGGAAAGAAAACGGTGAAAGGTGGGTAGGGTGCACTCAGCAGGGTACCGGTACACTCGCACGCGCTGCTGTCAGCACGCACGCAGCCGCCCGCCCTGCACTCATCGAGCGGCCATCCTCCCCAGCCTTCCAGGCCCCAGGCGTCGGCATGCGTCCTGCCAGCAGACAGGCACAAGTACAGTCCTCCTCCATACAGACCCCCGCCCCCTGCCTTCCCCCGCCGCTCACCGCGGTCCGCCCCAGCGCCGCCCCATACAGCCTCGCCAGCACGCTCCGAGGCGCTTTGGGCTCCGGCACGGACGAGAGGCTCTCCAGCGCCACCCCCGCAGCGAACGCCACCCCCTCCTGACGGCCCTGTGGTGGAGGGGCGAGCAGCGTACGTGCGGGCATGGCACCGAGCACACCGTCAGGGGACTCAGGGCTCAAGACTCGCCCCAGGCCTAGGCCCAGCCCCAGGCCTTCACCCAGGCACGTGCCCTACCCCATCCCCCTCCTTAGGATACCCTCCCGGTAGGCCCACCGCCCCTGAACGCGGCCGCACGCCACCCTTTGCTGGCGGCCCGGTATCAGGACTGCAGGCCCACGCCCAGGCCCAGGACCAGGCCCAGGACCAGGCCCAGGACCACCTATCCGGACTGCAGGCCCATCCTCCAGAGGCCCTCGCAGGCCTCGACATGTCCACCAGAAATCAACTGCCCAGGCCAAACCCTCCTCAAAGGCCCTTTCTGCCCAGGACCGGGCCCAGGCCCAGGCCCAGGCCCAGGCCCAGGACCACCCAGCAGAGGCCCAAGCAGGCCCACCCACCCACCCTGAACGCCAGGTGCACGTTACGAACGCTGAACTGCAGGCGGTTGAGGAGGAAGGTGGTGAGGTACCCAAGCACAGCCGACCACAGCCCGCCGCCAAAGCTGCTGGCGGGGGCAGGCGCTGGCGCAGCGGGCGCCTCGGCGGCGGCAGCAGCTCCGGAAGCGGCCCCTGCCGCAGACGCACCGGGGCCGTCTCCGTGTGCCCCGGCACCTGCTGCGCCCCCGCCGTCAAGAGACGCTCCCGCCGTCGAGCCGCGGTGGGAGCGGCCGGACGGGCCTGCCCCAGCCCCGGGCCCAGCGCCGGCCGAGCCCGCGCCGCCGCCGGCCGGCCCGGCCCCGCCGCCCGCCGCCTGCCCCTGCGCCTGCGGCCCGGACGTGCTGCCCGCCTGCTGAGGCTGCGCCCCGTGCTGCGCCTGCTGCAGGGCCATGCGGCGCGAGAGCTTGGCCAGCTCGGCCGCCGCCAGGTCGGCCTGCTTGGCGGCTTGGTCCCGGCGCAGCGCGGCGGACTCCTCCCACTGCAGAAAGGGGCGCGTGGGAAGGGCGTGAGCAGGTGGCAAGCCCGTTCCCCGCCACACCTTGCCAGCCTGGGGGCCCATACCTGGGACCTCCTCCCGATGCCATCTCCGCTGCGGCCTCACGGCCTTCTGCCCCCACCGTGCTCCCGACACCGGCTCCCCCACCCTGGTCGCTTGTTCCCCGCTATCCTCTGGGCATCTCCCGCCTGTGTCCCGCGTCGTCCTCCGTCCCTACCCCCCTGTGCCCCCACCTCGCCGTCCGCCCGCTCCGTGGCAACCCGTTCCCGGCCCCGCCCTCCACTCGACTGCCCCACGTCCTGTCCTGCCCGCCCTCCTTCCCTCCTTCCCTCCCCCTGATCGCCCCTGTCCTTCCCACCTCGCCGTCCGCCCGCTTCGTGGCCCCTGACCCACTCCCTCCAGCACCACACACTCCTGTCCCCTTCTTCCCTCAACTCCCCCCCGTCCCCCCTGCCCCCCCCTGCCCCCCCCCACCTCGCTGTCCGCCCGCTCCGTGGCGACCAGCCGCACATCGCTCAGCTCCACCACCAGGGACCCAGTCAGCCAGTTGCCCCAGGGGATCTGAAGGGATTGGAGGGGAAAGCAGGGGGGCCCGGAAGGCGCCGGAAGCTGAGAAAGTTAAGCGTTGATGGGGATGGGCTTAGGCTCTGGTGATTCGGGGGCAGTTGCCCCAGGGGATCCGGGGTGGAACAGGTGCGGTGGAACAGGGGGGGAGAGAAGGGGCCAGGACGGTGGGCAAGGTACGAGGTGAGGGGATGGTAGGACTGAGGCCCCAGTGGTTCGAGGACAGTTGCCCTAGGGGATATCCTCGCGGTGGAACGCGGGAAGCTAGGGGCACCAGGGTGGGGACTGGAAAGGTGTGGGGAATTCACGTTCAGGCCAGGTCCGGTAGATAGTTGGCATGTCCACACCAGTCAGGACGGGCTGTTCCAGCATTCTCATTGCCGAAAGCCCAAAGCCCAAAGCCTCAAGCCCAAAGCCCCAAAGCCAAAAGCCCAGGGCGCACCTTGATGCGGAGCCTCCCCACCACGCCCTCGTGAATGGCAAAGGGCAGCTTGAGATAGTCAAAGGCCTCTGCCCGAAGCCGCACGTTCTCCAGCACGCCAGAGCCTGGGCAGGTGAACCCGGGCAGCAGGAGGTTTGGGGGCACGAGGCACTTGCACGCCGCGAAAACGCGGGGTTGGACGGTCAAGGTGGGGGACGCCGGAGGGGCGGGGGAGGGGGTGCCAGCGGATCGCGCCGCACGCAGCCAGGGCTTCCCGGGAACTTTCGCGACCAGTGCCCCGCTCCCAGCGCCTCCCGAGGTCTTCCCCAAGGCTAAGGATGAGCACTTGCCGCGTGCGGGCTGCCACAACCCGGCGCTCACCGCTCCAAAGGCTGATGCGCAGCTTGTCGCGTTGCACGTCCACGAAGCGCCCAAGCGACGCCGCGAGAAGGTCGGCGGCCCATCCTTCGAACATGGAGCCCTGTCAGGCTCTCGCCTGGCTCCAGCCCCGGCCCTACTGGGCGCCCATCAAAATCGCGGGATTGCACCTCCTACGTCATTCATGGGCCTTGGCTAGCCCATCACTGTGACAAGGAGACGTGGAAGCTGCCGAAACGATCAATGGCTGTTGTGCCTGTAGTCGGTGGGCGATGGCTCCAACGAGCATCCTCTTGCACGGTTATGCTTCCAAGCGAGGTGCGTGTGTCTTCACGTCGCTATAGCAGGGCCGTTTGCGCTTAGCTGATAGGGCTCGCACTGCGATGAAGATTGGGCCCGGCCCTGACAGCGACTTTGCCCACCGGTTTCCCACGGCCTCAGCATAGCTGCGACTGACATAGATAGCTCAGAACTGCCCGCATAAAGGCTAATCAAGGCGTTCTAAGTGACCGCGCCCACCGACTGCGCCCCGGCCTTTTGGCTGCCCCGGCCTGGCGCCTTTGCACATCAACCCCGCCCTGGCTGCTGTAAGATATGATGAATAGCCGGTGAGTGGCGTTTGTGTTGCAAGCAAACGTCCGCGGCCCTCGATGTTTCTGTTCCTGAGCAGAGCTCTCAGCCCCCGCTGCTGCTTCATCTGTTGTCTTGCAGGACGTCCGGCTCAGGCACGGCCCCACGTCCAGCGCCACTGGACGTGGACTTCGGCATGAGCGGCGAGGTCGTCAAGGTGGATTCGGGCGACAAGCCGCAAGCCACCGACGGGGGCGAAGACGTCGCTGCACCGGCATACAACAGTGGCACAGCGACCGGCTATGGCGCTGATAACGGCACGGACTCCGATGAGGATGTCTTCAAGACCTATGTGCCCCGCTCGCCGACGCCTGAGCCGCAATCCCCGACTTCGGAGCCCACGTCTCCCTTTGGCGCGACCGCAAACCAGCCGCCCTTAGGTTCTAGCACCGACCCTACCGCCTGGAACGCAGCGCTAGCCACGGCCCGCGAGGAAGCCGCAGCCGCTGCCGCCACCACATCTCCAGATGCCTACGACACCGCGGCCCAGGATTCCGACGACTCGGATGTTGACCCGTTCAAGGTTCCGACCCGTGCCACTAGCATTCGTCCGGCCAGCCGACAGATGAGCTACGCTGCCAGCGCCGCTGGTTCCGTCGCGGCGTCGGCCTCGGGCAAGGCGGCGGCGGCGACGGAGCCGGCGGCAGATGCGGCGGAGGCGGCGGCAGAGGAGGCGGCGGACGCGGCGTGGGACGGAGCCGACCGCGCTCAGGGCCTCACGGGTGAGCGGGGCCTGACAAGGGACTGTGTGTGTATGAGCTGTGTGGGAGCCGGCAGGTAACGCAGGTTACACTTGCGGTGGACACAGGTTGCTGCTGAGCAACAGATGTCCGTCACCCTTACGCCCCATACCGTGCTGCCACGCGCTAACCCATCCACCCTTCCCGACTCTCGGCCCTTCCGCAGACTCCTCCCGCCGGAGCTCTGACTCCGACGCCGACCCCTTCGGCGCGCGCCCGCCCGCCCCCGCCCCCGCCTCCTTCTCCGGCCCCGGCCCGGCCCTGGGATTCGACGAGCCCGAGCCCAGCGGCCCCAGCGCCGCCGCCCTCCCGTCCGTGTCAGATCTGCCGTACGAATACGGCAGTATGGCAGGGAAGGACGCGACCGAGGACGGTGGCATGGCGGCGGCGGACCCAGATCGCCCCAGCTACGGCGGCCTGCCCGCCGTTGCCGAGGACGAGGCCGAGGCTTCGGAGACGGCTCAGGGGCAGGGGCAGGGGTACGACCACGCGCCCTCCCAACACGGGCAGGTGGAAGACGAACCGTCGCCTCCGCCGCCTCTGCCCGAGCCGGATTTCGGCTCCCTCGTCAACCAAGAGCCGAGCGAGGGCGGCAGCTCGCGGCCCTCGGGTTCCGCCGCGGGCGCGGGCGCGGGCGCGTCTTTCTCCGGCTTTGGCTCTGGCACGGGCGGTGCTGGGCAGGGCCAGGCGGCCGCACCCGAGCGGGCGCCCTCATATGCGGATGGGGATGCGGACGGCGCGGAGCAGCGCTCGCAGGCGGGGTTCGATTTCGAGGCGGAGCAGCCAAAGCCGTGGGGCTCCCTGGGAGGAGGCTCCCTGGGAGGAGGCGAGGAGGGGCACCAACAATTGCCGGAGGCGGAGACGGAGCAGGAGCAAACCACGGCGGCGGGCGCCGAGGCGGAGGCTGGGGCCCCAGCGGCCAGCGAGGCTGGTGGTGAGGCCGGGGAGGAGGCTGCCAGCGCCGAGCCAGAGCCAGGGCCAGAGCCAGAGCCGGAGCGGGACTCGGAGTTCGCCTTCGGGAGCTTTGGGCAGGCGGCCGAGGCGGAGGCAGAGGCGGGGGCCGCGGACGTGGCCGAGCCGTCCGCGGCTGGGGAAGACGAACTGGCGCCAGCCGAGGGCGAGGGCGAGGCGGAGGTGGAGGCGGAGGCGGAGCCAAAGGCAGAGGCGGAGGGAGGATGGGGGGAGGGAGAGGAGGCGGAGCACGGCTCCCAGATGGGTCGTGCAACGCCCACGGCAGGATCCGAGGCCGCCGCGGATCTGGATCCAGGCGCGGATGCGGATCACGAGCCGGAGCTGGACACGACGGCGCTGCTGGCGGCGGATCTGGCGGCGGTGGAGGAAGGCGACGAGACGGCGGCAGCGGAGGAGGAGGAGGGGGAGGGGGACGGGGAGGCACAGGCGGAGGGCGAGGAGGGTGACGGAGACGAGCAGCAATCGCAGGCCGCGCCGACGGCCGAGCGGTCAGAGGCGGCCGCCTCGGAGGCGGCCGCGGGGTTGCAGGCGTCGCCTCGCGCCTCCGTCGCCGGATCTGGATCTGGATCCAGATCCGCCGCTGCGTCGGCCGCGCCCACCCCCCGCGCCGGCTCCCTCAGCGGCGGCGCCATCAGCCGCCGGTCCTCCCAGGCTGGCAGCGTCCAGGGCTCCGCCCTACAGCCCACGCCGCTGGGTTCCAAGCCTGGATCCAAGGCCGCCTCCGCGGCTGGATCCAAGGCGCCCTCCGTCGCCGGGTCCAGATCTGGATCCAGGCCGGCGTCCGTGGCTGGATCCAGGGCCGCATCCGTGGCGGCCTCCGAGCCTGTCACGCCCCAGCCGCCCGCTTCCATTGCTCCGAGTGCCAGCTCTCCTCGGGAAGGCATTGGCCGCTACCGCCTCTCCCGCTCCGCCAGCGCCGCCAGCAACGCCGCCGCCTCCGCCACCGCCGCCGCCGCCCCGCCGCCCGCCGCCACGCCCTCCGTCAGGTCCGCCACCTCCTCCAGGCCCGCCTCCGCCCGCTCAGCCGCCAAATCCACCGCCTCCAAAGCCGCCTCCGAGCGCCCGCCGCCGCCGCCGCCGCCGCCCAAGCCACCAATGGTAGACTCTGGCACACAGACCACGCCGCCGCCGCCACCCACGCCGCCGCCGCCGCCGTCGTCATCGGCCCGATCCGGCCCGCCCGCCATCGACCATGACTCATTCTACGCTGAGTCATTCTCAGAGGACGGGCTTCGACGGCCGCCCATGCCCGCCTGGCTCGAGGCCGGCCTGCCGGGGCCGTACGTACCGCCGCCGCCGGAAAAAGTGTACCTCATCGACACCCTGTCGGACCAGGAGCCGGACGTACCGCCGTCACGTGCGTACCGCGCCATGTGCCGTAACGGCGGCGACCCGCTGGCGGGCGGCCCGTCGTACGGCTCGCTCAACGGCGCCGGGCCCTCGCGCTACTCCCTCGCTCCCAGCCACTCGGCCCGCTCTCTTGGCAGCGCGTACGGCGGCAACCCGTACGGCGGCGGCGGCGGCGGCTCGCCGGGCCGCCGGCGGCACGCCAACGGGCTGCCGCAGCGGCGCACGCAGGGGCCGCTACCCGGCATGCCGCTCCTTGCTGAGCTAGCCCGCCGCTACCCGGTCCGGATGGCCGACGCTGGCGGCGGCCGCCCGCCCGTCAACCTAACCGGCGGCAAGCTTTACGTAACGGAGCAGGTGCTATCACGTGTGGTGGAGACCAGCGCAGCGGACTCCCGTACGCCCTGGGCGGCGCCACGTGGCGGCGCGCCGCCGCCGCCGCCAGGGTGGGCCCCGGGCCCGGGCCCAGAGATGGACGCGGAGTTGCTGGCAGAGCTGTCACGAGCGTCTTCCGGGCCCGGGCAGGGCCCGTACGGGCCCGGGCCTGGGCCCGTGGGCCTGGGCCTCGGCGTGCCGCTGACGACGTCACAGCTGTGGGGCCTGGCGCCGCCGGAGGAGTCCTACCTGGCCCGCCGCCGTGCAGAGAAGGCATGGCGTGCTGCGCGTGCTGCGGAGCTGCAGCCTTCGGCCAGCTACGCCGAAAGCGAGGACGGCCCGGCGCCGGCCCGGCCGCCGCGGCCCCACAGCGCCGTACGATCCCGATCCGGATCTCGACCCGCCAGCGCGACGGCGTCCGGCCAGCTCGGACCCGGATCTGGATCTGGATCTGGCGGCAAGGCTCGCCCTGGATCCGCGTCGCGCTCCCTGGCGCGCACGCACAGCGCCGCCGCCAGCGAGCCCGCCGCCGGCAGCGCCGCCGGATCTGGATCCAGATCCGGGCTGCCCGCGGGCAGCGCCAAGGCGTTGTCAACCGCCAACAGCTTCGCGGCCCGCTCCGAAACCGGCCGCTCCGTTACCGGCTCCGTCGCTGGATCCGGATTCGGCCTCGGCCTGGGTACCGACAATCCCGCGGCATCCTCTCGGCCGCTCAGTCGCCAGGGCTCCAGCGCGAGCCTCGGCCAGCGATCTGCCCTGGGCTCACACGGCGGCAACGCTGCCGGCAGCGTCGGCGGCCGGTCAACCAAGTCCCGAACCGAGGACCCAGACGACATTTTTGCCCGCATCCTGGGCGGCGGCGGCGGCCTGGCGGCGGAGCGGAGCAGCGCCTCCGCCAAGACCCCTGCAAAGGAGCCGTCGTGGGGCTCCCACCATACGCCCGCGACGCCTGCCAAGGAGCCGTCCTGGGCCTCTGTGACCCCTAAGAAGGAGCCCTCCTGGGCTGCTTCAGCGCCCAAGAAAGAGCCCTCGTGGGCGTCGCCGGCGGCGCCCGCCAAGGAGCCCTCCTGGCTGACGCCCAAGAAGGAGCCGTCGTGGGGGCAGCCGCAGAAGGAGCCGTCGTGGGGGCTCAAGGCCGAGGGCTCCAACAAGAGCTGGATGGCCGGATGGTGATGATGGGATGAGTCAGATGGTGGTCACGTGCAGTGGGCATGCAGGGGGGTGCGGCTGAGGTTTAGCGGTGCCTGCCATTTGCACGGCCCCGTTAAGAATGAGTTCTATAAGGGGGTTTTGTAGGGAGAGCTGTCGGAATTGGTAGTTTGAACGACTGGACGAGTTGGCATGGGGCAGGGTGTCGCTAAACAGACGCAAAGGACTGGCAGGATGGAAGGGCAGGTTGCAGACGGACGCATGACGACACGGGCTTGAGGAAGGCCCCGCCAGGACATGCGGGCTTGGGAATTGCGGTGACTGTCCACCACCGCCCGTTGGCGGCTTCATTCCTGCAGAGTGGTTTCCTGAGTCGCAGACAGCGTAGCGCTCATCATTGGCGGTCAAACTTCACGCCGCATCACGCATCCCGTGACCCAGACTTTGGCGCGATTGACATCATGCTGCAGATCCTCTTTATGTATCGCTTTGTTTTGCAGCAGCACATTATCTTTTAGGCCAGGCGCGTTGTGCGATGTCCTGGCGCCATTTGCACGTGTGTTGCCTAGAGTTTCGCGCCTGCCCACGCTGGCCATATGACAAGCTGGGGCCGGGGAGGGACTGCGTTTACGGCGTGAGCTGGTATTAACGTGCGTCAGGCGTGATCGAGAGGATGGTATTGACCAGCAGGGGTTGACGCCAGACGCGATCGATCACAACCGGACTGGGGTTGATGGGTTGATGGGCGCACGCTAGCCATGACAAGCTTGGGCCGGCCAGAGACTGTGTTTCCGGCGGCCCTGCACGAGAGGGCCCGCCTTAGTCAGACCGTAACCCGCAGGAGGTTGCTGCGGCCCGTGAGCACGAGTTGACTTGAGACGTGATGGGTTACGGGTGAGTTTGGATTCGTCGGGATTGGGGTGGGGGTCGTTGCGCCGCCCCGCGTTCAGTTCGGTGGGGTGGGGCGTGGGCGCATGGCTGCCCAAGTGTCCCGTACAGGTCACGCTCGCGTGCCGCCCTGACACGGCCGTTTGGGTGCATGCGGTGACACGGCTATTTGGGAACACGAGACGTGAGCCCGATTGGGCCCAGTGAACTTGGAGGGTCCCCAATGGGTTGGGCCTTTTTGAGCCTCCGCTGAGGCGGTGTATGGGGCTGGGGTCAGTGGGGTGTGCAGCATCTAACTGGCCTCGCTGCAGGGTTATTATAGACAACGGGGCGTAGTGCCGCGGTGACTGGCGTCGCATTATGTTGGCCGACGCAGAATTGCCTGTGCCTGTGAACGGGGTACCCTTCCGCCGAAAGTGGCGTCCAGGCTGAAAGTCCCCCCCTAGAGTAACCTCGGGCTGCTCCGCGCGTCGGTGCACCAAGCGGGGCTGGCGAGCCGGCTCCACCGAAGGAAAGCACCGAGAAAGCCCCGCTTACCTCGCCGTTTACCTGTGCGCTGCTGCTGTGCGTCCTCCGCTCCTGGCCCGCCATCGCCCGAGCCCGTTCGCGAGTAGCGCGCCCACGGAGGCCTAAGCGTCCCCACGTCCCACGGAGCCGAACCTGTGGGTAGTGAAGGTGTTGTCCCAGAGACGGAAGGGCAGAGGGTGAGCGTCCGAAGACTTGAGAGCATGCCAGCGAGGTGAACAGGCGGACGGTGAAGGCCAGCGCGGCCAGTGTCTAGCAGGTGACCTAGGGCTCGGGCTATGGCGGTGTAGCCGGTGCAGCCACCTGCGCGGCAGGAGAGGGGCGGGGCAAAAACGGCCGTACCCGGACCATGTGAAGTGCGAGCGGAACCAGGGGGGCCGGTGCGGTGCTGTGTGATGCCGTGCACGGGGGCGGACCAGAGACAGGGGGCGTGCGTGCTGGGGTGCAACGGGACTAAAGCAGCAGGGTACGAGGCCCGAGCTCTAGCAGGCTTACCTGTAAGTGTCTTAGCAACGCTGCTATGGCTATGGCGTGGCTTCGGCAGGTATGCTGCACTGCACATGCTTCTGTGCAGGGCCCACGGCAAAACGGCCCCACAGCACAACGCCGGCTGCAGCGCCACCCGCGCGAGCCCCGAGGGTCGGAGTCGTGGGTCAGCTCCTAAGCCGCTCCAGTGCTGCGCTGGATGGGGGCCAGGCTAGGTACGGTACCATACGCCAGGTTCTGCATGGCTCTCAGGCCAGCCCTCTCAGGCCAACCCAAATACGCTCAAACACTACACTGGTCCAAATCCCCCGGTACTCTCACACTTATCCCCGCCCCTTGAAATCGATGGACTCCCTCTATCTACCCACAGCACAGCTTAGACAACCCGTGGCCAATTGCCCGACACACACACCCCTGCCCCCCTCCACCTCCCACCGCCCACCTCCCACCTCCCACCTCCCACCTCCCACCTCCCATTTCTCGCTAGCTGCGCACCCGTACGCACCCACGCACCATAGAGAGCACTTCATTCAGCATCTGTCGAGGCCTTACCACGCACTGCAATCCTTGGGGCTCCCAAACGGAATTTTCCCCGCCCACGCCTACGGTTCGTTGATGTCTTCTACCCCGCCCACGCCTCCCTCAACGGCTCAACCGCCCCCCTCATTTAGCCAACGGTCAACGGTCCATCTAATACCCGACCTTCAGTTGTGCCCTGACGTGTCCATCCACATCCACCGGTCTTGTCCCAAGGCCCAGGCGGCACACCGCACAGCACCCTGGACCCTTGGACTAGCAGTGCGGGATGCCCCTCGCAATCTCCAACAACAATCAGCAAGCTCAGAAACGCAGCGTCCACCTCGTGTGCCGCGCCTCATCAGGGCTTGGGATTGTTGCTTTGAAGCCACCGAGTGCACCTACCCCGAGTGCACGATTGTGCTGCACCTTATTGCAGGTGCTCTTGGGGGCCGGTACGAAAGCAGTTCGCTCGATAGAGCAACAGGTCTAGCATAAGCAAGATTGTCTTGGTCCCTCCTGGCATTGGCATTCAGGGCCCGTGCATTCAGGGCACCTACCTAGCCATTCTAACTGGCTGGAATCACGGTGAGAAAGAGCTCGATAAGAAAGCTCGGAAAGAAGAGATAGAAGAGACAAGACAGCTAGAGGCGTGTGTGGACCCACACGAAACCACAAGAAGCGGAAGTAGGCTAGCTTGCGCAGTAGCTGCATGAGGACAAAGCCCCGGCTCATCAACAATTCGCTCGGCGTTCGTTCACCAAACTGGTTCCAACCTAGAAAGGGACGCTTCAATTGATGCATCAGCCTGTGTAATCTCTTTCTCTCCGTAACTCTCAGTAGGGGATGGACGCTTCTATTGATCGTTCCGCAGTGTAGTTGAACACTAGTTCCGCACTCCTCCGTACCCCACAATCCCCCCCACAACACCACCAAAAAGGGTCGGTTTGGAAACCCCCGTCATTCTCTGAACCCGGATCCTCTTGCCCCTACGGTGCATGGACCCTGCGCTCCCTGCTGTGTGCTGTGTACGGCAGACTAGGCAACCCACAGCAGGGTGAGCAGGCAACCCCCCCCGCACACCGCCGCCACAGAAACCAAGCGACTACGGCCACTCTATGTGTCGCACATAGAGCCGTGGATCCAGATCTACTCCTCCCCGATCCAGCGCCAGATCGTGGCGACCACGTCAGAGGCTGTGGGGCGCCGCCGCGGGTCCGTGCTCCAGCAGCGCTCCGCCAGGGCCCTGGGGGCCGGGGCAATATGTAAGGGCGGGAAGAAGGGCTCACGAAAACATGTGGGTCTGGATCTGAATCCAGATTTTTAAGCTGGTAAGCGCGGAAGATCCAGAACCAGTCCGCCAGGGCCCTGGCTGGGGTTAGGAGGTGTTTGGCACGTGAACACGATTGCTGCGGGCGACTGACACCCCCAGGAAGCTCGATCCGGGGATACTGGATCCCGGATTCAATATTTTCACAGCTGCCATACGCTTCCACCTGTAGCTTGGCGGCGTGTAAGCGGGCCACGCGGGCCTGAGTCCCTCGAGCACCACCTGAGGGGGCAGGTCCTGCGAGCGGGGAGGGGGGAGGGGCAAGAGGGACCAGACTCAGGCAGTGGAGGGGAAGACGGGGTTGGGGCCCACGGTATGGTATGTACTGCAACCGCCGGTACGGTAGCACAGCACTACATATCCCGAGCCTTGACAAGGCGGCGCCGGGCTACAAAGCGGCCCCGTGTTCCTTGCCACGGCCCCATCCGGCCCGTCGCATCAGACACATCAAACTTCAGCACTTGCTCGTACACTTTGATGTACGGCAGCACGTCCGTACGTGCGCACCTTGAAGCCGTTGGCGGCGTCTATGGCGTACGGCGGCGTCAGCGTGAAGACCTCCCACCTGCCGGGCGAGGGGGTGAGGGGGTGTGGAAAGGGGGTACCAAAGTCACACGGACAGACGAGCCCCGCCCACAGCACGGCATGACACGGCAGCAGAGGGGCCTTGGCCGCCTCGCCCTCCTAGCGGCGTTGCGGGATTGTAAGCAGACGTGCAAAGCAAGTTGCGGCATTGGAGACTCTACCAGCGGCAGGCCGTGGGCTCACATGAGGATGCCGAGCGCGTAGATGTCTCGAGACGGCACGGCCTTGCAGTCTGTGTGAGGCAAGGAGGGTGTGGGACGGGTGCGGATCGAGGTGGAGCGTGCAGCGGTCGTAAGGCACACAGCACTGCGCGTTATCCGGCAGACGTTTCCAGCAGGCGTGAGCGCCCCAATCAACTCACCCGCGCGCACAAAGCACTCTGGCGCGAGATGCGTCACCTGCGCAGGCGGTACGGTGCGGTCAGCACATGCGGCAGGACTAGTATTAGTAAGGCCCAGCTGTCGTAACCAGCAGGCCCTGTACAAAGCTACAAGGGCACGCGTCAACTAACCGTCAACCCCCTTACTTAACCCCCAGCCGCGCACCGTGCCCCCCGGCGGCTCCGTGATCCCCTGAAGGTCTCCCGCCAGGGGCTCCACCGCCCCCTGCTCGTCCGCGGCCCGCGTCACGAAGCCAAAGTCCTGCGTTGCAAGGATTAAGGCATGAAGGAATGAAAGGAACGGATCGAAGAAAATACAGAGGAGCAGAGAGCCCGCAGAGAGAGCAGAGGTAAACATGACACAGGTAGGGCAAGAGTAGGATGGGAAGTGGAAGGGCGGCAGAGGCGGGGGCCCCCGCCGGTTGGTTGCTGGCGGGGGGACGGAGCCGCAGGTCGGGTACTGGGGTTCCGGGCAGGTAGCCCCTCACTCACCGCCAGCTTGCAGGTGAAGCCCCGGGGGTCGCCCTGGAAGGACATGAGCAGCACATTGCCCGGCTTGACCTGGGGGGGGGGGGGGCGGGGGGGAAAGCGGGGTCAGTGACGAGAACTCCTAGAATGGGGGAAAGCAGAGGGGTGGGCGTGTGTGTTTCGTGGCGTGCAATACTGTGTTTCAATGCGAAGAGACTCCGGGAAGGCCGTGGCAGACCCAACCCGAGCCCAACCCAGGCCCCGGCCCAAGCGCAAGCCCAGGCCCGACCCAGGCCCAACCCAGGCCCAGGCTCACGTCGCAGTGCACCAGGCCCCGGGCGTGCAGGTGCCTTAACGCCAGCGCCACCTCCAGCAGCGTCAGGTAGACGGCGCGCAGGGGGTTGGGCCCACCGTCGTACGATGCGGTAGCGATGCCGCCGCTGCCCCCAGGCCCACCCGGGCCCAGGCCCCCGCCGCTGGTGCTGTTGGGGCCCAGGCTGTGGCCGAAGCCGTCCGAGGCCCTTGGAGCCGAAGGGCTCGGGGGGGTGCCCGGCGCCGATAGTTTTGTGGGACCAACCCCAGCAGCAGCCGCCGTTGAGGCCAGGTCAAGGGCCGTGTTGATTCGGCGCATGCCGCCTGGCGTGGCACCGTTTGGCTGGGCGGCGGGGGTGCCGGAGGTGGACATGGAGGCGGAGGCGTGGAGGAGGGCGGGCGGGGTCACGGCGGCGGCGCGGGGAGCGGCGCGGGCGGCGGCGACGATGGCGTGTCGGAAGAGGTGCCCGTCTAATGCATCGGCGAGGGAGCCCAGGTCGCAGTGCTGGGGGGAACGGGGGGGAAAGGGAATGGGGTAGGGGCGTGTCAAAACACACACGGGCTCCGTGTTGCAATGCATCCGCTAGGGAGCCCAGGGAAAGAGGGAGCAAGGAAGGGGGCACGCATGTCACACGCACTCGCGGTTCCCCGTGTTGCCCGTGCTGCCCCGACCGGCACCCCCTCACCTGCATCACAATGACGGAGTGAAGGGGGCCTGCGGGTCCGGGTGGGGTTGGGGTCGGGGGGTTGCAAGCTGCAATTAATGAGGGGGCGATGGTAGGCACATCCAGCCTCCACAATAACACCCAGCCTCCCTCCCAGGCGCACCCAGCCCGTAAGGCCGTAGTAAGGCCTTAAAAAAGCCCCTCGCGCCCCCACGCACCCGGCAGTTGCTTGGGGTCCACCCCGGGGGGCATGGGCACCAGTCGGGGCAGGAGCGGCTGCAGGGGGGGAGGGCACAGCAGGCGACGCACAGGGATGAGTTGCTCAGCACAGCACGGCACAGCACGGCACGGTACGGTACGGTACGGCACAACGCAGCACAGCACCCACCGGCTGCATTTCCTCCACCAGCACTCGGGTGTGGTACGAATAGACCTTCGGGAATTGGGGGAACGGCGTGTGGGGGAGGAGGTTAAGGGCAGGCAGGTCGAGGAGAGGAATGGGACTGCTGCGTGCGTGGGCATGTGCCGTGCCAAGTATCCAGGATCCAGGATCCTGACCTGAAGGATGTGCGGGAAGCTGATGGTGGTCATGGTGCTCAGCTCCCGATCCATCTCGGCGCAGCGGGGCCGCGAGCCGGGCCGCGCGGCGGACTTGGCGCCGCCGCCGCCGCCGCCGCCGGGGCTGCCGGGGCCTGCGGCGGCGGAAGAGGTGTCGATGCCGCCAGTGGTCGCTGCGCCGCCGCTGTGGGGAGACGCCCCGCCGTCGCAGCACTCCAGCATGGTCACCTGCCGTGTTGGGGGGACGCAGGGTCGGGGAGGGGGGGAAGGGGGAGCGGGAAAGCGTGAATGCATGGGTGGCTGGCTTGTCAGGCGGCAGGGCCGAATGGTGGGGATTTCAATGCCCCCACCACCTCCCCCCCCGCCCCCACCTTGACAGCCACCTCCAGCAGCCCGTGCAGCCGACCCCGGCCACTGCCAATACACACACGCTCCCCTTCCCCCTCCCTTTCCCCCCTGCCCCCCCCCGTGGCCCCACCTTGACCGCCACCTCCAGCAGCCCGTGCAGCCGCCCGAGGAACACCGCCGAGCAGCCGCCCCGCCCCAGCAGCCGCGTGAGACGTAGCCCCGACAGATCCTCATCGGCGTGGGCACTGCGGGCGGGGTGGGAGTGGGAAGGCAGGTGTGCTTCGTGTGTGTTCGTGCCGGGCAGCAGCCGCGTCAGCCGCAGCCTGAACTTGCTCTCCTTTCCAACTGCTAGATCTGCCCGTTTGCGCGCGGTTCATTGCCCCCCAGAACCCTCACCTCGACACGCCCACCACCACCGTAGACACTGCCAGGGCCTCCTCCACCAGAGCTGGCGACGCAGCGGCGGGGCTGAGGAAGCCCAGGCCCCCCAACATCTCCGCGGCACTGCTCGCCAGCCGCCGCGGGGACCCCCGCGCCGCCGCCGCCAGCGCGACCGGCGCCGCCGCCGCCGCCAACGGCGCCGTCACCGGTGCCGCCGCCGCCGCCGCCGCCGCCGCGGCAGCGGCAGTGCCAGATCTCGAGTGGCCGCCGCCGGGGAAGGTTGCGAGGAGGAGGGGGCCGAGCGAGGAGGCCGGGGGCGAGGTGGGGCCGGACGAGGTGCTGATACGGGTGCTGGCTGTGAGGGAGTCTTCTTGGGTGAAGCACAGGAGTGAGTCGGGCCGGGTGGGGCGCGGGGTGTGGCGGACGCGTAGGGCCAGCGGGGGCAGGTCTGGGGCGGGCAGCGCTGGGAGGGGCAGAAGGGCCGGGATGGGCAGGGGCGGAGCGGACAGGGCCGGGATGGGCACCAGGGCGGGGGTGGGCAGAAGGGCCGGGATGGGCAGGGCCGGGTTGGGCAGGGGCGGAGCGGTGGCGGCGGTGTCGGCCGCCATGGCGTGTGAGGGGCCGCCGCCGGAAGGCGAAAGCGCGTCGGCGGCGGCGGCGCTCTGCGCCGTGCGGCTGGAGGGGCCGGGCACCGTTCGCTGGCCAATGCCCTGCTGGGCCCCGTCGGTTCTGGATCCAGATCCGAAACTCTCCAGCTTGGACCCGAATCCAGTGCCGAGCTCGGTTCTGGATCCAGCGCCGGGGAGCACGCCGGGCCCCACGCCCATGCCTTGAGTGAGGCTGGGGCACACGCCCAGACTCGGCTCGCGATCTGGAACCGGCGGGGCTGCCTGGATCCGGATCCCTCTGGTGCCCAGGCTCGGCTCGCTGTCTGGCGCCGGCGCGGCAGTGTGGGTATGGGTCCGCCACGCGCTGGAGCTGAAGGGCAGCGGCTCTTCATCTTCCACGTTGTCGTACGGGCGGTCTTTGTCATCGTCTTCGTCATCCAGGCCGTCTAGGAAGCATGCGCCCTGGTGGAAGGGGCGAGGCGGCTCAGCAGCAGGTGCCTGCCGAGGCGGCGGCGCTGCAGTGGGCCTCGGGCTTCGGCTTCGAGACGGCGAGGGCTTGGGCGAGGGCGAGGTGGAGGTAGGGGGCGAGGGAGGGACGCTGCGCGTGTTGTGGCCATGGCCGGTGGAGAGGCGGGGGCGGCAGGGCGGCCGGGTCCCCAGCAGGGAGCCGGCCGCTCCGGCGCTCGTGGGGCCGTCCACCGCGGCCGCCCCCGCCGCCCTGTCCGGGGGTGGGCCGCCGAGGGTGGGCTCGGATCGGAGTGGAGGCGGTGAGGCGGCCGCGCTTGGGGGCTGGGAGCGCTGCGCTGAGATGGTGCCATGGAAGAGGCTGTTGTTGTTGTTGTTGTTGTGGGGGTGGGGATGGTGGTGGAGGGGGAGGCGCAGGGCGGCTTGGAGCTGCTGCGAGGGTTCGGGGCGCGAGAGGCCCGCGCAGGCTGCTGGGTAGAGCAGCTGCGGCAGGGGTGGAGGGAGGAAACAGGAACTTGGGCGATGGCCGATTGAAGGGGGAAGGAGCCTATCTGTACGTAGCACCCCTGCCCTTGCCTCGCGCATGTCCCCTATGCCCCCCTCGCTCTATCCTAAAACACTCTCCTGCCCTGCCCTTACCTCAAGCATCGACGCCGCGCGTTCCTCCAGCACGCCCAACAGCCGGGCCGGCAGCGGCTCGGGCGACATGACGTACAGGGCAAGGGCGGGCCCGGACCATGCGGGGCCAAGATCAGATCCAGATCCAGATCCGGATCTAGCTCTAGATCCAGATCCGGTGCCGGTGCCGGTGGGGCGAGGGCTGCTGGCGTCAGCGGCCAGCAGCCGGGCGAAGGTGCCCGTGCTGAGGGTTGCGGCGGCGGTGTTGGATCCAGCGCTGATGCCTTGGCCGGATTTAGATCCAAATCCGGATTCCAATTCGGCGCCACCGCCCGTTGTTACGGTCGCGGTGCTGGCCGAGGGGGCCTCCGACACGCCGGTCGCTGTGCACACGATGTCAACGTCTGCGCCTGTTGATCCGCATTCAAGCGCCTTCCGCGCAGAGCGCCCTCCGCGCATCTCCGGTGACGTGGCAACCGCACAGGCGAGCACCAGACAGGGCGATCGCGGCGGGACGCTGTCGTACGTTGTGCTGCCGTACCGGTACGACAGGGGGATGCTGCGGTAGGAGCTCGGGCCGCTGTCCGGCGGCTGTCCAGACTGTCTGGGCTGTCCGGACAGGCCGAACTGTCCGGGTGACCCAGGCTGTCCGGCCTGTACGGCGCGCTGTCCGATCTGTCCGACCAATCCGTGCTGTCCGGTGTGGGATTGGACCGGCGGCAGAGAGACCGGACCCTCCAGCTCCACACCCTCCGTGGTGGACCCAACGGCGTCCGTCCACCGAGACCAAATCGTCCCCGTGAGCAGTAGCGACGCCCCAGGCCCAGGCCCAGGCCCGGGCCCGGACTCAGGCCCGGGCCCAGGCCCAGGCCCAGCCATCAGGACGGGCGGTGGCGCGGGGACCCTGAGCAACGCAAGATCGGGGACCGGGGCCGCAGGGGCCGTGGGTGGGGTCACCGCTCCGCCGGGGCTTCCCCCAGTTGCCGCCAGCGCGGTGACGAGGCACGGCACCGCAAGGGATGCGGTGCGTGTCGACCCCGCTGTCTTGTGCTGGCGGCGGCAGGGCCCGGGCCCGGGCCCGGGCGGGCCCTGCGAGGACGGCAGCGGTGATGGCACCGGCGAGGCTGCGTGGGGCCGGCTGTTGCTGTGCCGCGGCTGGGAGGAGGTGGAGATTGGAGCGCTGCCGTGGTGTGTGGCGTGGGCGGCGGCGGAGGAGCCGGGAGCCAGGGGTGGCGGTGCGGTGGTGGCTTGGGACAGGGGGAGGGCCAGCAGGCTGGGACCCAGGGGAAAGTGGACTGCCTGGGCACAAGGGCAACAGGCAACCTAATGCTGACTTGCGGAGGTGTCCCCAGCGGGAGGCACGTTTAGAAGGTTTAGAAGGTTTAGAGCACATGCCTGGCCGATCGCTATACCGTACGCACTGGCACCCGAATATCGCGCAAGCAATATACCGGTATTACCCAAGCATCTAAAGTTCTAAACCAACCTGCCAGGCCCGGCCCTCGGCGTCGACCAGTTGATCGCAGGCCGCCTCCTGCGGCCCGGCTTCCGCGGCCTCCAACGAAGCAGACGCGGTAGAGACGAAAGCCGACACCGCCGTTCCCACTGCAGGCGCCATGCGTACGTCCAGGGCTGCCCCCACCGCGTGCACCTTCCCAGCGGCGGCCAAGCCCGCAGGGAGCGTTCCGCCTCCCCCACCGACCTGGACCACTCGCAGCCTGGGGCCCATGGCCGCCACTGCCGAGGGCTGGGGCTGGGGCCGCGGCGTCGGAGTGGGTGGCCGCGGCGGCGAGGCCAGCAAAGCCGGCGAGCGCTGCCGCTGCCGCTGCCGCTGCCCCTGCTGCATACCAGCCGCCGGAGCGTCTGACGGCGGGGTGCACGCCGCAGCCTGCGGATAGCCCGCTGGCGTCAGCATCACCGCACCGCCGCCACCGCCCAGGCATGATGCGGGGTGTTGGGTGCTGCTGGGCCCATTGTCCCCGCCGCCTCTGCCCGCCGCGGCGGCGGCGGCGGGGGCCACGGCGAGCGTTACGGCCAGGTCCACGTGCAGCGCTGACGTCAGCGCCTCCGCCACGCTGGCGGTGAGGGCCGACGCCACGTCAGCCAGGCCCCGGGCACCGGCCAGGCGCTCCGTGGCGGCGCACGCCTGGGGGGGAGGCGGGGGGAAACAAGGGGGGAAGCGTGTGTGTATGGGCACGTCCCGGTGGCGGCGCACGCCTGGGCGGGAGGGGAGGCGTGGAAGGGGGCAGGAGGCTGGCTGGGAGGCTCACGCACCGTCCTGACCTGCTGGATCTGGTCCCGGCTTGCGGATCCGGATCCAGGCCCCGCCCGACGTACCTGCTGGATCTCGTGCAGGCTGGGCCCCAGCCAGCCCCTGGCCACCGCCGCCGCCAGCGCCGCCAGAAAGCTGTCATCGGCCGCCGCCGCCGCCGCCACCGTCCAGCCGCCGCCGCTGCCACTGCCGCTGCCGCTGCCGCTGCCAGAGTCGGCGCCGCCACCTTTCATCAGGCCCCGCCCGGGGGTCACGTGCAGGGCCCCGAGGTTCCCACGCGATGCCACCCTGCCGTCGGCGGCGACCCCGCCCAGATCCGGATCCAGATCCAGATCAGGATCCAGATCTGGATCTGGATCACCGGGGGCGGCCCAGACGAGCAGCACCGCACCTGCCACCCCGTGTGACGCGAGTATGGGCGCTAGGGCCACCCTCACCCGCCGCTGCTGCGGCCGGCCTCCGGTGCGGCCCTGCTGGCGGTGCCCCGAGCCTTGCGCTGGCGCCGCCGCCGCCCCTTGTGATGACGAGGCGTACGGACGGGAGGCAGCTGCGGCCGCCGCCGCCAGCGCGGCCGCCGCTTCCGCTGCCGCCGTCGCCTCCGCCGCCTCTGCCGCCGCGGACTTCTGCGCGTGGGCGTGGGCGCTGGAAGGACGGCGGCTGCTGGTCCCCGGGAGGAGGGCGTCGCTTATGGCCCGCCTCCAGCTGAGGGCTGGGCCCTGAGTGCTCGGGCCCATGTCGTCATCATCAACCTGTACGGCAGGCCAACCGTGTCCACTGAGTACGAGTGATCTAAAAGATGAAGATGAAGATTAACTGATTAGTCCTTGAGCTTGGCCCATTGAGTGTTTCCCCTGCCATGCATTCCCGACAACTCACGCTCTGCTCCCAACGCACAACGGCCGGGCCCGGGCTTGGGCCCAGGTCCGGTCCCAGGCCCGGGCCCCTGCCGTAGCCCGTGTCGCTCCACTGTGGGGCCCAGGTCCAGGGCAGGACCAGTCCGGGCTGCAAGCCGCTGCCGCCGCCGCCGCCGTTGGGAGGGGCCACGACAGAGCACGCGCCTCTACCGCTGCTGCTGCTGCTACTGCCACAGCTACAGCCGGAGAGGCTGCAAGACAGCACAGTCAGGCTGCGGGGCTGGAAGCGCGGCGCGCCGAGCACACTGCAGCGAATGGGGAGTTAAGTGGAAGGGGCATGTGTCAATCAAGCGGTCGTGGTGACTGGTGGTGACTCATGCATCGTTTCGGGCGGCCCGAGGCACAGAAACGGTGATGTGGGATTCTCAGTGTTGTGGTATCGGGGTGTGTGGGCAAGCCTAGGGGCTCGTGGGGGCGGGGCTTCGGTCCCGGGCCCGCCGCGGTGTACCGCGGCGCGAGGGGGCGTTTCAGCTTACTCGATAAAGAGTGACGAGCGCCCGCTTGCCGACAATTGCTATTACTGCGATTGAAACCTTGTATGCGTCATTCTTTAGCGGAAGGCTTGCCTGGCGAGGAGCAGGGGCGTGGAGCTCAGCGAGGTGGAGATGCAGTCGGCGATGGCCATTGCCCGTGCCGTCCACGGCCCCTCCAACGCCGCAAGCTGGGAGCCGAGCTGTCGAAGAGATGCCTGCGATGAGGAATGACCGCACGCACCGGTCACAAAATCATGTGCAAGGCAAGCCCACACCCGGCCCACCCCTGGCCCCCACTGGCGCACCGCCACTCAGGTTAGTCATTTACGCGGCCCCTGAGCCTCATGTGCCCTGGCATCGCCCATCCATACCTTTTGCAGCATGATTGCCTGCCGACGGACCGCGATATCCCGAAGTCGTTGAGCATCCGCGAGTTCGCCATCGCCGGACGCGCACTGTTTCTTCTGCCGCCCACGGCCAAGCCTCAGCAAGCCGCAGCATTGCATGTTGATGGTATTGCAGCAACGCAAGGCCGTCTCTAAACCTAGGTTTTTGCGAACGCGGAGCCCTATTCTACGCGCCCCACGCGCGAAACAGCACTTAGGCTCCTACTGGTGTCCAAAGAAGCGGTACAGCAGCCTGCGACCACTCGCGCGCACGTTCGGCGCGGTCTGCCTGCTGTCTGTCTGCCCTCGAGCGCGAGGTGGACCTAACTGTGCGGCTGGCTACACTAAGCGAAGCGGGGCGAGAAGTGTCTACTGCAGTATACTACGGGCGCTAGCAACCGCGCGTGCATCCATCGCAAAAGCGCGCCACACGAAAAGCGCCCGACTCCAGACCGTACCCCCGCCAACTCATACACGGTTTTGTACCCAGCCCTACAACGTACGTCCATGGTTTTGCTGCTGGTGGGCGCAGTATTCACACGCGCACGAGAGGGCACGCGTGGCACGCTGGCACACAAGCTGTCAACCGCTCGGGGAGGCAGGCCTACCTGCCCCACGCTCGGGAGGCGATTCAGCGGCGACGCACAGGCTCTGCTCCCCTTCTCCCCCGCAGACTTGGCCCAGCTGGTGGGGGTGCCAGGGCAGTAGACGCCCGGAGTGGACCAGCCCCGTTCTGCCAAGCCCTGCCAGCAGGAGGGGGCATGCAGGGGCTGTGCAGTCTGCACCTTTGGACACCGTACCGCGACCGGCGGGTTCCGGGGGCCTAAAGCAGACGTGCCATGGGGATGAGGTCCAGGGCTGCCGGAGGTTGGGAAGATCCGGATGGGCTAGAAGACAGTAACGACGCGTAGCGCTTGGTTGAGGGGCGTAGGGCGTGGGGTCCATGGCTGCCGGAAGTTGCAGGTGCATCCGTATCGGTTGCATCTGTGTTGGCCAGGGCCTGTGAGTGCTGGCCCTTCCGCGAGGGAAGATATGATATTTTCGGCGTCTAGTTGAAAATGCGGTTTGTGGAAGCCGAGGGCGGGGGTAGCGGCGAAATCCCTTGTGGTGTGCTGTTGTGTGGTACGGCGACGTACGGCACTAGTCCCTACTGCTGACAATAGGAGCCTTACCTTCTTCTTCGCAAACTCAACGTTGTCAGCGTATCAGCGTGCGCGTGGAGCGCCGTGCTGGCCATCGGGGACAGCAGTGGGAATCCGCGACGCGAGGCTTACCCGGGCTGCGCCCCGGCCTTGATGATCCAGGTCAGACACTATGCGTTGGTCCGGCTGCGAGAGTCTGCTTGTGAAGCGCTTTTGGTCGCCGATCGCGGGGCTTTGTGCCTGTCGCGAGTGTTGGCTTTCTTTTCTGAGGGCCCCCTCTCCTCCTGGTAACGGAGGCGCGGTGCCCAGCGAGATCGTGCCCCTTCCTCGGGGTGAAAGAGGCGTATGAGCCCTTGGCGTGAGAGCCCCGCCCTGGGTGACGGGTGTAGGCCAATGGTGGCCCCTCTCCTCCTGGTAACGGAGGCGCGGTGCCCAGCGAGATCGTGCCCCTTCCTCGGGGTGAAAGAGGCGTATGAGCTCTTGGCGTGAGAGCCCCGCCCTGGGTGACGGGTGTAGGCCAATGGTGGCCCCTCTCCTCCTGGTAACGGAGGCACGGTGCCCAGCGAGATCGTGCCCCTTCCTCGGGGTGAAAGAGGCGTATGAGCTCTTGGCGTGAGAGCCCCGCCCTGGGTGACGGGTGTAGGCCAATGGTGGCCCCTCTCCTCCTGGTAACGGAGGCGCGGTGCCCAGCGAGATCGTGCCCCTTCCTCGGGGTGAAAGAGGCGTATGAGCTCTTGGCGTGAGAGCCCCGCCCTGGGTGACGGGTGTAGGCCAATGGTGGCCCCTCTCCTCCTGGTAACGGAGGCGCGGTGCCCAGCGAGATCGTGCCCCTTCCTCGGGGTGAAAGAGGCGCGGGTGTGGCGATACCGACCAGACGGCCCTCAGCTGGTAGCAGCTTGATTGGGACTTAGTAAGGGGGGTTCTGGGTTGTGGCTGTTGCCTCGTGCCGGGCAGGTGCCAGCGGCGGCGGCGAGTGTCGCGCAGTGGTGCTGCGTGTGGCGGCAGGGCCTGTGGGAAGGCCGGCGGCGTGTGTCGTGCAGTGGAGCTGCGTGTGGCGGCCGGGCCTGTGGGAAGGCCGGCGGCGAGTGTCGTGCAGTGGAGCTGCGTGTGGCGGCCGGGCCTGTGGGAAGGCCGGTTGGCGCGTGTCGTGCAGTGGAGCTGCGTGTGGCGGCCGGGCCTGTGGGAAGGCCGGTTGGCGCGTGTCGTGCAGTGGAGCTGCGTGTGGCGGCCGGGCCTGTGGGAAGGCCGGTTGGCGAGTGTCGTGCAGTGGAGCTGCGTGTGGCGGCCGGGCCTGTGGGAAGGCCGGCGGCGTGTGTCGTGCAGTGGAGCTGCGTGTGGCGGCCGGGCCTGTGGGAAGGCCGGTTGGCGCGTGTCGTGCAGTGGAGCTGCGTGTGGCGGCCGGGCCTGTGGGAAGGCCGGTTGGCGCGTGTCGTGCAGTGGAGCTGCGTGTGGCGGCAGGGCCTGTGGGAAGGCCGGCGGCGTGTGTCGTGCAGTGGAGCTGCGTGTGGCGGCCGGGCCTGTGGGAAGGCCGGCGGCGAGTGTCGTGCAGTGGAGCTGCGTGTGGCGGCCGGGCCTGTGGGAAGGCCGGTTGGCGCGTGTCGTGCAGTGGAGCTGCGTGTGGCGGCCGGGCCTGTGGGAAGGCCGGCGGCGAGTGTCGTGCAGTGGAGCTGCGTGTGGCGGCCGGGCCTGTGGGAAGGCCGGTGGGCGTGTGTCGGCGGCAGGGTTCTGGGGTCGGTTGCAAGGTTCGTGTGGCTGAGGCGGGGCTTTTGGACTTGTTAAGGGGGGTTGGTTCTTGGCTTCGTGCCGCCACGTGACGCATGGCACGGCGCCAAGCCCTGCGGAGTGGTGATGGGCATTGCAAACCGCCAAGGTCTGAGGTTTGCTCCGCCCCGCCGTTGCGGTGCCCACTACTCTTCCCCCCTTTAATGATTTGCCTTCCTCTCAGCGGGCCTTGTGTCTGCTACTTCGGGTGTTTGTGTGCGTGTGCTGGGGTTTGGTGGCGTCCGGTCTCCAGTTGCTTCTGGTTGGCCGTGGATTTGCAGGTGGGCCCTTGCGGGCCTTCCTTGGCCGGCGTCTGTTGACGCCCCTATACTTGGATTGAGCCGAGGGTCCTGTCTCAAGGCCCGACTCAAAAGCCTTGCTGGGCGGTTGTAGCCTTGGGAAAGGCTGTGTCGCACTAGATGGTGCGGCATGCGCATGCAGAGCTGATTTAGAGACTGGCGCGGCACTGCCAGACACGTACGGCTTACAGTGTGCGCCGGACGAGCCCGCCTCTGGGATTCCGCCAAGGCATCTGCCAAGGCACATTTCCTCAGTCCTCTCCCAAGCCTTGCAAAGAGTCGGGACCGAAGGGCATGCGGCCTCGCGTGTTGGCACAACAAACCCCCACGCCAGACCGCAGCCCCCGCCCATTCCTTGCTCACGTGCCCCGGTGTGCCCATGGCAACGCATGATCAGAATTGATCTTTAGCCCTTGGCCCCAACACGCCAAGCTCTCTCAGTCTGGACACTCGACCCTCACACCACATCACAACACCTCACAAACCACGAACCAGCCCCCGCCTTTCAACGATCTGGGTCCTTCGGTACTACGATCGAATCCGCTGCCGTACATGCGGTCAAAGCAGTTTCTGTTCGTCCTGCGTCCAGCTTCGAGTGCACCGGTCTTCCAGACAGCCCACCGGGCTCCCTACCCTTCCCCACCCCGCGACACCAATCCCCCCGAGCCCCCGACAACCTGAACCCCACCAAAACTCGAGCACCGTCCCCCCTCCCTTCGCCTCCTGTCCGTCAAGCTGCCACGATTGCGCCCTCCTCCCTGGATGAGCTACACGGGTTGGACGAGCAGGACGAGCTTGCCACTTCGCAACTTACCACTGGCCCCAGCTGTCGGGTCCGCTGGGGTCGTCGAGGCGGCGGCCCTTGCTGGGCGGCGCACGCTCCGCAGGGGCCGCGGCCCCACCCGATGGCTTGCTGTCGGCCGCCCGCCGGCCCGCGCCCGAGCCAGCGCCGCCCTGCCAAGAAGGCTCGCGGGCAAAGCCGCCGCCGCTGCCGCGGCTGCCGCCGTCGCGGTCGCGGCTGCGCGAGGAGCCGCCGCCGCCGCCCCACGAGGACCACTCGTCGAAGGAGCTGCCGCTGGCGGCGCCGTACCCGCGCTCGCCGCCGGCGCGGTCCGACCTGCCGCTGCCGCCGTCGCGGGCGAACCTGCCGCCGCCGCCGGCGCCAGTGCCCGCGCGGTCACCGCGCTCGCCGCCGGCGCGGTCCGACCTGTCGTAGCTACGGCCGCCGCCGCCGCCACCGTACCCGCCGCGCTCACCGCCGCCGCCGTAGCCGCCGCCGCCGCCGCGGTCCGACCGGCCGAAGCGGCCCTCCGAGCGGCCGCCGTAGCCGCCGCGGTCCCCGCGGTCGCCGCCGCGGCTGTACCCGCCGCGGTCACCGCCGCGGCCGTAGCCGCCGCGGTCGCCGCCGTCGCGGCCGAACCTGCTGCCGCCGCCGCCGCCGCCGCTGCGGCCGCTCATCAGGGCGTCAACCTCCAGGGCCAGGGAGCGGGGGGAGTCCAGGAGCCATCCGCGCTGGGCGGCCGCCTCGGTGCAGTGCTGGATGAGCACCTGTGGATGGGTGGTGGATGGAGGGGTGGGGTGGGTGTGGGGTGAGGTGACAAAGGAGGTGGGCAAAAGGTTACGCCCGGGTCGGCCCCGCCCATGCAAACCGCCGCCGAGGGACCCCAATCCCCCGCGCAGGCTCACCTCAGCCACGCCCGTGGGCAGGTCGAAGGCCAGGCCCGACATGCCGGCCTCCGCCGCCTCGCCCGCAGCGCCCTCCACGGGGCGGATGCGGCCAATCTGGGGTTGGGGTGGGAGGGGGGTGGGGAGGGGTGATGTTGGGAGCACTGGAGTGAGAGTGAAGGACGAGATCGAGCGGCGAGCCCCGGGGGAGGGGGACGAGGGGGACAGGGGATGGGCGCGGAGCAGAGGGCAGTCCCCAGCACTGCATTGCATTGCACAGGGGGGAAAGTCCCCAACTTTCACTCTGCCTCCTGCCTTCAAATCACACACGCTACAAAACCCTCTCCCCCCTGACCCCCCCTCACCAGGCGGTCAATGTCGACCAGCTTGATGCTGCCACCTCCCGCCAGGGGCGCAGAGGTGTTGGGGGGCGCGGCGGCCGCCAGCTGGCGCAGGGCCGTGCCCAGGGAGCGGATGCCGTCCACAACCATGCCTTCAAGGGGGGGGGGGTGAGGAGGGACAGGAGGTCAACTTGGGGCCGAGGTAAGAGTAGTGCGGGAACAAGCAGGCAAGCAAGGCAGGCAGGCAGGCAGGCAGGCAGGCAGGCAGGCATAACGTGACCCAGAACCCCATGGCGCCCTGGCCCACCTAACCCTTTCTCCTCCCTCCCCTCCTGCCCTGCCCCTTTCCCCCGTCCCCTGCCCCCACCTTTCGTCGTCAGCAGGCGCATCGTCAGGAAGCCCGCCTCGTACGTCAGGAGCGAGCGCGGCTGCGGCACGTTCCGGAAGCCGGCCAGCGCCGCCAGCGCCGCCGCCAGCACGCGGGAAGGCTTCTCCGAGGCCAACAGGCGCTCGGCGGCGGGCTCGAAGAACTCAACCACCCCGGCGTCGACCTGACAGGGGGGCAGACATAGGAGGGGGGGGATGAGGGGGATGAGGGATGAGGGATTCTGTCTCCAGACTCGACGGAAGTAACGCCCGCCCCAAAATCTTGTCGCGTGGCCCCGCCTCCCGTGCACGCACACGCACCCATACACACACGTGTTTCCCCCCGGCCCCCTCCCCACCTTGTCCAGCTTGCCCAGCACGGAGCGCGAGGCGGTGCGCATGACCTCCTTGGGGTCGGGGGCGCCCACCAGCTCGGCGTTCGACACCTGGTTAGGGGTAGGGGTAGGGGTAGGGGTAGGGGAGGAAGGCAAGGGGAGGTCAGGACGGAGCTTGAGGAGTTGTCACCAACCGCGCACCTCCACACAGAGCCACTGCTCCTCCCAATCCTTTGCTGCCCTGCTGGCCCCCTAAGCCCCTCCCCTCCCCTCCCCTGCCCTCCTGGCTCCCCCTTTCCCCGCACCAGCACCGTGCCCAGGCTCCTGGCCTCCCTCCTCCCCCTTCCCTGCTCCCCTCCTCGCCACCTGACAGGTCCCGCCCCCACCCCCACCTTGGTCGCCCTCAGCACCATGCCCAGGCTCCGCGCCTCCCGCTCCGTGAACAGCACCACGGCGGTGCCGGTCTTGCCGGCGCGGCCCGTGCGGCCCGAGCGGTGCAGGAAGGCCTCGTTGTCCTGGGGGAAGCGGGGTTGTGGGGGGGGGGACACGAAGAGTAGGGCGCACGGGTCAGTCCTGCGTCGTCGCATAGGCTCATAGGCTTGGAACTCCCCCCCTTCCCAGAGGGACAAGCACGCGCGTCTCATAGGCCCCTCCACCAGCTCCCGTCCTCATGACTAAGAGGCCCCCAGCACTAACCACAAAACCCAAAACGTCGTACCTGCGGCAGGTCGTAATGCACCACCAGGTCCACGCTGGGGATGTCCAGGCCGCGGGCCGCCACGTCGGTGGCCACCAGGCACGAGTACTTGCCCTCGCGGAACATGGCGAGCGCCTGCTTGGGGGGGGAGGGGAGGGGTGCATTACGACCTGCCGCAGGTACGACGTTTTGGGTTTTGTGGTTAGTGCTGGGGAGGGGAGGGGGGTGAGAGGGTTTGGAGGGTGTGGTAATTGGCGGACAGGGGCAGTCACGAGCGGGGCGACTGCACGCATCCCGCTTCCCCCTCCCCCGGACGCTTACGCGCCGTCAACACGCCGTCACACTTCCTGGCACGCAGTCTCCTTCCCGCATTCCCCCTGCACTACAGGAATAACACACGCACCTTCTCGCGCTGCGCCTGGCCGATGTCGCCGTGCAGTGCGTCGCACGAGGTGAACTCGTTGACCGCCATGTTGACCTCGTCGGCGCGGACCTGGGGGGACGGGGGGGAGAACAGGGGGGGAAGGGGTCGTGTGTGTGTTTTGCCGACGCGTGCGGTGCCGCCAGCCTCAAATAACCCGACGAATACTTGATAGTGTCGGGGGGAGAGGGGGCCGTGTGTATTTCGCCGAGACCGCGTTGTCAATCCGCCGACGCCTCGTGCCCGAAGTCACGACCAGCCCAAACCCAGACCCCAACTTCCTCTCGTCCCCGCCATGGTGGACCCAAAATGTCAAACTTTGACATCTAGCACGCCACGCCGCCCACCACCGCCCGCCCGCCGTTCGACCGCCCACCTTGGTGTTGACGAAGATGATGGACTTGCCGCCGCCCGCCATGTTGCCGTACACGGACAGCAGGCCCTGTAGCGCCGACACCTTCTGGGACATGTCCACCTGACAGGGGGGGAGGGGGAGGAGAGAGGGAGGGGGGGGTATCAGTCCAGTCCTTCGCAATCATCGGGCCGTTTTGCTCTTCTCGTCCCATCCCTTCCTTTAATAGCCCTTCACACGCGCGCTCCCCGTCCCCCCCCCGTTCCCCCCCGACACACACCTGCTGCACCAGCAGGCGAATGGTGTCCGCCAGGCGGCCCGTGTTCTCCTCGCCCACCAGGTCAATGGTCAGCGGGTTCTGCTGGTAGCTGCGGGGGCAAGCGGCAAGGAGGCCCGAGGGTGTGAGGTGCGAGGGTGCGAGGTGCGAGGGAGGAACCAGGAGTGCACGCTCGCTCTCATCGCGCTTCCCCAGTCGTCGGCTTCGGCCTCGCCGCCGTTGCCCGCTGCGCCTCACGGAGCGCCGTCGGTCCAAATCCGCCCTTGTCGACGCTCTTGACCCCCTGCCCCTGCCCCGCCCCTCCCCCAAAACCGCTCCCAGCCCCCCCCCACTCACCGCTTGGCCACGCTCTTGACCCACTTGGGCAGCGTGGCGCTGAACAGCAGCGTCTGGCGGTCCACGCCCGCGGGCATGGCGCCCAGAATGGTCTCCATGTCCTGTGGGAGGGTGGGGGGAGGAGTGGGGAGTGGAGCGATGCTAAGTACCGGTAGGCCGCACCGAGGCCAGTTCATGGCGCCAGGTCCCTGCCTTCCGGTTTCCGCGTTTCGCCCCCGCTCCGCCCCCCCTTTTGCTTGACCGTGTCACGAAACACACGCCCCCGCCCCCGCAGCCCCCTCCGCCCCCCTTGCCTGCTCGAAGCCCATGTCGAGCATAGAGTCGGCCTCGTCCAGAATGGCGAATTGGACCTGAGGGGGGCGGGGTGATCGGAGGGGGGTAGGGAGGCACGTGTGAGCCAGGGTGTCTTCAAGCGGTCCCCTGATCCCGGGCCCTCCCAAGCATAGCCCGCGCTGTCGGCGCTGTCGGTGCCCGCTCCGTGCCCAAGCCCCCCTCTGCCAACGCCCCCCGCCCCCTCACCGCGTTGAGCCGCAGCGCCCCCCGCTCCACCAGGTCGATCACACGGTATGAACCCATACACACACCCTTTCCCCCTGGCCCCCTCTCGCCCCCCGCCATCTCACCGCGTTGAGCCGCAGCGCCCCCCGCTCTACCAGGTCGATCACGCGGCCGGGGGTGCCCACCACCACGTCCACGCCCCGCTCGAGGGAGCGCATCTGCGGCCCGATGGACACGCCGCCGTAGAAGCTGTCCACACGGAGCGCGGGGCACACGGTCTCGAACTCGCGAGCCACCTACGGGGGAGATGCAGGGAGAAGGGGAGACAGCGGGAGGGTGAGAACTTGCAGGCAACAGGGGGATGCTACACAGCTCCGTGGCACGCAGCAGTCACCAGACCCTGTCCACCGGAGCACGCCCATCTCTCTCTCAACGCCCCTTTCCCCCTCTTGTCCCCCCCACCTGGTTGGCCAGCTCGCGGGTGGGCGCCAGCACCACACAGCGCGGCGCGCGGCCCTTCAGCGGGCGCGACTTGCGGTCCTCCTGCGGTGGCACGAGGGGGCAGAGGATACAAGTAAGGCCGGGCCCAGCACAACAGTATCGGGGGCGCAGCCGACCAGCAGCCGCGGCCCTGCAGGCCGGCCCCTTGCGTCCTTCCGCTTCCGTTGTCTCCCCAAGGTCAGCGCGCCCCACCACGCCTGTCCAGCACAACCCGTCAACTTCCACTCTTCCCCCCCAGCCCCTCCCCCTCGCCAGTCCCACTCGAGCAGGATCTTAACCCCGACAGGCCCCCCCTGCCTGTCTCGCTCCTCTCCCTTACGGCTCCCCTTCGCTTCCAACCCCTCCTCTCCTCCCCCCACCTTACACCCCCCCACCCCCACCCCCACACACCCCACCTCGAGCAGTTTCACCACGGGCAGCGCCCCCCGTCCCCAAACACCGTCCCCACCTCCGTCCCCACCTCGGTTCTCCCTCACCCCATTCCTCAACCCCAAGAGTGTTGCCGCTGCCCTTTTCCCCAGAGAGGCTCCCACACACATGAACTAGGCCCTCATTCCCCCATCCGCCCCCACCTCGAGCAGGTTCTCCACCACGGGCAGGGCGAAGGCCAGGGTCTTGCCGCTGCCGGTCTTGGCACGGCACACCACGTCGCGGCCCGACATGATGGGCTCAAACACCTGACAGGGAGGGAGGGGGGGGAGAGAAGAGGGGTCAAGAGGGGAGAGGGGTCAAAGGGGGGAGGGAGAGGGGGTGGCAAGAGAGGAGCAGAGAGGACACGGCTCCGGCCCCGGCACAGGCACACTACCACACGCTGCCATGTCGCTGGCTTGCTTGCTTCCCGCCTTGTTTGTCGTTGGAAACATGAGGGGTCAGCAGCGCAAGCAGACGGGAGCCGCACCTGGGCTTGCACGGGGAAGAGGCTGAAGATGCCGCGGGCCGCCATGGCGTCCATGGTCTCAGCGCACAGACCCAGGTTGGCGATCTGATGAGAAAGGGCGAGAGGGGGAGGAGAAGGAAGGAAAGATGTCAGGTGAAGGCACCCCGAGAGAGGGGAAGGGAGGAGGCGCTGAGGGCGGAGGCGTCGGGGAGAGGTCGGGGCAGGGGTGTTGCACTCCGTCCGTGGGTGTTGCGCAGAGCCGCAGGAAGGAGACGACGGCGGCGGACAGCGCTGCCGTTACGCGGGGTGCGTGGGTGTTTGGTGGGTGAGGAGGGTGTGAGCCCTGACCGGAGGGAGGGTGCTAGCGGGGGTGGCGGGGCCTGGCAGGGCGCTGGCGGCGTCGAAACGTGTGTGGTGCGGAGCCTCGTGACAATGGTGGTTCTGGACGACTCCACTCTGCAGGGGCCGTTAGCAGCCGCAAACGCACCCGACGCACGTTTCCTAAGACAAGCTCACCATCAGCGACTCGTCAATCTCCTTCTCGGACTCCAGGGCGGCGTCCTCATCCTCCAGGAGCTCATCCTCGTCGTCGAGCAGAGAGCTGAAGCTGGTCTCGACCTCGGCAGCAGCCTGCACGTGGCGTCAAGCAGGAACGAGCAGGTGTAAGTTGGCAAGTCGGCCGTGAAGTTAGCGGCCACAAGTCGCATGCGGTCCACTGCAAGCAGCGGGTCAGCGCTGCCGCCGAGACCGTTGAGGCCGCCACGACCCTTAGCAAGTTGATACAAACTAAGGATTGGTTGCGGCAGGCTCTAGAGCTTTCGTTCCGCCGCCGGGGTTCCAGGGCTTGTTGCGGTCCCGTCCGCAGAACACCCCAAGAAACGAGAACGGGCCCCGGGCAGCACGACGGCCTCAACCTTCCGCTCGCTTAGACTCACCACGCCACGCTTGACGAGTTGCCGCGGCCTCACAGACCTGTTGCCACCACAAGGCCGCACCGGCACGACCGCCGCCCGCTGGGCACGGCTGGCCCGCTGGCCAGCGGCCCAAGCGAGCCGAAATCTTGTAAGAAGCATGATGTGCGGTGGCCCACGAGAGGGCGAGCCGGGTAGACCGGCGAAGTGAGCAGCAACGACCTAGCGGGCGTGTGCTTTGCTGCGTTTTCGGCGACAGCCGTGTGTGTGAGTCTGTAAAAGTATCTCCTATGGCGGGGCGGGCAGCTCTTGAGGCGAGAGTTCCGGCATGCCCCGGTGCGACGACGCCTCGCATTCTCACATCCGCCAGACGCCCCATGTCGGCCCCAAACCCAGCCAAGTGCAAAGAGATACACCGACTCTCCAGTTGCAACGCAAACTGCGGGCCAGATAGCCCTGCACGCGAAAAGTTGCACCCATTGCTACCAGGCCCTGCTCCTTCTTCCTTCATCGAACCTTTACATTAACGGTCCGCAGTGACGTATCTCTTGGCAAGTCTACTGACCGTCCGTCGCGTGCTGTTGACTTGGCGATGTCGCTCTTGGCGGGCCGGGCGGCGGCAAGCTCGCTGTGCCAGGGCGGATGGCCAGCAGCTCTCGCGAACGGGGGCGCTGCAGGTGAGCTTGGTGCGGCCGCAGCGAGGGGACGCAGGCGGGATCGCGCGGGCGGGAGGGCGCGCGTGTTGGTGGGGTGCGTGTGCCTGGCGTCGACGGACACACGTGCAGCCGCTTCCCCACTCGACGTGCACCCGACGTGCACTCCCGCCTTCCGCTGCTAAGTAGTGCTCCCTCGGCCCCTGCTTGAACTTATTGACAAGGACTGGGCACAAAGGCATGCGTGTGCACGCCTTGACGCACTCCGCACCATCCGCCCCGCACACTCTTCCTGACCAACCCGCCCTGCTCCACCTGGCGTAGCAATGAGCCCCTCTCAACCCTGCAACCCTCCCCCCTCCCCACACACAAACGAAAACTCATACCATCCCTGCAGGCCGCGCGTGCGAGCTCCTGCAGTGGCTCTGGATCCGGATCTGGATCTGGATCTGATGCGAGCACCAGCTTTCCCTCTGGTCCCTGGCATCTCACAGCGGGCGGCACCAGCGCCCAGCCCTGCTCCATAGCCGCGGCCGGCGCAGGCGCAGGCGCGGGCCCACCCTGGCCCAGTCCAGCAGGGACACCGGGCCCAGCCGGGCCCGCACCGGGCCCAGCCGCCCAGGGCGGGTGTGGTTCGCCCGACCCACATCAACCCGCTTGCTTGAGCGCAGAGCGCCGCCTCAGCAGCGCTGCGGGCCTGTGCCGGCGGGGCCCCACGGGGGCCCCCAGGGCGGTTGATTGGGGGGCTGGCGGTTGGGGCGGCGAGGCCACGTCAGCAACCGGGCTGAACCCTAGCACTGGGGCCTCAGCCTTTGGGGCCTGGACGGGAGCCGACGCCGGCCCTAGCCCCAAGACCCGACCCACATCAGCACTGGCAGAGGCAGAGATGGGACCGGGCGCAGCCCTGCTGGCGGCGCTGCCGCCACGTCAGCGCATTTCCAACCGCCGGACCGGCGGCCCCCTCCTCTTCTCCTCCGCCGGCGCCGCCTGCCTCCGCCTCAGCCGCGGCCTCGCCTCCGGGCCTGCCTCCGCCTCAGCCGGGGCCAACCCACATCGCTCTGCACCCGCCGCCGCCACCGCCGCGGCTGCTGCTGCTTCCACTGCGTCCACATCTGCCGCCGCCGCCGCCGCCGGCTCTTCGTACGGCCACGCGGCGATCGAGGCTGCGGGCGAGCGGCTGAGTGATGCCGCCATCCTACGCCGCCTCGCCACCTACCTCTGGCCCAGGGGTCAGTCCGCCTTGGGGGGGGCTGGGCCGGGTGCGGCATGGGGCCTGGGGCCTGGAGGGCGCTCTAGCCCTAGGCTTTCGGAGCCCGATGCCGAGTGGCGGGTGGGGGCATTACCCCCAGTCCAGAACGCTACCTGTTGGGCTAGCCCGGGGGGCCCGGGCCAGGGGCCAGGGGCTAGCGGCACAGCAGGGGTCTGGTGGGCCACAACCTGCTCCCAAGTGCGCCCAACCGCTCCCAGCCGCTCCCAGCCGCTCCCAACCACTCTCAACCGCTCCCAACCGCTCCCAACCGCCAGACAATCTCGAGTTCCGTACCCGCGTGCTCGCCGCCAGCGGCCTGCTGGTGGCGGCCAAGCTGCTCAACATCAACGTGCCCATCTTCATGAAGGCAAGGGGGGGAGGGGGGAGGCAAGAGGGGCAGACATATGGAGGGGTGAAGCAAGACGGGAGGGGGGAGGGAGAGGGAAAGGCAAAGGGGCTTCTGCAGACTGCACTTACGCTCCCTGCCTGCCCCGCTCCTTGGCATGCAGCTGGCGGTTGACTCCATGGCAGCGGCGGGCGTCGGCGGCGCGGCGGCCGGTACGGCGGGTACGACGGCACTGGTGTACGGCATGACGCTGGGCCCCATGGCGCTGCTGCTGGGGTGGGGCGCGGCGCGCGGGGGCATGGCCCTGTGCAACGAGCTGCGAAACATCGTGTTCGCCAAGGTATGACTAAGCGTCGTCGTACGGCATGACTAAGCGCGGCAAAGCGGGGGTGGATAGCGCATGACTGAGAGGACGGAGGGGGGGAAGTGGGGGGGAGGGAGGGGCGAGTGGCATGGAGGCGCAAGACACCTCTGCCCCTTGCACGCCCCCCATACTCCCCGCCCTGTCCTCCCCCTCTCACCCATAAGGCTCTGCGCCTCCATTACCGCCTCCCCTGCCCCTCCCTCCCCTCTGCTCCACCCTTTCAAGGTCGCCCAAGGCACCATCCGGCGGGTGGCCAACGAGGTGTTCGCCCACCTCCACACCCTGGATCTGGGGTTCCACCTGTCCAAGCAGACGGGGGGGCTGTCGCGGGTGGTGGACCGGGGGACGCGGGGCATCAACTTCATCCTCAGCTCCATGGTGGGCCCGGGGTGGGCCCGGTTGCTGGGCCTGGGCCTGGGCCTGGGCTGGATCCGGGGGCTGGGCCTGGGGCGGGCTTGGGGTGGGGACGGCTGCGGGCCCGGCGATGCTCCTTTGCCCCCAGGGTTTGCCCCTGCTCCTCTTTCCTTCCTCCCCTCTCCTCGATCTATCCTTGTCCCTACCCCTCCCACCCCTCTTGCCTCCTCCCTCCCCCTGTCAGGTCTTCAACGTTGCCCCCACCGTGTTCGAGGTGACCGTAGTCACGGCCATCCTCACTCACAAGTGCGGCTACCCCCTCGGGCTGGTCACACTCGGCACGCTGGCAGGTACGGTACGGCGGTACGACGTGCACGGGTACCGGTAACCAACCGCTGTTTCAATGTCCGTACACTGCATCGGCTAGCTCTTCCCCCCAACCCCGCCTCCTCCCGCCCCCAACCTCCCCCAGCCTACGCCGCCTTCACGCTTTCCATCACTCAGTGGCGCTCGCAGTTCCGCAAGACCATGAACCGAGCGGGTGGGGAGAGGGGCGGCTGGCGTGCTGTGCGTGCTGTGCTGGCGTGCGTGCTGTGCTGGCGTGCTGAGCGTGCTGGCGTGCATGGTGCAGGGTGTGAGGGGCGGTCTAGGTCTTTGAGGGATCGCCACTCCTTCCCAGTTTATGTTTGTTTGCGTCAGAGACTACCCCGCACGCGCCTCCCTCCCCCTGCTGCTGCGGCCTGCTGCTTCTGTGGTCTCCGAGTCCGAGGCCGAGGCCGCGGGCTCCACCCATCCCTCCATGCCGTCTTGTGCTTTGCGCAGGCCAAGCCCCTTTAACGCCCCCTCCCTCCCCCTGCTGGTCCTGCCTCTCGCTACTGCCTCCTCCTGTTGCTATTGCCGCCGCCAGAGTCCGAGGCCGCGGGCCGGGCGGTGGACTCTCTGATCAACTACGAGACCGTCAAGTACTTTAATGCTGAGGCGCACGAGGCGCGGAGGTGGGGGTGGAGGGAGGGAGGGGAGGGGGACGAGAGGCTGTGGCAGTGGAAGGGGGGGGGGAAGGGGAGGGAGGGGGGCGATTGTGGGAAGGAGCGTCAGGTATTGCGGCCGTACGGTCGATGCCACGAAGTTCAGGTGCACGAGGGGCTCGTCATTCCAAATCCATTGTACTACAACCCCTCCGCCGCAGGTACGACGAGAGCATGGCGTCGTACGAGTCCGCCGCCGTGAAGACGCAGCAGAGCCTGTCGTACCTCAATCTGGGCCAGTCCCTCATCTTCACGGCTGGCATGACGGCGGCAATGGTCATCACGGGGCGGCAGGTGGGCGGGTTTCCAGCTATGTTCTGTTTGCGTGCTCGTCTGCCCTGCGGCCGGGTCAAACGGTCCGGCTGCGTGGCGTTTGGGTGAAAGAGCTACCGGCACTGCAGGTGTGCAGTTTGCTTAAGCAGGTGAAAGGGCAAACTCTGCACACCCACAGCTGGGCCGGGCGTGCAGCGGGACCTGCCCCGATGCCGCCCCCTCACTGTTCCGCTTCCCTCCCCCGCCGTCCCCCTCCCCCCTCCCCCAGGTCTTGGCAGGGGAGGCCAGTGTGGGCGACCTGGTCATGGTCAACGGCCTCCTGTTCCAGGTGGGGTAGGGGGGGGGGAGGCAAGAGGGGCAGAATAGAGTAGGGGTAGGGAGCCAAGGGAATGCAGGGGCCAGAGTTGAGCCCTCTCACACGCCGTTCCCCATGCGCCTACCCCCTAAGCCTCCCTCCCCTTAATCCCTCTCCCCCCCCCCCCGGCCAGCTGTCCATGCCGCTCAACTTCCTGGGCACGGTGTACCGGGAGACGCGGCAGTCGCTGCAGGTGCCGTTGGCGGTTGGCGGTTGGCGGTTGGCGGTTGACGGTTGGCGGTCCGGCGACCGGTGTCTGATGTCCCTTGGAGCTCGCAGCGGCGATTGGCGTGGTTCGCTTGCGCTGCGGCCCCCCTCCCCTCCCTTCCCTGGCCGCCCCTTCCTCCTTCCTACCTCCCCTCCCTCTCCCTCCCTTCCCTGGCCGCCCCTTCCTCCTTCCTACCTCCCCTCCCTCTCCCTCCCTCGGCCTTTCTGGACCACCTCTCTACGCCTTGCCCCGCAACCCTACCTTTCCACCCCTTACCCCCGTACCTCCCACCCCTCCCGCTCCCTCCCTCCCCCCTCAGGACATGGGGGCCATGTTCGGGTTGCTCCAGCAGCGCTCCGCCATTCAGGTCAGAGGGGGGGGGGCTAAGAGGGGGAGAGGGGGCTGAACGGGGGGCTGGGACGCGCTCGCATGGACCTCGCCTTCGTTCCCCAAGCCCTTGCGTGCTCTGCCCTCGGCCACTTCACCCCCTTCAGAGAGGGGGCTGAAGGGGGGGGAGGCGCGCTCGCCTGGACCGCCCCCTTGCTCCTATGTGCACGTGCGCCACGTGGCCCCCCACCCGCGCTCCGCCTCCTGCCCCTCCCCCCTCCCCCCTGACACATCCGCCCCCCTCCCCCACCATCCCCCCTCACACATCCTCCCCCCTCCCCTCTCACACCAGCCCCCTGCCTCCCTCCCCCCCCCTTCCCCCCCCAGGACGCGCCCAATGCCCTGGCCCTGCCCCGGCCCCAGCCCGGGGGCCCCTCGGGACTGGAGGTGGAGCTGAGGGACGTCAGCTTCGGGTACCGGGAGGCGGGTGCGTGCGGGGGATTGGAGCTGGGCGGGCTATTGGTTTAGTTTGTTAAGGTTGGGGGAGGCTGGAGGCTGGAGGTGGGGCCGAAGGGCAGGCAGGGTGTTGTGTAAGAGTTGGGAGGTGGGGCTTTGATCTTCATCTGTTGTGTGGCCGGAGGTAGTGTGGGGGATTGCGGGGCAGGTAGGACGTCAGCTTCGGGTACCAGGAGGAGGATGCGTGTGGGGAGTTGGTGGGGCAGGGTTGCGTGTGTCGAGTCTGGGATCCCTAGAGTTAGGTGCGGGGAGGCGGGTGGGTGCGGGGGAAGGGTCGGGCGGGCTGCCGGGATCCCACCCTTCCCCTCCCCAGCCGTCAACTCCTCCCTCCTCCCCTTTACCCCCTCAGTCTCTGACCCCATTCTTGACGGCCTGAGCCTGAGGGTCCCCGCCGGCTCCTCCCGCGCCCCTCTCACACCTCCCCCCCCCCTCTTGCCTCCCCCCCTACCCCCTAAGGCTCTGACCCCATCCTCGAGGGCCTCTCCCTGAAGGTCCCCGCCGGGTCCTCCTGCGCCATTGTGGGGGCCTCGGGCAGCGGCAAGAGCACCGTGCTTCGCCTGCTGTTCAGGTGGGGGGGGGAGGCAAGGGTGGCAAGAGGGGGGGGAGGAGGGGGGATGATTTTCGGAGGAGGGGGGAGGGGGGGAGGGGGGAAGGAAAGGGAGGAGACAGGAAAGGAGGCAAGGGCAGGGGAGGGATGAGGATGAGCCTGCGGTGCGCCACCAGGCTGTGAGTGCCCTTGTGGGATGGATCAACGTCCGTCGACCCCAACCATCAACCCTCTCTACCTCCCCCAACTCCCCAACTCCTTCACCCCAACCATCTCTTTGGCTACGGTTCGCGCAACTTGTCAAGCAATCATCCCCAACCCCGCCCCTACGTCTGACTGCCTGCCCCTCTTAACCCCCTCCCCGTCCCCCCTCCCCCTCCCGCCAGGCTCTATGACGCCCAACGTCGGTCAACGCCCTGCCCCTATGTCTGACCACCCTGGCCCTTACCCCCCACGTGCCCCCACGTGCCCTCCCCCAACCCCCACCCCTCAGGTTCTATGACGCCCAGGCCGGCGCTGTGTGCATCGGGGGCCACGACGTGCGGGATCTGCAGCTGGACTCCCTCAGGGGGGCCATCGCCACCGTGCCGCAGGTGGGGTGGGGTGGGGGTAGAGGGCCGTATGAGTCATGCATGCTGTAACTACGGAGGCCGTCCTAAGCCTTGGGTGTCCTCGGAGCTGGGGAGGGGGAGGGGGAAAGGGGGGAGAGAGTCGGGCGGGCCCGTGGAGATAGGGGCCGTACTTATCCGTTCATGTGTACGGTGCCGTACGCAGGACATGGTGCTGTTCAACGACTCCATCTACTACAACATCGCGTACGGCAGGCCGGGCGCCACCAAGGTACGCCGGGTCTAGTCCAGTGCCGCTCAAGCGGGGAACCCTCCTCACGCCCTCCCCAGGCTCTCCCCCCGCGCACCCAGACCCCTTCCCCACGACCCTTGCCCCTCCCCCCACGACCCCCCCCCCCAGGAGGAGGTGGAGGCCGCAGCCCGTGCCGCCCGTGTGCACGACGCAATCATGGACATGCCGCAGGTGGGGCGGGATCTGCATGCATAGATTCGGTCGTACCATTGTCGTAGATAGTAGGCGCCACGTAGTCTTTGGGTGGCGCAGGTGGGTGGGGTTTTGGTGCCGCCTCGTGGGGATGCGGCTGTCGTACCGTTCTGGTCCCTTCTCCTTTGCACACAGAAACAATACCGTTCTGGCGTTCTTTTGGATTGATTTAACCTCGGGTGTTGTCTTCCCCCGCAGGGCTACAGCACAGTGGTCGGGGAGCGCGGCCTCAAGCTGAGCGGGGGGGAGAAGCAGCGCGTGGCAATCGCACGGTGGGGCCTTGGGGGGTGCGAACGAGAGGGGGAGGACCGAGAACCAGGGAGAGGGGGAGAAAGGGGGAGAGGACCGAAAGGTTGGGTGTTGGGTGCACCCCGATCAAAGCAAATTTCCCTGCCCTCCTTTTGGGTGTTTCGTCCTGACAGGGCCTTCCTCAAGGCCCCCGCCGTGCTGCTGTTCGATGAGGCCACGTCAGCTCTCGACACCAAGACCGAGACCGAGATCCTGGAGGCGCTGAAGCAGCTGGCGGAGGTAGGATCCTGATCCGGGATCTGGATTTGGAACTGGATCCTGATTCGGAGGGCGCAAACGACTCCGCTGCGCCGATGCGCCTCTCGGCGCTGCGTGCGGCGTCCTTGCGGCGCCTGATCTTTCTTCCCTCGTAATGCCCCTCCTCTCCACCTGCACGCCTACTCCCCTCCTGCCGTACGCCCGTACACTCGTACATCTGCCGTACCGCAGGGCCGTACGTCCATCTTCGTGGCGCACCGCCTGTCCACGGCGGCGCAGTGCGACCAGATCGTGGTGCTGCACGAGGGCCGCATGGCGGAGTCGGGTGAGCGCTGGGGGGAGGCAGGACCTACCCGTAAAGTCTGGCCGTGCTTTCGCTTTGCTCTCGCGCCCTCGCCCCCCCCCCCCCATCCCCCGCCTGTGCCCTCCTGACCCCACACTCGCACCCCCCCCCCTCCCCCTCCCCCTACCCCTCCCCCTACCCCCCCCCCCAGGCTCCCACTCGGAGCTCCTGGCCGCGGGGGGGCGCTACGCCGAGCTCTGGTCCCGCAACGCCTCCCTGGATGACCTGGCCGGCAGCGACGGTGACGGTGACGATACCGGTAACGGTAACGGCAAGGGCAAGGGCAAGGGCAAGGGCAGTAGCTAGGTTGGCGATTGTCAGACGGAGGCCAGGTCCAGGTAGACACGACGGAACCGACGGCGGTGTCAGGGCGGTAGACAGGTGGAAGATTGGCAGGCAGAAGAGCCGCGGGCAGGAGGCGGCAGTGAAGGGAGGTGTGGTCGGGAGGGGAGGGTGGCGCAGGGATGCCTGGGGGGCGCCTGGAGGCGGAGGGGGGAGGAGCGAGGTGGAAAAGGGAGAGGAGTCAGAGGCCGAGGAGGGCGTAGCGGCTCTGGGGGGGAGGCGGGGGTTGCGGATTGGGGGCTAGGGCTAGCAAGGCGCGGCAACGGGTGGTGGGGGGCATGTATAGAGGAGAAAGGTGTAGGTCTTGTGGGGGGTTGTCATGTGTCAGGACAAAGGGAAGGTGCGGGGGACAAGGTTGAACGCATGCTGGCTGGGCGTTTGACGAGCGTAGAACGATGTGGTTACTCGACGCAAGCTCGCAAGCTGTGGCTCGGTGGCGCTTGTCTGCGACGACGAGGTGAGCAGCGAGACACGGCGGGTGGTCGTGTGTGTGGACCGAATGGACGTGGGCTTGTGAGATTGGTCCCTGGATTGTCCTCCAGGCAGTGGCCTATGGGGCTAAGGGGCGGGCGGCAGGAGGGGCGGTGGACTGGGGGGGGTGGGCAGGGCGTAGCACCCACTGCCCCCTCCATAGGCTTTGCTTTGTAACCCTCCATAGCGGACCATAGGCCATAGCATGTCGGTGGGGGATGGAAGCTTCCCCAGCAGTCACATGCATCCAGTGAAGCTGCATCCCCAGTTCGGAGGGGCGCCGCCGTAGCAGGATCGGACGAGGGCTCCGGGTCGGAAAGCTCAGCCCTTGCAGATGCATCTGTACCACTAGCTAGCGGGGGCATTGCTGGGCACCATCGGGCGCTAGCCAGCACCTGCCAGCGTTAGGAGCTGTACATTACGGGTCAGGAGGTGACGGGTGCGTTGGCGCTGGGGACGGCTCAGCGGGTCCCGCGCTGCCGTCTGCAGACCCGGCTGGGAAGCTGCGCAGGGGAAGCTGGACGGCCCGCCCGTGCCCGCTCACCCGTGGACGGCAGCACGGCGGGGCGCCTGGGCACAAATATCAAGCCCGGGATAGTCGCTCCAATACCATCAACCCGTTTTGCGTTACAGCTGATTAGGAGAAGCGAGTAGACTCAGCGCCGACCGGCCGACCGATTGTGACGAACGCCGTGCCGTTTACCAGCGCGCTGCACCACAACACCCACAAGCAGCGTTCTTGTATGGGTACGATGCATCCCTTAGCAACGCGCCGAGGACTGCGGCCCGGCGTGTTGCTGGCGGCTCTGGCGCTGGCCCTCGCGGCTGTGTAAGTGCCGCCGATTCGGCGGGAACTCGCTATTCTTCGTGTTTGTGTTGCCGCGCTACCTGCATGCCTTACTTATGTAGCTCCCTTTCAATTATGAGTTTGTCTGAGCGATCGCTGTGCGCCTCTGCCTCCTTCTGCTTGCAGCTGCGTGCACACGCAGGACCTGCCCTTCCCTTACGCGCGTTGCCAGCGCAATGCCGCACTATCTCCATACTCGGTGGACCGTAATGTTACGGTCAGCACCGTGCGGATTAACGCGACCGTCTACACGGAAATGTGCTGGACGCTCCACTATAATCTTGAGCAGTGCATGGCCAACGCGGCTTCATACTGCTGTGCTAGCGCTGACATCCACAAGCTCCAGCTTGATGCTCGTAAGTCGCGCCACAGCACCGACTGCGTGGCACCATCGGCCTGCTGCGCCATCCCGCCCGCTCCTTCCCTCACACACCTCTCTCACGCGGCCCCTCGCAGGCCCCGAGTGCAAGACCTCCGACTTCTCCGCCTCTGCTACCCTAAACGGGCAGCCCCTGGGTGGCGCTTACCTGGACGAGCCGCCCAACGACAGCAGCGCGACCCCGCACATGCTACTGTCCATCCCGAACCTGAAGATCAACGGCACGAACGCAGAAGGCGCTCGTGTGTGTATCCAAATCAAGCGCGGCCGATGCTTGACCCTGGAGTCGCTCTTTTTCACACCACAAGCCACCGTCTGGGACTCGACGCACATGTGCTGCCCCGTGCCCAAGCTCAGCTTCCCGCCTCCCCCTTCGCCCAACCCGCCATCGCCGCAGCCCTCCCCCAACCCCCCCTCGCCCAAGCCCCCCGCCTCGCCGCTCCTTCCGCCTCCTCCCAGCCCCCAGCCGCCGAGCCCCCAGCCGCCCAGCCCCTCGCCACCTAGTCCCTCGCCGCCTAGCCCCCGGCCCCCCAGCCCCCGGCCCCCAAGCCCCCGGCCCCCAAGCCCCCGGCCGCCTAGCCCCCGGCCGCCCAGCCCCCAGCCGCCTAGCCCCCGGCCGCCCAGCCCCCAGCCGCCTAGCCCCCGGCCTAGCCCTCCTCCGCCGAGCCCCCGGCCCCCTCGCCCGCCGCCCCGGACGCCTCGCTCTCCGTCCCCCAACCCACCCTCGCCGCCCCCCAGCCCTCAGCCCCCCAGCCCCCGGCCCCCCAGCCCTCAGCCGCCAAGCCCCCAGCCGCCGAGCCCCCGGCCTAGCCCTCCTCCGCCAAGCCCCAAGCCTCCTCGCCCTCCGCCTCGCACGCCTCGTTCTCCTCCCCCCAACCCGCCCTCGCCACCGCCAAGCCCGCGGCCCCCCAGCTCCAAGCCGCCCAGCCCTCGTCCGGCCAGCCCCCCTCCCAACTGGCCTGACTCGCCCCTCACCCCTGCCGCCAAGCCCCCTCGCCCGCCCCGGCCCAGCCCCAGGCCGCCCAGCCCCAGGCCGCCCAGCCCCCGCCCACGCTCCCATCCGCCCTCGCCGCCCCTCGCCCCGCCCGTCCCGCCCTCGCCCCGCCCGCCCTCGCCCCCGCGGCCCGTGTGCCAGCAACAGCTGTGCGTGTCCATGGGAAGGCAGAGCGCTCCGCAGAAGCCCGTGACTAACCCCGATCAGCTCAAGGATACGGGCGGATTCGGATCTTGGGATTCCCGTGACGGATCCATAACGTACACCACCGAGACGCTCGGCCTTTTCGCGATGGCGCATCTGCGGCTGCTGTTCGAGCGGTTGGATGGCGAGGGCTACATCGACGCTGACGTCAGCTACCCCTTCAGCGCCGTAGAGTTTGACGTGGACAGTAATGATCTGCAGCCGGGGGATGACGTGTACGGCACGCGGTCCTTCTACATTGTTGCGATTGAGAATAAGGTGCGTGCGGGCTCGCTTGGATCTCGGCTTGATGAGTGGGGCCGCGAACAGCACCTGCGCCTCAGGTGAGGTCCGGCTAGGGAATCCACCCCTGCCCCTTTGCCCTTCGCAGGTCACTGCGTGCGCGGCGCTGGCGCCAGGGTCCGACACGGCCGCCCTGACGGCCCTCCTGTCGGACACAGGCGACGAGGGCAAGATCCTGTACGACGCCGCTCTGGATGGCGTGCTCAGGCGCTTCTCCCAGTGCCCGCCCAGCGGCCAGCTGCAGTCTTGGTACGGCTTCGCGCTCGCCTGTCAGCAGAGGGCGTACGCGCGCGTCTGCCAGGGGGGAGAGTACGTCAACCCGCCGCCCTCGCCCTCGCCGGCGCCGCCATCGCCCGCCGCGCCGCCGCCCTTCCCCAGCTCCACCTTCCCCTTCTGCAAGTGGGTCGGGCACTGAGCGCGGGTCGTTGCTGACTCGTGCCTCCACCGCCGAGGCTCTAAGGGCGACCTCGTTGCGGGCAGGCGATAGACACCAGGTAGCTCAGGTTCCTGATTCCCCCCTCCTCCCCCGTACCTACCCTGTCGCTGCCCGCGCTCACCCCCCAAACCAGGTGCACACGTGCCCGGCAGTCCACCCCCTTTGCCCTCTCCGCTGCCCCCGTGGTCACCGAAGGCTCCCGCACTCGGGCCTACTGCTACAACGTCACCACCGTCACTCCCCTCAACCCCACGGCAAGTCTGCGTTGGTGCAGGAGCGAGCTTGCCCCGCACACCCATCACCTATCACTGCCACGCAGCCTCTCCTCATCCCGGCCTCCCGGTATTTCCTTCCCAGTACACCTTGAATGAAACTGACCCCGCCTCCTATCCCTCCCCAACCTCGCAGTCCACCTGCGGCTCCTCCACGGTGCTGGAGAAGGCCGAGTTCCTCATGGATTGGTCCCGGCGCTTCGACCTGGTGTCCTTCGAGCTGCGCTTCGCGGACGGCAAGGTCTCGCAGCGGCCCCGTGAGTGGCTGGGGCTCGGAGGGATACCTGGCCTGTGGCCTGAATAATTGCAGGGGCAGGGGCAGCTCACGGTGCTGAGCACGGGGCCTGAGATGAGGGCGGGGGCAGGGGGCAGTGGACCGACCCCGCCTCCCCGCATGCCCACTACCTTCCCTCGCGCCCTGTTTATTTACGACCCCAGAGTCCTGGGCCCCGGGCAACATGCTCAAGATCAACAAGCTCAACTGGAGCGTCGCAAGCGTGGTCGAACGGCGGCCGCAGATCTGCTTCGTGCTGACTAAGGCCACGCCCATGTCGGACTTTAGCACGGGGCCGGGCGGCGCGCTGTGGAGCGCGCTGTTCAACTCCGCCCACAACTGCTGCCCGGTGAGGCGTGAGAGGCGGGGACGGGGCGGGAGAGAGGGACGCGGCTGGCGTGTGGCTAGGGCCGGTGGCACTCGGGGCCACTGGGGCAGACTTTAGCCGACGCCATGGTCGTGCGTGTGCGGATACGGGGACGGGGCGGGGCGGGGCGGGGCGGGGCGGGGCGGGGCGGGGCGGGGCGGGGCGGGGCGGGGCGGGGCGGGGCGGGGCGGGGCGGGGCGGGGCGGGGCGGGGCGGGGCGGGGCGGGGCGGGGCGGGGCGGGGCGGGAGAAAGGGGCCCCTGGCGTGTGGCTAGGGACGGGGCGCTCAAGACTCAGGTCGGAAGGAGAGGGTCACTGGGGCAAACATCGGCGTTGAGACGACTGGACCTGGAGTGCAGGACCTGGCGGTACACTGACCTGGCCCCTGTCTGCCTCTCCCATCCCCGCTCGCCTGCTACAGGTGTACCTGGCGAGCACTTCCTAGGGGAGGGGGTGCAAGCCCAAGGCCAATGCCGAGCCAAGCCGCAGAGCGGCTGAGTGCCTTGAACTGGACTGAAGAATGGCTACTGCGCTGCCTGCTTATTATGCAGGATTTTGCTTATCACTTGTGCTTCTTCATTGTATCGTTGTTGCACTGTAGTTCATCACACCGCCGATTGTCCTGGGGCTGTCAGGGTCTGTCCCCCTTGACACACCCCGTGCGCCTCTTCCTTCCTCACGCCTCCTGTCTCTTGCAGGGAATACGGCTTAGATGTCGGATAGCTAGGTATGATTGGTGTTGGGAGGGGGAGAGGTACGGCAGCCAGTGCTGGCTGCTGTGAGCGTTCCTAATTGCAGGGGTGATCACCCCTGTTGGAGGCGGGGGGTCTAGCATAGGGCGGCAATCTGCCAAGGATAGGGCCACTGAAGGCGCGCGCTCGTGGCAGCTGAGTTATAGCCAGCGTCTAGATCGGTCTAGTTTGGGACCAGGTTGCAGGATTAGCAGATTCCATAAAGGTGGAGGTAGTTGAATGCATGGCGGTGGGCAGGTTGTGAGCTCGACGGTGATGAGTCAACGAAGGCAAGCACGGGGAGTTTCTTCTATGCCCCCGGGCCGGACTAAAGGTGGCGTAATGCACTGGCCTGGCGCCCCGTGTTTGGGTGCTGGCAGAGCAGCGTCGGCCGGGGAGGCTGCCACTGTAACACACCTCTGGTCCCTGTGCCTGCTTATCCGTTGGGGCGTGGGTGCCTACGGCGGCTGACGACTGTGAAGGGCCTACGCAGGCTACGCTGTGTGGGGGGCCCTGACCCCGGAGGGGCGGAGTAGCCTTGCTGCTCGTGCGCGGCGCTCCTCCCTGACTCATCCGCCCCAGGTCCCTATAACCTTGACGCTACCCGCACGGGCCGATCATGCCGCAAGCACTCGCACTAGACAGACACGTCCTTCGATGCATTACACGCGCTCACGCTTGTCGCACTCATGGCTGCGCCCCTGGCACCCACCGTCCCCCCTCCGCTCCCATGCGCCCATGCGCCCACGGGCAGCGCACATGCCCATGCCCATGTCCATGCCCGTGCGCACCGCCCCAGCCGCCTGCCACAGGCGCCCTGCTCCCCGCTGCCCTTGCTCCTCAGCAGGACCATGGATGATCGATACGTGTCACCCTGCACTCCCGGCATGCCCCGCAGCCCCTGCTAGCGTTGGCCCTTGGCGCCGCAGCACATGCAGGTTGGTTCCGGCCCCCAGGATCCAGGATCCAGGATCCTGGATCCAGGATCCAGGCAGTGCTGTCGAGATGCAGCAGCAGCAGCAGAGACCTCGGCGACCTCAGGTGGCGCCGCAGCACATGCAGCCAGCCGATTGTGCGGCAGTGCCATTGGTTCCGGCCCCCAGGATCCAGGGTCCAGGCTCCACCCGGCTTGGCTCTGACCCGACCAAAATATCCACCGCCGAGGCCCACTCCAGGGCTCACTTTCGGGCTCAGACCTCTGGTTCTCCACGGCTCAAACACGCTCACCCTGTCGACGCCCCTCCTCGAGGCCCCGTGGTCGGCCCGGCCCGCCCGTGGCACCCGCTCAAGCTTTGTTAGATCCCTCGCCCGCCTTCGCCCCCTCCTCCTTGGCCGGCTCTACCCTGGGCGCCTCCCCCTCCGCCTTGGCCGGGGCCTCGCTCTTCTCCTCGACCTTTGCTGTGCCCGCCTCAAGCGCGGGAACGGCCGCCGAGACCACCGCGCCTTCGGCCCCCCCGGGCCCAGCCTTGCCCAGGCCGGCCCCCCGCAGGCCCGCGCGCTCCCAGGGCCAGACCTTCGGTGCGAGCTTGGGCGCCCGAACCGCCCTCCGGATCCGCTCGAGCTCCGAGCCGCTGCCGCCCTCCTCCTCCCCGTCCTCCTCCGAGCCCTGCCGTACGCTGCCGTACAGCTCGCGATGCTCGTCCATCAGGTGCTCCTGCCCGGCGGGCGGGCGGAAGATGACGTACGCCTTCTTCCAGTCGTCCTCGCGCCACCACAGCCGCTTGCCGCGGCGCGCGATGGTTAGCCGCTTGCGGCCCAGGTAGTTGATGGTTGAGACCCGCTCAACCGTCATGCCGTACACCGACTCCAGGAAGGCCGCGATCTCCAACTGTCATTGGGGCCGGGGTGGTGGTGGTGGTGGTGGTGAGTTCACGGCGTAAGCAGCGCGGGCAGTCAAGCCAGCCTGGGATGCGTTCGATCCGGTGCAGCTCCTCCTGCGCTGGCCGCGGCTGCGTCGGACACAACCCAGCCCCGCGGAAAGTCCGCTTGCGCCTGCCGCCTGCCGCCTCCCGGTGTCTCCGTGCTCCTGCCTCCGCCCGCAGCTGGCTCTGGCCGGGCTTGGCCCGGCCTGGCCTCCCCATGCGGCCATGCCCGCACCGAGCCCCATCCCACGGGCCCACCCCACAGTTTTACGGCCCCAACCCACGGCTCCATCCCACGGCTCCACGGCCCCGCCCCACCTTGGTGACGTCCGGGGTGGTCCTGAACGCCACCTCCCGCAGCCACCCAGTGCGGCGCAGGAACTTTAACTGGTCTTCCGGAAGCTTGAGCATCTGCACAACGCAAATGCACGGTTTGGCGTGATGTTCGAAGTATTTTGCATAGGCTAAACCCCTACAACTCCCCGGTTTCCCACCTGCAGGGCCATGTTGGGGAAGCAGACACAGCTCCCGGACACCCTCCACACACACACACACACACCCGTTCTATAGTACATTCTCCACCCCTTCAACTACGAACCACGCATTCCCACTCCCCCAACCTGCAAGGTCATGTTAGGGAAGCAGATGGGGATGCGCCGCTCGGGGGGGCCCGGGCGGGCGCGCAGCTCGGAAGACATGAAGCGGAGCGGTGGGGGCGGCTCGGGCGGGTCATGGGCGGGGGCGGGGGCAGAGGCCGCGGGGCCGGGGCTGGAGGAGAGGGCGGCCGGCGCAGCGTCTGCTGACTCTGGAGACGCGTCGGTGCCAGGGCGGGAGGCAAGCTGCGGGGGCAGCGCCGACGTGGCACGGGAGGGAGAGGAAGGCAAGGCAGGGGAGGGGTGGCGAGGGTGCACGCAGCGCGCCGGAAGACCCGCGGCGGGGACATCATGAAGGCCTGATCGCTATGTGCAAGGTGTGATTTGGGTTCGTGACACAGCCCAGAGGCACCGCAAGGGCCAGCGCGCGACATACCGGATGGACAGGCCGTGCATCAGTCGCCAGTCCAGCGAGCTGCTGTGAGCGCCATTGAGGCGCCCAGCTATCGCTACTTGTGCTGAGGGTTTCGGCGACGCCGCAGCGACTAAGTTGCGTATGCGACGTGGATGATGGGTGGCTGCTCCGCCACAGCAGGCGCAGGGCCCGGAGCCCGGTCGCCATCTATGCCAATTCAGTCTCTGGCAGCGTAAGCATGAAAACAACAGGGCTCAGCACCTCATGCGGGATGGCGCCACTGCCTGCCGGGATTGCTCGGGTTCCCATTTACAGCCCTGCCCGCTCCCAATAGCTCGTAAGTTTCCTCGCACAGACTTGTTATAGCTGCTTTTCACCCCGGTCACAGACATCCCTGCTCTCTCTGATGGCCTCTACGCACCCCAAGATTAATTGGAGCAACTGCGAGTCTAAGCAGATGTTCGCCAGCTTCGCTAGCATGCCCACCGTCTGCGCCCCCACCCCTGTGATTTCAAACGCGTGCGTTAAAGGCAAAGGCAAAGGCAAATCCACGCCGAAACGCGCATAAGCTCGATTGTGAGAGCGACCATCGAGCCTGTGCTGGTGCGTGGGCTGCCAGGGAGGGCCTGGGCCTGCTGCGGGGCCCAGTAACGACCGGACGGGCACTGCCCCTCCCCCACCCCACATACGCTGTGCCTCGGGCCCTTCTGGGCCTGTACACGGCGTTGGGGCCTTTGCGGTCGGTCACAGTGGACTGCTGATTGCACACCTGGCGGCTTTCCTGTCCGGGTTCTGGGCCCTGGCCTTCAGGCCTCCGGGGGGACCCTGTGCAGCGCAAGGCTGCTACAAGCGACCCTCTGACGCCCGTTCGCTTGCTGACACCCTGCACCCTCTTGCCCGTCGTTTGCGGACCGCAGAACGCAGGCTGATTGACAGCTGGGCCGCCGAGGCTCGGCGCCACGGCCAGAGGCCGCACCAGGTCGCCGCCTGGATCCGCCGCAAGGCGGGGCCGCGGGTGGCCGTGTGGCGGCGGCTGCAGGACGGCTCGCTCGGGGTATCCGTTCCCTGCGTCTGCTGCCGGCAGCTCCTCACGCACCTGGGCTTGAGCGTGTGCTGCGTGACTGCGGGCGGCGGCTGGTGGGGCGGTCGGCTGGACGAGCCGGGCGCGCCGGAGAGCAAGCCCACAAGCGCGCAGCGGAGGCTGCTTCGCTTTGGCCAGGGCGGCTCGAGGGATGAGACTGGAACAAGCGACCCTGGCAAGGTCGGAGACGGCAGCAACAGCGGCAGCAACGGCGGCGGCTGCAGCGGCAGCAGCAGCGGCAGCAACAGCGGCAGCAACGGCGGCGGCCGCGTTGCAGCCCGCGGCGGAGGATGCGGCCGGGGCCCTGGCAAGGTCACGGGTGGCCCCATTGACGCCCCGCACGATGCTGGCGGTGGCGGAGCTGGAGGTGGAGGTGGCGGCCCCGGGAGAAGCCGGCGTGGACCCGAGGGCTGCCGGCACCGCAGCAGCCTGTGCGGCGCACCTGCGCCCGGCAGCCCGACCGGGCCGGCGGGGGAGCAGGCGGCGTGCAAGGTGCTGGGGCGTGCAGCCTGCCGGGACCAGGCGCGGAAGAGCCCACGGGGGCGATGAGACTCGTGACAGGGATGAGACTCGTTGTGTGAGGCGCGGTGAGACTGGCAGCAACGAAGCGGCTGAGGATATCAAAGCCTGTGAGACGAGGGACTTGGGAAGCCGTGGGCACAACGTGTGCGCATGGCTGTGGGGCAAGGTGCGGGCAGCCTGCACCGCTGGGGGGCCTGGGGCAACTTGTCGCCTTGGGCAGCAGGGCTTGCAGCGGCGAAGGCGCGCAGCCTTGGCTGGGCTCGACTGGGTTGGAAGGTGTCGGCGGGGGCTACCAGGGTGGGCGCGATTACGTGCGGTGTGTAACTGGCTTTGGGGCGTGAGTAGATTGACTATTGCTTGGCGCTGGGCGCGTGTCTGGTGCGCAAACCCACATGCCGGTGTCGCTCGGAAGGCGTCACTCGACTGTGTGGGGCTTCTCAGCTGTTCTGTCGGCTCCTGGTGCCGCCATCACCTCCCGCAGCGCGGTGGGAGGCGCTTTGGGTGTGTTGTACCTGGTTGTACTGAGCTTGAGCAAGCGGTAGTCCGTAGTCCATACTTGTGGCCTTCACCCGCGTAGGGATGCCCCGGCAGCTCTGCCTGTGTACGCAAGCCCCATTGCAGCGACCCCCCAGGGTGGGCTTGCGCGGCTGACATGAACAGGTTGTGGTCTTTGGACCCAAGTCCCTACCGTAAGGCGTCCACGCTCGGGTCCTGCCCGACTCCTAGGCACTAGAGCCAGGAGGGCTGTCCTGACTAGGACAGCGTCTCCCGGGAATCGCTCTTGCGCCCATGCGGCTGCGACTTGGGTGTAACCAATAAACAGCCGTGCGCGGGAGGAGGGGCAGGGGTTCTGTGCTCGCAGGGGCCGTGCAGCGTAGTCCGGACGATGACGAAGGGGGATGCAGCTGAGCGCGCTGTCGCAACGCGAGAGAAGAAGGCAGGGTGCCAGCAATGCGCATCGCAGAGGCAGGGGCTAACCTAGGGGCAGCCGCGCTCGCAAACGGTACTTTCCTGGCTCCTGGTGTCGAGGCCCCCGGTGCTGTGCGTGCAGGCGGCCGCCAGTCCCGCTAGAGCGCGTTGGCCCACCTGTGATCAAAGTGAAGCGCAGCGTCGAGTCAGCTTGTGGTGTTGCTAACGGTAGTAGTGCGGTGCGTGTGCAGGAGGGGCAGGGGTGGGCGGTGCCACCCCTGGTGCACACCTACAGCCCATGCGGCCATGCCCCCATGCGGCCTGCGCGCTTGCCCGCGGGATACGGTGATAGGAGGTGCTGGCCAGGCCAGGGGCAGGAGGAGGGGCAGGGAAGGGAGCGAGGAGTGGCAAAGGGGTTGCCAAGCGGCCTCAAGCGGTGCCCACGATGGGGCATCTTACCCCCCGCCCCGCCTGCGCCCCAATACTTTGTGCAGCCGCATCCATACCAGCTTACAGCTTTTCACTACACTCGTGTCAATCTTGCCCCCCTGCAAGGCTACAGCTGCCCAGACCGTTCAGGCTCCCCAACGAGCTACCCAGACAGCTGCGCGTCCTTCCAAGCCCTTAACTCGACCACCGCACCCATGGCCTCTACTCGCTTTACCAACGATAGCTCTGCGCGCAGTCCGAAAGCCGTGTACGCTGCGTTCGTTAGCATGCCCACCGATGCCTGCGCCGCGCAGTCCGTGATCGCGAACGAGTGCCTACTACGTGTCTCGCCGCTACTACGACTACTATAAGCCCAGCGAGAGCGACCATCGAGCCTGCGCAGGTGGGAATGGTGGAATTGAGCCCTGGTGCTCCTACGCGCAGGCATCAGCTATCTGAAGGACAGCCGCTTGATATGCGATGCAATGGCGGATGCTGCGGCTTGGGACCGCGAACCCTATGACTTCACCTCCTCCGGAACCCTCCTTTCCCCGCGCCGCCCCCGCCCCCCAACCCGCAGAACGCAGGCTGATTGACAGCTGGGCCGCCGTGGCTCGGCGCCACGGCCAGAGGCCGCACCAGGTCGCCGCCTGGATCCGCCGCAAGGCGGGGCCGCGGGTGGCTGTGTGGCGGCGGCTGCAGGACGGCTCTCTGGGCGTCTCCGTGCCCTGCGTCTGCTGCCGTCAGCTCCTCACCCACCTGGGCCTGAGCGTGTGCTGCGTGACTGCGGGCGGCGGCTGGTGGGGCGGTCGGCTGGACGAGCCGGGCGCGCCGGAGAGCAAGCCCACAAGCGCACAAGTCTCCAAACTGCACTTCCGTGAGACCGCTGCAGCGCAGCATGGCTCCGCAACAGCTGGCAATGGCCATGCAAGCAGTGTACGCGCCAAAGTGGCGAGGCGCATGGAGGATGTCGCAATGGGGACCCAAAAATAGTGATTCGATGGCGCCAATGGAGGTGCCAGAACTGGAGGGACTCGAACTGCCGGCCTGGCGCGAGGCCAAGCAATGTGGGTCGGGCCCATGTGGGTCGGGCCGGCCGAGGCCTTCCGCGCAGCATGTGCCGATCGACGGTCGTCGACAGGAGGGCCAGGGCCCTGGCTGCGTGGCTGCGCAACCGCAGTTATGGGTCGGCGAGAGGCGAGGCCTGGCGCTTCCAGCGCGGTCCCCAGAGGACGGCCCGGCTAGGGGGAAGGGGCTCGAGGGCCGCGCATGGGTTCCGGCGGGCTTCCGGCCTAGGGTTGTGCCCCATGCCCCATGCCCTGGTCCTGGCCCCGGCCATGGGCTGCGCTCAGAGGTCAGGCAGGAGACCTGGGGTTGTGCATGTCAGACATGTGTCATGGGGTCTGGTCAGAGGTCGGGTAGGAGGCCTGGGGTTGTGCATGCCAGACATGTGTCATGGGGTCTGGTCAGAGGTCGGGTAGGAGGCCTGGGGTTGTGCATGCCAGACATGTGTCATGGGGTCTGGTCAGAGGTCAGGCAGGAGACCTGGGGTTGTGCATGTCAGACATGTGTCATGGGGTCTGGTCAGAGGTCGGGTAGGAGGCCTGGGGTTGTGCATGCCAGACATGTGTCATGGGGTCTGGTCAGAGGTCGGGCAGGAGACTTGCGGTTGTACCAGTACCGGTGCGTGTGTTGTGGGCTTGGCCAAGTGCAGGAGTCACGAGGGCGACGACCTGGCTTGGAGTGGGCGCCTGGCAAGACAGTGGACAACCCTTGGCGTGGGGGTGTCGGAGTCATGCGTTTACACATTGCGTTGGCCTGACGGGGTATTGAGTAGTGTGTGCTTCTTGTGCGGAGCGTGAGGGGTCTGCGGGGCGAGGCGTTACATGGAGTCTTAAACCACGGGTAGTGGCTCCGTACCCATTGGCAGGGGAGGGCGTTCTCCGTGAAGCCACGGTTGCCAGTGACGTCTCTGTGTATGTGGGGGCTGATACGCTTTCGGTCCCCACGGTGTAGACTGTGTTGGACCCCTGCGGCCCACGCCCTACGCCCCACAACCACGAGGTCATGTCTTCTGCCCTTGGTGCACCCCTGGAGCAGCACTGCAGCAGTCCGGGCTTGCCCCCTTTATTTGTTGGGGATTATTGCTGAGTTCAAGACTTCAAGAGAGGCTGTGTGCCCGGGTTGCTGTACGCGTGTGTGCAGTACAAGAGGTGCCTCCTGGTGCAGTACAGCTGCAACAGCAACAGAGGGTTAGTGGGGACCTGCCGGGACTGCTCGGGGCGGGTGAGGGTGCCAAGATGATCGGGCACGCAGCGCGGGGGGCAGGCGGGGGCAGGAGGCGCGGGCAGCGGGGCGGGAAGTGGGATCGACTCCGCAGAAACGCGTCCGGGCACGGCGCGCGCGTGGCACTTTGCTTGCGATTCGGCATCGTTCCCTACTTGCCTGCGTACATCGCAACCCGGCATCCGCTGCTGCGCCGGCAGCGAACGACACAAACGTACCGGCCAGTTTTTTCCTGCTCATCGCGGTCCAGGCCTCCAGGTACCTCTCCCCTTACACACACGAAGTATTTGGTAACACTCTCAATGTCAGACGCACTCAGGCAACTGCACCTCGCGAGGTGACGCTTAGTGCGTTCACAGTCCGTCCGTCGCTACTATGACAGCTTCAGATAACGTCTAGAACGCCTTCAGGAGTCGTAGGATGCCGCATCAGCGTTGGGGCGTCCTGGTGCTAGTGCTCGCACTGGCGATGGTCGCTCAGTCATTCGCAGCCGCGGCCGCAGCCGGCGTTACCCTGGGCATCCGCACTGGGCGGGAGCTGGCAGTGGCCTTACTCGACGAGTCGATAGTCGAGGCTCGCCTGGATGTGCCCCGAGTCGACATGGCCGAGTCGGACTTCACTGGGTTGGATGTGCCCCACACCATGCGCCGCAACCTGACCATCCGGGGCTCCCCCTCGCTCCCCGACTGGCCCGTCCTCACAATGACAGCTGTCCGTAAGGTGGGATGTGGCGGCATGATGCCCTATGCCCAAGCTGGCTCGTAGCAAACATGACACGCCGTACCGGTACGGACCGCGCCTCGTCACCGCCTCCCTGCAGATTGTCCTGGGACCTTACGTCAGCGTGCGCTTCTTGAACGTGATCATGTACCGCTACAGGTGGGTGCGGCGGCCGGCGGCCAAGCAAAATCGCTGTTAGAACCAGGGGAGAAACGTGGGGTTCGGAAACAGCACGGAGGCACCCGATTGGGAGGACCTTGCCCACACCCCTCTGCGCACGCGCCGCCCTGTCCCTCTCACCTCGGCGCTCCCTCCCTCCAGGCGGGACAATCCCCTGCGGCTGCCCGGCGCTGACATCATCATCCCCGGCCCCGCCGGCTCGCCCCCGGCCACCGTGGTGGTGCAGGACTCCGTCAACGCGCTGGGTGGGTGGGGCGGAGGGGGCGGGGGGGTAACGGGACGCGAGGGCGAAACACACACGGGGGCGCCCGGCCACCGTGGTGGTGCAGGACTCGGTCAATGCGCTGGGTGAGTGGGGCGGAGGGGGCGGGGGGGTAACGGGACGCGAGGGCGAAACACACACGGGGGCGCCCGGCCACCGTAGTGGTGCAGGACTCGGTCAATGCGCTGGGTGAGTGGGGCGGAGGGGGCGGGGGGGTAACGGGACGCGAGGGCGAAACACACACGGGGGGGTGGCTGGGGGTCCCGGCCAGCATTGTGGTGCAAGACTGCAACGCGCTGGGTGGGAGGTTGACAGCATCACAGGCTTGCATGTGCCCCGTGCCGTGCTTGCCCGCAACAGACCTGTGCTTCAGCAAAGCCATAGCTGAGGCAAACTACGCCGCCGCCCCCCGCCCCGCGGCCCTGCCGGGGAACCAGAGCTTCGTGGTGTTCCCGCCTCAGGTGTGGGCCCGGGATGGGCCTGGATGGGCCCGTACGGGGCCCGGGGGTGGGCCTAGACCGGGGTCATCTGGGCCCCAAGCAGGCATCGGGCCCGGCCAGATTGTTTGCGTCCCGATCTGTGCCCAATCGCCCTCCCCACCTGCCCTTGACAACCCATACCCAATCAGGATGGCTGCTCAAATGACAGCGTCTTCCTTCGGAAGGTGCGCGGGGCCGTGGCGCTCTCCGGCGCCTGCCCTCGAGTGCCCTTTCGTTGTTGGGTGCCTTGCAGTATTAGACCTACCCCTTGCTCGACTTGCGATTAGGGGAAGCCCTATCCTCATCCACCAGCGGCACCTCCCCGCCAACCCCTTCCCACCTCCCCAGCGCTGCTACCCCGGCACCATTCCGCAGTACGACCTGGGCCTGTACTGCCTTGAGTCGGACGCATCGGGTACGGCAGATCTCGGACTTCGGGGGCCCTGCAGGACTGATGTCCGCACTGATTCACCTGGGAATGCCTCCTCTATCTGGCTTAGAGCCCAGATGCTCTGGCCTGGGGTTAAGGCGCCCCTTGCAGTGGATACATTGCCACGAGCCTGCGACCAGACAGTATACCCGTCTTCCTCCCTGAAACCCCGAAACCCTTAGGTCGCCCCACTTACGCGAACTACAACCTGCTACTCCTCAACACCACAGTCTTCTGCCTGAGCATTCTGCCCGACCCCTGCATCGAGCAGTACGGCGCGATCGGTACGTGCACGAGTGCGCGCGTACGGCATTGCTCGTGGGCCCCATGTGAGCCCGCAGGTGCCGTACACGGTACCATACGGCAACGCTCCCATGCGCTCGCCCCTCAACCCGGCATGCAGGCTGCTACCTCGTCACTCTCAATCGCCTCAACAACGAGCAGCTGCTGAACAGGTCAGGCCCAGATTTCGGACACGGGCTTGCTTCAAGGCCACAAATAGTAGCTTCGGCCCGCAACTCCCCGCGGCGGTCCTTTCCTTCTAACATCCTCCAGTATGTTGAGTCTTCGCTCCATCCCGCTCGCGGCAGGTACCTTCCTGCGCCTCCTGCACCGCCCTCCCTGGCGCCGCCCACGCCTGTGCTTCAGCCGCCGGCTCTGGGGCCCTCCCTCGAGTCCAGTGCTGGCGGCGGCGGCGGCGGCGGCGGCGGCAGCGGCGGCGGCGGCGATGGCTGGGTGGTGCCGGTGGCTGTGTGCGTCGGGGTGGGAGGTGAGGGTGCGGGAAAGGGGCAGGGAGAGGGTAAACACGTTGTGAAGTGGAGGCGGAAAGGGCGGGAGGGAGGGAGAGGCGTACGCGGGCCCATGGGCAACAGTTCCTCTGAATGGCCCCTTGCTTGCCACCTCCCCCCTGCGCCCCCGCCCCCTTCCCCCATGGCTCCGAAGGGTCTGCGCTGCTGGCGGCCGCCGTCGCTTTGATCGTGTGGCGGTTGCGCGCGCGGCGCCAGGCGGCACGAGGAGGAGGAGCCGGCCTTGCGTGCGTCAAGATCGAGCTCTCCGCCGACGGGTGAGAGGCAGGCGTCGCTGACTTCACGTGACGCACGCGAACGGTATTTCCCAGCATGTGACTCATGTGCGCGGTCCGAGGATACGGTTCGTCCCGGTATGGGCTTCTCGGTCCTCGCTCTGCCTACCGGCATCGACTCTGACCCGATGTGCCCCCAGGAGCGGCGACGGCGACGAGGTCGACCCCGCGCTCAAACCCACGGCTTCGGCCAGCTGCACGGGACCCACCCCCTCGACCGCCGCCGCGCCGACCACGGGAAGAGACGGCAGCAGCCAGCGGCAGCTGGGGGGGCCGCGGAGCGGTGAAGGCGAGTTGGGGTCGCAAGACACGACGGCAGGTTGCCGGTCCGTCCGGCGTCCGTTCTTTCCGTCCAGATCGGTCCGGTCCGGTCCGGTCCGGTCCGGTATGGTCCGGCCCCATCCGATCCGGTCCGGTCGGGTATGATCGGGCTCCGTCCGGTCCGGTTGTCCGGTCCGGTCCGGTTGTCCGGTCCGGTCCGGTCTGGGTGGTGTGGGGGCCGCCGGCACTCCTGTGCCCCCATGGAGACGATGCCCAATCGGGTCGCATGGCGCTGCAAGCACGCGCCCAGACCTCGTGCAATTGCGCCTTGCAACCCGGCCCGTGCAAACCAACGCAGGCGACGTCCTGGCTGTCGCGCATTTGGTCACCAACACGACGCCCTTCCACCAGGTATGACAGTGACAGTCGGTGGGAACCGCCAGCCGAGTGCGCCCCGCTCTGTTGGGATTGCTCTGCAGCCTCACCAAGGACACCAAGACTTACTTGACCCGTCCCCCAACCTTCACGCTAGGCAGGGTTATCTCTCGAGCATAAGTTCGAGCCGAGCTCGAGCCCGCGCGTGTTCTCACCCTGCCCCAAGCCCCAAACCACGTCCCGTGCCCACGTGAACCGTGCCTGCACCCGCTCCCCCCTCGGCTCCCCCCACCGCTCCAGGGTTTCACCACGCACGTCTGTCTGTTCGGGGACACTGAGACGCGCATGGTCGACGGCACGAGCCCCGGGTCCGGTTCCGAGGACGCCCCAGCGGACGCAAGGTGAGACACGCCGGCCCCAAGAGACACTGGCCACGGGATCCCATCCTTGTACAGCAAGCCACCCTTCGTGCCCAGTCGCGATCACCACTTGGTGGTTTGCGCTCAAACCTTGCCTGCTCTCGACCTGTACCGGTAACACCTGCGTAGGACCGGCAGTGGCGATGCCTCCAGTGCATTGATGACTGCCGGCCCAGGACCCGGCCAGGACCAGAACCGCCCGCCCGTGGCGCCGCGGGGCGCCTCAGCCTCCGACTGTCACGGCCCCCACAACTGCTGCGGCGCCCCTGCCGGGCCCGGCTCAGGCCCAGGCCCAGACTCGGGCCCAGATCCGGGCCCAGGCCCGGCGGTGGTGGAGCTGCTGCCAACGGTTCTGGGCAAGGGCGCGTTCGTGAGTGCCCCCGGCTGCTGGGAAGGTCCTGCACCTGTAGCTAACAGTTTGGTTTCCCGCCCTCACTCCTGCCCGCCTCTCACCCCCGCCCGCCTCTCATCCCCGGCCGACCCCCAACCCTCCCGAACTCTCCCCTCCCCGCCCCCCCACCCCTCAGGGCCGGGTGCAGGAGGGCCTGTACGGCGGCCGCCACGTGGCTGTGAAGCTGATGTTGTCCCGCTGTGACGTGGCGGCGGGGGACACACAGGCCCTGGCGGCGAGCCTAGCGCAGGCAAGGGGTCAGGGAGGGGGCATGGGGGAGAGGGGGCCAGTCGGACGGAGGAGAGGCAGGAGCGAGTACGCAGGGGGGGCAGGGGGCGGGGTCAGGCACGTGGGCAGGGGATGGGCCCATGGTGGCGGGGGGGGATCCGCAGGCGCTGAGGGACAGGGGGAGGAAAGGGGTACGCATGGGGGGAGGGGGGAAGAGACAGAAAAAGAGGGCCTGGGCGCGCTCAAGACATGTCGCTGACCATGCCTCTTCCGTTGCGCACCGCTCTGCTTCGCCGTCCTCAGGAGCTTGAGGTGCTGGCGCGGTGCCAACACAAGAACGTTGTGAGTCAGAGTCAGGGTTGGGGCTGGCGTGTTGGGGTGAGAGATGAGGCTTGCGTAGTCAGGATCAGCCAGGGAGCAGGCAGCCGAGCGTGTGTGTCCTGTCTGGCCTGGTGGTGGCGTGCAGGGGTACCGGGGGCCTGGGTCGTTGGACAGGCAAAAGGAAACAGGAGCGTGAGGCTTGCTAGGAAACAACAGTGAGCGCCCCTCTGGCCCACGCGGCCTACGGTGCCCGATGTCCGAAGGAAACAGGAGCTTGAGGCTTGCTTCGAAACAAAGTGCTTCGCTTGCCCACGCGGCATACCCTATGTCAAAACCCCAGGTCCAGCTGCTGGCAGCCAACCTGTCGCCCCCGCGGCCCTTCTGCGTGCTCGAGCGAATGGAGATCTCCCTGGACAAGCTCCTGTACGGCAGCGGTACGACAGGAGATCGGCCCGCCGTTCTGCCCATGCACCTGGTGAGGGGGTTGAGGAGCTTAGCTGTCGAGCGACCGCAGTACGTGCACATGCTGCGGGCCGACGCCAACCGCTGATGGATTGTGTACGGCAGATACGATGAGCACATGTTGCCGCCTTCAAACCGGCTCCGCCCCCCGGCTACCCTGATAACAGGTGCTCCACATTGCGAGGGAGATTGCGTGCGGCCTCGAGTTCCTGGTGAGGCCCGCCAGCATGCCGGGAGCTGGGATCACCTCCGTGGGGGATGCGTGTGGGCCTTGCAGCTGTACAGCAGCTGTACGGCAAAGCCCCGTGCCTTTGACCCCATCACCCCCCTATTGCATTGACCCCCCTGTCGATGTCCATCTCCCGACCGTCGAGCCGTCCCTCACCCCGAATGCCCGCTTGCTGCCCCCCGGTGCCACCGCCCTCTCCGTTCCGCCACAGCATCCGACCATCACACAGCACCGCACAGGTGTGACGGGGCGCTCGGCATTGTGTTTGGAAAGGGCTAAGATTGCCAGTCTCGGCCTGACGGTTTCCGTCCGGCGGCGCAGGGACCTCAAGCCGGCCAACGTGCTTCTAAATGACCCCTTCGGCTGCCCCGTCGTCAAGATCTCGGTGGGTGGGCAGTGAGGTTTGCTGGGGGCACGGTACGACACCGTACGGTGTGGCATGCAATGAGCAGGAAGTGCAACGCGAGTGAGCGGTTCGGCTCCAAGCCCCGGCGCGGCGTGGCGCGGACAGCTCAGCACGGTTCGGTACCCCGTCTCCCCGTACCCCCGCCCCTCCGTGTGCATGGTGCATGGTGCCGTACGGTGTGGTACGGTGCGGTATGCATCGGTACGGCATGATCCCCATCCCGGCCGTATACATGCGGTCCCGCTGCACAGGACTTTGGCCTCTCGCGGCTGCGTGAGACAACGCTGTGCACCTTGGAACCCGGTGAGCCGTGCGGCGAGGCAGGCCTCCAGCAGTGCATCCAACCAGGGGTAGAAGACATCAACGAAGCGAAGCGCTTGGTTGTGGCGTAGGGCCTAGGGCGTAGGCATCCAACCAGGGGTTGACCGCCCCTGCAGCCCTCCTCAGCTCCAGACCTGCTCGCACCTGCTTCCCCCGTTGTAACAATTGGGCCTACTCCTGAGTCGGCTGGCTCTCCCGCGCCTGGCGGCATGGGCCGACCGCTGGTTGAGGCGCTTGCTGACGCACGAAATGAGCGAACCAACCCGTTCCCCCGTCCACGCAGAGGCGGGTACGGCAGCCTACCTCGCGCCGGTACGTGCGTGCGGCATTACCAGGACGCGAACGGGGCGGACGTGGGGCCAAGGGGCCGGCTGGTAAATTTGTGCTAGACTCTCAGCTGGCTTGGCCCAACGTACGGTACACGGAACGCGGTGTACGTATCGCCCCTGTACAGCCTTCGTCAATCGCTCGAAGGTCCCGTGCGCGTATGCAACCCTGTGTCCACCCACCCCAGGAATGCTTTGATCTAAACCTGGATGGGTGCATCACGTACCAAGCGGTGAGCAGCGTGGGAGCTACGGATCTACGGAGCTGGAGCACACCCATCCTGTACAACATGACTCATGTACAGTCAGCCATGCACCTGCCGTACGTGCTCATCATACATGCCGTACGCCCCGTACGCAGGACATGTGGAGCTTCGGCACGCTGCTGTGGGAGTGCCTGGCGGGCGTGCGGCCGTGGGAGGGGCTGGGGCCCCTGAACATTGCCGTACAGGTGAGGCCAGGCCGAGTGCCGCACAGCACATCCTTCTTCCACCAACCCAGTTTCCTCACCGATCCTGCCGCTCTTGCTTGTCACCTGCTGCCGTATAGGTGGCAATCCACGGCCGGCGCCTCCCTCTCGCGCCGCGGGACGCCCCCGGCCGCTGCCCCTCCCGCTGGCCCCCCCGCCTGGTGCGGCTGATCTCTGACTGCTGGGAGAGAGACCCGCAGCGCCGCCCCGCCGCGTCAGAGGTGGTGAAGCGCCTGGCCCTGGTGGAGGAGATGGGTGATGAGTGGGGGTGGAGGGAGGGGTTTGGGGAGGGGTAACGTGGCGTTGGTTGACGAGGTGGGTGAGCGAGAGGTGGGGGAGAGAGGGGTGGGGGAGGGGCAGGATGGGGGCGAACCACACGCGCCTATCTGTTCCGTCGGCCCGTGTCCTGCCTCACCCCTGCACAGGGCCTATACGTGGCGGGGAGGTATGCCAACGACCAGAGCGCGAGGCTGAAGCCTTCCTGAGGCACTGCACTGAGCAAATGCCTCGTCTGCAGTCAACAGGACTTCCTTGAGAGACGACATGGGAGGCGTTGCATTGCAGGCGGCGTGAATCAAGCAAAGCATGCATTCGGAGCTGATGCCCCAGCCAACAGGACGGACGTGAGAGGCGGATGATTGTTGGAGGTGGGTGCAGCAGCATGGAATGGAATGCATCACACGGCAGGCAGGTGGCGGGAATCAAGCAACGCATGTATGCGTGCATGTGGGGGTGGTACGGTGCCATGTGGGTAGTTCATAAGCGTGTCGCGCCCTGCGGGGCTGCTTGATGTGGATCATGTTACGTGACAGACCGGTCAGTAATGGGGTAATGCGGGCGTGCATGTGTGGCTGGACCAGCACTCGGGTTCTTATGCAGCTCCATGCAGCTTTGAGCAGCTACCTATGACGTGCTTACAACAGTGTGTTATGCATTGCAAGGGGGGAGGGGGTGATGTTATCAGTTCGCCGGGCGACTTGCTTGGGGATGTACTGTACCGGTTGTGCCCGTGCAAGGGAAGCAACACGTCCCTACCTACCTGCGTTCCTTTGGTTGGCTTCTGCTAGGGTTCCCTGGGTTCTGCGGACTGGATCAGCGTTGCAGGGGCCACTGTGGCCAAGGGCCCAATCCGCTTGGTCCGCTCGGGCGTGGTTGGAGCATGGCGTGACGAGTGTACTGATCAAGGTCAGTGCCATGACCTTCGTACCGTCGTACCGTACCGTACCGTCGTACGTGTCCTCGAACGTGTGTGGCATTGCGGCAGCAGGCGGGCGCATAGGGGGAGGCCATGCACTGGTGGCATCGTGACGAGTGTGTTGACTGGTTTGTTTAAGTCAAGGTCCGGGCTGGACCGTCGTACATGTGCATCTGTTTAAGGAGCTGTTGGCTCGGGGTGTGGGGCTGCGGGTACTTCGGGTTTGGTCTGAACAAAGTGGGGCCGCAGAGGCAAATGCTCTTGGGCAGGGTGGTCGCGAAATGCAGTGCAGGGTGGTAGGGTGGGCTTGGAATGAAGTGCTAGGCCCTGGCAGCTGGAGTCCACAAGCAGAAGGTCGTGGAGGGAACCGAGGGCACCAGCACGCCCCGAGCGGGGTTTAAGGCTTGAGAGTGGGTCGAGGCCATGGTGCATCGGGCCTTTGTTGGGGCTGGGGTGTGTCGGGCTGCCGCAGCCACGCACTGACGCGGTTGGCAGCGCAGGCCCAAGGGGATAAGCGCTGGGAGGGTGACAAGGGCACATCAACGCTCCCAGCATGCGGAAGATGGGGATGAAGGTATGGCGGGTCGGGCCGTTCACTTTCGGGCGCGAGTTTCGGCCATTCTGAGGGCTCTGGGTTCAGCACCGCTGCCGGTGCCAGAGCAGTTTCGGGATCAAAGCGGCACTTACGGCACCGATCATGCAACCATGCAATACCACTTTCACTTCACATGCAGACCACGGTTGGACTCCCACGACGTGAGTGCCCACTCAATCCGCAGAAACCCAATCTTCTCCAGCCCCTAAAGCCATGCAACCCACGCCCCCTTGCTTGCCACTGAAGTCCGGCCTTCCTTGGAACCGCACGACTTGCGCACAGCACTTGCACACCCAAGCCATGCCAACCCCTCGCCAACACCGACCGAAACCCGTCGTCCTCCGTCCGAGTGCGTGCCCCCCACTCTCCCGCCGCTTGGGCTTCCCACATACATACAGCCCACACCGTCACCGTAGTCGGCTTAAGCCCGCCCGGCTCACGCACACCACACCACAGCCAGTCTGAGCGCGGGCAAACCCCGTCCTGCCCACGAAAGTCGGCACGTCAGAAAGGGCGCGCATCGGGCCTCCCGGCAGGACCCTGCAGACGCACACCGTCGAACTTTGACACGCTCTGACCCGTCGGTGCGGCATGTTATCCACCGCGAGTTCGCGTGTCCGTCACTCCCAACAACAGCGTGCGTGTGCACATGATACACGATACCCAGGAGCGAGGGCCCGTTGCGGCCACCCTGGGCCCATGTGGGCCACAGGGCAGCCTTCACGACGCCCTTTCAGCTATACAAGGTCACACTGGAGTGAAAGTCTCACTCACACAACCGTCGAATAGTCAGACACCTCCAGCCTGGACTTCCCGGCACACAGACCGAATCACGCGTCTCGCTGCTGACCCAAACCGTACCGCGCAGCGTCCGTTCTGCCCCGGCCAGCGCTTCGAAACCGGCCGCCCCAACCCAGCAGCCCGGTCAGAGCCCTGCTCCCCATGCGGCCGCAGCGGGAGGGCGGCGGACAACGGCGCGCCCCGCTCCCCCGCCGCAGGCTGCCACGCCTTGTATCGCCTCGTATCGCCTGCCGCGCGCGCTTCTCGCCAGCGGCGCGTCTAGCGCTGCATGCCCTGGGGCGGCGGGTAGGGGTAGGCGGGGTTGCCGTGGGGCGGCTGCTGGACGTAGCCTGCGGGGTGAGGGCGGGGAGGAGGGCACGGGAGGCAGGGAAGGGTGCTCACACAGGGCTCAGGCTTGCTGGTGCCGGTACCACGCAACCATCCGCAACCCGGGTCTGGATCCGAGCCTCGATCCGCCCAAGCCCGGACTGAACCCTAGCCCCCCTGCGGCCCAGGCTCAGCACTGGCAGTGCCCTCAACGCTCTCGCACCGGGCTGGGGAGGGTAGGTACCTGGCGGCGGCGGGAAGGCGCCGGGCGGCGGCGGGTAGGCCGCCTGGGGCGGGTAGCCGCCCGGCGGCGGGGCGTAGCCGCCCTGCTGCGGGGGGTAGCCCTGGGGCGGGTAACCGCCCTGCTGCGGGGGGTAGCCGCCCGGCGCGCCGTACCCGGGCTGCGCCTGGCCCATGGGGATCATCTGGACGCCTGCATGGGACGAGATGTGGGTCGGCATTTCATGATGGGTGAAGCATGATGGGTAGAACAACAGGACGACTGCCTTTGTGATGTGGGTCGGCCGTAGAAGCGCACACGAGCCCCGCCCGTCGTCGGCACCGCAATTCCCACACCCCGTTCCCTTTACGCAACCTCCATGCAACCTCCATGCAACAGCCGCAAGCCCCCCGCTCCAACGCACCCGGCGCCATCATCCCCGGCAGCGGCGGCGGCACGGCGTTGGGGTGGGCGTCCCGGTGCTCCAGCTCCGCCTTGTGCTGCGTCTGCATGCAGGCGCACACCCTGGGGGGGGGAAGCAAGAGGGGTCAGACATAGGCAGGTGGGAGGCATGAGGGAGCGGGAGGGGAGGCGTCCCGGTACTCCCGGACGCAAGGCAGCAGTCGAGGAGGGGCGTCAGCACGATGTGGGTCGGCCGTGGCCCCTGCCCCTGCTTCCTAGGCCCAGGCCAAGGCCCCCCGCCCCATCGAGGCGGATGCGAGTAGGGCGAGTGGTCCCGCCCACGCCGCCAGAGTCACAGCCGCCAGAAAAACTCGCCCACCGGAAGACCCGCCGGTTTCACGTGCCGAGTCCCGACCCTCCCTCCAAAATCACAACCTCCCGCCCGCGTCACACGACCCTCTCCTGCCAGCAGCCGTCTGGCGCCGCCCGCCAACTTACGTGCACCACCTGCAGGGGGGGAGGGGCGGAGGGACGGGGAGCGAGGGGGCGGGGGGGGGGGGCACACGGAGGTCAGAGGAGCGTAGGGCGAGCGGGCGGTGCAGGCATAGAGGGGTCAGAGGAACCCTCCTCTGGGGCGTCTGGCCCCTCCCCCTCCTCACCCACACGAGACCCGTGCCTCCCTCCCTCCTCCCCTTCCCTCAGCCCCCCCCTCTACCCATTTGCACCCCTCCCTTCTAGGCCTGCTCCCCTGCCCCACCAGTCAATGCTTCCCTCCCGCCCTCCCCGCCAGTCAGTCCAAGTGCACCCCCTCCTTCCAGGACCTGCCTGCTCCCCTCCCGCCCCCCCCTCCTAGGACCCACATAAGATCTGCGAGGCAGTCGATGATGGCGGCCGCCCCCCTTACCCCCCTCTAGCATGCCCCCTCCCCCTTCCTCCCCCCTCTCCTCGAGCACGCCCCCCCCCCTCTTCCTAGGACCCACGTGAGATCTGCGATGCAGTCGATGATCGCGGCCGCCTCCCGCAGCTCCTCGAAGAAGCAGGCCAGGATGTGGCACACGCACGAGATGTACTGCAGCACGATCATGGTGCCTGGGGGGAGGGGGGCGGGGGGTGGGGGGGCAGGTTGCGCGAGAGGGGCACGTAGGGGTTGGTGCAACCCATCGATGATGTAGTTGTCGCCCCCGCAGCCCCTCCACAAGCCGGGCCCCACCCCACCCCATCCCACCGATGATGCAGTTGTCGCACTTGGTGGTCTCTACCTGCAGGGGGGCAGGGGGGACTGATCTTTGACAATCTCGAGCCCGGAAAGCCCGGGGTGAGGGTGCCAGATGCCGGGCAGATAGAATGAGTGGAGGCCTCACAAGGAGGCTTCACAGCTCCGAGCGCTCCGTCACAGGGCGCCAGCCAAGCCCGCCGCCGCAGGGGTCTGCGCCTTCACCGCGCGCAGCTCCTCCCAACCACCCAACCCCTCCTCCCAACCGCTAACCGCCAACGGCCCACCTGCAGCTCGTCCTGGATCATCCAGCGCGTCGTGGCAACCGACTGCGCGAAGCACAGCCAGGTCTGCGGCGGGAGGGAAAGGGCGGGGGCGTCGGGGGGGCAGGGCGCATCGTGCCAGGAAGGGGAGCGTTGGGGAGGGCGTGGGGTTATGGGGTGGCGGTGGTAGGGGCACGTCCAGGTGCACGTGCTGGCGGATGGCAGCTCGGAGTGCGGCCCGGGCTAGAGACTAGCCGGGCCTTGGCGTATGCATTTGTGGGGTGCACGAACTAGGCTTTGGCATGAGGGCTAGGGTGGCCGGGAGCTGCCCGGGCCGACGCAGCCCAGGCTGTGGCGTGGGTACGAGCATGCATGCATGGATTGAAGATGGTATAGGCGGCGGTGCCGGCAGGCTCGGTCGTTAGGGGAACCGTCCACGGGCCTTAGCGTGGGGTGCACATGATTCGTGGAGCTAAACCTCAACATGAAGCTGGGGTGGCACGGCGGACGGCGGGGTCCACACCCACGAACGGGTCTACGAACGGCCGAGGGTTGGGGGGCCCCACGGCAGGCAGCTCCCTCGCGCACCTCGAGGCACAGGCAGCAGCCGGGGCAGCTCCGCTCGCCCATGTGGCCGGAGCAGGGGCAGTCGCCGTTGCAGCAGAGGTAGCTGCGGGAAGGTGCGGAAAGGAATTAGCAGGCGGGTGCGGCAGCGCGTGAGCGGGGTTTAGCGCGGGGCGTGCCGAGGTGCCGCGGGCGGGTCCGAGCACAAGCGCGAGAACACGGTTTTGCGAACCCCTCACCGGGTCATGTCGCCGTGCAGCGCCTGCTTGCGGAGCGAGAAGGAGGCGCAGTAGGGGCTGCGAGGGCGAGGTTAGGATGGCTCAGGAGCTGCGGTCCGCTGGAGCTTTAACGGTTGCCCCGCCCCGACCAAGCCCGTCAACCCCGCTACATACCAGAACATGGCGAAGCAGCAGTCTGCGAGGGGCATTGCGGGCGGGAATCAGGGCCAAGCGCCAGGGCACATGTCGATGCACAAACCGCTCTCCAAGCCCCCCGCTTACAGCCGGGCCGGACGCAGCAGGTCTTGCAGAGGTCGACCTTCCATTTGTTTTGGTAAACCTGCGCGAGGCAGAGCGGCTCACTCCCAGTTCGGCTTGCAGGCTTTTAGGCGACTCGCCAGGCCACCTGGCCTCCTCACCTTGCGCTTATCCGTGGCGGCAAGACGAGGGTTCCCCGTGGGGTTTGCCATGCTCCTTTCTGCCACCGGCGCCATTTTTGCTGCGTGCTCTGCTGGCAAGGGCCGAACTGCACGCCTGCGACGGGCTACGGTATTGGCGTGCACGAGCTTATTTGTATCTCAGCAATCACCAGGTGTATCTAGGCACGGGCTTGGCTCGGCAGCGAAATGCCGACATGCGCATGCGCGGTGCGGCACCGAGCAGTACCGGCATGGCCGCACTCCTGACACCAGCCGAGAGGTTACATGGATACATGCCGTTTCCCACACTGCTTCTAACGCCTGGTGCCGGTCTCCGGGTTCCCGCGCTTACAGCGGCATCGTTCTCCCTCTCTTCTAGCCCTCACCCCTGACGCCTTGTCCAAGCGCCATCTAAATATTTATGCCTATGCTAATGTTCAATCATTAGGCCCCGGCAGAAAGGCGCGCTAGTGTCAATGTTGCGCTAGGAGCTGCTGCCCTGCTACCGGTGGCCCACGCGTAGCCTCCCGGTGCACTGATCACCTCACAGCTATGCCGGGGATGGCAACAACTCTGGCAGGAGCTGTGCCGGCGTCGGGTGCCAAGGTCGCACCCGACAGCCGGAGCCCAGCGGCCGCGGACCCTCAGCCCCGGACCGTGGTCAACGGATCCGGGGTCAACGGAGCGGGCGTTGACCACGAAGGGGGCCTAGCGGAGCATGGCAGCCCCGCAGCCGGGACGCCGCGGGCCGCAGCTGGAGGGCCCTCGCTGCAAGCGGCCTCTGTATCCGGAACCGGAGCGCCCGCGACGCCCGTGACGGTGGATCCAGACTATGAAGTGCCCCGGGGTGCGTGGGGCTTCGTTTGGAAGGGCATATGGGGGCATGACAGCTCCACGATCTCCGGGGTCAGGGGTTTTCTAAAGGAGGAGGGCGCTGACGAGGGGCCACAGCACTACCCTACACAAACGGCTTGCCGCCAGCCGACGCTCTGGGACCCTCCCTCCCTCCCTCCCTGCCTTCCCACACGTGTCTCCCAAAGGTGCTGTCCGCCCACCAACTTACTCCAGTGCCCCCTCGTGCCGCCTATCGTCGTCCAGCCCCCCCGTTGACCAGTCCCCAACCCAACCTCCTGCACTCTGGCTTCACAAACGACCCCTTTGCCCGTCCCAATCCCGACCTACTCCAATGCACCGCCTCCCCCATCCCCCACCCTGCCAGGCGCCATGACAGAGACGCAGCTGCTGCCCTGTCCATTCTTGCTTGACATCTGATCCAAACCTTATCTATCACCGTGCCCCCGCCAGGCGCCATGACGGAGACGCAGGTGCTGCTGCACCTGGCTGCGGAGCGCAACGGGGGGCGGCCCATGCGCCTGGACGCGTACGGCTTCGTGGTGGCGCTGGGGCAGGCACGTGGGGGGGGGGGACAGGGGGGGTTTAGGGTTTCGAGGGAAAGGGCCACGGGAGGCAAGGGCGCATGGGAGCGGCTTTGGGTGGCGCTGGGGTAGGCACGTGGGGGGGGGGAGAGGGGAAGGGTAGGAGGGCGCGGAACGGAGCGGGGGCATATGAAGCAAGTGGCGCATGCCCTCGTGATGGCACTGGCCATGTGGGGGGGGGGAGACAGGAGAGGATGCGGAGGAGAAGGAGGGCGGAGGAATGAGGGAGGGAACGAGGGGGAGGTTGGGGCGCAGGAAGGGATGGGGGAGGAGGTGCGAACGGCATCATCATGACACTGATGCCGCAGTCAGGATCGAAGGGTAGGACGATAATGGTGCCAAAAACGACAAAGGCACAGGGGAGAAGCACAGGCAAGAGCTTTCAAGCTACCGGTATGGGAAGCTGATAACCTTTGGGAGGGGCCCGCCTCGACCAGGCACCCGGCACCGCAAACCCTCTCGCTTCCCCCTCTCGGCTTCACCCACGCACCGGACAGGACCCTGACTCTGCCGCCCCGGCGGCGGGGGCTGCCGCCGCCGCCGAGGCCGCCGCCGGCGGGCGGCCCGCCAGCGGCGCCGCCGCCTCCACCAGCGGCCGACCCACATCGGCTTCGCCCGCCCGCGGCCGACCCACATCAGCCGAGGGGAGTCCGGGCGAGCGGCTGCGCAAGTGGCGCAAAATGCTGGGGCCCGGGGGGGCGGGCCTCGCCGAGTACCGTCGGCGGAGGCCGGAGAAGTTGAAGCGTCGGATACGAAAGGGCATTCCGCAGCCGCTCAGGGGCCTGGCGTGGCACGTGCTCTCAGGTGGGGTGAGGAAAATTGTTAATGGAGTTGTGTGTGCCAGTCTAGCACCGTTATCGCGGGACTGAAGTTAGAATCAACCGGGCGAACTCAAGAAGCCCTAACATCCTAAACCGGTCCCTCGGTTCCTGCCTCATCGAAGACCGCCCTAGCCCTGCTTTGCAACATCCGATCCCTCCAAAACCGCAGGCGGTCTCCAGCTCCGGTCGTCTAACCCGGGCCTCTTCGCCCAACTGCTCGAGGAGGCTGGGCCCGGGGGCCTGGGCTCGCCCGGGGCCGAGTCCAACCCCGGGCCCAAGGGCGCTGGGCCCGGGGCCCGGCTGGACCCCAAGGTCGAGGGCGACATAATGCGTGATCTCAACCGCACATTCCCAACCCACATCTACTTCATGCAACGACAGGTGTGGTGCGGTGACAGGAAGATTTTAGTCTGTGTGCGGGTGGCTAGAGGAGTGCAGTTGATTCCACGTGAGGGGTCGGGGCTTAATCCCCTGCGGTGAGACTCTGGGTCCTGATCGCCTCCCCTTTACCCCCTTGTGCCCCCAGGGCCCCGGCCAGCGGGCGCTGTACGACGTGTTGCGGGCATACGCGCTGTACGACAAGGGGGTGAGCGCCGGGGGGGCCAAGGCACGACACGGGGGCCACCCACACCCCTGAGCAACTCCACCATCGTTGCCATTGACTGAGGTTCAAATTGGCTTCTCACAGCCCCCTGGTGCGACTTGATCCCTTCTTCTCCAAACCTCACACACCTCGCAGGTCGGCTACGTGCAGGGCATGGGGTTCGTGGCTGCGGTGCTGCTGCTTCACATGGACTCGGAGGAGGCGTTCTGGACGCTGGTGGCAGTCATGCAGGCAAGAGGGGTAGGCAACAGGGGCCAGACATAGGCAGGGGAGAGGCAAGAGGAGGGAACGAGGGACAGGAAAAGCGCCGAACACAAGGGGAGGCACAAAGCAAGGTGGGGTCAAGGCTGCTGGCAAGGCTGAGCGGAAGGGATGGCCGGCCTTGACCACAGGCACCCGCAATGCTGATGCATCGAGCATGCACGTAGAGGGCCCTGCAGAAGCCCCAGTCCAGCTTTAACCCCTCCACACACCTGTCCACCCACTACCTGCATGTCTCCCCTCCCCCGCCCCCCCCCTCCCAGGGCCCGCTGGGCGCTGAGGGCGGCGAGGGTCTCCGGCGCATGTACCTCCCCGGCCTGCCAGGGCTGTGGTGCTCCCTGTACCAGGTGAGGGAGGGGCTGAGGGGGCGCTCCTTCCCATGGTGTGCCAACCTAAGGACTAGTAACGAGAAAAGCGAACCCAAAGTAGCGGACAGCTCGTTGCCACCCCCCCTTGACCCCCCCTTGTTAATCGAAACTGCCCGCTTCCCTCCCCACTCTCCCCCGACCCAGTTCAAGCTCCTGCTGGTGGACGAGTGCCCGGGCCTGGCTGCGCACCTGGAGGCCGAGGGGCTGGACCCGGAGCTCTTCGCCACGCACTGGTTCAACACGGCCTGGGCCTACACGCTGCCCTTCCCGCACCTGCTGCGCGTGTGGGACGTGTTCGTGGCGGAGGGGCCCAAGACGGTGGGTGTGGAGGGGTGGAGTGGACAGCGGAGGGGGCAGAAGGGAGGAGGGAGGGGGAGAAAGGCTCGGTCCTCGCTTCCCACCGGTGGGCCCTGGGCCGTCGGTCCTGCCCGCTCAGGGCTGCACTCGCACACAACCCCAGCTTGCCGCCACCCATATTCCCTTCTCCCACCCCCGTCCCTCCTTCCCCAGTGCACCTCAGGGTCTCCCTCACTCCAACAAGTACGAGTCAACCGCCAACCTCTTACCCCAACCCCCAACCTCCAACCTCCAACCTCCAATCCCCTGCCGACCGACGGCAGCTCTTCCGTGTGGCCCTCGCGCTCATGGCCCACGTCCCCTCCTTCCCCAATGCACCTCTGCCTCCTCCATCCCAGCAACCACTCGGCAAACCCCAACCCCCAACCTCTCCCAATCCCCCCCCCCCCCACCGACCGCAGCTCTTCCGTGTGGCCCTCGCGCTCATGGCCCACGCCGCGCCCCGCCTGCAGCCGCTCCCCTTCGAGCGCCTGGCGGAGGCCCTCTCGGCCAAGAACCTGCCGGCGCTGCTGCCCGCGTCGCCGGGTGAGCGTGTGGAAGGGCGGGGAGGCCGGGGCTGGGTGCTGGGTGTGTTGAGAGCCTCTGCTTGGGTTGCATCCACCCTCCACCCACCCTGACACCCTGATAGTTTGTCTGCGCGCCCCTGGACCGCTCATCGTTGCCTCGCCGCGCCCACCCTGAGACGCACCTCACCCAAGACGCGCCTGCCCACACTCCCCATGCCCACCCCACCACCCCCAGACGAGCTGCTGAAGCCAGCGCTGCGCATCCCCGCATCAGCCCGGCTGGAGCAGCTCCAGGCGGAGTGGGAGGCGGCGCACGCGCCGGGGCAGCGGCCGCACGAGCAGGGCGTGGCGGCGGCGGCGGCACGGGCGGCCAAGGGGAAACGGAAGGGGGCCGCCGGGGGGGCAGGGGCGGGGACTGGCAAGGCCAGGGGCGGTGGGCTCAAGTCGGTCAGGTCAAAGGGGAGGCGGCTGCTTGGCGTATTGGGGTTGCGGTAGGGGGGTGGGAGGGCGGGCGGCGTGTGGGCCTGGGTGGGGTTGCGAGACGCAGGGGTGGCCCGAGGAGGGACCCGCGAGGGCGGGCGACGTGTGGGGCTGGTGGCTCGGCATTCGTGAAGGACGGGGAGGAGCCGGGCAGACTGGCAGCGAGGAGGATGGGGACTTCGCGAGGAGGAGCGACGACACCCTGGGTGTCGAGGCGTCGTTGCAGGGTTGGCGTGGCAGCCCACAGGATGCGGTGTTCATTATAGGATCACAGATTCCGCAGATCTGCATCACGCATTCGTGTGCACTCTGTAACGTCCAGGCCCCAAGAGGGAACCCCTGTCAGGCCCATAAGCCATCAAGCTAGCATCGGATTCACACTTGGGCAGCGCCTGGCTGCTGGCTGGCTGCAGGCCCCAGCCCTAGCCCCGCTCCAGGGGAGCCCCCAGCCCCGCTTACGCTTTCATCCACACGCCCTGAACACCCGGTCATTGCATCCCAGACTTGCACCCCTCGTCCTTGTCTGCCCGCCCCCCATTCGGGCGAGGGAGTGAGAGGGAGGCTCTGTGCAGGCTCTGTAGCCTGTGCTGCCTCGTGCTGCGGCGTGGCTCAGGTTCCCGAGCCCCCGAGGCTCCGGACCCAGCGTCAGCCCAGGACCCCTCGTATCTCAAGCTTGGAGGCGCTGAGAAACGCCGGAAAGCATGCCACGATAAGCATCCTGCGGGTCCATAGGAGAATCCGCTGGCCGGCAACGCGGGCCCAAGGCGTGAATGCGGGCGTGGAACAGCCCGCGGCATTTTGTGCGCGTATAGAGTATATACCGAACCCTCGCCCGCAAGCCTTTTCACACGGAACTCCGTCTCTGGCCCCCAAGACCACAGCTACCTCTTCTCCAGGTCGCGGACCGCGGGCAAGGGGGCAAGGGGGAACCAGAGGCAGAGCTGCCCGTGCTGCCAGCACCCGAGCTGGCGGGGCACGCTTCAGTGTGCGGGGTTCGATCCCCCTGAAGGTCGTTCCTCATTGATGTGCACCTGTACACGCTCGGCCAGACCGGGGTCCGCCGGGGGCCAGCGCAGCTCCGGTGGAGCAGGAGCGGAGCAGGAGCAAGGCAAATTACTAAGGCGCCTTGACACGGAAGGCTGCGATCGGCAAACCTGGGTCGCTTATGGGTGGCAGCTGGTCGACTTGTGGTCGCCTTGCCGCAGCTCAACGCGGCTCCCCAAGCCGCGAGCTCCGGGAGCCGTCCACCCCACATGCGGCTGACGTGGGGCGAGCTTTTGCACGTCAGGGCCGCTGACAACCTTGCTAGGGAGCTGAGGATTGGATGGTGTGGGAAGGTATTTCCTAGGCGAAAAACAACGACGCGACCGGAGGTGGGGACATGGAAGCAAGGGCTACTGGGCCCGCAGCTGAGCAGCTCCTGTGAGCTGGACCAAGGGGTAGCGCTTGCAGTGTTTGAATCGTGCGCATTGACTCGCGCCGATTTGAGGGGGGCTCAATCGGCATGCCTCCCTGCCATAACGAGAGGCACCGTCGCCTAGGCCCTCTACTTGAGCCCCTCGCCCAGTCGTCCTCAGCTCAAATCTCGCATAGACAACTCATAGCATAGCAACTTGCTGCATACCTCGACCCCTAGCGACCTCACTGCTTCCACCGAACCACCCTCTCAACAAGACCTCAACAAGATGGACAACGAGCAGGCTCAGAGCAGCCCCCAGCTGTGCGTCAACAACTGCGGCTTCTTCGCGTGAGTCGTCGACGGTAGCTTGGGCTAGGCCGCGGCCGCGCTTCCACCTTCCAGGAATGTGGCCCTAATCGCTGGCACCGTCTCTCCTGTCTCGGCGCACCCAGCTGACCCACCTGCTGCTTGCTTTTGCTTCCCGTCACGCAGAAACGTCGGTTGCGGGGGCCTCTGCAGCAAGTGCCACCGGAGCACCCAGCCAGCCCCGAGCGCTACACCCACGCCTAAGCCCGCTCCCGTAGCCGAGGTCTCCGTGGCTAAGCCCGCACAAGAAGCACAACCGATCGTCTCGAGCAGCCCGGCTTCCGCATCGTCGCCGACCCCGGAGGCGAGCACTTCCGGTGCCGGCGATGTCGCTCCCCCCGCGACCAAGGCGTGCCCCACCCGCTGCCTCGCGTGCAAGAAGAAGGTCGGCCTCACGGGGTTTACCTGCAAGTGCGGCGATGTCTTCTGCGGGCAGCACCGGTACGCGGAGTCCCATCAATGCCCATTCGACTACAAGGGCGTGGCCAAGGCGCAGCTCGAGAAGCTGAACCCGGTGATTCAAGCGCAGAAGGTGCAGAAGCTCTAAGGATGTGCCATATTAGCTCGCAGGAGCGTGGGGAAGCGGGGAGTGGCAGGGGTTACGGGGAGGAAGGTCCTGGATGGGCCTGTGTGTTTTAGGCGTGTTACGCGAGCTGGGCCGGACCGGACTCAAGCAGGGCCTGCATTCTTCATGTATTAGTCACGTAGCATGACTGGATGACACCAAACTGCAGTTTCGGCTTGTGACTGAGGTAGGGCTAGCTGAGACGCTGGCTAGGGCTTAGACCAGACGCGCCGGTGTTGACTTGGGCTGCTTATGCGCATGGACAACCGATCTGCACTGTTGACCCCCCCCTGGGTCGTTGTACGTTAATCATGCGCGAGACCTGCCTGTAAGGCAAAGCAAGGTGCTTTGACGGGTGAAGCCTCTTTGAGTTCCTTTGCGCTGCTGCAGCCTGAGTGGGCACCCGTGCCCTCTGCCAGCCGACAGCGTTCATGACCCGTCGCAGCAGTCTCATCATAGGATACTGCGTGAGGCAACGGTCTTACTGCTTGGCTGGGTTGAGTTGGTGTAGGCTTGATTTGTGAGTGAGACGCCCGGAACCTATCATGGGACTTGGGCGCAGCAGGAGATTGAGGGTCGGTACTCTGCTTTGCCTGTGCCCCGTGTCAGCAGGGTGCTATTTCGGGTGCAGGGAGCCAAGCAGACAACTGGACTAGCTGGGAGGGGCGTGGCGCGAGGGGACGGACGAGAAGCTAATGCATGCGGGTGGGGAGCTGGGGACGAAGTGGGCATCGCCTCCCCTACCTGTTGAGGTCTAGGTCAACGTCGCCACGTGTGGCTATTCAAACCTAAGCATCCAAAGGAGCCTACAGTTCCTTCTGCCTTAGCCCACCACCAGGACCGCTCGGGGGGGACTCCTTGTGCAGGTGCCGATGTGTGCCAACTTGTGCCCTGTGCGGCACGAATGCCTGTAGGTGCTCAAAGCATAGGAAAAGAGTACTCCGGTTGCTTAATGCCTCACAGCGTCGACCATGGGCGCAGTCAAGCACGGCGACACTGCATCCGGGCCGGAGTTGGGGGACTTGGAGGGGTGGGGACCGGGCGCGGGTAGTTCGTGTGGCAGTAGCCGTACATCGCGTACACCGCGTGCGGGGGGAAGGAAGCTGCCTCACCCCGTAGCTCTTCCATACCCTGTAGTCCAGTTCTTTATCCTGCCACAGTTGCCTGTCTCATGTGCTCACGCTGGTACTGTCTTCCTGCAGCGCCATGCGCACGACGCCCATGAACCCCCACTTTGAGGACTGTAGTGACGCTTAGGCTTCCCCATATGACAACAAGCTCGATAGCGCCATCCGACGCGTGTTAAGACTAAGGCCTGAAAGCTGAACGGACGCCCCGAGGTTCAGGCTCAGTCCTACCCGCGGCCCGCGGCGGGGTCGACATGAGGTTCACGCTCAGGCGCGTCCTCATCTGCGGCTGTGCGGCGTTGAAAGAAAAAGACTTCCCGGAGGAGGTGAGCCATGCGCGAGTGTGAACCTGAGCGCTGGCGCTAGCAGGGTTGCCTGTTGCGGGCAGCTGCCGAGCACTTCATGACAGTAGATGCGACACCTGCGAGGGATTTCTGAGCCTTCCAGAGTGCGCTGTAGAAGACGAGCATTGGTGGGCGAGCGGGAGTTGCTTCAGGCCGGGGTCGGCTTGCTGGGACGGCCCCGGCCCTGTCAGTACCTGGCGCCTTGAACTATGCTCGGGGCTGTCTCGGCACCACGCATGCGCAGGAACCCGTTGGCGCTTGCAAAAATGGCGTTCGCCGGCCGAGCGAAGCAGACAAGCAAGGCGGCGCCGACGAACGCGCTCCTTACAGCACGGAAGATTCCACAGCCTCTGAGGAGTCGGCGGGTGCCCTTGACTCGAGCGCGGGCGCCTTCGGCGACGCGATCGGCCCGCTGCGCAGCGTCGCCTCGTCCGCGACGCCGGCGCACCCACACGGCGCCCGCTCAGCGTCCTGGGCATCCCGCGGTCGCACCCAGTCGCTGCGCTCGGGCTCGAGCAGCTGCAGCGGCGCGGCCAGCGCCAGACCGGACGCCCGATGCTCGGCGCCTGGCTCGGCCCGCTCACCCAACGCCATGAGCCTCGTCCCCGAATGCGGCGCCCAGTGAGTGCCCTGGGCTGGGCTTTAGCGTTGCTGATGTTATGGGGCCACCTTCCATAAAGGCTCCAATTTCGCCCGAGCGGAACTGCGGCAAAGCCCCGCGCGGACCCTGCCGTCCGCCGCCGCCGTGCCGCCGCCGCCAGTTCCTCACACCGACGATGCGGCCGCGCGGACGGCAAAACTGGCCTGTTCGCGTCCTCACGCGTCTAACTTCGCACGCCCATCCTCACACCCGCTCTTGAACTTGTCCCCGCAGGTCGTGTTACTACAACCCGTTGGCAGAGGACAGCGACGGCAATGAGCTCTGCGACGGCGACGAGGAGGGCTTCCAGTCTGGCTCAGACGACGATTCCGCTCCCCTTCCGGAGCGCCGCAGCGCCACGGCTCTTACGAGCGACGACCCCGCAACGGTCAGCAGCAGCATCAGCACCAGCGGGCTGCCCTCGCCCTCGCCCAAGTCCAGCCCCAAGCCCGCTGCCAGCCCATCCCAGCTGAAGCGGCTGTGGGTTCCGCCGCCGCCGACGGCGACGAAATCCCAGCCCGAGCTGGCACCAGAGCTCCCCAGCGCCGAGCCCGCAACGCCCGAAGTCAGGAGCTCGGCCCGTGGCAGCCCCTTCGCGGCGGCGCCCGACGCCACGGATTCCGCCGATGCCGACGCCGCTGAGCTCTCTGACGGCGGTGCGCCTCCCTGCCTTGGCGGCGGTGGCGGCGGCAGCGTCACGCGGCCGACGGCGCCGCCAACGCCGCCGCGAGTCGCACCGGCGGCGGAGCTGGATGCTGACCGGGACGCGGACATCACCCTCCTCCCGGCTGACGCTATGCCCTTGGAGCAATCGGAGCCCGGCGCGAGCGAGGCCGCCTCGGAGCCTGCTCCGCCCTCGCCCACGCCGCGTTCGGGCTGCCCGCCGCCGCCCTGCTGCCCGCTCTCGCCGCCAGCGGCGGCCTGCACCAGCCCCGTGCCCACCTCCGGCGCCAACGGGGCCGCGGCAGACTGCGACTGCCCCTTCCGCGCCTCGCCGTCGACCGCCGCCGCCGGCCTTGCCGCCGCCAGCGCTGCCGATGATGGGGCTGACGACGCCTCTGGTGCCGACCGCAAGGCGGCGCCGGCGCCTGCGGCCGCCGCCGGTGCGGCGTTCGCGCCCGAGACGCCGCCGCTGGCGGAGCGGCAGTTGGCGGGGCTGACGTCTGCGGCGGAGGCAGCCGACGCCGACGCCGAGGCTGCTGCTGCGGCAGCGGCGGCGGCGGAGCGTGACGGCGCGGCTGCAGCAGCGGCCGTAACGGCGGCGGCGGAGGCAGCGACGGCGGCCGCCAGTGCGGGCGTGGCAGAGGTGGAACAGTCCATGGCCGGCGGTGACGAGGTCGGCCTGGAGGGACGCATGGTCTCGCTGAGGTGCCGCCAGCCCGACTACGGCAGCCAGCCGATCGCGGGGACGGCCAGTGCTGAGGCCGAGGCAGAGGCAGAGGCTGGCGCTCTGATGGAGGCCCTGGCGGAGGCGGAGCGGCTGGCCCTGGCGGCGGCGCCGGCAGGGGAGGCGCGACGGGAGGTGCCATCTCCGCCGCAGCCGCAGCCGGCAGCAGAGGAGGTGGCGGCGGCGGAGGTGGAGACAGAGCTGATTGCGTGGGGGTCCGGCGAGGTATCAGAGGCCGCCGCGGAGGCGGCGACGTGCTCTGCTGCTGCCTCTGAGGCCGCGGCGGAGCGCGCATCCCTGCAAGACGCGGCGGCGGCGGCGACTGCTCCCGCTGCGGAGGCGCCGGGGCCCAGCCCAGCTCAGGCCGCGCCACGGCGAACCGTGCCCAGCCTCGCAGCAGCCCTGTCGTGGCGAAGCCTGCCGCCCGCGTCGGCCCTCCGCCGCTCCCAATCCACGGGTTGCATGGCCGCCCTAGCACTGAGGCCCGGGCGCCCCTGCCCCGCCAGCGCCGCACCCGCGCCCACGGCCGCCGCGTTCCGCGGTACGGCCTCCGTGCTGCGCCGCGGTACGACATCCACGCCCACGTACGGCAGCCTCTCCGAGGCCGTGTCGTACATCTTCATGCCCGTGCTGTACAACGACGCCGCCGCGTACCGCCAGTCCGCCCCCGCCTGCCTCACCCGCGGCACGCTCGACTCCCTCTGCCAGCCCTCCATCCCCCCCTCCACCGCCCGCCCCACCTCCTCCGCACCCGCCGACGGAGTCCCAGTCCCCTCCATCCTACCCACCACCCCAGGGCAGGCGCCCCCGGGGCAGGGTCCCCTGCCAGAGTCTCCATCGGCTGCGGTCGAGCGGGCGGAGGCGGCCGAGGCCGTCGCGGCCCTGGGCGGGGCGGGTCTGCACCCCCACCATGCACGCCTGATTCGGCCGCCTTGCGCCTGCCCGTCCGACTCCTGTGACTGCTTCCTGCGCTCGCGCATGGGCACACGGTCTTGGACTGACGGCGGCTGCGGCATCGGCCTGGGCCTGGGCTTTGCCCTCGCGGGCATGGACGGCGGCTCCTTTGCGATCAGCGCCGGCGGCGCCTCCGCAACCGCCTCGCCGGTCGGCGTCGTCAGGCCCAGCTCCAGGGCCGCAGGGGCTTCGGGGGCGGACGCGGGCGTGGCAGCCACGGGCTCCGCGGCCCAGGTCACCTCTGAGGCAGCCGCGGCCGCAGGCGCTCCTGCGGAGGAGGGCGAGAGTAATGACCCAGGCTGCTCAATCTCGGGTCTGTGCATGACGCGGGCGCTGATTCGTAGACTGGGCTTGGCGCCCTCAACCTTTGCGGGCGCCCTGCCACAGCCCGCGGCCCCGGCCCCGGCCGCCCCTTTCCGGCCGGCTCTGCCCACCTGCCACGAAGTCGCCCCGTCGTCGCCCTTTGCCGCCGCCGGCTCCGCCGCGGCGGCGGCGCTGCTGGGCCGCGACGCCGACGTCGCCATGGCGCTGGACGTGCCGGAGTCGCCGCGGCCCGTGACGTGGTCGGATTCGGAATCCAATTCCGATCCCATGTCGCCCGGCTCGGATCCCGAATCCGGCTCCGAGTCTGGATCTGATGCGAGTGATGACTCGCTGGATTCGGTCGACGGGCCGCTGCCCATGCCGCCGACGGCGGCGGAGCTGGCCCGGCGGCAGGCCTGGCGCTGCTGGCAGCAGCGGGCGGAGGCGGCGGAGCCGCACCCTCACCCACACTCACAACCGCAGCCGCAGCCCCAGCCGCACGCAGCCTCGGCCTCAACCGTGCACGGCGTTGCAGGCAGGGCCGAGGGAGAGGCCGAGCCCGAGCCGCAGCTCGAGGCCTGGACGCCTCTGCGCGAGCGCTGGGCGGCCATGGCACGGCGCAAGGCCGGCGGCCGAGTGGCGTCGCTGCGGGCCCTGCACGAGAAGCACGTGCGTGCTGCCGCGGCGGCGGGCGTGTCCAAGCCCAAGCCGGGCCCAGGCCCAGGCCCAGGCCCGGGCCTGGGCCTGGGCCGGTCGGTGTCGGGTCGGTCGCGACGCTCGCGCCAGTCTGACTTTGGGCACGTGAGCGGCACGGCGGCGGCGGCGCCGTTGAGGCAGCGCACCAGCTACCATGGTGCGGGTCTGGGCCTTGCGCCGCGGCTGAGCGCCACAGGCGCGGCCATGGTTGCAGCTGCTGCCACGGCGGTGAGGGCGGCGGCGGGGCCTGAGGCGAGGGCGGCGGTGGAGCCAGTGAGTGAGGAGCAGCCGGAGGAGGCGTGCGCGCCGGTGGAGTCGTGGCGGCCGCTTCGGGAGCGCGTCGCGTGGCGACGCGTCGCTGGCGGTCGCGCGTGAGCAAGGTTTCTGTGGTTCGTGTTGTTTGGGTTTGGCTGTGGGTTATCCAGGGCAAGCGGCAGGTGCAGGTGTGGGGCCTTGAGTGTGTCTGCATGATCACGCAGGTGGAATGAAGCATAGGAAGCGGGGTTGACTTGGCAGGGTGGGACTTAATCCGGAGGCGGACGGCGATGGCATTTTGTGTTGCATCGAGCAATTGTATCAGGGCACAGCGAGCTGACATGAAAGACAGGGGCGCATGGCTGGGGAGGGGTGGTGCGGCGAGGCCTGGCTAGCTGGTGGCTATTGGTTAGCGGGTCGGGGCGTGGGGTGGGCTTCGCAGGGTGTGTTGTGAGTGTCCTCGGACCATCTGCTGTCTAGGCTCTGTGAGCGCTTACTCAAAATGTCAGCGCTGCAAAACAAGTGTACGCAGGGCGGCGCAAGCTGCCCTGTGTTGACTTTGGATGTCCTAAGCTTTTAGACGGTGAGCGCAGTGGACCGCCGTGCGGCAACGTTACGGCGCCTGATATTTGGTTGTCCCGCCCTCAGCCCTTTGGTAGCGTTGTTGTCTTTTGGTGAGAGCGAATATCCTCTGCATGAGCCGTTGGCAATCATGCTCAGCTGAAGCTGGGGCGCCGCAAGTGCACCCCCTCCGGTCGTGGACGCATGTGCAAGGCAGGTCGTGCCGTAACCTGGCCTCAATCGAGCTGGTTGACTGGGCTCAAAGTACTTCAGAGCCGGAAAGTGCTTCGTAGGCAGGCAGGTTGGTAGGTAGAAAGGGGCCGTTTTGTTGTTTGGAGGCAAGCGGGAGGCTTTGAGAGGTGGTGCTTCAGTATACCATTGGACCCTGCGTTAGGAAGCAGGCTAACATCCGTCGATGCCTTCAGTGTTTGTTCCGCTTACCGGTATCGGTAGAGATTGTGCCCGCCTTAGCGCTGAGCCCACGGTACTTGAGCACCGTTCGGAGTCTGGTGGGAGCGAAGAAGAAGCGAAGAACAATCAGGTCGTCGGGGGGGCGGTAATCACATCCCGGCCAGCTGCCCGTGTGGGGACCATACGTACACGGCTGGGTGTCTTCCCGGGGATTCTTTCTTGTGCGAGGGGGAAGCACATGGTGGTCTATGCGTGACGTGCGCCGTGGCCGTACGGGCTGCATCGCCGCAAATCTGCCGTTCTGCCCCCGCGGAGGCGCGCACCTCAATGGGGACTTGCCTACAGGCGAGGCCTTGCAGGGTGGAAAGCTGCTCGTGGGCCTGGCGGGTACGTGGCACGTTTGAGCCGGCGCGTTTTGTGCGTGTGGGGGCGGGGCGGTGCACTCAGCGGCAATGACTTGGTGCGTACCGTGCAACCCTTGGCGTAGGAGAGTCGCAGGGCCTGAGGCTGCCTGAGGGGTAGGGCGTTTGGGCAGTCTACGAACTTGCTTCAAGTGAAGCCAATCGCTGAGGTTTGAGCGGCAGCTGGCTCTCGAATGCTGCCAAGTCGTGCGACAGGCCGATACTGTTCAAGCTCTGTACGTCCACCGCTCTATGCGTTGTCCGCTTCGGTCTCGTGTGCTCGCGGGGCTGTGCGCACGGTCGCACGGCGGCCAAGGCCTGCCAAGGCCACTCTCAGCCAGTTGACACGGCAGCAGCAAGTTATCTACTTGAGACTTGGCTCTATAGCCGTGGAGACAAGTAGACAACGGCCCGGAAGTACCGCAGGGGGGGCAGGTTCCTAGCCGCTGCAAGCGAGGGGAATGAGGAACGCAAGCGAGGGCAGAGGAGTGAGGCGACCCAAAGGTCGGCCCCGTATCGTCGTCTACATCCCGCCTCTCGAACACTGAGGTTCCAGACCTACCCAGATGTGTTTACATCCTTCAGATGTTGCTCCATTGGTTCCGCGGGGGTTCCGGTGGGGGCACAGTGCACTTGCCTCGGTACAGATGCGGCGACCCCGGGGTCACCCCACTTCGGTCTCCACAGAGCAGGCAAGGCAGCCCCGCGCTGCCGCGTCCTGCTGGCCACACATGCACCAACTCATGAAGAGGTCAATCTGCTAGCGCCATCGGCGCTAGCGAGGGCGGTAGCGATACCTGGGCGATGCCCACCAGCACTTTTCCCGCCTGAAAGGTGCTCCTCCCCAAGAATTGTGAGTCCTGCACCTTCAGAAGCTATGGCATGTACGTGTGTGTGATCGGAGCAGAGAGCGTGTGCGTAGAGTACAGGACGTGCTCGGGCACCGATTGAGAGCAACGGATGCCACTGAATTGTATGCTTGGCGCCGAACTCAGGAGTGATAACCAGTCGTTACACTTCCTTCTATGGCGAAGCAGGAGCCTGGATATGGAGGCGCCAGTCATCGGTGCAGCGGCAGCAGCGCATCTGCGACCTGCACCATGCACACGGTTGCCCCGCGCATTGGCCCGCGGACGCTTCGCAGACGCAGCAAGTAGACTCAGAATACCCTTACCTATTAACTACGGCTATCTATAGCCGGCTATCTACTCCCGACGAGCTGCGCCGCTCGTGGGAGTTACATCGCGGACGCCCTGCGCTCGCAGCTCTGTGGCAGCGAGTTCCTTGATCCAGTTCATAGGTGTCATACTCAAAACCGGGGATCATAGGGCCTTTGGACAAGGCGCTGCGCTGCCTACTGCGCGCGCCTCTTCGCCCGTCGGGCCTCTTGCTGCTGAGATGGCTCCGGACCGGCGCGTGTAGCTTGCGAGGTGAGCAGAAAGTGTTTGGCTCATGGCCTGAACAAATCGCGCGAGTCAGTCGATATCGTGGCGACCGCGGCCCGCGATGGCTTCGTTACCAAGAAGTGAACCGAGTGTTGAAACGACTGGCCTACTGTGCTTCTCTCAGTGGGCCAGTAGTAAACGCAGCGCTCACCTCCGAGGCCCACCGTCGCGTGCAACCTCGGGTCAGGCTAGCGTTTCCATTGCTCAGTAGTCTCTTTACGCCGAAGGCTTTCCACGACTTGTTATATGAACACTGCCTCTATTCGTTGAGCTCAACTGCGACAGCGTTTAGATGGACTCGTGTGTTTCGGGTACCAACACTCTCTTCTCCCTTTTCCGCGCCCCTCTTCCCTCCAGCGGCCCACCGGCTCCCGACGGAAGCCAGCCATGTCAAGCATCTTAGCCCCACCAGCCAAACCGGTTGGGACCGCGCTCCCGACGTCGTCGCCCGCACAACTTGAGGCATCGGCACCATGTGATGCGTGCCTGAGCCCAGCCAGCTCCGCAACGCCGGCTGCCCAGGGAGGCCCAGCAACACCTGTCCGACCGGGCGCGCAGGTGATGGAGCTCGGTCGCTGCGTATGCGGCGCGGTGGTCGGCACCTGCTCCATCCCGGCCCTCTGCTCGTCCCGAAACATGATGCGCCGTCTCGGGCTGCTCGTGCCCGATCTGGCCGACAGCGCCAGCCGCGGCTCCAGCAGCTCATCGTCGCCAGGCCCTGTGCCGGGCGGGCCCCTGGTTGCCGACCCCTCGACTGATTCGCTGCACTCGGAATGTCCATCGGAGGACTCCCCATCGGTCGATCCTTGCGTCAACTGCGCCGCCTCCAGCTCTGACGCCCGCAGCGAGAGCGGCTGCGGTGCGTCGGACTCGGCCTCGGACGCCGGGTTCTCCTTCGCGCACGTGCGCGGCGGCAGCTGCAGCAGCGGCAATGGCAGCGAGAGTGCCGGCAAGGCGACAACACGGCACTCCATGTCCCGCCTCGGCGACCCCTCGCCAGCCCAGTACGGCCATGGCTCTCCAGTATCCGGCTCGCCCTGTGCTGACCACGACGGCGCGTCGCAGCTGCAGTCCGCCGCCGCCACCCCTGGCGGCGCCGCGACCCCTGGCGGCGCCACCACCCCTGGCGGGTCCGTGCGCGCCACCAGCTTGGCGGCCGGCTCCACAGTCGAAGGCGTGGATGACGGTTTCCTGCTGCCCCTGGCCCCCCTGCTGGGCCGCCTGCGCACCAGCATGCCTGGCGGCGGCGCTGCCACCGCTGCCACCGCCGCCGCCGACCCGGTGCCGTCGCCCCCTGGCACGCCCTCGCCGCCAGCCTCCTGGCGGGCCACCGCCGCTGGCCTCAGCTGCAGCCCCAGCTTGGAGCCCCCAGCGACCGCCGCAGCGCTCATCACACCAACGGTGCCGTCAGCGGCGGCGGCAGCAGAGGTGTCAGCGGCGGCGGCAGCGACGGCGGCTGCCGCGGCGGCGGCGCTCGAGTCGCACCCCTGCCCCGACGTCGCCTCCGAGCTCGAGAGCCCCTGCAGCACCCAGACCTCAGTGTCCGGCCTGCCCTGCCTCCCACTGTCCCCCGTGGCGCCTGAAGCCCCGCCGAGCTTCGGCCCCGGCCCCGGCCCTGAGCTTGCCGCCGTCAGTATCACCGCGCCGCAGCCTTCGGCTGGCGAGATCTCAGCCGCCGGACCGCGCAGCAGCCCGGTCCTCCAAGCCGCGCCTCGTGACGGGGTCTGTGCGGAGGCCTGTGCGCGTGCGGCGGAGGAACCAGCGGCGGGCCGGGAGGCGCGCGTGCTGCGCGAGCGGCTCGCGCAGCACGCGGCGGCGGCGCAGCAGGCGCAGCACGCACAGCACGCCGCGGGCGCCACGTCATCTCGCTTCTACTACCAGAACCCGCTGGCTGGCTGCGACGATGACGGCGAGGAGGGTGAGCATGGGCGGGGTGGGGTGGGGGATGGGGGTGAGCACAGAGGGAGGGTGAGCAGGAGGTAAAAGAGGGCCCGGGCGTGATGCGTGGGGGCCTTGGGGGATAGCTCGGGTCGGCCTGGGTTGATATACAGGGAGGCAGATGGCGGAGCAGATGGGCGGTAGAGGGGAGGTGAGCAAAGGGCAGGTTGCTGAGCCTGCTCGGCTCTGGTTGCAGCCCAGGGCGGAGGGCCGGCCAAGATTAGACATGCGCCAGTGCAGGACCCCAGGGTCAGGTTCCAGTTCGGTGCCTCTCGAGCCCGTATCCGTATTCCCCCCTGACCCCGACCTCCCCATCCCCATCCCCACGCTCAGGCTGGGACGACGACGGTTTCATGCTCCCCCTGCCTGCCCCGCTGCTGGTCCGCATGCGCGGTATGGGCGAGGGCGGGGAGGCCGGGCCCGAGCGCGGCAGCGCGCAGCGCCCAAGCCACGGCGGCGGCAGGGGTTGCAGCGACGACGGGGGCAGGGGCCCGGTGCAAATGGGCTTTGGCTTCATGCCCACTTGCGGAATCGTCCTCGGGCCCGAGCCCGGGAGCGGTCCGGAAGGGTGTGCCAGCGCTGATGGCGTTACGGGGGAGCAGGAGGAGGCGTGGGGCGAGGAGGAGGATGCAGACGACGATGACGAAGACGAGGAGGAGGAGGAGGAGGCAGAGGCGGAGAAGCAAGAGGTGGCGGGGGCTCCGGGGGACCGGAATCGTGCGGAGCCAGCGGAGGCAGGAGCGACGGACGGCGGCGCGGTGACGGCGGCGCCGGCTCTAGCGGCGGCCAGCCCTCCCTCAGCCGCGGCCAGCCAGCCCCGCCCCGGCCCCAGCCCATCCCCCAGCCCCTGCCCCGAATCCGACTGGCGCCCCCAGCCCATGCCCTTCCCCTTCCCCCTTGCTGGGCCCCGCCCCGCCTCCTACACCGCCTCCGCCCGAGGCGCCCCAGGCTCCGCCGCAGCGCTCGCCGCCGCCGTCGCGGCCTTCCGAGCGCGCTTCCCCGGCTCTGCCAACCCGACCCCCGCCGCCACGCCCGCGCCCACGCCGCCGGCGTCGCGTAACGCCAGCAGCCTGACGGCGGCCGTGGCGGCGCCGCTGACGGCGGCCGCGATGGCGGCTGGCGGCGCCGCCAATCACGTGGCGGCGGAGGAGCTGGCACTGATCGCTCCAGGGCCCTGGCGCAGCGGTGACTCAGCCTACACAGTATTCGGGCCCCGCCGGGGCACCCTCGCGGGCATTGTGCACGCGAAGCTGAGCTTCAGCAGCCAGCAGCCGCGGGGCCCGCCACAGGCCCAGCCGGAGCCCCTCCAGGCCCAGCCGGGCCCCGTGGAGGCCCCGCCAACCCCGGCGGGTGCCCAGCCGCAAGGACTGGTCCAGGCCCAGGCTCAGGCCCAGGTGCTGGCCCTGGCCCAGGCCCAGGTGCTGGCCCAGGCTCAGACCACAGGAGAGGCCCCCGCGCTGACCAAGGCGGGGCAGGGCCAGCAGCGGTCGGGGCCCGCGGGTGTGTCTACAGGCGGCATGGCGCCCGCTGCACCGCTGACGCCGTCACGGCCGGAGCGGCTCGGGTTCTGGGGTGCGCTGCAGGCGCGTCTGAGCGCCGGCGGCGCTCGGCTCAGCGCGGGGGGCGCGCGGCTGAGGGCGGCCTCCCGGAGCGCGGGGGGTGCGAGGCTGAGCGCGGGGGGCGCAAAGCCAAGCGCTGGAGGCTCCAGCAAGCGGCGGCTGTTTGCGTGAGGCGCAGCCTGGCTCCGGGTAGCTGGCTACGGAGGCCAAGGCCATGTGTTCGGGGCCGGAGGTTACATCATCGCGGGTCGGAGGCTTCAACAAGCGGCGGCTGGTTGCGTGGGGCGCAGCCTGGCGCAGCCTGGCTCCGGGTAGCTGGGGAAGGAGGGCTTCCGTTGAGATGTGGGGGCCGGAGGCTGTCATGATCAGGGGTCGGAGACTACCGGAATCGGCGGCCGGAGGTTATCCGCACCGGGGGCCGGGGGCTACCGTAATCGGGGGCCGGAGGCTACCGTTATCGCGGGCCGGAGGCTTCCGAAATCGGGCTTTGGGTTTTTGCATGCATCCGGGGTTCTGTGCGCGTGCGGTCCCAGTACGATGTGCACGCAGCGTTGTGGGTGGCAGTGTGCAGGGGTATCCAAAGCAAAGCGATTTACACGCCGTTGCGGAAGACGAGTGCAGGTACCGGGGTACTGGGGCGCATGCAGCGATGGCTTACCACAAACGGGGGGTGCCATGTGCGTAAGGTTGTGGCGTACTACTGATACGACTGTGCGTTGTGCAGCATCCTAGCAGCGCTTGACTTGGCGGTTCGGGTCAGCACCGGGGCGGAGGGGTATTCTTTCCCATTCCTTTTGCGCGCCGTCGCCGTGACCGAACTTTGAGCTTACACCTTGCTGCAGGCGGGCAATCTGCCCATCTGTTCATGACTCCTTGAGGCGGTTTTAATGGGACAGACGTGTCAGAATCCGACGTCTTGGTGTGGGGCAGGAGGCGAGGGATTGAGCAGTTGTACAGGGCAGGCCTGCTATGCAGTTGTTCAGGGTGAGTCTCGACTGGGCAGTTGTCGTAGCGCCGTAAAACTCAGGGATTGGAGACAGTTGGGACGAGAGTTGGGTTTCACGCACGACGGCCGCAACGGCCTGACTTGTTGGAAGAGCAGTGCAGACTTGAGCAGGTGTTGCGCTTTGCTGTTGCAGGTTGCTTGCCGCATGGAGCCGGATGTGTGACTACAAAGTGTTGCTACACTAACAAAGTGAAGGAGTTGTTGCCAAGATGACCCTTGTTTACCTTGCTACCATGACAAGTGTGTTAAGCGCGCATGTGTGAAAGCGCCTGTTGTGTGCGTGTTGGTACGGTACGGTACTTGAGATAGCATCAGAGCCAGGAGAAAGCGACAAACACTTGCCTTGCATAGGGGCGCTGTGCAATGGGGGCCCGTTGCGGCATACTGTGCTACGCAGGGCAGGGGCTACACATTGGAGGCGCACCACTGCACCAGACCACCAGTCGATTGTGTACGCTGCTTTGCGGTTGGAGGCTTGTGAGGGAAGAAATTTGCATCTCTATCCCAGCAAGGCGCAGGTGCATTGCGCGTGCACAAGGCACGTTGGCACCTGGCGAGGCATGCTGGCTGTGGAGCCAGGCCCCAGGCAACTCTTCAGCAAGAGGCCGATGCTGATAAGAGGGTTGTATACTGGTTAGATCAGGGCTTGTTCTGCTGCCTACGGATTGCAGAGCATTTGCTCTGTGGCCCACCCCGTGAGGTAGCTACCATACAGATCTGCAACGCTGCGGTCCTCAGTACGCTTGAGCTTACTTGTGATGCGTGGACGTGGCTCCAGTCGTCTGCAGTTCAGGGCAAGTTGGCTGGCGCGCGTGCAACACGCGACAGGATGTGGGTCGGAGCAGATTGCAGGCTGGACTCAGCATTTCGTGGTACACAAGCAGCAAGGCTAGGCGCGCGACTTACCGGAGCTGCATGGAGCTGCCGGGGCTGTTGTCCCCCCTGCCGGGGGGGGGGGGGTCCGAGGATGAACAGCGTGGGCTGCGTGGCAAAGAGCCGCGGCTGGGGGCCGTGGGGGTTGCGGACGGGGGGCCGGGGCCGGGGGGTTGGGGTTCTCTTAGACAACGGGGCATAGTGCCGCGGAATCGTGGCGTCGCGTTTCGGGGGGTTGGGGGCGGGGGGACGGGGGCGCGGCCGGGGGGACCAGGGAAAAGGGCTGCCCTGAACACACATACTACGCGTTCATATAACCCTCTGTTCACACTGTGGGCCTAGGAACGGTTAATTACAGGACTCCCGAAACCCAGCTGAGGGGAACTCCGCTATACGGTGACTCCAGAAGCTCGCGCCGCAAAGCAACACGCCACGAGCCATAGCACTTCCGTCCTGGGCAGGACTTCGCCAGGCCAAGCGCGTGTTCCGTGGCTATTCGCAAGCAGTGCAGCATGAATGGCAAAGCGTGTGAAGCTGCTGTACCTCGCGGAGGCGATGTATGTGCGGAGGCCGTGCGGCCCGAAGATGTCCGGACGCAGTCTCGCATGGGCCCTCGCGACTGACCTTCCATCACCGTGTTTCGCGTCTTTGCCCACACACATCTGTTACGATATCTATTCTCTACACGCTCCTACCCGCGCCAGCTGCCGCTGTAGCCCAGGGCACAAACAGCGTTTAACCAAATTCAACTTGAGCATACGCACCAAAGTTGACAGTCATGGAGCCCAGCGGCCTGCTGGCCGCTACACGAGCCTATGGCAGCGGTCGCGGGGCCGGCGTCTCACGTTTCGCTAGGGGCGAGAACGAACTGCTCGCATGCCGCGCGGCCCAGCAGACTGGCGGAGGACGCGCATTTCAGCGGCATATGCGCATGATTGATGACGATGAACCAGACGGCATCCCCCCGCTGGTCGGCGAGCCGGCGCAGCAGCGTGCCATGGGTGCTCGGCCCACATGTCAAAAGCAGAGACGCCAGGGCCTCTACCTCCCCGATGAGGCCGCTTGGGGCCCCAAATGCCACAACCCTTCACTGGGAGCTGTGATGGCTCTCCTGTCGCCGTCGGCGTCCATCGCCCGAAGCGCTGTAGCAGAGTCAGGTGAGGGAGTCTGGGAATCAGTTCAAAAGTCGTTGCGGCTGCGCCCTTCGTCTCCAAGCCCGTTTCCCGCATTCCCCCGCGCCCCCCCTGCCCTCCCCCGCGCTGCCACGCCCATGATAACCCGCACACACCCTCTCCCGCGTCGAAAGCGCCCGAAACCGCAACAAACACCTCCTCAACACACCCCGGCCCTAACGCGCGCTCTGTTCCCCTCCTCCTCCCGTGCCCTCCCCCGTGCCCACCCCCAGACGCGGCGAGTGTGGTTGGGGCCTTTGCCGCCCGCAACGGCGCCGGATGGGACAACGCCAGCGTCTGTGGCTCTGAGTTCGACTGCCCGACGCCCCGCACCGTCTACCACGACGCTTGGTCCCGCATGCCATCCCTGGCCCGGTCCCAAACCATGCAATCCGGCTACTACTCAGCCGCCTCAGATGACGGAGCCGAGGACGGCGGCGACACGGACGACGACTTTGCCTCCGTGATCGGCTCGGCCCCCAAGAGCCCCGTCGCCGCCGTCGGCCCTGCCGCCGCCGCCGCCGCGGTCCCGGCCGGCCTGCTGGTCAGCTCCAAGTCCGCGGCTTCCGCCGCCGCGGCCGCCGTCGCGCTGCTTTCCCGCGGGCCCAGCTTCGGCGACTCCTCCTGCAACCTGTCGGCCGCCTCAGCGCCCCACGGCCTGCCCGCCGGGGCCTCGGGCCTGACCCAGATGGGCAGCAGCGGCCTGCGCGCGCCCGGCACCCCCTCCGCCGGAAGCGACGCCGACGCCTATGCCCTTGGCAGCATGAGCGACGTGCGGCGGCCGTCGCTGCAGTCGCCGACTGGCTCGGGCTCGTCGGCGGCGGCGGCGCCCAGCCGAGCGTCTCGCTCGGCGCCCGGCGAGGACGAGGCGGCGGCGGCGGCGGCCTGGGAGGCGCAGCGGCGCAGCGAGGCTGCGCGGCAGGTGGCGGCGGCGGTGGCAGCCGCGACGGCGGCGCAGCAGGCGGCGGCGGCGGCGGCGCGCAAGAAGGCCCCCGCGGCGGCGCCCGAGCCTGCCGCCGCCGCCGTCGAGGGCTCCGGCGAGAAGTCCAGCTCGCCGCTCAGCTCCCGGTCCTGGGGCGAGAAGTCGGCGGCGTCGTCTCTGGCGCCGCCGGCGACGCCGCCGCAGCGCTGCAGCGACGCCGGCATGCACCCGGCGCCCGGGTCGGCGCTGCGCGCGGCGGCGGCGCGCGCCGCGGCGGCGCAGGCGGCGACGCAGGTGGCGGCGGCGGCGGCAGCCGCCGCCGCGTCCAGCCTGCAGGCTGACGCCGAGCTGACGGAGGTGGAGTCCAGGGCCGACGCCTGGCTGGCGGCGGTGGCTGAGGAGCTGGAGGAGTGGCCCGAGCAGGCCGAGCCGGAGTGGGCCTCCGTCAACGGCTCCCAGCCCTCCTCCCGCGCCGCCTCGGAGGCTCCCACCTCTGTCACCGCCTCCCCCGCCGCCGGCCCCGCCGCCCCCTCCTTCGCGCCCTCCTTCGCACCCTCATTCGCGCCCTCCGTCGCCGCGCCCTCCTTCGCGCCGTCGGCCGGCTTCTCCGCCTTCTCCGCCGCCGCGCCCTCCGCCGCCGGCACCAACGCCTCGAGCCTGGCGGCGGCGCTGGCGGCGGTGCGCGCCGCCGCCGTCGCCGGCCTGGCCTCCAGCGGCGTCAACGTCAGCGGCGTCAGCGTCACCGACGGCGCCGCCGAGCCGCTGCCGGCGCGGCCGCCGACGACCTTTTGGTGGAACGCGCTGGCGGCGGTGGAGCGGCGGGCCCTGGAGGCCCTGACGGCGACGTCGTCGTCGGGCCCATCCGGGACCACCTCCGTCGGGCCCAGCTCCCACCTCGAGTCGCAGTCCCTGTCAACCACCGAGGGCGGCGGCTGCGCCCCCGCCCCCGAGGCTCCGGTTGTGGCGGCTCCGCCGCCGCCGCCCCGCCGCGGCCTGCACCCCGCGCCCCGCGGCGCCGTCACAACGCCAGCGGCCCTCTCCGCCGCCACCCTCTCCGCCATCGCCCGCACCGCGCCCTTCCGCGCCCGCCTCGTCTTCGCCCTGCCCGCCATCCCCGCCGCCAAGGGCGGCGGCCTCATCTCCGTCGCCAGCACCAGCTCCCTTCGCTCCCTCCTGCTTCGATCCAAGCCCGAACTCGAGGGCATAGCCTTTGACTACGTGCTCATGCCCCGCCCGAGCATCGGCCCGCCGCCGGTTCAGCAGCAGGCCCGGCTGGGCCCCGTGCAGACGGGCCTGTGGTGCGCCTCGGGCCCAGTCAGGGCCAACAAGGCGAGCCCGGGCCCGGCCAGGCCCAGCTTTGGCTGCTCCAGCTACGCCTCCGGCTACAGCTCGGGCTTCGCCGCCGGCTGCTCGTCCAGCCTCGCCGCCAAGGCTGCCTTCTCTCAGGGCCAGTCGGCTTTCGACCAAGGCCCGAGCTCCCAGCCCGCCGCCAACGCGCCCGTCTGGCGCGCCGCCGCCGCCTCGGGCCCCGCGGCGGCGCCGCCAGGGCAGCAGCGTCTCTCGCTCCAGCTGCCTCGCTCGACGGCGCCGCTGGCGCCGTACCAGCTCGCGACGGAGGAGGCCCTAATGAAGGCGGCCATGCTGGCCCGCGCCGCCGCCTCCGCCGCCGGCGGCGGCCCTTCGTCTGCCTCGTCCCTGTCCGCTCAGCTTCCCAGGCCCAGCTTCTACCAGCTTCCGTCTCCGTACCAGTCGCCAGCTGGCGGCCACTACGGCTCGTCCCAGGCCCTCAACCGCATGGCAACGGGCGTCAGCGACGACTCCGCCGCCGCCCCCACCCCCCAGTCGAACGGGCACAGCCTCAGCATCCCGCGCCCCTTCTACGGGTACCAGGCGCAGCCAGCCACGCCGGCACAGGTGAGAGAGAGGGGGGGAGGGAGGGAGAGGGGAGGAGAGAGGAAAGAGCGGCGGGGAATGAGGGAGGGAGAGGGGGGAGAAATTGGCATGCGATGAGTCAAGCCCACATGCTCCGCGAGGGCCAGAGTCTTTCAGGTCTCTCAAGCGCAAGAGCGAGGCTCCGCGAGGGGCCGGAGCTGGCATACTGCAGGCATCCCGCACACTGCCTCACACCAACCTGTATGAACTCGATCTGCACACCGCACCCGGGGCTCGGCCGGCGTTCTGCCGCACTTGCGTGCCCGTGTGCTTGGCTTACGTAACCCGTGTTGAGGGTGTTGAGGGTGTTGTGCTCGGCTTACGTAACCCGCGATATCCTTGACAACCCCCCCTTGCCCGCCCGCCTTCAGCCCATCAAACATATGCCGTACACCCTTGCCACTCCCTGTGCAGGTGGAGCGCGGCCGGATCTCGGGTGTCGTACACGCCCGCCTCAGCATGGACGGATCTCGCAAGTCCCTGCTGGCGGGCTCGAGCTCCATGTCGGTCTGCGGGGCAGCCCCCGACGCACGCGCCATGCTGTTCGGCGGCTCGGCTCGGTCGCTGCTGACTAACATGTGAGCAGTTAGTTGGTTGGATGGTTGTTGTTGTTAGTTGGTTGGTTGTGCGGTTGGCTGGGACGGCAGGGCAGGGTGGGCGGTGGGGGTGGGTGGGGGAGGTGCTTGGGGGGCAACCAGAGGCTTCGAGCCGAAAGGCGCCTATGGCAGCCGAAGGCCGAAAGCGTGGGACGAGATCGGTAGACGAAGGCCATGTGCGCACGGCCTGATGGGAGTGAGCTGTGCGGTTGGTCTGAGTGATGCCTAGCAAGGCGGTTGTTGGTTGTTAGTTGATGGGTGGGGTCCTGGTGGGTGCCGAGCTGCATGGCCAACTGCCGAAGGCTGGCACTCCGCTAGGAGCAAGGGGTGCGATCCTTAGACTTAGCGGCCTACCGGTACCAGAAGATATGCAGGAACGTTGGTCGAACGGCGCTATCTGCCACTAACACCGCCCTTTTTGGCGCGCTCGGCCCTTGTTGGCCGTAAGTTGCATAGCGGCTTTGCTTGCGCATGAACATGGTATTGCGGCTGCGGTACGTACGGCCGGTGTAGTAGGGAATTGCGTGCGCTGTCCCTCGGCAGGCGACCGAGTGTCTGGCGTGGTTGCGTATCTCAATTCGCGTGCGTGTCAAGACCTCGTAAGCGTGCTCTGTACAGCGTGTCAACCACCGTGCATACCAACTCCTCTGCCCTGCAGTGCGATACAACCCTAGCACTTGAATGTTTAGAGTGTTTGCGTGTATGTGTATGTGTGTGTGTGGGGGGGGCTGTGCCGTGATACTCGTCTGTGACTGAGTCTGTTGGCTGACACTGGGCTCAAGAAGCGAGAGGGACACTTTACTGTGTCTGTGCGGTTTGATGGTTAGCTTCAAACAGGCGTGTTGCTTGTTTGGCTGTGCAGATAGAGCTAGCGGGTGTGCGCTTCACGGGGACTCGCCACATGCGCCGCCATTGGTATGACGGCGGCGAGGGCCCAAGGTATAGCCCCCAATTGACTTGCCTTGGATGGACGTGCTATGTGACATGCATAGAATGCTGATAACCGATACCTAGACAGAGGGGGAGGAGCATGCCCAAACGAACACCACCTAGCGTTTTCATCAGCGCTGTGCATCGACACGCGCTGTCACTTCTGCCATGGCCCTGGAAAGGCGTGCGTGTTTGGGCTGTAGAACTGACTGACGAGTGACGACCGGCCTTGGGTTGCCCGGGGTTTGGGCCGGCCCGCCTTGGGGCCTGCAAGGGCCTGGGGCGGGCTGGAGGCACGGTCTGAGGAGAAGGGGAGTGGAAGAGGAAGCTGACCTTGTAAGCACTGCCGGCACGGTGAGGATGCAGCCGTCCCCATGTCCGTCCCCTTGTCCCCGAGCAGTCGATCCCAGGGCCTAGATCCCCTTAGATCCCCTACAGCTACAGCAGTACAGACGTGCACATTGATCGCCCATCTGTGTGCTCACCCACCCACCCACCCACGTGCAGGTGCTGGCCGTGCTGCACGCCTGATGGTGGGACAAGCCTGGTGGCACATTGCCTTGACGACTTCACCACGCCCTGCCCGCAGCAATTAACTCCTGCCCCCGTCAACCGGTATCGGTATATGCGAGCTTTTCTGGGCCGCAGGGGCGGCCAGGGACGGCCCTCCAGGGTCCAGGCCCAAGTGCCGAGGCCGTTTGGGAGAGGCGGGGATGTCACGGCCTTATGGGGAGGAGGTCAGGACTCGGGGGTCGATGGGCGTAACTCGAGACAGGGTGGCAGGGGGCTGGAAGGTGGGGCGCAGCCAGGGAAACCTTGGCCACGGTACATGGTCAGTCAGCGCTCACGGGCCTCGAGGGAAGGATGACATGTTTTGCATAGCTAGGCTGGCCAGCAACTAGGTAGCGCGCCGAGGGCGAGGGCAGTTTTAAGGTGAAGGGGTCCTGGGGTCAGGACTCAGGACTCAGGGCTCGGCACTGCGGACTCGGATGGAGCAAGGAAGGCCAGTCCAGGCCTGCCCCATGACCCGTTCGCCGTGAAGCCCCCATAACCCTGCGCCGACGGCGTGTGTCGCAACGATGGTTCCATTGAGTGAGTCATGCTCGGAGCCAACGTCATCAATCGGCAGCAGTCGAGCTCCCATGTGACGCGCGGGTAGATGTCCACATAGTGGGCCCCGGTGTGGGTTAAACGCTGGGGGCGGGGGCCTGCTTACACTATGATGCAGACGAAGGTGAAGGTGAAGGCACTAGATGTTTCGCCAAGCAGCCCGTTGTCTCGCTGGTACATGCTCGGCGTGTCGATGCCTCGCGAGACCCGGCCCCCGCCCCCCCGCTGGCACCCGACCCCCGTCCCCCCACCTGATATCGCCTTCGAGTCCGCTAAGTACCATGTACCAATGCGAAGTGTGCTCATGGCGTGGGGACGGGCAGAGTAGGGGGCGGTCGGTGCGAGCGCGTGCAGCCTGCACCTGCATGCGTCCGATCGCGACCTGGGTCCGGGGGCAAGCTGTCACCTCATTTGGGCCACTATCCGTTGTTGAATTCCACGCCCAGATACCTCGCAGTTGCGTAGGGAGAGGGCGCAGCTTGACCACGACCAGACGCTTGCCGCTGTCGCGCTGACCAGGTAGCTGAGCACCGCTATGTCGGAGGCCGGCCCCTCCGATGGGGGGCAAGTCATAGGTCGTAAAGTGCGTCTGCACAAGGTCATGCGGCCGCTCGACGAGTCCGGCGCGAGCGCATGGTCGGCAGAGGATGGCTCCAAGCTAAACGTCGAGAGGCGCATCGCCGAGATCCTGCCCTCAATTGCTGACCTACCAGCACCTTCGTCGAGCTCGGCCAGCGGGCCCGGGGGCGAGCGCGCGCTGGAGCTGCGGCGGCTGCGGAGCACGAAGCATGATATCGCGCAGGCGGAGGCGCTCGAGCTGCTTGAGCTGTTTGACATGTCGAAGCCGCACCCGCTCGACAATGCGCCACCAGCTGAGCCCTGGAAGGGCGAGCTCCGACCGGTGCCCCGCAAAATCGTGCTCAGCCCCTACCAGTATGAGATGATCAACTACCAGCGCATGCTCCTGCGGAAGAACATCTGGTACTACCGGGACCGCATGAACGTGCCCCGCGGGCCGTGTCCGCTGCATGTCGTCAAGGAGGCCTGGGTCTCGGGCATTGTGGACGAGAACACGCTGTTCTGGGGCCACGGCCTCTACGACTGGCTGCCGGCGAAGAATATTAAGCTGCTGCTGCCCATGGTCCGCACGCCCGAGGGTGCGTGGGGGCCGGGAAGGGGGCGTCCGGAGGGGCAGGGGCACACCGCTTGGGACGCACCCCAGGCACCGGTGCTACGGCTAGCGGGAGAGCGAGTTGGCTGTGCCATACTACTTCCTACGACGCTAGACACGATCAGGCGGAGCCGGTTACAACGGGTCCCTCACAGCACCCCCCTGTCCCATCCTCGCTAACTTTGCTCCACCCTGTCGCATTACCGCAGTCCGCTTCGCGACCTGGGTCAAGCGCACCTTCTCGCTCAAGCCCAGCCTCAACCGCATCCGCGAGCAGCGCAAGGAGTTCCGCGACCCCTCCGAGCAGAACTCGCAGGTTGAGCTCATGCGGTAGACTGGCGGAGGCGGCGGGAGCTGGCGGAGGCGGGCTCGCGGGCAGCAGCGGAGGCCGGGCGCGCTAAGGAGGGCCTGGGAGCGGACGGATCCGGGGTTTGGTGCCGAGCAGCTGGCGCCGAGCACCTAGCGCCGAACAGCAGGAGCTGGCGTGGCTCGCAGCGTTCCGCGGCGCGGGGGCGGCGGCAGTGGGGGCGGCGGGGCAGAAGCCGGTGGCTGGAGCTGGCGGCAGCGGAGGGCGGCGGCCGCGGCGGGGGCCGACGGTCGGACGGTGGGGCGCCGTGGACCGGCCCCGGCGCGGCCACCTCTGGAAGCAGCGGCGCAGGCGGGGCTAGCGGGGCAGCATTCTGGGGGAGGGCAAGGCGGCGCCGCCTGCGGAGACCGTGGTGAAGGCGCCGCGAGCATCCGCGGGTTCGCCGCGGGGGTCGGACGCGAAAAGGAGCGGCCTCTGGAGGAGTGGCTTTGGAAAGCTTTCGTCCCGGGAAGGAAGCTTCGTTTGCTGTGGCGCCGGGGTAGCGGCCGGATGCTGGGCGCCAAGCTGGCGCCCTTCGCAGCTCTGACGCAGTCGGACCTGTGTGGCCCCAGCCACGGCCCCAGCCAAGGCCTGGTCCTGCCGAGCCCGCACCCGGCGTTCCGTGGGCCGCGCGCGGCCAAGCGCCTGGCCTAGCGGGGCCTTTCGTGGCCTACGGCGCTCGCTAGCGGGCTCGGGGGCTCTTCTGGCGGAAACCGCCGCGAGGCAGCGTCACGCCGTGGCGGAGTGGGCCGCGGCGGTGCGCGTGTGAGCTAACGGCGCGGAGCTGTTACGACGGCGGCCCAATGGGGCCTCGGCCGTCAGCCCAGGTTCATTTGGCGGGCAGGCAGGGCCGAGCATGGTGCATGTCTCACGGCGCTCCGGGGCACTCGAGGATAACGCGTGAGCGGCAGGCAGCCCGCTGTTGTCGGTGCCGCACGGCGGTCGGGCGCTTGTGTCACGGCTCCTAAAGCCGAGCCCCAGCCGGTGGCGCTTTGGTGGCCGGGACGCTCCGTATAGCAGGGGAGGCGTGGCTGCATGGGGCGTTGTGGGTTAGCGCTCAGTCTATGCGGGTCGTAACTTGGTGGATCGGGTTTGGGGGTTGGGGCCGGACCTGGGGCGAGCAGGAAGCGCTTGCGCTGCTGGGGGGGAGGGGTGTTTTGGGACAGGGGCTGCTCCGGGTGCGCCGGCGTCTTGCGGCTGGGGGTCAGTGGGGGGTGCTGTAACCCCTCGACAGAGGAGTAGAGCCGTTTGTGGGCGTTGCAAGGGAGCACTCCAAGGGGCAAGTGGCAGCTTCTGTAGGCAGTTGGAAGGTTGTCGTGAGCGCCCTTGGCTTGCTTGAAGAGGAGGCGTAAGCATGCGCGTGTAAAGCTATGCACTGAGTCCCGCTGGGCGAGGCCCCGTCGCATGACTCCTTAGCGGCTAAGGCAGCATCACAAGCCCCCAAGCTTCGAGGCGCTTTGTTGAGGGCCGTACACGGCTACACGCTCAGCACAAAGCTGCACACGATGTCATGGGTGTGTGGTGAAGGAGTCACCGGAAGAGGACTCGCGCAAAAGGGTGCAGGTGCAGCGTCGGAAACTTCGTGCCGGCCCGTGCCAGGTCCCCCGATGACGGCTGGGCACGCTTGGGGCATGTACACTTTCCCTCTTCCCCTCCACCCCACCGCCATTTCCCGATCGCCCCGCTGGCCCCTGCGCCAACGATCATGCTGTTGTGCGTATCAACGGCACCGGCACGGAAATTACCAACACCATTCTATTCGTCACATAGCCATACTGAGTGTTCGTAAGACATGGTAGATGATGTAGCTGCCATACGCTGCTGATCAGGAGCCTGATTTCGCCCATAGAAGGTAGGCGACATGGAGCTTCCGCGGCCGCGTCGCGGGAGTGGAGCCTACGAGCCTCGCACAGTCGTGGGCAATATACTGGTACCAAGCGGAGCTCCTATGACCTCGGGTAAGGGCAAAGTCTGTGCGGCACGAATGTGCAGAGACAGCTCACGAAGAAAGCCGAGCTCCTGCCGCGTTGCCATCCCGCATTCCTCACAGCTGATGTACGCACAACTCCAGCGCGTGGCGCCGGGACGGTCGTGTCTCGACCGCCGTGGGCCACGGAGCTAGATGCCCAACCCGAGCCCGCGCCCCGCAATGCCCCGCGCGGGGCCCCGGCCGCCGGCGCACGGGGCGCACCCGACTTCAGCTTTAACCATCCTGGGGGAGCTCATGCTTCCCACACGCCTGCCCCTGGCCCCGGTCAGGCCGGGCCCCGCCACCATCCCGGCTTGGGGCCATCCTGGGAGGACGCTGGCGGGGCCGGGCTGTGGAGCGATGCTCGAGGCGCGGGGCCACATAGGCCGCCTTCAGCAGGCCGGTCAGCTACCATCCCTTCCTCAAACTCAACAAATGACGCGGGCGATGTCTGGAGCCAGCCTCCGCAGCGGCATGCCGGCCCTGTCATCCATGGCCGCAGGGGCGACCCGAATCTCCATGCTCGGGTCGACCACGTGCCTGAGGACCGCGCCGGCCCTTCGCGACCCAGCCCCGCAACAGCCGCCGGCCCTAGCGGCCGCGCCCCAGCCCCCGCCTCCCGGCTACCCGGCGGCAAGCTGAGCAGCGCTGACGCCGGGTCGCACGCACCCCCCTCCTCCAGCTCCGCCGCCGCGGGCCCCGGCGGCCGCCTGCCCGCCGGCCGGGCCGCCCGCGTCGGCGCCTCTCCTGCCCGCCCCAGCCCCTCCTCCACCTCTGCTGCCGGACCAGGACCCAGCAGCGCTGCTGCGGCCTCAGGCGCGGGCCGCTCCAACTCCACGCCCAAGCCGCGGCCCGCGCCCATCCCCAAAAGATCTACGTCAAACACGGAGCAGCAGCCGGGCTGGATTGGCGGCGACGCGCCGGCGGCGCCGTCAGGTCGCAAGGCCGTCAGCGGCGGCTCCAACCGCGCTGGCGGCGGCGGCGGCGGCGGCGGCGGGGGTGGCTGGGACGAGGACGGCGATCGCGGGTCATGGCTGTTTGAGGGCGACCCAGATGCTGTGGCGGCAGCGGCGGCGGAGAAGCTCAAGCCCAAACCCAGCCCCGGCACGGGCCCGGGGCGGGCCCACGCGGGCCCCAAGATCCGCACGATACAGGTGGGCCTGGGCCTGGGCCCCTCCGTCGGTTGGGCTGACGCAGCCCCGTCCTTGCAGCTGCTCAAGCCATAGGGGCAGGGGCGGGCAATCGTATGAGGCATGCGTTCCCAACGTCCAATGGTAAGTTCTTGCACTTCTATCCGCGCCCTTGCCCCACACTCCGCAAGCATCTGCAGAAGGGGTTCATGCGGGGCATTCAGTTACGTTGATATGCACTTCTGCCACGCTCTGCCCTACCTCCGCACCCCTACCGCTGCACCCCTCCCAGGATGACTTTGACGATATGCCCGTCGGGGGCCGCGGTGGCGGCGGAGGCGGAGGCGGAGGCGGAGGCGGAGGGCTGGCCAGCGGCGGGTATGGCGGCGGCGGCAGCGACGGCGGCGGCGGTGGCATTAAGGATCGGGGCTTCGGCAGCGGTGGCGGCGGCGGTTTTGACACCGATGCCGTCGACTTCGGTGGCGGTGGCGGCGCCACCGCAACAGTCAGCCACGACCGGCCGCCGCCGCGGCGGCCCCGGGCGGTGTCGCCTCCCGCCGCCGCCGCGGCTGCGGCCGCCGCTGCCACCCCATCTGCCGCTGCGTCCTTCGCCGATGACTTCAATTTCGGGGCACTTGAAGCCACGTTCTCTTCAGGCAACCTCACCCCCGACCGGGCCCCTCCTCCGCCCATGCACCCGCCCCCCCTCCCCATCCTCGCTCCCAAGGGCAGCAGCCTCGGCGGCGGCGGCGCCGGGCCCATGTCCTTGGGCCACGGACCGTCGGTGGGCCTGGAGGGCCCTGGCGGCGGCGGCAGTGCAGCAGGCTTGCGCGGGGCGGTGGCGTGTGCGGGCGGCGGCGGCGGGAGGCAGGCGGTGGCACAGGCGGCGCAGATGCAGGTGGGGGCGCCCTACCTTACCCTTGTGGCATAGAGCAGGAGAAACATGGCATAGGGCAGGGGAAGCACCGGCCGCGAACGGAGGGCGGTCTGGGAGAGGAGGGGGCCCTCTTGAGCAGCCCTGTCGATGCCCAATCTGGACCCACTTGCTTTCCCCTCTCGCCCATCCTGCCTTTGCCCTCCCTGGGCCCCCACCCCTCGCCCTGCACCCGTAGGCCCTAGAGCTTGAGAACGCCCGTCTCCGGGAGCAACGTGGACCAACTGACCCCCTTCCCTCCTCTCACGGCCTCCCCCAATCACTCCTTTCCCCATGCACCCCCCCTGCCTTTCCCCTCCCTCCCAATAGGCCCTAGAGCAGGAGAACGCGCAATGGCGCGAGCAAGTGGATCGATCACCTGAGTGCCGTCCGTCCCCTCACGGCCCCGCACTAACCCCCTTTTCCTCCTGCCTTTGCCCTTTGCCCTGCGTAGGCCCTAGAGCAGGATAATGCCCGTCTCAGGGAGCAGGTGGATCACCTGACCCGCCTACTGGCGGCAGCCGGGGGGCCCGGCAGCGGCGGCGGCGGCGGCGGCGGCTTGGCGGGGAGGCCGGGGTCGGGGGCGGCGGCGTCGAGCCGCGGGCAGCGGCCGTCGAGCGCCGCGATCGCGGGGGCGGCGGGGGCCGGGGAGGCGGGGGCGGCGGGCGTGGCGGCGGTGGCGCTGCAGCAGTACAAGTCCCAGGTACGGCAGATCCTGCTGGGGGGCAGGATGGCAGCGGCTTGGGATGGAATGGGGGGGGACTGTCCCATGATACAACGTTGAGGCGCCTCCTCTTTCTCCTCTGTCCCCACCCCTGCCCGAGGTGGTTCAGCTCCAGCGACAGGTCGCGGTCATGTGCGTGCCTGGATCCAGATCCTGGATCCTGGATCCTGCCCTGAATGGATCCCCCCTCTTGCCTCCCCCTGCCCCCACACCCCAGGTGGTTCAGCTCCAGCGGCAGGTGGCGGTCATGTCCCTCGAGATAGAGGTACGAAGGGTGTGTGTGTGGGTGGGGGGGATGGCTCGGAGCGAGAATGCAGGTGGATGAGGTTGGTAAGGGTTGGGACTTGAGCCTTCGAGGGGTGGGACGGGCGCTGGGGATCTGGGCACAGCGGGAATCCCACTGCCCATTCGCGCCTCGCACCATCTCTATCTGCCGTACCTGCACGACGCAACACGCGCTACCTACCACTGGTCTACCTACCTCGCTCCCCACCTCCCAAGCGGCCATGCCCACTCCTCCCACCCCCCCCACCCCCCCCACCCCCTCACACCCCCCAGGCCAAGTCCCGCCTGGCGCTGGAGGCGGAGGGCGTACTGCTGGAGGCCGCGTCAACCCTGGAGGTGGGTGGATGTGGGTCTGGGGGGTCTGGGGGGTCTGGCGTGTGTGCATGTGTTTTTTCCAATAGCGGTTGGCACAGGCCATGTGGGTCTGGCTGCTGGGGTATGTACGTTTACAGGCAATCAGGGCCATAGGCCCTCTCGAAGCCGCCCAGCAAACCCGCCGCCTGGCGGTTGCTTAGTCCTTTGCTGGGGGCGGTATCGACTGGAAGTGGGGCGGAGGCTCTGGGGCGCGGGGGGCCTCGAGGTTGGGGGGCGGCCGGCAGGCCCGCAGGGAAGGGCGGGGGAGGGCGCAGGCACCACGGCCGCCACAACGCAGGGACCGTACCTGTAGTGGCACGGGCGGTGCCGTGGCGGATGGGATTCACGGATTGGATCATGACAAGCCTTCAGATCTGGATCGACGAACCTGGATCCAGGTCATGCTGCGACCGCTGTGCACCGCCCCTGCCACTTGGGCTCCACGCTTTCTTCCCCACCCACCCACCCCAGTCTCACCGGGCTTTCCGCTTGCTTACAGTTTCCTCGTTGCCTAACACACCCCACAGGACCTGGCGGCTGCCCCCAAGGGCGAAGGCGGCGGCGAGGCGCTGAGCCGGGAGCGGCTGGCAGCGGTGCAGCGGTGGAGCCGACAGATGCTGGGGCGGCTCAAGAGGTGGGTTGGGGGTGGGGGGGGGGGGGTTGAGGGGTGGGGGGGTAGGTGGGTGCGCGCTGAAGCCGTGAAGGCCCAGCAAAGGGGCGGGCGGGCGGATGGGTGGAGGTTTCTTTGGGGAGTTGCGGCGGACTTGTGGCAGGCTCGTCGCCACCCGCCCATATACCTACCAGTATGGGCACTTCCAACGGTACTACCCCACCGCTCCTGTGATCGCTGGTCCCTGTTGGTCCCACCCCCCATCCCTCCACGCCCTCCCTCGCCCCTGACCCCTCCCCCCCTCCCATGTAGCGAGAAGTCCGGATGCTCCCGGCTCTTCACTCAGGCCGCAGCGGAGGGCCGCCTGGGGGGCACGGGCACCTGGGCCCCGCCCAGGCCCAGGCCCATGTCGGGCCTGGCCGGGCCCAGCTCCGGCGGCGGCGGCGGCGGCAGCCACGGAGATGCCGCCGCCGCCGCCGCCCCCGCCTGGCACGTGCCCTTCCTCCCTGCGGGTGGTAACCCCTTCCTCCTCGGGCCCAACCCAGATGGGGATTCCGAGGGCGCAGGCGCAGGAGGGCCAGCGGCGGGTGTGGGGCATGCAATGGCGGCGGGGGGTGGCGGCGGCGGCGGCGGTACGACGGTGGCGGCGATTGCGCTGGGTCAGTCGGCTCTGCTGGCGGACCCTAGGCTGGCGCACCGCCTGGAGATGCAGGTGCGTGCCTAGGGGCGGGTCCCAAGAACCGCGTGCGCTCTTGTATGCCTAGCTTTTTGCCTGAGGGCTGAGGGCTGGGTCTGCAGCTACGGATCGGGTGCGCGTCCGTGCTCCGTGCTCGGCCCCTCACCCCCCCTCTTCCCCCTCTCCACCCCCTCTCCCCCTGCCCCCCCCAGCTGGCCGCCGCCACCCCCCGCCTGGCCTCCCTGGCGGTGCTGCTGCGCACCCAGCTGCTGCCCGCCATGCCCTGGCTGGGGCTGGAGGCGGGGGAGCGGATGCAGGTGGGGGGGTGGGGTGGGCAGGGCCTTGGCATCCCGGTGCTGGGGACAGCCCCTCTTACCTCTCCCCTAGTCCCCTTACCTCCCCCCTTAACCTCTCCCCTTCCCTCCTCCCCCTTCCCTTTCCCCCTCCCTTCCCCATCCCCCCAGGCCGAGGTGGGGAAGTCTGCCGAGGCCCTGGCCCAGGCCGCCGACGCGCTCCCATCCCTCCCCCCCTTTCCCTTCCGCCCACCTGATCCCCGATCCCGATCCCCGATCCTCGATACCTATCCCTGATCCCCGATCCCCAATCCCCGATCCCCGATCCCTGATCCCTTATCAGGCCGAGGTGGGGGAGTCTGCAGAGGCCCTGGCCCAGGCCGCCGACGCCCTGTTGCGGCTCTGCTGCCTGCTGCCGGCGGGGGCGGCGCTCTTCGGGGACGCACCGCGGGAGGAGCCGCGGCGGAGGGCGGCGGAGGTGGAGGCGGGTGCGTGGTGTGAGCGGGGGGGTGGGGGTGGGGGGAGAGATTGGGTTTGTGGGGAAGCGGGGGAGTGAGGCGGCAGAGGTGTCTGGCGGGGATGGGGACAGTCGGGGCGGGGGTTGAACTGACACACGGTGCGTGAGCTGGAAGGTTATGGGGAGGGAAGGGGTGGGGTGAGCGTGCGTGGCCGGGGGGCGGGGGTGAAGTGCGCTCTGAAGGAAGCAGCTCGGCCCAAGGCCCAGTGCCGCCGGCTGGCGGGCTTGTGCTTGATCCTGGACGTACACCCCCCCTGACTAATGCGCCCCTGCCCCGCCACGCCCCTGCATTGTGCTGCCGTACAGGCCGTGACGCGTGGCTGTACGGCAGCCCGGAGTCGCTGACCGAGCCGCAGGGCCCTCCCTCGCCCGGGGCTGACGACGCGGGGGGCGTGGTCAGCGTGCCCCGGCTGCAGGTAGGTCGTGGGGGCAAGGGGGGGGGTTCGGGGGGGGGGGGGGCGGTGGTAAGGAAGGGTGCGAAGGGTTGCAACGTGAGCGGGGGTCATGGCTCAGTGGGTGCTCGGGAGCGTGACCGGGTTGGGGGTGGCGATGGCTGGTGTGTATGCGGCTGTACTGTTCTGGATCCGATTGCACGGGGACACCAGGGGGTTGCGGGGCGTGGCATATGACACGAACACACGTCCCTGGCACCGTGAGTACGGTGCGCGGTGTTGGTGGATGCCTGTATGGCTCTGCTCCCCGCCAACCCGCTACCCCGCTGCCCCTCTCCCCCCCCCCCAGGTGGCCATCGGGCCCCTGCTCAAGGACCGCAAGGCGGGGCCGCGGGCGCTGGCCGATATTCTGGAGGGCGTGCGGGCCCGGTCACAGGTGGGTGCAGGTGCCTTCGCGGATGGGGCATGGGGATGTGTGTAAGGGGGGGGGGCAGCGATGGGCGTACCTTTGGAGAGCGTGCGGGTGGTCGCAGTTGGGAGGGTGGGTGGAGGGGTTGGGTGGTTGGGTTGGGGGGCAACGAGGGGTATGCAGATATGGTGTGGTAGATCGGAGAGGGCGTGCGGGCTCGGTCGCAGGTGGGTGGCGGGTTGGGGGCCACCGAGGGGCGTCTGCAGACGTGGCTGCTGGCTTCAGGCCAGCACGGAAGGACGGGTGCAGGCGAGGCGGCGGGCCCCGACCCCCACCCCTCGTAACGTGACACTCCCCCTCCAGGCCGCCGCCTCCAAGCGCCTCCTCCTCGAGGCCGAGCCCCTTGCCTGCTGCCCGCAGACCGTACCCGACACGAAACACTAACGTTTCACCCCTCCCCCCGCTCCCCCCTCCCCCCGCTCCCCCCCCCCCCCCCCAGGCCGCCGCCTCCAAGCGGCTCCTCCTGGAGGCCGAGCTCCGCTTCGCCTCCGCGTGCCGGCCGTACCTGACACGAAACACACACGTTTCACCCCCCTCCCCGCTCCCCACCAGGCCGCCGCCTCCAAGCGCCTGCTGCTGGAGGCCGAGCTCCGCTTCGCCTCCCGCTCCTCGGGGGAGGCGGCGGAGCACGTGGCCCACCTCATGGCCAGCGTGGGGAGGGCGCTGGAGGAGGTCAGGGGTGAGCGAAGTGGGGGGGGAGGGGGGGGGCAAGAGGGGGGAGGGGACCCGGCGGTCAGGGGTGAGGCCGGGGGAAAGGGGAGGGGGAGGGCGGGGGGGATGGGGGGAGGGCGCTGGAGGAGTTCGGGTGAAACCGGGAGGGGAGTGGGTGGGGGAGGGGGAGGGGAAGGGGGGCGCGTCCGACACCGTGGGGAGGGCGCTGGGGGTCGCGTCCGAGGGGCCGCGGGGTCTCTGCACCCGGGACAACGCCGTCGTTGCTGTACTTGTGCGACTGGCCGATCTCGTGCCTTCTCTTTCCCCTCTCAACTCGTTCCCGCGGTTGCCCCCTCCCCCTTCCCCCCCCACCCCCGATATCAGCTCGCTACCCCCCCCCTTCCACCCCTCCTACTCCCCCCCCCTCCCAAGGCTCAAAGGACGCTGCCGCCATCAAAGCATACTTCAACGCCGCAGCCTGCGTGGGGCAGGTGCGCCGGGAGGGGACTGAGGCAAGGGGGGCGGGGCGTGTTTTGGAAGGCCGGGAGGGGACTGAGGCAAGGGGGGCGAGACGCAAGTCTGTAGCATCCAGCACGCAACCCTCCAAAGGGTAACCCAGCCCAGGTTGTCACAGCCCCTGCCTTGGCAGCTGCGTCAAGGGGCGGACGAGGGCATGCCAGAGCGTATTCCAAACCGATCGAATCCGGTTCGTTCCCGCGGTCTCACTGTACCATCCATGCCTTGTCTTCTCTGCCCTCCCCTGCTCAGGTGCTGGAGGCGGCGGATGCGCTGGAGAGGCACCCGTGCGAGACGTGCCTCAAGGTGGGGGTGGAGGGGCCGTGGATGTGAAGGGGGGAGAGGGGAAAGAGGGGAGGGGCGGGGAAGACGTGTGTGTTTTGGCACGAGGGCCCAGGGCCCGTGCGAGACGTGCCTCAAGGTGGGGGTGGAGGGGGCGGGGTGGAGGGGCGAGGGCTGGGGAGGGTGGCGTGAGGCGCGGAGGCGCGCCGCTAGCTAGCGTGGCTCGGGACCGCGGGCCTCGACCGTGACCCCCCCCCCTCTTTGTTTTAGCTGGTGAGGCCTCGGGACCCATCCGCCCTCTCCACGGCCAACGCCCACTTCGTCTTACGGTACCACGGTTCCCCGGCTTCGGCCCCTTTCCAGCCACTGATCCTTCTCTTCCGTCCCCCTGGCTCGCTCCACCCTTCCCCCCATCGGTCCTTAATTGATGTGACCATGTCCCTTTCACATTGCCCTGGCCACTCGTCTGACCTCCCCCTGGTCCCCGCTATCCCCCCCCCCCGTCAGTCCCTGGTGGACGTGATCCGCTCCCAGCGCCCCTCCCTGGACCGCCTGCCAGCGCTGCTCACAAACGCACCCGCAGCGGACGTGGAGGTGAGGGGGTCGAGGTGGGGAGGAGGTGGGGAGGAGGGGGGGAGGAGGTGGGGAGGAGGTGGGGAGGGGGGGAGGCCACGGGCCTGGGTAAGGCAGGGGTGTCCGTAAGATGAGCTTGGGCGGCGGCACTGTTAGTATTGCCGTACGCTTATCGCAAGATCTAAGATGCACGTGTATGGATCTGCCGTACAGGGCCGCCTGCTGGCAAAGGTGGAGGACCTCCACGCGGGCTTCAGGTGGGTGGGCCTTCTGGCTGGGGGCTGGGGGCTGGGGGTTTGGGGCAGATTGCAAAGAAGCTTGGCTGGGCTGGGCTGGAGTTGCCCTGGGCAGTGGGTGTTGAGGCGCCCCGCCGCGTAACAGCCCTTTTGAACTTGGCTGGCAATGCGGTACCCGTCCTCAGAAGCCACGCACGCTAGCATTTCTCCCGGTGTGAACTGCTTCCGCCCCCCGTCAAGGCCAGACTGCTTCCACCCCGCCGGTCCAACTCCCCCGACGGCCCATGCCTCCCTTGCTCTCCCCTCCATCGACCAGCAAGGCCTTGTCCCGCCTCGAGGCGCGCAAGCGGCGGCCGCGCGCCCCTGACACGAAACACACACGCTCCCCCCCTCCCTTCCCCTCACCCCCCTTCGCAGCAAGGCCCTGTCCCGCCTCGAGGCGCGCAAGCGGCGGCCGCGCGCCCCTGACACGAAACACACACGCTCCCCCCCTCCCTTCCCCCTCAACCCCCCTTCACAGCAAGGCCCTGTCCCGCCTCGAGGCCCACAAGCGCCGCCACATGGACGCCCTGGGGCGGCGGCAGCGGGGGGAGGCGCCGGCAGCAGCAGGGGACGAGGACGACGATGCCGCAGCCGCGGGTTACGAAGACGAGGGGTTTGAGTCGGGGAGCAGCAGCGGTGGAGAGGAGGGGGAGCGCCGGGAGGGGGGCATGGCGGTTGGGGGAACGGGGGGGAGAGGTGGGGGGAGAGGCGGCGGGCTGCCGCCGAGGCCCGGGGGAGGGGGGCAGGGGGCGGGCAGGGGCGCGGGGCCGCCTGCTGTTAAGGCGGCGGCAAAGCCACCCAGGCCAAGGCCAGAGTGGGTGGGGGACTGATATGTGGCGAGCGGGGTCGGGGTGCCTGGTTGTTGGCTCCCTGCGGTGGCGTGGGTGGCGGAGTGAGCCCGAGCCCGTGTGTGGGGAATGGCTGGCGGGTTACGGCTTGAGAGGTGCATGTCTATAGCGTGGGGGATCGGGCTCTGTCTGCTCCCTACCTCACCACTTCAATACATGCCATGGCAAGGGGCAGGGGGTGCCAAGTGCAAAGGTGCGGACTGCGGAGTTGGTCTCCACGTGCTTTATGCCCTGCCTTCCTCCCCGTGCACCTCAGCGCGCCCAGCTGCGGACCCCGTCATCGTTCTGCCTACGGTACTGTACGCTGCACGGCCCCTGCGAGCACAGTGCCCCACGTACTACCGTACACACCAACAGCCGCAGGACTCGACTCCACAACAGCTAGGACGCGTGGGGATCCTCTGGCGAGGGACATGTAGAGTCACGGATTCAGGCCCTGCGAGTGGGCTTACGTTACATTCCGTGGCAAAGCACACCCGTCACGCCCGTCCCACGCCCTCACTGACTTCCGCAGGCCGGGCGACGCACGCCATCGCCCGGCGCTCACTATGTCCAGACTATGCTACACAGGACCCTCCGGCCCGTGCTCTTTTGTACCTGCCTGCCCTACAGCCCCAGCCTCGCGGACCTCTGTTGGTTGTGTCAATACCACCAGTGACGCCCCCAAGACTTGCTCTCATGAGGCAGCTCCCACACACAGCCCAGCCCTGTACCGTTCGTTGGGTCGTCCGCATCCCCGCAATGCGCGTCACACAACATCAACCGCAACTCTGATACAATCCCCAAACCCACCATGATTCTCCCTCAGAAGCAGCCTGCCCCCCCTGCCCCTTGCCATCCCGTCATCCTGCTAGACGTGCCGCCCCCCCCGCCCCCATTACGCCCCGTTCTTTCCATGCAGCAAGTATTCTGTTCGTGCACCGGGTCAGCGCGCGCGGCACCGCAAAGCAGCGGCGCCGCCGCCTTGCCTACCTCGGGCAAATTACACCAGACCACACCACTTGAATCAGCAAACAGCACAGAAACTCTACGACAGAATGACACCAAGGCGCGCAACTTGAGCAACCGAAGTGTTTGTCCGTCAAATGCTGGGACGGGGCACGTCCCGTCCAATCTTTCTTCCATGCACCGGACCGCACCCGCCCGCCGCATACTTGTCCCAGTCACGCAGTACGTACGGCGCCGCCAGGTCGGCCGTGCCGTACGTCGTCCGGAAAGGCCAACAACCGTGCGTCACGAGCAACTGCACTCATGCCAACGCAAAACAATTACACGGGCCTGTTTGCACGGAGGAGCCACCGGCCTCCGCTGGAATGAATCCCAGCCACGCGGTGCCGCCACGGGCCGAGGCGACACGCAAAAGCGAATCCCAGAAAGAGACGGATGCCCCCTCTTGAACCCCCCAAAACGCGCACCTGGACCCAGCCGCCATGACTAAAAAGGTCCTGGCGGTACGGCACATGCATGACAGGCCCGCCCGGGCCCAAGCTCTTCAGGGCCTTGCCTCTAGCAATCGGGCCGCAGCGGACCAAATACGAGGGCCGCTAAGCCATCCCTACAGTCTCAATTCTCCAAGCGGCGAGCGTTCTGGCGCCACTGCACCCCCGCAATTTCCTCTCCTCAGTCGTTCTCAGCTGTCGCCGCAGCGTGTGTGGCCTCGTACGTATGTTTGTCAGGGCAGAACAGCTCCGCAGCGACTGGCCACGACAATACAACAGCGCCCAACGGCTGAGGCCGGCAGTAGGGCCGCGGCGGCTTTGCAGCCGCACGTGGGCCGAGGCAGCTGCCTGCAGCTGCCGGGAGCATCACTGCTTCCACCGCCAGACTATGGACCTCGCCTTTAGCCCCGCCGCGGTCGAGGGCCGCGCGCTGGCCCCGGCTCGCTCTGGCCCTTGTAGCCCCACCTCCCGCGCCTGGTCCTGTCGGCCCGTCGAAACTACTGTCTGCTGTCCGCTGGGGCTGTTGCTAAAACCCCTAGATGTCGATGACCGTCCGTGTGTTGTGGACGGGCAGCGTCGCCGGCTCTGCCCACCCGACGGTATCCAGGTTCGAGCGGCCCCGCACGAGGGGCGCCGTGGGCTCCGTTTTGTGCGGGAGCTGGTCCATGGGGCCCTGCGGGTTGGAGGGGTTAGAGTGGGTGATGGTTAGTGGGCGGGGCGGGGCGTCGGAAGGGGGCGCGGGGGCCGCGGGCTGTCCGCCGTGGCAGGCCCGGACCAGCGCGGACCTGGGTTGCCGCCAGGTTGGGTCGCGCGGGCCTTGTACCTGCCCCAACGCGTCAAGCGTCAGCGACAAAGCCCCGAGCTGACCCCGAGCGACCGCCGTTGGCTCTCAGGGAATCAGGGGCGGTTAGGATGCGATGTTGCCTCGCACGCGGCCCCGGCAGCGCAGGGTGTCATATGGGAAAGCGAGCTCACCTCAAATTGTAGGAGCATGTCGTCGGGCAGCGGCTTGCCCTCGTGCGCAAGGGCCCAGTCGGCAGAGTCAAAATAGCGCCGCGTCTGCCTCTGCAGGAGGTAAGGACAAGAAGCGAGGGCTCAGCACGGAACCGAGGGCGCGGGGTGTAGCCCCGGCGCAGCCCGAGAGAGATTCCTGAAGCTGGCTTGCCTTTCCACACAGCAGCGTCTTCTTGAGCTGCAGCTTGCCGTATCGACCGACTAGGAGCTCCTCCTGTCGCGTCATTTCGTCCTGTGGTTGCGAAGAGAGAGAAGTCAAGAAGGGTAGCACCGTGGAAGGTCGCGTCCAAGACCGCCGCAGAAGCGCACAGCGCCCCTCAAACAGTTCTTACAGGCCCGGAATTGTCACACCGCGCTACCGCGGCAGTTCCCAGGGCAGGGCGACGTCCCGCGCGCTGGGAAGACGTTGGTTCCGCGACCCACACCGACTCACCTCGCTAGAGAAAGAGCTAGAGCAGCTAGAGTCTGGCCCTCGTTGCATAGTGAGCCTTGTAGATACCGAGAGCCCAGTCGACTAGGAGAGCGCCCTGACCGGAGCGCGTGGGAGGAGGAGAAGGAGAAGGTCCACGCAGAAGCTGCAAGAGTGTCTTCGGTATGATGCGGGTTTGAGATCAATTGCTTGGAGTTGTGAGTATGGCTCTCGAGTGTGGCCCGCGCTGCAGAGTGAACGCGAAATGGTGCGGTACTACGATTTCGGGCAGGCATTTTCTCCGCGTGCCAGTCGCTTTAGGCTCGCAAAGAAGCTGTTCTCAATGCATACGCGCCGCTCGCCGCGCCACTCGAACCTGTGCCACGGCTTGCCGTCCTCGCACCACGCCATCGCCAACCGCGCGTGGGTCCTTCCAGCGCCCGACGCAGACGAGTCAACATGCGCGTGTTGCTCCTTATCTACTGCTTATCTTATGCGCAGCTAGAGCTGAGCTCGGCGCTCCGCCCTGAGTCTGACCTCCGCCGGACGGGGACCAGACTCGTGCTTTTCCCCCCGCCCTCCCCTCGCGCGGCCCCTCGTCCCCCGACAAAATCCTTCTCGAGACCCCGTCGCCCGGCCTACAGGTATGCACTCTCAGCGGTCATCCCTGGTCCGCGGCAGTGGCGAGCCAGCGGCCACGTGACCACGTCCCGCCCCGGCCCGTTCAATAGCACTGGGCCCAGCCCACAAGACGGGAAGCTCCTATGCTGCTCTCTGGAGGGCCAGAGTCGGACCGTTCGTCGTTCACTGCCCTTGCCGTTGTCCCCTCAGACCCCCAGGGCCCCCCAGAGCCGCCGGAGAGCCGACGCCTCTCGCATCGCCAGTAACCGCCCAAGACCCTGACGGTAATACGCAAGCATGCTGTGCCTCTTGTTCCACGCCGCCCGCCTAACACGTTGACACGCCGTTGGTCGCGCCGTCCTGGTTTCAACCAAGACGCACCTTCGCGCACTCGCGCACACTGACCTTTTTCTCTACCCCCAGGGCATGGTGCGGCCCCTAGGATCCCGCGTGCGGTTGCTTGCTCTTGCATGTCACTCTGCCTCTCCCTCTTTCTGTTGCGTTACGCACAGCCTACTTGCGTTCAGCTGCATCCCCCTTCGTCGTCGTCGGGACTACGCTGCCCGGCCCCTGCGAGCATAGAACCCCCAGGGCATGCTGCTTGAATCTTGGAGAATGGGATACGGGAGCGAGGTTACGCGAAAAGCAAGTCGTGAGGCCGATGTTGAGGGGAGCCTGTGGGTTTCCTGGCCGAGATTTGGGTCTGGGCCTGCCCGGGGCCCCGGGCCCCTGAAGGCAGTCTCGTGTGGTCCCTTCCAGATCAGTCTAACACGGCTCGCTTGGAGCTACCCGCACATGTAACACCGCTTCCCGCACACGGCAGTCGCCCGAAGCTCGCCACCGGCTACCGTTCTCCACCAAAAAGCGCCCCGCTGCCTTGCCGTCTCCTTGCCGCCCTAGGCGGCTCTGTTGTCCGTTGCGCCCACCTCTGGGGACTGGGGTGGTGGGCATAGCCCCCGCGTAGTACACAAGCCGTACCGTACCGTACCGTATGCTGGGGGCGTGCACCCTAAAAACAATACCCTGCGACCCGAGCCGTTCCCCCCCGCTGGTCACTACACGGAGCGGGACGCGCAGACAGGGGATGCGTCCTCTGGGGACTGGGGTGCACGAACGCTCGAAAACTTGCCAAGGCGGACAGCCCACGGCCGCGGCGAACGCAGTCCGGTCGAGTCCGGTCTGGTCTGGTCTGGTCCAGTGTCCAGTCCGATCCGATGCAGGCGGCCACAGGACCGGCGCCCTACCACGCGTCGTCTCTCCGGACCGCACTCCCACGGCGCCTCCTGGCAACCCGGTCTGGGCTGCCTGCCGCGCCCTCCCCATTCCGCTGCTCGCTCCTCACGCTTCCTCATCAACCTCCCACCACCCCGTATCGCCACCCCGTACCGCCCCGCTCGCTCCCGCCGCCGCTCCGCACGCCTCTGCCCAACCGCCGCCCCCTCACCCCACTTCGCGGCCTGCACAGCCCAAGCAGGCGACAGGGAGCAGCCGGGAGCCGACGCTATGCTCCGGTCCGGCCCCATCTGGTCCGGTTTGGCCCCATCTGGTCCGGTTTGACCCCATCTGGTCCGGTTTGGCCCCATCCGGTCCGGTCCGGCCCCATCCGGTCCAGTCCGGGCCCATCCGGTTCGGTCCCATCCGGTCCGGTCCGGCCTGGTGCTTGGGATTGGTACGGCCCCATCCGGTCCGGTCCGGCCTGGTGCCCCGAAGTGGTTCACTTCTGACGGGCACGCGTGCCGGGCATCTCATTCCGCACGGTCCGCCCTGCCCTCCTTCACGCCTTCCCATCCGGCCCCTCCCTTCCGCGCCCTCAGTGCGGGTGGCTGCAGGGCCTCGGTCCTCCGCTCTTCAGTTCGCGCCTGCCTCTGTCCCCTCCGCCGCCTCCCTCCCAAGCCGCCGCCCCTCAGTGCTGGTGGCTGCAGGGCTCCCCGTGGGCCCCCCACGGGCCCCCGTGGGTCCCCCACGGGCCCCGCGGGCCCCGGCCGCCGCCCCTCAGTGCTGGTGGCTGCAGGGCGTGTCGGCGATGGTGCCCGCAATGTTGGGCGGCGGCAGGGAGTCCACGTCCAGGGAGGCGTCCAGGGCGGAGAACTGAGGGGGGGAGGCAAGAGGGGGCAGACATAGGAAGGGGGAGGATGAGGGGGAGGGGGGTTGCCGGGCAAGGCGGGAAGTCCACGTCCAGGGAGGCGTCCAGGGCGGAGAACTGGGGGGGGGGAGGCAAGAGGGGGCAGACATAGGAAGGGGGAGGATGAGGGGGAGGGGGGTTGCCGGGCAAGGCGGGGAGTCCACGTCCAGGGAGGCGTCCAGGGCGGAGAACTGTTGTTTTTTGGTGGGGGGGGGAGGAAGGTACGAGGTTGGAAAGGGGGTCAGGGAAGGGAGGATGAGCGGTATTGCCTCTCAGGCCAGGGCCTTTGTGGCCCATCACGGTTACTAGAACCCACTAGAGTGGGATGGGGATGGGGATCCGAGAGGCTAGAGGAGTCCAGGTACGCAACCCAGAATTCATGTCAATCCACTCAACCCCCACCCACCCACCCACCCCCTCCACCCCACCTCCTTGAAGAAGTGCAGGAAGTGGTCGTACGCCAGCGCCACGTCATCAGCGCCGCACTGGGGGGGGAGGCAAGAGGGGGCAGACATAGGGGAGGGGAGGTAGGGGGGGGAGCAAAGAGAGGTCAGAAGAGGACCCCCATGGGACGCCCAGCCGTCCCCACCCCCTGCCACCAACGGTACCCCTCTTGTCATTCGCCCCTGCCCCGCTCCAGTCCCGTTCATGCTGCCGTCGCCCCGCTTCCCCGCCTGTATCCGCACCTCACGTCATATTGGCCCCGTTCGCCTACCCCCCGGGCCTTCACACCCTTCCCCCCCTCAACCCCCGCCCCCACCTGCTCCCGGATGCTGTGCGCGCCGCCGTCACCCCTGCCCCCCTCTGCGCCGTGCCGTGTTTCCCCCCGTACCCCCTGCCTTCACACCCCTCCCCCCCGCCCCCCACCTGCTCCCGGATGCTGTGCATGCTGAGCTGCATCCCTCCCCCTTGCCCGGCCCCGCCTGCGGCCCGCGTGCCGTGTTTCCCCCCGTCCCCCCGTGCCCATACACCCCTCCCCGCCCCCACCTGCTCCCGGATGCTGTGCATGCTGAGCTGCGCAATGCCGCAGTCCACCTGGAGGGGAGGGGGGGGGAGGAGAGAAGGGGGGAGGGAGGTCGGGTTCAAACGCCGTCGTCCTGTCTAGCCCTTTGGCTAAGCCCCAACCCAACCCCAACTTCCCAAGCCGCCCCTTCCTAGTCCGTGCCAGTCAACCCACAGTGCAGCAGCCCGCAAAGCGAAAAGACCCCACCCCCCGCCCCTCCAGTAGCCCCGAGCCCCGCCCCATTTTTGTTGTAAACCCTAGTCCTAGTCCCGCCACACCCCACCCCATCCCACCGTGCGGCAGCCCAGGTTGGAAGACAGGATGGGTCCAATGGTGGAGCCGCAGGGCATGTCGTTGCGGACCGAGAACTCCTGGGGGGGGAGGCAAGAGGGGCAGACATAGGAGGGGGGGAAGGTGAAAGGGGGGAGGGGGAAGGGGGGGGGGGAGCCGATAGTGAAGCCGCAGGGGGGGGAAGAGGAAGAGGGGTGGTAAGAGAGTGACTTGCGGTGGCAGAGAGGGAGGAGGGGTAAGGCAAGGGGAGGGAGAGGATGCGCGTGTGGGTGGGGGGAGATGTTGGTCCTTGGTGATGGCTTGCGGGGAGCAGGCAGCTCAACAGGGTTGCCCCAGGGACCCTCCCTGCCTCCCTGCCGCCAAGGCTCGCACCTGGGTGGGGATGCCGTGCCGCCGGGCCACCTCCCTGCGGTGAAAGGGGGGTTGGGGGTTACGCGTGTGGGTTGGCTTCCGCCTCTGTGTTGTTGTTGTGGACAACGGAATGCGATCCGCCCCTCCGCCTGGCTCCACACGCTTCCCGTCCACCTACACAGCGTGCCTGGCACTGACTGCTTTATCAGCTCATCCGCCCTACCTGGTTTCAGCCCCCCCCTCCTGACTCCACGCCTCCCCACCTGAAGAGCGTGGCGCTGACTGCGTTGGTGGCGTAGCGCTGGTTGTGGTTGTGCTTGAGGACCAGGCCTCCGTGCATGCGGGGCTGGTGCTCAGGGTCGTGCTGGGGGGGGGGAGAGGCAAGAGGGGCAGACATAGAGAGGGCAAGGTAAGGAGGGGGGAAGGGTGAGCAGAGGGAGCAGAGGGAGCAGCGGGGAGGCCACAGCGCTGCGCGACAGCGCCTCACGCCTCACGCCGCACCCATGCACACGACTAGCCCGTACGTGTCGTATGTACGGTGCCGTACAGTATATCGTACGTTGTCGTACCTTGTCTGCGTAGTTGGGGTGCAGCGCGTGCGCCATGTCGGCCGACACCAGGAAGGAGGCGCGCAGCGTGCGCTCCACGGCGCCCTGCAGTTGGCGGTTAGCGGTTGACGGTTGTGCGGTTGACGGTTAAGTTGGAAAGCTGGGTCTGCCGTCTTAAACCCGCGTCCGCATATCAGGCCCCGCGAATATGTCCGCCCCCCCCGCATGGCTCAGAGTTTACCGGTGGATGCCCTCCCTCCCCAGCCCTACACCCCCCACCTTTTCCCCTCCTCCGTTCCACCTCTTCCGTTCCCTTCGCCATCGGAACCAGCTCTCGCCCCTCTTAACCACCCCTCACCCCCTGGCCCTCCGACAGGGCCACGCCACAGGAGGGGCAGACATAGGTAAGCCAACCCCCCCCCAGCCACCCCCCCCAGGCCCCCTCGGTGCGCATCGGGCTCGCTGGCTGCCGCTCTATTTTTTCCTTCGCTCTCCAATGCTACGGAAATTACTTCCAGCCCGCCCCCCCAAAACGCCCCTCACCTCCTGGCCCTCCGACAGCGCCGCCGCCACTCGCGTGATGGTGTCCCGCATCACCGGCCCACCCGCGCCCTGGGGGGAGGGGGTAGGCGACGGGGGTAAGGGGAGGGGACGGGTGATTGCTTGGCAAGTGAAAATCGATAAGAGAAAGCAAAGGGGTGGGGGCGGGGGATGGCGAAACTCCGGACTGATCCGGACTCCCAGCACGTCCCGTTCCCGTTCGCACTCCATCTTGCGTCTGTGCCCTCCGTGCCTCACCAGAGAAGCGGTCTGTCCTCGTGGGACCGTATCCCGTCCCTTCATCCGCGTCCCCTGACCGTAAAAACCATCACCATAGCCTCGCCTGGGAGCTCTATGTCTGCCCCCTCTTGCCTCCCCCCCCACCTGGGCGCTCTCGCTGCCGACCTCCTCGTGGTCGAACAGGGCAATGGCGCGGACCCCCGTCTCCTCAGCCAGGGAGGCGGCGTCGGGGGTGGAGTCAATGAGGGACTGGGGGGGGGAGGCAAGAGGGGCCAGACATAAGCATGGGGGAGGATGAGGGATAGGGGGGAGGGGGGGAGGCCCATCTCCTCAGCCAGGGAGGCAGCGTCAGGGGCGGAGTCAATGAGGGACTACGAACATGGGGGTGGGGTGGGGGTAGCGGAACGTTTGGGCGAAACAAGGGGCATCAGGGGGCGGGTATGGGTAAGGGGACAAGGACGGGGGAGGGGGGGAGGGAGGGGCCCCTGACCCCCCACCTGCAGCGCCACGTAGCTCATGGCCAGGTTGTCCAGCCTCCCCCCCCCTCTTGCCTTCCCCCCTCCCTATGTCTGCCCCCTCTTGCCTCCTCCTCCCCCCCCACCTGCAGCGCCACGTAGCTCATGGCCAGGTTGTCCAGCCTCCCCCCCCTCTTGCCTTCCCCCCTCCCTATGTCTGCCCCCTCTTGCCTCCTCCTCCCCCCCCCACCTGCAGCGCCACGTAGCTCATCGCCAGGTTGTCCAGGCGACCGGCGAACACGAACTCCCCGTGAGCGCCGCCCAGCACGCCTGGGGCGGGCGAGCGAGAAGCACGATGATTGTGCAAGCAGGGTTGGGTGAAGAGGGAGAGGGGCGCCTGTCAAGCTCATCCCCGGGGCGGGCGAGAGCAGGAGAACACGGGTTGGGTGAAGAGGGGGGACGAGGGAGAGAGGCTCCTCCCATCCGGTGAGGCGCGGGTGTACTCCGTCAAGGCCCACCCCCGATCGCGGCCGGGAGCTCCCCCCTCGTGCCCTGCCAATATGCAGCCCTGGGACCCTCACCCATGCTTTGAGCCCGTGCGTGCTCAGCCGTGCGTTGCTTAGGGTTGCACCCCCTCAAGCCCTGTCAGTTCGCCTCCCCCCTTCGCCCTTCCAACCCGGCTGTTCGTCGCACACGTGCAGCGCAACGTTGGGTGTGTGCTGCCTCCCTCTTGCCTTCCCCCCTCCCCTCCCCTGCCCTCCCGCTTCCCTGACTCTCCCCTCTCCACCCACCCTCCACCCGGGTGTAAGTCGCACACGTGCAGCGCTGACCGAGATGCAAGTTCGCCACAATCCCCAGATCCAGCCCTGTCGCTTCCCCTTCCTACCCGGCTGTACGTCGCACACGTGCGGTTCGAAGTCCACACACCGCCCGTTATTATTTGCGATACACACTTGTCCACCCACTGCCACACCCTTTCCACACCCTGCTCGTGCCCTCACCCGGCTGTACGTCGCACACGTACCGAGTGACAGACCCTTTCCACCCTTCCTACCCGGCTGTACGTCGCACACGTAGTACAACTAACATACTCAAACACGTGTCACCTCCCCCTCACCCCTCTTCTCTCCATTTGGTTAGCACGGCGGTATGTACCTCTCCATACAAAGTTTCCCTGGCGTCGGCACGTTCCCGCTCAGCAACAAACACTCCCCCTCACCCGGCTGTACGTCGCACACGTGCAGCTCGAAGTCCACGATGGCTTCGGGACTGACCCCCAGCTCTGAGGCCAGCATCTCCAGCAGGAGGGGCTGGTGCTTGGAGGCGGCTGGGGGGGGGTGAGCAAGGTTTGGGAACTGGGGATGATGACCTCAGATCCTGCCCATCCTGCCCATCCAAGGCAGGCGTCGGCCCGCTGTTCCCCACATCCCACCCCATCGCCCCCCTCACCCCCCCCTCCTTCCCGGGAATGACCTGAGACCTTAGATCTATTCTCCTAACCCCCTCATCGCCCCCCCTTCCCGGGACGCACCCGGTGCCCCTGCGGCCCCGTGGGCGGGAGCCAGGAGCTGGGTCTTGACCTGGGGGGGAGGGGGGTGGGGGTGGGGGTGGGGAGTCAAGTCGGAGCGTGTCGTGGGTAGGGTTGCAGTAGGATGGTACGTTGCTTCTAAATTCTTTGGGACCTGCACGGCTGCACCCCTAGCCATGGGCTGCACCCCTGGCCATGGACTTCAGAGGACAAAGGCTTCGCGCCCATACCCTTGCCTCTGACCGCCGCCTTATCCTCCCCCCCCCCCCCTCCATACCCTTCTCCCCAGCACCATGGGCGGGCAAGTGACAAGCAGCTACCTGCCGCCGACCGGCACGAAACACACGCCCTTCTCCATCTCCAAACCCCTTTCGCCCCCACCTGGGTCGCCAGCATGGGCGCGAAGTTGGACTGCAGACTGCAGCTGCCGACCCGTGCCGTGCCGTGCCCAGACACGACACGAAACACACACCCTTTCCCCCTTTCCCCCCCCCTCCCCCACCTGGGTCGCCAGCATGGGCGCGAAGTTGGACTGCAGGTTGGGCTTGAAGCCGGCGGTGTGGATGTCCCGCTGGAGGTGGATGGCCTGAGGGGGGGAGGACGGGGGGGGGGCGGAGCAGGGGCACAGAAGTTCGCAAGCTGGATCAAGATCAATTGAGGGGGAGAAAGGGGGACATCAGAGGGTCAGGTACACCAGGGGGTGTGGATGCCCCGCTGCGGGTGGATGGCCTGGTGGAGATGGTCACATGGGAGCGGTACGGGAGTACGTTAGGTACGGCGAAGTTAGGGACGTACGGTACAGCACGTGCACGTCAGCATGGGGGGTGAGGGGGTGACAACGGGCACGCCAAATCAGCCAGTCAACCTCCAACCAACACTGGCAACCCCGACCCCAACTTCCTATTCTAAACCTGACCACCGCCAACCGCCCCAACCGCCTCCAACCGCTCCCCCCAACCGCCAACCGACCAGCATGGGGATCCGCAGCAGCGGCCGGTCGATCTTGACCAGTCGGTGCTTGAGCCCCGCGGCGCCCGAGGCCGCGGCGGAGGGGCCCTCGCGCAGCAACACGCGGCCGGCCAGGCCCAGGTCCCTGCAGGGGAGAATGGGGTGGGGGGTGGGGGTTGGGGGGTGGGGGTACAGGATGGGGCGTACGGTTGAGCGGTATGATTGTCCATGACGTGCTGTTGTGGTTCCGCGGCCCGCCAGGCCCAGGTCCCTGCGGAAGAAGCGAGAGGGGAGGGAATTTAGCTCAACGGGCTGATTAACTGGACTGATTAACTGGACTGATTAACTGGGCTGATTAACTGGACTGATTAACAGGCAAACATTAGAAGCACACGACCGGCCAGGCCAAGGTCCCTGCACGGGGGAATGGGGTGGGGGCGTATTGTTCAGCTTCATGGCTGGCGTGTTGGCTATGATGGCCTTTGTCTTGTGTTACTCACGCGGCCGGCCAGGCAGAGGTCCGTGGGCGATTAATAGGATTCAGGGAGACCGGCTAAGTCTGATTCTGTTGTGTCATGCTTCAACGTTCAGATAGCTGGGAAGATAGTAACAGCAGCAGCACGCGGCCGGGCAGGCCCAGGCCCCTGCGGAGGGTGACGAGATGTTTCGCGGGGATCTAGGCGTGGGGCTGGTTGGCCCCGGGCTCTTCCCCACGGGCCCCTTCCCCACGTGTTCCATGCCAACGGGCGCATGCCCTTGCGGGGCCTCCATGCGTTAGCACTGACCTCAGCCCGGCACGGCCCGGCCACCCCTCCCCCCTCCCCCCGACCCCACCCCGGTCGTACTGCTGCCTCACCTGTCGTACCACGTGTACCACAGGCCGCCGCCGTACGTCTCCACGTTGACCTGAGGGGGGTACGGCAGGGAGGGGCGTGCGTCAGTCGTGGAGCAGCCCCAGTACTGGGAGTCCAACATAGACGAGGAATGCCTCGGTACGCCCCCCCCCCGGACTTGTGCCCCTCCTCCCCTCCCTCCCCCTGCCCCACCATGTTGTACCCCGCCCGGGAGGAGGCCGACACGGGCTTGAGCTTGAGGCAGGGGGAGTCTGTGTGCGCCCCCACCATGTAGAAGCCGTTGCCTGGGGGGGAAGGAGGGGGCGGGGGGGCGGGGGGGAGGAGGGGGGGCAGCGTGTTTCGTGTCATGCGGACTGTGTGCGCCCCCACCATGTAGAAGCCGTTGCCTGGGGGGTGGGGTATGAAACCCAGATTCCGCCGATGAGGCATCCACGCGAGGCGTTCCGTCACCTTCTGCACCACCTCTGCGTCGAGGATCAGCGCCCTACAGCCCCCTCCCGCCGGCGGCAGGCCCACCCACCCGGCTTTACCAGTTCCTGCTTTTCGGTCAGCGCCTGGGTCAGCGCCTCGATCCACCCTGGATCCACCCTGGATGCTGGATCCACCCACCCGGCTGGAACTTGGCCCCCACGGCGAAGGCCACAATGGTGCTCATGTTGCGTGTGAAGAAGTAGCGGCCGCCGGGCTTGACGGACCTGGGGGGAGGGTGGGTGGGTGGGGTGGGTGGGGGTTCAAGGGTGGGTGGGTGGGGTGGGGTTGAAGCGTGGGTGGGGTTGGAGGGTGGGTGAGGTTGGAGGGTGGGTGAGGGTGGAAGGGTGGGGGTGGGGGGAAGGCGGACGTGTGCTGTAGTGGTTTAGGTGGAGGTGAGGAGGCGCTGGGGCCTCAACGCTGGGGGCCTGAGGCCAGACCCCGGCCCCACCCCCCGGCGGCATGGAAGCAGCAGGACCTACAGGCTGCGCTGGGCTGCACTGCTATCCGCACTCTGTTGCGCAGCACGTAACGATGCTTCCCTTCCCGCAACTCCCAGAGCTCTTGGGTGTGTTCAGGGCTGCTCGTGTAAAGGCCGAGAAGCGTAGGCGCGGTGATGAGCCGGCCGGTCGTAGATACGGAACCGAAAGCCCTTGGGCGTGTGGAGACGGCCTGGAGTGGTCTGCCTCCACCCGCGCTTTACCCGCACCTCCCGACCCACATCCCTGGCCCTGGCCCCACTGGCCACGCGGGGCACAGCTCCTGCCTTCCCCACACCCGTCTCGCCGCGCCCACCCGGCCTCTCCACCCCTCAGTATGCGTCGTGCCCGCCTTGGCTCCTCCTTTGCAGTCCCATGCAGCATACCCAGCCTGGCTCCACCCTTCCTCACACACACCCCTCGCACCCTCTGGCGCAAGACTGGGTGCCCTTGCTGCCACGCGCCTTCCCCGCCTTTAGACGCATGCGACAGAGAGTCGCCCACCCCCTCGGGACCTGAAATGCTGCCGTTGGTCTCGCGGACGTTCACACAATACGCACATCCACGTCAGCCACCCCCCCCCCCATCCTGGATCCCTCCCGTGTGCCCCTGAAACCCCGGCACCATGCCCCCCTCTCCCTCGCTCTCCCTGAGCTCCTCACCAGGGCTCCCGCTCAGAGATGGGTGTGAAGCCCGCAGCGACCAGACGCTTGCTGGCCTCCTCGACAGCGTGGAATGGCGTCCACGCATAGTTGATGAACGACAGCAGCTTCTCCGCGTGCTCCTTGCCGCGAGCGTGCAGCGCAGCAGCCTCAGAGCTGCTCGCCTCGGCAACCACAGCGGGCTGCTGCTTCTCGCCGGCCGCGGAATCGGTCTTCTGGCGCTTCATGGTAAGGCCCGAGACCAGAGGCGAGGGAGCGCAAGGCAGGCGACGGCTATACGAAGTGGCAGCGGCGCGACCAGCGCGCAGGCCGAGGCGCATGAGGGCTACGCTGAAAAGACCTGGCGATGCGTCGCTAGGCAGCGGGTGATCAGAGCTCTGGGGGGAGCAAGTGGGTCGCGCTATGGTAATGCAGCGCACAGCCTAAGCCTATTCGGGTCGCCGTCGCGGAAAAATGCACGCAAAGGGAGCCCTAGATCGGTGGCGGGCACATGCAGCCATGCACTGCCTCACTGCGGCACGTAGAACAAACGAGATTGCACTGCATACACCACGCAACACACTTCGGGCTCGGAGGCTCACACAGTAGCGCACCCCGAGTCGTGGGGCCCGTCACCCGCATCCGACAGCTCCGGCCGGCAGCCGCATTGCGGCTCTGCGGCCTAGCCTGAGCACCGTTGAGTTAGGCCTTCAGCAAATTAGGGCGAGCCGCCTGCGTCGGCCAAGCGCCCAAGGCGAGCTTGGGGCACGCCCGAGCCTGCACGCGCTGTAACCCTCCGCTGCGCGGACGGGAGCTCGCCGTTACCAAAGGCTAGACTCCACCAGGCAAGGCCAAACTTGGGCTGTGAACTTCGGGTCGTAGACAGGGGCTACAATACCCAAAGGAGACGGGGTAAAGCAGGGGCCGGGGCGGTGACGGCGTGGCAGGCGGCGACGGGGGCGGCGATGAGGGCACCTGGAGGGATGAAAGAAGCCACGGTTGCCCCTGCCTCCTTCCGGCTAGTGCTCGGTCTCGGTGGCCGCCCTCTATTCCCTCTTCTATGGCTTCTTGCCCCACGGAACAGGTCCGCCTTAGTCCGCCGCCTGGCCCGAGTTGCCCCTACCCTGTCGGCATCCCGCTTCCCCCTCAATGCAACCCGGACAAACCCAACCGTCTTGCCAACCACCCCAACCGCTTTTCCAACCGCCCTAACCCCCAGAATCCCGGTCTGCAGCCATGGTCCGACGCCTGGCGACGGTTGCCACATGCAACCTGAATCAGTGGGCCATGGACTTCGAGGGCAATCTGGGTCGGATCAAGGATTCCATCCGACAGGCCCGGGCGCAGGGCGCCAGCTACAGGGTGAGATCCGAGCGGCCCAGATGTGTACGGCACTGACGTGGGCACGGTCGGTGTGGTGTGAGGTCGCTGTGGCGAGCTCTCTCTGTGAGGGAGTTGGGCGGGACGGAAGGGTCTGCGAGATTGCCGGGGAGGGGCGCGCGGTGTCGAGGTGTTAGGGTGTCAGGATTGGGGGCAAGAACGGGGGCCCGTCTGTGCGTCTGGCGATTGCTTGCCCCCTGAAACTCCGTGTTCTCTCCATACATACGTCAGGTTGGCCCCGAGCTGGAGGTTCCGGGGTACGGCTGCGAGGACCACTTCCTGGAGCTGGACACGGTGGCCCACTCGTGGGAGGTGCTGGCGGTGAGGGGGGGAGGCAAGAAGGGCAGACATAGGGAGGGGGGGAGGCAAGAGGGGGCGGAGGGGGGAGGGAGGAACACTTTCTGGAGCTGGACACGGTGGCGCACTCGTGGGAGGTGCTGGCGGTGAGGGGGGGAGGCAAGAGGGGGCTTTCCTGCCGGCAGCGGAGCAGGCGCAGTATTGCAGTATTGCAGGCCAGGAGATGAAGTCCCTCTACAAAGGTCCGGCCGCCTGGTTCGGTCGGCAGTATTGCAGTATTGCAGGCCAGAAGTTGAGGTCGCTTCACAAAAGGATCCCAGGAGGGCTTCCTCCCTCGCTCCCTCCATCCCCTCCCCTCCCCCTTCGCCTTGAATTGACGCTCTCCCGCTCAGCTTCGAACTTCCCCTCCCCCCTCCCCCCCTTCCACCCCCCCCTGTCAGGACCTCCTGTCTGACCCTGAGGACCTGACCGGGGGCATGTTGGTGGACGTGGGCATGCCCGTCATCCACAGGGGTGAGATCAGATCCTGTACGGCATCTATACGGCATCTGCGCACGTGGGGCGGGCCCGCTGGCTACCCGTTGTGCTACCCTACCCTTCCTTCATCCCAGAAGAGTTACTGCTAGTGAGTTGACGCTGACCCCAGACCCTGGACCCCACCTGTGTTCCTATTCCCTCCCCCGGTATCCTGCTCAGTATTCAACCCCATAATCCCCCCCGTCGCTTCACCCCCCAAGGCGTCATGTACAACTGCCGTGTGTTCCTTCTCAACCGCCGCGTACTGCTGATCCGGCCCAAGGTACGGCATGAAGGGTGGAGGGAGGGGGAAGGGGAAGGAGAGGAAATGGGAGAGCAAGAGCAAGCGGGTTGCACTTTCAGCGGCTTCCCATGCCTCCCGCCTTCCGCCAGATCGTTCCGGCTAAAAGCAGCTCCGCGCCACCCCCAGCCCCTTTCCCTTTGCCTCCCTAACCCCCGCCCCCGTCCCACCCCCCGTGCACCCCCACCGTCCCTCAGCTCAATTTGGCAAACGACGGGAACTACCGGGAGACCCGGTGGGGGGTGGGGGGTGGGGGATGGGGTCGGGTGGGTGTTGGGAGAGGGCGAAGCGCAATAGACTTTGGTGGGCTGTTGCTGGGCAGTTGAGCTGTTGGGCAGTTGGTGGGCAGTTGGGCAGTTGGTGGGTGCACGTGGGCGCGCACACATGCACCTCCCTAGGGGTTGGGATGGAAGGGAGGCGGCATGGCTTACCGGGAGACTCGGTGGGCCTCGGTGGGGGGCTGGGCGGGAGGAGGGAAGGAAGAGCTGCGGCAGGGAAAAGGGAGCTTGAAAGGTGTACACGTAGGAGCATGTACAGGGGTTGCACAGCCCCAATTCGAAAGGGGTACATTCGATGCAAGGTGTACAGGGTTTTGCACAGCCCATGATGGGTGATCCTTCCGACGACGGGTGCAGGGCAGCACGCACGCATGCACGCAGGCGGCCGAGTCTTCGATCGGCTGTCCCTCCCCTTTGATTAACCGCTCAGTCGAACCTCAACTCTATCGGTCCCTCTCTCCCCCTCCCCCTCCCCCCCTCCTTCCCCAAGCTACTTTGCCACCTGGAAGCACCGGGGCGTCGTGGAGACCCACCGCCTGCCCGAGGGGGTGATCGCCGCCATGGTGAGATCGGGATTGAGATTGCCGTACTGATCCCGTGAGGTGGTGTCGTACATCTGATGCCATCGGTTGACACATGCGCGCTCCCCGTCTTTCGTGACATGACCCCCCCCCCCAAATGACGTGGGCAGGGCGCTGCGGGTCCGCTCGACGGCGAGGTGCCGTTCGGCGATGCCGTACTCAAGCTCAAGGATGCCGTACTGGCCGGTACGTACGGTACTGCACGGGAGGGAGAGAACATGGACGAAGGCATTGGGGGCTGCAACCTGCCACCTGGGTTCGCACACGTGGGGTGTTTGGGCCTGCGGCGTGCAATCTGGGTCCGCCCCGGGCCCAGCAGGGTCCGCCCAGGCCCAGAGCGGAAGGGGCGTGGGGCCTCACCAGGGGGCCTCACTGCAAGCCACGACCTCATCTGTCCACCCTCCCCATCACACTCCGAACCACTCACCCCACTGCCCAACTGCTCAACCAATCACTTCCCCAACCTTTCGCCCAACTATGTACCTAACCAACCACCCTCCCAACCCCCCAACCACCTTCACGCCCCAGCCGAGACCTGTGAGGAGCTCTTCACGCCCGCCGCCCCCCACATCGGTCTGGCCCTGGCGGGGGTTGAGATCATATCCAACGGATCCGGATCTCACCACCAGCTGCGGAAGCTCAACCAGCGGCTGGATCTGATCCGCGGGGCCACAGCCAAGGTGTGTGTGTGGGGAAGCAGATTCAGTGAGATCGAACGGACCTGCCCGCGCTACCCGCCAACAAAGCTTGGTCTGCCTTGCTCCCACAATTCTTCCGGGAAGCGCATTCGAGGGGACTACATTGCCCCCCTCCATTGCCTTACCTCCCCCTCGCCCTCTGTTGCCTTCCCACACCACCCCGGCCCTTGCGCACCTCCTCAAACCGTATGCCCTTTGCCCGCTACCCCCCCAAAAGGCGGGTGGGGTGTACCTGTACGCCAACCAGAGGGGCTGCGACGGGGGCCGCCTCTACTTCGACGGGTGTGCCTGTGTGGCGGTGAACGGGGCTCTGGTGGCACAGGTGAGCGGGATAAAGGGGGGAGGCAAGAGGGGGGAGAGGCTAGAGGGGGGTGGAGCAAGAGGGGGGGAAAGAGGGGAGGCTGGATTTGCGTGGCTGGGGGGGAGGCACGAGGGTCAAACCGCGCACGGCCGCACCTCTTCGCCAACCAGGTTCGCTCGCGGTTCGTCGGATACGGCCCCAACCTCGTCCCATTTCTCTCCACTCCTCTGTTGCCCCGCCTCCCCCTCCGCCCCCCCCCCCCCCTGTCAGGGCGGGCAGTTCGGCCTGGCTGACGTGGAGGTGGTCACCGCCACCGTGGATCTGGACGAGGTGGTGTCGTACAGGTGCGACTGTACGGCAAAAGCGGCTGTGCATGTTGTACGACATCAGGTGCCGTACAGCGTCTGAGGCGCCTGGCATCCGCGCTGTGCGGTTGGTCGCCCGACAGCCCCGCCCCGCAACAAGTCATCCTGACAGACTCACCCGACCGCGTGGTATGGCGTCTGTAAAGTACCCCAAAACACACCCGTCTGAAGTTGTCCCTGATCCCCTGCCACCCCCCAGGTGCGCCATCTCCTCCCTCCGCGAGCAGGCCTCCGCCACGACCTGCCCCCACCTCGTCTCCGTGGACTGGGCCCTGTGCGCTCCGCCCCCCGCCACCACCCCCGCCACCACCCCCGCCACCGCCACCGCCACCGCCACCGCCCCGCCGCCGCCGCGGGCGCTCTACCCCACACAGCCCATCGAGCCGCGGGTGGGTGCGCGTTATTGAGCCGCTCATTGAGCCACTCATTCCGGGTTCAAGGAGGGTGATTTAACACGTACTGGTAGCTACTCAGCAATGTTGATCTTTGCGGGGCTTCTAATGTTGGCCCCGCAGCCGCTTGTATACTGATGTATGTTGTCAGCCCGCTACTCCTCGCCAGACCTTGAGCAGGGCTTCGAGGCCAGACTTCTGACACTGCAACCCTCCGACGGGCCTAAGAACGGAACGGAAGTTTTGCACCTGAGTTTGTCGTCAGGTGTTGTAACTCTTCCTGTCCATCCATCACCTCCTCCCCACAACCTTCTCCCCCCTTTTCCCCCGCCCCCAGATTCTGCGGCCCGAGGAGGAGATCGCGTACGGCCCCGCCTGCTGGCTGTGGGACTATCTGAGGTGTGTGTGGGGGGGAAGTGGGGGAGGGAGGGGAGGCAGGGAGGGGGGGGCTGGCTGTGGGACCACCTCAGGTGGGGAGAGTGGCGGGTGGCGGAGGGGGTAGGGGAGGCAGGGGAAGGCAGGAAGCCTGGCACAGCTGGCACAGCTGTCCTCCTTTTCCGGTGTGCTCTTTCGGCCCTCACACGTGTACGACTCCCCCAGCTAACGATTACGCGCGTACCCTACCTGATTGACCCTCCTCCCCTCTCTTCCCCCCCCCCCCCCCCTCGCCCCCCCCCCAAAGGCGCTGCGGTGCCTCCGGCTTCCTCATCCCCCTCAGCGGGGGGGCGGACTCGAGCAGCGTCGCGGCCATCGTGGGGGCCATGTGCCAGGTGGGAGGCGGATCTGGGATGGGTCGGTGTACGGTACGAACAAACGTCCAAACGTGAAGGCCTACAGCATCAGGCATCTGCCCAAGCCTGCAGGCAACCGCTTGCCTGTGATCTGCAGCTGACCACACTCCCAAGGCGCCCTCCTTGCACCCCACCCCCTAACTTTTGCCCCCTCCCCCTCCACCCCCCTCCACACCCCCCCCCAGCTGGTGGTCAAAGCCGCGGCCGAGGGAGACCCCCGGGTTACGGCCGATGTACGGCGTGTGGCAGGGTACGGCCCGGAGGAGCTGCCGCAGAGCGCACGTACGTACGGGTTGTTGTGGGCTGCGTGGAATGATGGGCTCTACTCGGCCGGCTGTCCTTTTGTGGGCTGCGCTGGAGGACACTACTTACCAAGCGGCATTGAGTGCCCCACCCCACCCCCAACCCCAGAGGAGCTGGCGGGCCGGCTGCTGAGCTGCGTGTACATGGGGACGGCCAACAGCAGCCGGGAGACGCGGGAGCGGTGAGAGCGGTTGGCCGTTGGCGGTTGGGGAGTTGCAGTTAGTTGCAAGGGCGTTAAGTGTCGTCTACGAAGCTAGCTGCCTTCCGTGACCGCCTCACCTCCTGTTGGTCGGTGGGGCCGCACCGCACTGCCCCTCGCTCCCTCCGTCCATTCCGATTGCCCCCTCCACTCCAGCCTCCCTCTCTCTTGCATGCCCGCTACACTCCAACCTCCCTCCCCTCTTGGGTTTGCCCCTCCACTCCAACCCCCCCCCCCTCCCTCCCTCTTGGTTGCCGCCCCCAGGGCCAAGGTCCTGGCAGAACAGGTGGGTGGGGGCCGGGGCAAGGTGACGGGGGAGAGGGGGTATCTGGGACCCAAGTGGTCTGTTAAAGAGGGACGAGGCGAGGGAGGCGAGGGAGCGGAGGGTGGGCGGGGGTCCGCGCGGGACTTTGAGCACGGACTAGCCACAGCGACACACACCCCTCCCTGAGCCAGAACCGTGCCCGGAACCCTCTGCCTGTGTCACTGGGTAATCACTGGGACATCTAACCCCTGCTCAGTCCCCGAATTCCGCTCCCACGCTCCCCCCGCCCATCCACCCTACACTAGGTCGGTGCCTACCACCTGTCCCTCACCATCGACGGAGTGGTGGAGGCGGTGGTGTCGCTGTTCGCCGCCGCCGTCAGCGGGGGCCGGCGGCCGCAGTTCCGGGCCCACGGGGGCGGCACCGCCGAGAACCTGGCGCTGCAGGTGAGGAGTGGGTGGAGGGGACCGTGTTCATGTTGCCTTTGTGACTGGATTTGGAGAGAATTGGCGCTGCCAGGGGAAGAGAGCCTTGCCTTGCCAATGGGACGGGGGAATACAACTGAACACCTCCCTCCCCTCTCCATCTCCCCCTCTATATCTGCCCCCTGTTGCCTCTCCCCCCCTCTCCCACACAGAACATCCAGGCCCGGCTCCGCATGGTCCTGGCCTTCCTCCCCCCTCGCTCTCATCCTTCCCCTCTACGTCTGCCCCCTGTTGCCTCTCCCCCCCCTCTCCCACACAGAACATCCAGGCCCGGCTCCGCATGGTCCTGGCCTTCCTCCCCCCTCGCCCTCATCCTCCCCCTCTATGTCTGCCCCCTGTTGCCTCTCCCCCCCTCTCCCACACAGAACATCCAGGCCCGGCTCCGCATGGTCCTGGCCTTCCTCCCCCCTCGCCCTCATCCTCCCCCTCTATGTCTGCCCCCGGTTGCCTCCCCCCCCCTACCACAGAACATCCAGGCCCGGCTCCGCATGGTCCTGGCCTTCCTCCCCCCTCGCCCTCATCCTCCCCCTCTATGTCTGCCCCCTCTTGCCTCTCCCCCCCTCTCTCCACACAGAACATCCAGGCCCGGCTCCGCATGGTCCTGGCCTTCCTCCTCGCCCAGCTGCTGCCCTGGGTCAGGGGGGTGCCCAACAAGTGAGGGGTGGGGGGGCGGAGGGGGCGCGGAGGGGGGGAATGTGTTGAGATGCTTGGGTGAATGCGCGATAACCAGATGCCAGTGCGTGAGGGGGCGATGTGTGGAGGGGGAAAAGGGTGGCAAGCGATTCCGTTGCGGCTGGCTTCCTCTCATGCAGGAGCGGCGCCGGCTGGCTGCTAGAGCCGGCACGCCGTGTCAAAACACACCAACTTCAATCCCCGTCCCCCCCCCAAATCCCCACCCAGGAGCGGCGCGGGCTGGCTGCTGGTGCTGGGGAGCGCCAACGTGGACGAGTGCCTGCGGGGTGAGGGGCGTGGGGGGGGGGGGGGCGGGGGGAGATCGTGTGTGTTTTTGACACGGCGTGCGTGCACGCGGTAGGGCGGCCTTGCTGCTAGTGAGCACCGAGGCGCATATCTCACTTGACATTTCCTGCCTTACGCTATCCACATCTGTACGGCAGGCTACCTGACCAAGTACGACTGCTCGTCCGCTGACATAAACCCCATCGGATCCATCAGCAAGGCGGTGAGAGGGCCGGAGGGTGGAATGGGTGGAGGCGGCACTGGGGTGAGAGATAGAGGGCGGTGCACACCCCTTCTCTAAGCGCTTCTCTCACCCACCCACCCCGGTGGAGGCGGCACTGGGGGTTGCACCGGGGGTTGCACCGCACGGCCGCCACGTCAGTTTTGTCAAACCCCGCCGCTGTAAACACATTCCATCTCCTCTCCTCCCCTCTTCCTTCCCCCCCCTGTCAGGACCTGCGCTCCTTTCTGCAGTGGGCCGCCACGCACCTGGGCTACCCCGTGCTGGCACAGGTACGGCAGACACGACGCCCGTGATCTGTCGTACCGCATCTGGTGCACGCGCTAGTCTACCGTACCCTCCCTTGACCGCACCCCGGAAGAAAACCGTTTCTTCCGTCTGTCATGCTGACCTCTCCTCGGCCTTCTCGTTACCGCCCATCTTGCCCCTCCGCGGATCTACCCTAATCCCCTCCCTCCCTTCCCCCCGTCCCCCCCTGTCAGGTGGAGGCCGCCCCCCCCACCGCCGAGCTGGAGCCCCTGGTGGAGGGCCAGCAGCCGCAGGTGGGTAGGGCATGGGGTGGGGGGTGGGGGGGGCCTCAGGGGGAAAGGGGGATACGGATCTACTGTAAAGCATCTTGGACGGGTCGGTCGGATGCCGGCACTTGGACCAGCGCCAGCTCTTGGACGAGCGCCGTACGATGCAGAACACAGGGAAGGGGGGGTCAACGGAACGTGCAGCCGGTCGGACCTGGGGACCAGGGGCCCTGGCGCCACGATGGGCCTGGCCGCTGCGCCGTACCTCGCCTAGCCAGCGCCGTACCTCGCCTAGCCAGCGCCGTTTGGGGAGGCACTGCCCCTGGCAGGGGCAGAGGGCCGGCAACTGCCGTGCGGGTTACCTCTCCTCTCCAATGCCTCCCGCCGCTCCTCAACCCCCGCTTGGTGCCCGACCCCTCCCTCTGCCGTACAGCTGGACGAGGTGGACATGGGCATGACGTACGCCGAGCTGTCCCTGTACGGCAGGTCAGTACGGCAGGGTGTGTTTGCTCCGGTCGGGAGCCCAAGTGAGCTCCTTCAGTCCAGCCCACTGCCGCTCTAGCGGCCTGCCCCCATCCCAGTGTCGTCATGTGCCGCCTTGCGGTACGTCTGGGCTTGTCTCCTGAATTGCGGACCTCCCGCCTTCCTGCAACCTTACGCCTTTACATTTCCTAACCCCCCCCCCCCATTTCAGGCTCCGCAAGGTGGCCCGTTGTTGGGCCCAGCCACACCCCTGATCTCCACTGCCCCTCCCCCCGTCCTCCACTACCCCCCCCCCTCCCCTCTTCCCCCCTGTCAGGCTCCGCAAGGTGGCCCCGTTGCTCAGTCACATCCCTGATCTCAACTGCCCCTCCCCCCATCTCAGGCTGCGCAAGGTGGCACGTGCCGGACCCGTGGCCATGTACAATGCATGCGCAGCCATGTGGGCGGGACGGTTGGCGCCCGCCGCCATCGCGACCAAGGTACGACACCCCTGCTGTACCCCGTTGTACCCCCGGGAGCGCTCGGAACCTCCGCCCAAATGTTTTTTTCTTCAGGGCTTTCAGGAATTCCTCAATCGGTGCCGGTGCCAGTGCCAGTGCCAGTGCCAGTGCCAGTGCCAGTGCCAGTGCCAGTGCCAGTGCCAGTGCCAGTGCGTCCTGACCTAAACGACGGCCGATCTACACGTGCTATTCCCCGACCCCGACCCGCCCCCCCACGCCACCCCCCTGCCGCCCCCTTGTCCCCAGGTGAAGGACTTCTTCCGTTTCTACGCCATCAACCGCCACAAGGTAAGCCCGGTTGTGTTTATAAGATGGGCATTTTGGTCGGGGACAGGAATCCGGCCTACCCTTCTGTAAAGCTTAATAGCTTCTGATACGGTGTGTGAGGGTGCCCCGTGCACCCGTCTCCTCTTGCGTGTGAAGTTTTGCCCGCCCTCCGCCTTGCACACCGTCAATCCCCCCCGACCCCCCCCTCTCCCCCCAGTCCACGGTCCTCACTCCGTCGTACCACATGGAGTCGTACTCGCCGGACGACAACCGCTTCGACCACCGCCAGTTCCTGTACAACATCAGGTGGGCTGTACCAGATGCCGTACATCGGCGCTGTCAGCTATGACAAACGACTCGACTGGCCCTAACCCTGCCCTCGTCGCACGGTGCATGCCGCAGCGTAGCATCAACCGGTCCCACCCCTCCACCCCGTCCACCCGTCCCCCCCTTCACAAGCACCTGGCCCCCCTGTCCCTGCCCCTGTCCCTTCCCCTCCGCCCCCTCCGCTTCCGTCCTCCCCCAGGTGGCTTGCAGGATCCCTGCTACCCTGCAGTCAAACCCCTCCGTCCCTCACACACACACACAGGCTCATGCGAGCAGCCCTTCTCACACACACACGAGCACACGGGTACTCCCTAAACACACGAGCTCCGGTGTCTCGCCGGGCTTTCTGCTCGCTTACGGTTTCCTCGTTGCCTAACACACACACTAGCCTTTACACGAGCAGCCCTGAACACACGCACACGCCCGCAGGTGGCCCTGGCAGTTCCGCCGCATCGACCAGCTGGCGGAGCGGGACACGGCGGCGGCGGCGGCGGCGGCGGCGGCGGCGGCGGCGGAGCCGTCGGGGACGGCGGCAGCGGACGGCAGCACGTGAGGCGGAATGGTGTCGCGCGAAGGAGGGGTGGCGGGGTGGGAGCCGGCGGTGGTGGCAGTCGGGGCTGGGACTCGGGCTTGGTCTTGGGCGGGGCGGGAAACGACTGCGAAATTGTCGGCGGCAAACGTAGGTATGGCGGGACCGCCTGCATGTGGCGGCGTCCCTGTGCGTGCGTGACGGGTACGGCGGGTGCGCAGGGCGGGTGGGCAGGGCTGCGGCCTACGCCCGGGTAACTAACACGCGAGGGGTTGTAGGGGTTGTAGGGGTTGTGGGTCCCGCGGGGTTTGGGATTGGGGGTGGGCTTGTTGTTGTGCGGCCGGCGACGGTGACACACGGCGTTAGCAACTAGACGTGTGTGGCTGCGGCGGCAAGCGGGCGTCCCTGTGGGTAACGTGTACGGCGGTGGGTGCAGGTGGTGGGGAAGCGAGTTAAGGACCGGCGGCGGCGGCTGACAGGTTGGCGGTGTTGATACTGCGGGAATGGCGGGCAACGCGAGGGGCGAAGGAGTTGAGGGGCGGCAAGTGAGTGTACGGCGGCAGTCGAGAGTGAAGACAGGGGCTGTAGTTAGGCGGTGTGCAAGCTTATATGTAGTAGTGTGTAGGATGTAACACGGTGGCACCAAAGACGAAAGAACCAACGACCTGCGAATGGGACAGATACTTGCATGTTTCCGCCCATCCCCAGCAATTCACCCCGAGCCGAAATCGCCCTCGCCACCTTCACCGCCGCCTCCGCCTGATGTCGACTGGAAGCAGCTTGGTGCAGGTCTTCTGGACTTCCTTGTCAATGGAGCGGAGGCGGTCGTCGACTCGCACTGGGCCGGCAAGGCGATAGTAAACGCGGTGAAGCTCATACGCCAGCACGCTCAGGACGCTGGGGCTGCAACGGAAAACTGCACGAAGCTCGCGTCACAAGTTGAGCGGGTAACGAGAGTACTCGCGAGAGCTCTCCAGAGCAACCCTGAGGAGGTAAAGAAGTTACTCGAGGACGAGCTGGTGCCAATCCTAGAGAAGGCGGCGGACTTGGCGAAGGCATGGCAACGGAAGGGGTCTCTGCAGAAGTTCCTCAACGGGTCCAAGTGCGACGACGAGTTCCGCAAGCTTCACCTGGAACTGAAGGAACTTTACCAGGTGAGGGTTACTTCATAAGTACCGGTAGGCACGGTCCATTGGCCGCCCTCGGTTAGCCCCGTCTCCATCCCGGCCCCCGCTCCCCGTCTCTTCCGCAGGAAGCGGCCAACGCCCGCACACTGCTGCTGGACACCGCTCCTCCGGGCGCCTACGACACGCGCCCTGCCCCGGCAGCCACGCGCACGCGCACTCCGCCGCTGGTCACCCCCGAGGAGGAGCAGGCCATCAAGGACACGGGAGGCTACGGCTCGGTAGCGGCCTCCAAACAATCCTACGACCGCCTCGTCCAGCTCTTCCAGACGATCTACCGGCCCCGGGGTCCCAACGCGCGGCAGAAGCCAGAGGAGTACGTCATCGACCTCCTGTACACCTACAACAAGCAGCAAAACAAGTCCATCAACGACAAACTTGAGCACCTCGCGCAGCGGATCTGCGGCCGCTGGCGGCAGCTGAAAGACCGAGAGACGGTGCTTAAGCGGGTTGCAACCCTACTGGCGATGTGGGCGGTACGCATAGATGGGCTTAACCAGATTGACGCGTTCCGGGCCGCGGTGCGCGGAGCGCTTGCGCCGCTGCAGGAGGCGACCGGGAAGCTGATGCTGCCGCTGACGCCCGAAGATACGGCGCAGGAGCTGAAGGGCGAGGACTGAGTGGCCACGTGGTTTCCTCGGTGGCGGTGGTTGGAGGCGGCAGCGGTTGGTGGTGGGGGTGAAGGCGGCGATTGGTGGCGGGGGTAGCGGGGGCGGGGCAGACCGCAGCAGGGGGGTCATCAGCGGGACGCGGCCACGGCGTGCGGCGGGGCACTAGCTTGAGGCCATAGCTAGCGACGGCCTGGATTGCTACTGTCAGCGTTCGCTCAGGAGGGAGTCGGCAGGGCAGGCAGGGGCAGCGGGGCTAGGGTTGGCGGGGGCGCGCGGCGGAGGAACAGCACGTGACGAGGGGGAGTAAGGGCCGAGGGGAAGCGCCAGGCGTGCGCATGAGGAGGCGCTGATGAGGGCCACCTGGGTGAGGAAACTACCGGCCGTACAACTCACCTGAGGGCCACCTGGGTGAGGAAACTACCGGCCGTACAACTCACCGGCAGACGGCGGGCAGTAGTCATGCTTGACACTGTAATGGTCGGGAATCCGCGCGCGGCGCCTCCGTCACCGGGTGCTGACGCGTAGCAAGACCCCTCCTCGACAACTTCGCCAATCCGTAGGTCTTAGAGACTACACGAGCGCAGAGCAAGTCCTTTGCTCCTTTCAGCCCCATGGGTGCGCCCATAGGGAGCCGGCCGTGGCTGGGCACACGCCCTTCTGAGCTGATGAAGCCCCCCCTGTGCACGCCCCTTGCGTTCGCCCCACGCACCCGCCTGCCTATCAGCAGTCTAGCAGCTTCTGAGCCGGCGCGGATGTGCCCATGCATCAACTAGCAAGGCATTGAGCCCGAGCCCGTGTCCCCCGCCCTGCTCCTGGAGCATCTCCTGCCCCACGCTGCTCCAAGCCACTTGCTTGCATGCCCATCATCCGTGCGACCTAATGCGTTTCAGCCTCATCACATCCTGGTTCAGTCTAACACGTGATCCGCACACCCCTCCGCAGTCCTGACAGTACGCGAAAGGCAGGGCCCGCCTCGATCACACCACCCAATGACAGTAGGACCCAGGGGCAGCTCTGGGAGCATCAACGCCGGCGTGTCAGCATGCATGTGTGTATGCCACGGCAGTAGATGCGTCTTAAAAGGCAGGTCTAGACTTGACAGGACCCCACTCTATCTCGTGCGTCATCGCCTCCGTATCCTTGAGGCGGGGAGCGTGTCTGCTACAGCCACCCTTTGGCATGTGGGGTAAGGCCGCCACTCCGTTCGACCCTGCCAGTTCCCCGGTATCCGCCGACCCATGGTCACGGGTCACGGGGCATCCGCCGACCCACGGTCACGGGTCACGGGGCATCCGCCGACCCACGGTCACGGGTCACGGGGGCTGGGGACGCAAGCAGCGGCTCAGGTGCAGCCACGGCCGGCAGTCCACGACGGGACCTGCCCTGAGGACCTGCCGCTTATTTATTTCGCAGCATCGGAGCCGGAGCCGGAGCCGGTGCCGGACCCAGATCGGGGCCCAAAGTCAAGCTGTAGGTCGCGTGGGGTTAGGGCGTTTGAGACGGGCGGCGCCTGCTCGGTTGGCGGGGGTGAGCGGGCATGATGGGCGAAAGAGGCGGCGTCAGCTCGGTTCGGCAGCTTGCGCAAACCTTGTCAAGAGGCTTTGACTCTCTCCCGTAAGTGTCATGGAGCATGCTCACCGGTTGTGGTCGCGTTGTAGTGGGCGGTGTGGGCCGGTTGGCCCTGAAGGCGGCTCCGCCGCCGCCACTGCCACCACAGGGCGGGATGGGTTGCCGGAGTACCTCCACGCCCGCGACCGCACCACAGTAGCCGCTTCCCCGGCCAGCAGTACCTCCGACCATGACCGCCTCATCAGAGCCTGGGCCAAGGCTGGGTGCGGCGCGAGGGGGGGCAAGTGAAGAGCCGTCCTCCCCGCCCGCCAGCCGGGTGAGGCGGGGCAGGGCGCCGAGGGAGCTTGGAGCACCCGGGCTCGGCGCTCCGTCACCACCGCCGCCGCCGCCGCCGCTGCTGCCGCCGCCGCCGCCACTAGCATTGGACCCAAGGTCTCGCACGCGGCCGACGCTCTCGGGCCGCGGGCCAAGCGTCGAGAGGGCTGCCAGGTTGAGTGACGGCAGGTTATGCCGCGAGTGCACTGGCTGGCGGGTGCGCGGGGCAGCTGGGCCTGGTGGGGCCTGGTAGGGCCCGGCCTGGCCCTGAGGCTGCGGCTGCAGCTGGTCAAGAGAGGCTCGAAGGAAGTTGATGGCTGCAGCTGTCAGAGGGCCCTGTCCGGCTAGTCCGGCTGCCAGGCCCAGCGAAACCCGGCGCCCGGCGGAGCCCGGCGGGGAGGAGTGCGAGAACTCCACATAGGGGTCCACGGAGTAGCGCCGAAACCCTGGCGGCTGGGGCTGAAACACGTGCTGTGACGCTTGGGCCTCTGGTCGGAGTGAGTGCAGGCGGCGGCCGCTACCGGACAAGGGCCCGGCGTCGACGGCGGGGCTTGGGGCGTCGGCGCAGCCGCTGGCGAGGTACGAGACACGGATGTCGGAAGCTGAATCGTCGCCAACCATCGAAGACACCGAGCCGCGCGGGCTGTGGACGGGGGTGAGTCCGAAACGGCCCCTTGGCTCCGGCAGCTGACACGAGGGACGGCTGGGGACGGTGGCGAGCTCCGGAGCCGGATGGCATGGCATGGCGTTGCTGCTGCTGCTGCTGCTAACGCCCCCAGCGGGCATCTCTGACCCCGTCGTCGAGGCGGAGCGCGAGGAGCCCGTGGTAGCGGTGCCCTCCACATCGCTCAGCGCCGCCAGACGGAAACCCAGGGAGGTCGCCGCATGATGAGCTGTGGCCCCGACTGACGGCAGCTGCCGGAGCAGCTCCAGCGAGCCCCGTCGGCGCACCGACACGGGCGGCCGGAAGGGGCCCGGCACCGAACCCATTGGTGAAGCTCGGGGGACGAGGGTGGCCAGAGCTGGTGGAACGGGCGGCGCCGAAGGGGCGGAGGTGGTGAGCGCAAGGAGCGAAGCGCCCGGGTCGGAGAGGGGGAGGTCCAGGTCTCCAAAGCTGTCGCTGCGAAAGGGTGAGGATGGCTCCTCGTGTGGCGCCTCGTATGGGCTGTGGGCCGCTGATGAGGATGACACGCAGGCGGCATGGGCCTGGGGCTCCACCACGCCTGCGTGAATGCGTGGGAAGGGGTGGGGTTTAGCTGGGCTGATGCAGCGAAGACTGTGGATGAAGTGGAGTTGGGGGGGTTGTTACGCAGAGGAGCAGCAAGGGGTCAACGCGTGCTGGTTGCGCCGGGTCGTCCCCCTACAGTGCGTGCCCGCGTGCGCGTGCCCGGTCCAGCCCGGCAAAGGCCCAGTACCCCAGCGTCGCACCTGAGGCTAAAGCTTCATGACGACCCTTCCGTGCGAAAATTTGTGCTAGCTTCTGTCCCAGGCTCTGCTTCGTGGGCTGGCGCTCTTGCTCAGGCTCGTCCCGGAGGGGTAGCTGTCGGCGCAATTGCGCATGCCGCACCTCTGTCGGGCGACCGCCAACGGCGGAGAGTGTGTACTCTGCTGCATAGCGAGAGTCAACGAGCGAGCTGCTGGGCGTCTGGCAGCGGTCACACGCTTCCGCCAGCTCGGCGAGGACGGAGGCCATTTACGCCCCAGATTGTTTCTAAGCCCGTGGCCCCTCCCTGCTATGCCCGAATCAGTGGGAACCGCTGTGGACCGGTCGCGTCAGATGTCCAGTTAAGGTGTCGTTTGGTTCTGGACAACCTCGCTCCTCGCTCCCTTCGGAGACGATACCCTGCACCGCTGATCTATCTTCATCGGACTGCGGATACGGACAATATGCGAGCGAGGCGGGCTTAAAGGCCAAGGGTGATGTATGGTCGGGGGCCCGCCGGAGCTAGTCTTGTGCTCGGTTGGCATTTAAACGGCATAAGAGCGAAAGAGACTGAACTTGTGATCAGACATCTGCTGCGAGTTAAGCGAATCACGGCAAAGCGCACGAGCGCTGAGTTTCACCGGTTTCGTGTACGGCGGCCAGTACACGCCGCGTTGCGGCGGCCAGTACACGCCGCGTTGCGGCCAGGTTGCGGCACGGCCCCGAAGAACGGCCCCAAAACCTCGTAACAGATTCACGTAAAAAGATTAGCCATCCAGCCGGCCGGCCATACCTCGGACCATCCGGGCCTCATCCATTTCCGCGCTCGTTCATGCCCGTGCCTCCCCTCGGCGTCCCTATGCTACGTTTACCCCCCCTCCCCCCGATCCTGCTTAAGCTCGATCTGTGTTCCGCCGGCGCCTTCGCTTTCACGGCGGGGAATCCGCATGCCTGCTGACGTGGCCCCCCCCTCAGAGCGCCCTTCCCCCGTCCCTAGCGGAATGTCCCCCTAGTCTCACGGCCTCTCGCCTCCCCACCCACAGCGGGACTCCTTCCTCGCTCACCTGGAAGCTGGAACAACACGACCCATATTGATACCTTTGACCACACTACACGTATCATCACTTTTACCTGCGTATGCCACATGCAGCGCAGCATGCCGGTATCGTCCACCCTCGCCCAACATGCGTAGGGTTAGGATAGTCTGCGGCACCCCGCCCACGGGCGGCCCCATGGACATAAGATATAAACTCACCCCAGACCCCAGACTCTAAGCCTCATGCGTCGTTCCAGGCCCAAGTCATGGACCATCCTATGGAACCAGTGCCTGCTTTAGTACCGGTACAATCGCATGCATGACCCTGCAACCTGCGATGCAACCTTCCCCGCCCCGCCCATCTTTCCCGCACCAACCCATGCCCGGTTGCTGCGGCACGCCCATGCATGAGACACACTCAGAGATGACAACATGATGGCCTTTGGCAGAGCAAGGCCGTGTTTCTCTGTGTAGCATAACTAAGCTGGGCACTGAAACCTCAAGTAACCCCCCCCCCCCCAATCATGAATGGATAGTAAGACCTTAGGGCGCGAGACCGGTAAGTACAGTACCTCCGGTCCCCGGTGAGCAATGTTTGGTGAAATACACACGCCGTACAGCCCCATGCGTCATGCCCTGAGCAATCATAATCTCACCCCGAAGACCCCCACTCTGCATGCACGACCGGTACCTCTATCTGCACCCGCCGTAGGACCTGCTCAGCTGCCCATCTCGCCGCGCTGCCGGCTTGTCCAGCCACCCGTGTGCACTACCAGCGATGCTTGCTCTCCGCCACCGCCAGCCCTCTGCCCGCGGCGACGCTCTCCTCGCTGGGGGATATTACGGTAACCGCGGGTAGCGTAGGGCCCCCAGCTCCACGGGCCTTGGCACGGGCGCAGCGCATCGGGCTGCACCCTAGGCCGCGCCCAGCTCCTCTTCCTGGCCCAGGGACAGCGGCGTCGCATCACTCCAGCCCTCAGGCAGCGCTGGCCGGGTCCAGGCCCCCGGCTCCGCGGGCCTCGGCGCGCCTGACGAGGACGCGCTCTGCTCGTGTGGGTCGGGGCTCTGGACGCAGAGGCGCGTGGCTGCCCTCCGTATCGGAGCCAGCAGCCGCGGCCTCGGCGGGACACAGCCGCCGAGCTCCTGGCTTGCGCACCGACCCAGGCCCTGGCCCAAGCGACCTGGGCCCGGGCCCGGGCCCGGGCCTAGGCCCAGCAGGCTGGCGGCCGGGCTGGGTTCGGCGTCGGGCTCGGCCCTGCGGCCCTCCCGCGGGAACAGCGGGGGCGCGGTGGACGGCGAACGGGGCGAGTGGGGCTGGGAATGCGGGGTGGCGGTGGCCCAACGGTCTTGGCGCGGCCCAAGTAAGCCCAGGGACAGCGGAGGGACGGGGGAGCGGGGGGAGGCAGGCGTGCGGATGCCGGGCAGCGGCGGGGTGAGGTACCCTCCCCCTTGCGGCTCCTCATCATACTCCTGCTCCTCCGTCGCCTTTGCCTCCAACCACGCGGGCTTCACACGGCCGCCGGCTGCAGCCGGCGGGAGGAGGCTGGACGGCGGGGACTGGAGGGAGGGCGCGAGCGCGGGGCTCTGGTGGGACGGGCTAGCGGACCGCGCTGGGCCGCGGCGGGGGGCGTCCGTGGCAGGGATGGGGTGGTCCACGTGGGGGAAAACATGGGATGAGGAGGCCCTTGAGGAGATCACGAGGGCTGGAGGCCGTGGGGGTGGGCGAGGACTGGCGGGCTGGGCCTTGGGACTGGCTGTCGCAGAAGTGGAGGAGGCGGCGGGCGGGTCTTGGCTTCTCTCGCTTGGAGGCAGGACCAGGCCGAATGGTGTGGAGCGACTGCGCCCGAAAGCGGCGGCGGTACGGCCAACTGTCGCAGAGCTCGATGCCGCCGACAGGTTGGCATAGCTGCTCAGTGACCGCAACGACTCAGGCCCAGGCAGCCTTGGGCCCGACTGGGCCTCGTCCGTTTCCGCGGAGGGCCCCGGGCCCCTGCTGGCGGCGCTCGGACTGGACGCCAAGGCCACAGCGCCGAGCTGTGAAGACCTGAGTGCCGGCAGCCGGTGGCATCTAGGCTGCGAGGAGGCCCACGATGGGTCCAGGGAGCCCCCGCAAGTGGCGGCGGCGGACAGGCTTGACGTTGAGTGCCTGGCGGCGGCGGCGGCGGCGGCGGGGGCGGCAAGCACGGGCAGGGAAGGCAGCGGCTCGCTGCCGCCAGCGGCCTGCTCGCCGGCGGCGATCCCGGCGGCGTAGGGAGCGTCACCGTCGTACGATACGGCACTGTCGTACCGGTACGGCAACGTCCTGGCGGCTACTGTGACGGTGAACACGTCAGCGGCCAGGAATGTGCCGGCGGCGTCTGCGTCTAAGAGCCCAAAGCGGGAGGTCCCCGCGAAGGGCGACTGCATGGGAGACTGCCGTACAGGACCCGCGCCGGCCTCCATCAGCTGCGCCCTTGGCTGTGATTTTCCCGGTCCGTCGTCCGCCGCGGGCAGGGATCGCGAGCCCCAAACTTGTGTCGGGAGCGAGGCCGAGGCACTCGTAGCCCCGTAGCACGGCTCAGCGCTGGGCTCGGCGTCGGGCTCGGCGATGCTGCCGCCATCCTCACTGGCGCGACGACGACGGCCCGAGCCCTCCGTTGTGATACCGTGGGTGCCGGGATCCGAAAGAGGGAATAGGAAGTCCAGGCCAAGGCCGAGCTCGAGGGCAGGTGTGAGGAGGGCGAGCGAGTGGTCGTGGGGTCGCAGCGGGGGACGAATTGGCAATCCTGCAGGACCAGGGGATGGCCGCAACATGTCGGTCGGTGGCGGGGAGGAGAGGGACGGGATAGCTCCGATGGCATACTCTCTAGAGCAGAGCTGGATGGAGATGGACTTGGATGCCCACATCGCCGTCGTCTTCCTGCCCGGGGAGGTCCGGGGCTCCGGTGCTTACCGTGGGCAGGTGGGTCGCGACGGCGTGCCTTCCGTGCAAACAGGCTGGCGACCTTATGGCCAAAGCCCAGGCCTGACTTCGCGGGCTTCACAGGATCTGCGTCTGCTGACCCGCTGTAAAGCTGCAGCGGGCTAGGGCGCCGAAGCGGCGCGACTTCTTCCTCTTGGTCGGCAAGGGCCGACGCGAGCTCCAGCTCATGGTCTCGTCGCGAGCCTAGCCTTGAACACATGTCTGCTGTGACTGGTCCGCGCGTGTTGGCGCCTTGGAATTCCGCCGCAAGCCCAAGCAGTGCACCAACCGCGTCGCTCTGGGGTCCATCCGTTATATGCGTATACATGCTGCTAGTTAGATATGCGGCGACCAGCGCGCCGTTGGGTGGCGTAGGCTTCTCGCGACTGGAGAGAAGAAGGTCGCGACCAAACGGCCCAATTCCGTTCCCAATCAGGCCAATCAGGCGCGTTCCAGCGATGAGCACCAGACTAGTGTTTTTTTAAACGTATTCAATTACCTACCGCAGGCAGCGCTACGCTGTGCGCACGAAGTGTTTCTGTACTGCGGAAGTTGTTTCTGCTGCCAAGGGTGCTCCTGAGCGCCCGCTCCTGCTAGTATGCTTTATGTTGTAAATGGTCAAGGTTAATCCTCGAGTCTTTGTCCAGAACTGCGCGTAGGCGGACGTGGGGTCCGCATGACGGACATGGCTGGGGTGCGAAGGTAGGGGTGCGATTTATTTGGCATACCTGGGTATGCGCAGGCATGCGTGCGCCGTGGCACTACGCGAGGCTCGGATGGCCAAGGGCAGGCGGGGGAAGGGGGGACCCGACGCCATCCCGCCTCCCCTCAGCCTCAGGAGGAGGGATCTCCCTCATCAGCCCGGGTGCCTTCAGCAAGTTGCCCTTCGTGTGCTCGCCGCCAGGTCGAGCTTCGAGCAGGTTGAGGGCCGGTACAGTCCTCACCCTCCTCCTCTTTGGTGTGTCCCCACCCTCGCCCTGACACCGGGGGCCTTGACACCAGGAGCCAGGAAAGTACCGTTTGCGAGCGCGGCTGCCCCTAGGTTAGCCCCTGCCTCTGCGATGCGCATTGCTGGCACCCTGCCTTCCTCTCGCGTTGCGGCAGCGGCTACATGGACGCCCTCAGCTGCATCCCCCGTCAACATTCTGACAACGCTGCACGGCCCCTGCGAGCACAGAAGCCCCCACGCCCATCAGCCTGTGTACGTGTCTCTCTCTCCTGGGAGCTGGGACGGTCAAGGTCCGCAGTCTGTCCCTTGCGGGCTGTCCCTTAAGCTGAGTAGTTCACGTCAAGGCGGGACTTCAGGCTTACAGAGCCGACAGGTCAAGTGGTCTCATCTAGTATTAGAGTGTTACAGTGGCAGCCTCCTTGGCCTGACGGCATGTGCTCCGCCCGCGCCCAACCACGAGGGCCAGGGACCCACAACGTGTACCGTTCGGTCTCATCAGTGCCGGTGCGTGTGCAGGCGGCCTTACTGCAGCCACCAGGTCTGCGTCCCCAAAACGAACACCAACTAAGCAACCAGCACGTGGACTACGCACGGATACAGAGGGGTGTACAAAGCACAACACGCGCTTGGAGTAACAACTACCAACCGCGCAATTGGTAAGACGAGCAGGCGGGGCCCCGGGCGTCTCAACTTATGGGGATCATCTTGTATCTGTACAGCGAGCCGTATCGGTGAGGGGGAATGGGGACGAGGTTACCCGAAAAACCGTATCTGTACCGGTAAGGGGCTCCCCGGAGCGCATTGCAGCGCATGGGCATACCTAGGGTTCCAACACACAGCCACGCGCCGTCGCAAATGAAGGTGTTCCATTTCACGGTACACAAGTAGGACGTGTACTTCACGTCCCAGCACAAACAACGCAACCCCCATACTTGAATCCACACTACGTGTCCTTGCCCCAACATGATTATTCCTCGGGGGTGTTGCTCCATTCCATACACCCCCCATCATAAGGCCCACCACCCATCCACACACCGCCCTTGCCGTCCTGTAACACCCCACAATTCACAATTTGGATTGCTTGGTAAGGCTTGATGGGCAATCCAACCGTCACGCCTTGTGTCTGAAAGGTGGCGCTGGCTGTTAACACCACAGCTTTGTTAGATGCGGACTGGCCGCCATGAGAAAGCATGCCTACTTACGGAGAACATTGGTGCGAAGCTTAGGCACGCACACACGGCGGCGTCCAAGGCTTACTTGCAAAGACAGCACTGAAGCGGCTGTCAAATACTGGACGTGCCGACCCGCACGTTCACTTAAACGAGGACACGGCCTCAACACGATCCATGGATGGACGGACCCACATCATCATGCAGGGGGGGCGGAAGAGAACTCCCCAAAGAACCGAGGGCTGGCTCCGTGTAAGGACCCCCTGTACATACAAACAATTAATGAGGCGTAGTCAATTAGTGAACGCTAATCCGCCTACTCGTTACTTGAAGATGAATGCCCGGGGACAACGAGGACCGGCGGTTGACAGCCTCGGGTGCCTCGCCCCCGAGGGAGATAGGAAAAGCCCACAAGAAGGACTCGGTCGCTCATGCCAGCATTGACCATTCAAGACTCGAGATCCGAAATTCCTGGTTTTTGCGGAACACCGCCGCTCTAGCCCGTCGTGTGCGCACCCTTCTTTCGAGGGCAACAATCAGAGCCGTGACTGAACGCTTCCCCCACCACGACCCACAGCCCCAAAGCCCACCCCGCCAATTCCCCGGCGCGTCAATTAGTGCTCAGCGCTGTGTACCGCATTAACCACGCGGCGGCGGAAGGGTCCTGCAGGAACCGCCCCGACCCAGATCCCCAATCGACAGCCGGTGCTGCCCCAGCAAAGACAGCGGCAAGCGCTCGGGCACAAAGCCCGTGTCGCCACGGTCCTGGCCGGTGCTACGGCTGGCGGCTCCCTCGAGCTCCCCGCCGCCTCCGCCGCGAAAGCTACCGCCACCAAAGCCGCGCGGGCCCACGGGCCCCGCGGACGCAAACAGGGAAGCCGCCCCGCCGCCGCTGCCCCAGCGTCCTGCGCTGCCGCTGAGGCCGCCGCAGCCCTTGGGCCCCAGCAGGCCCCCACGGCGCTCGCCCTCCTCCTCGCCCCTGTGCCCGTCCTCGCCACTCTCCTCGCCGCCCTCCCCGCCTCGGTCCTCGTCGCCCTCGCCGTCCCCTTCCCCCGGCGAGAACAGGGGCGAAGCGGCGGCGCTCCAGGGCGAGACCCCGCCGCCCGCGCCTGCTCCGCCTGCTGTGCCGTACGGTGCCGTACAGGCGAGCTGCGGTGGCGGCCGGGCACCAAACAGGCGCGCCGCCGCCCTCGGCACGGAGCCCCGTCGCATGCGCGGGCGGTCGTCCGGCCCCCCTTGGCTGGGCGCCCTGCCCAGGCCTCCGCTGGGGCCTCCAGAGGGGCTGCCCAGGCCCGGGGGCTCGTTCTGGCAGCCGGCGTCCCGGCGGAGGGTGAGGAGCGGCGGCGGTGAGAGCGGCGACGGGAGCGCGGCGTCGTGTCCGGGGGTCGCACTCGGATCCCGCAAGGCCCCCAGCGCCAAGGGAGGGACGCGGACGGAGGGCGAGCGCGGGGAAGGTGGCGGAAGCCAGGGCGGCGGGCTCTTGGGGCTGGCCGGCCCGGCAGCCTCCGCGCGGCGTGTGGCCCAGCCGACGGGCGACGCGAGGTCCGGCGTGCCGCCGCCTCGGGGGGTGGAGGCGGAGGGTGAGGGGGGCGCAGCGTGGGTCGGGAAGGGGCTGGAGAGGGCGGAGAAGGAGGCGCCGCTTGGGGCGGGTAGCGGCGCCACACGGCGCGAGGGGGGGCCTCGCCAGCGCCTCGAGGCAAGGACCTGTGCCGGGGGGGGGGGGTATCAAGAGAAGCGCAGGGTGTCGAAAGGGGCGACATGGGGGGACATGGGGAGACAAGCAATGAACCATGAGGCCAAGTGGGCTAGGGCGCACGAGGGTTTGGCATACCCAGGCCTTTTCAGGGAGCTCGGGAGCTGTCAGGAGCAACCGAAGATGCCACGGGCAACCGAGCACTTCTCTACGTCTGCCGCAACCACGGCAGGTGGACCCAATGTACAGACCCACCTGCAGCCGTCTCGGGGACAGCACCGCTGCCGGCTCCTCGCATGCCTCGCCCATCGAGCGCTGGCGCTGCAAGCACCCGCCGCCGGGGCCGGAAGCGGTGCAGGAGACAGCGGCGCCACCCATGCCCGGCGGCTGCGCAGGCGGCGAGGCCACATCCACGGACAAACCGCGCCGCTTCGTCTGCTGCGCGCCATCTGTACGGCAGTCCGTACGGCCGAAAGAGTTGGTGGCCTCATGCCTGAATGCGTCGGCTCTGCTGGGCGGCCCCCGGAGAGGCCGCGTGGCTGCGGCCGGGGATGGTGCCAGTGAGCCGTGCCCATCCGACCGGAAGTCAACCCGTTCGCGCACGTCGGAAGTTTGACCGTCCCCAGCCTGCGCGCCGCTGCCCGTCCCCAGCCCGTATAGCGAGGAGAGCGCAGGTAGCCTCCGCGTCGGTAGCTTCGGCAGGGCCGAAGCTGAGCCAGAGCCAGCGGCGGCCGCCGGCCCCGTCATCACCTGCCGCTGGTACCTCCCACCGCCCGCCGCCGGGCCGTCGCCGCTACCGCCGCCAGCACGGCCGGTGACGCTCACAACAGTGCCAGCCTGCTCGTTGCCAGCCCAGCTGCCGGGCCGGAACGAGCGCTCGCCGTCGCTCACTCGCCAACGGAAGGACATGCCTCTCGCCAGCGGCGCCGGCGGCGTCCAGCCCCGGCCCAGCGCACGCCGAGCCCCCGCCGGTGGCTGCTCCACCGCACTCGTCCCCTCCAACGCGCTCCTGTCTAGGTCCGTGTTGATGAAGGGTGGCAGGGTCGACCGGCGAGGAGTGGGTGGTCGGGCATATGGTGGCGCCTCCAGAAGGGCTCCGTCGGCGGCACCGTCGGCCCCAGCGGCGTGGGCCTCGAGCGCTGATGCCCAGAAGACTTCGGCGGGGGCAACCGGCAGTGGAGAGACGAGCGAACTACAAGAGGGCGTCCCGCGCGAAGGCGCGACGGAGGTGATGGCGGGGGCGGCGTACGGCGGTGCGCCGTACGCGTACGACGGTGCTGAAGCGCGGGGTCGCGGGAGGAGCTTGAAGCGGGGCTGCCCTGGACCCATGGCCAGGAGTGGGAGCGGCTCCGAGTCAGGGTCAACCCCGCCCGTTAGGCACGCGGCGCCGTCCCCCGTAGTGGCAGCGGCAGATCCTGGGGCAGACGGCAGAGGGTGGTCGCGCGGAAGGCAGGGAGTTGTTCACATGTCCCCAGGTGCGCAGCTCAGAACCTTTCGGGGATGCTGCTTCCCTGCTAGGCCGGTCTTCGGCCTGCTACGCACAGAGGCTACTACCGGTAACGAGGAAGCAAATTTACACTGGCTGTTTGGGGTGGGGCGGGGCCCCATAAAAGGGGAGCCGGCAGTTTGTGGCCGCATGACTTGCCACCCCTCAGGCCCCAGCCCCCCGACCATACCGGGATCAGGCGCCGCCCTGAGGACGGTCCCCGGGTCAGACAGTGGAAAATCTAGATCGAAGGGATCTTCTGGGTAGCAAGATCCAGGATCCAGGCTAGCGCTGGGATCGGGGGAGGCGGGAGACACGCTGCATCGCGGGGGGGCTGCCGAGGGCTGCGGTGGGGGCGGGCTGGGCGGTACCGAGCCTGGGGCGGAGTAGCAGGGAGTAGCTGTGGAGCAAGAGGCGCACAGGGCAGTGCATGATACGTCAATGACAGTGTGCTGCTCGATTAGACATCGACCAATTGCTCGATCGTTTGAGACCAGTTGTGCGTCATGCTGGTGGCGTCCCGAGCCCAGGCCCACATGCCCCCGCCCTCCTCGGGCCCCACCTTGCGGCGAGCTGCGGCGAGCCTTTCGCGTGAACAAGCTGCCGACTTTGCTTCCAAAGCTTGGCCTCGCTGCCCTTGGCGGCTTGTGTCCTTCTGCCTCCAGGGGAGGCTGCCGGTGGATGGGCACCTCTGCTGCATCGGCCTCGTCCTCATCGGAACTCTGCACGTGACGACCTGCCCGCCTTAGCCGCCCCTCGTCGCGTGGCTTCTGGCTGCCCAAGGGCGTTCTCAATAGACCACGAGAGCGCCTGAGCTTCTCTGCGAGTGCGCTGACGAGCCCGCCCACGGCTGCGTCACTGGCGCCGCTGGCAATGGCCCCCAAGCTCATATGTTGCAGACGTCCGAAGAAAGACCAGGAGCCACACAATGGCGCATGAGGGCCTGCCCGATTGGGCTGGGGCGCTGAACCGCCACGATGTGCGCAAAGGAACTTCGGCTGCGTTATCAATCCCTGACAAACAAGTGTTATAGCTCCCTGTAGGTCAGGTACTTGTGACGGTGTTCTCCAGATTCTTTGTCGTGACATTGTGAAGAGAGTTCGTTCGGGATTCGCAAGCACGCTATCAAACATCTAGTTTGCTAAGCAGGCAATACGAGGCAAGTGTATTTTGCCACATTAGCAACATGCGGGCCCAGCCTGCATCAGTCAAAAAGTAAACTCCTGCCGAACGTTCGCCTTGACGGCACGCGGAGCAGCGCCATGGAGCGTATGTGCGACGCCGACGTTGAACGCTGCAGCTTCTCTCGCACCCAGAACCTTGCACCAGAAGTATCAGGTGCTTCACCGGCTCACGGAAGTTACACGGTCGCTTTCATCACCAGCTGCCCCCTACAGGCTGCATGCGACTGCTGAGGGCTCGCTTCAGGCAAGATGAGACTGCGGGGCAGGCAGGATGCGGGGGTCGATCAACGTATGCATTCGCGCCCCCCTGCACGCCGCAGCACGCGCAGCACGAGTCTGCAGGCTTCCTGAGCCACAGAGCCCAGACTCTCTCCCCGCCGGGGACGCGGCGCGTGGTCCGAATCTACCTGCGTGGTATCCTGCGTGGCTCCTTTTGCTCATTTGCAGTCGTAGGTCCTCCTCGAGCATTCCTGCTGAATCCAGGCCGGGCGGGCCAATCCGGCCCGCTCATAGGCTGAACGCATACATGCCACGGCCTCTCAGGCTGCTGGGTGAGTGTGTCAGGTGGGGTGAACGCAAGCAGCAGTGGTGGGGTGCGTCTGGCTGGGCAGCAGCCATTGCGAGGGGAGCATAGCTGTCAGCAGGTGGGGTTTGACGAGAACGTGGCAAGAAGCCGCATCGTACAGCCAGCAGGTGGGGCCACCCTGAAGCCTGCCCTCTCACATGGTCTCATTGTTCTCATAGATTTACACGTCATACATTGTACCGCATGGTGTGAGCACTGTGAGGCGCGCAGGACGAGAGTGGAGCAACGTCCGTTGCTTCTGGAAACACCACGCACGTGGGAACGACGTCAACGCCAGACACCTCTGCCCTCCAAGCGACCCTCACCCTGCCGCAAGCCCCCTCTGCCGGCACTCGCCTGCCTCAAACTAGTAACGCAAGCTAACGTCTGACATCATGACAACAACTGAACAGCAGCACGCCAGGGGCTGCAAGCCCCACAGTCTGGGCGGTACAGCGGCAGCACCCGGTGCATACATTCTGCACACGCTAGCGAGGCTGCAGCACACCAGGGTCTGGGGCAGACAACAGCCAACCCTACCTAAAGGCAACGAGTCTGACATCGAGCGCCTCCTATCAAATTCGAGCCCAGCATCAACAGACTGGCATCTTCCGCAGCACTCACCGCAGATGCCAGAACACGCTTCCAAGGACTACGAGAGGACTGAAGGCGGGCCAATTGCGAACCTGTAAGGGCAACAATGCCAGCTGGGCCTAGGCTCAGCCTGGGCTGGAATCGAAGAGCACCATGAAATACCCTCACAAGGCCCCCTCCTTCCCCGCCCGCATTTAGCCAGCCGTGGATCGGCCCCTGCAACCGGTTGCAGTCCCTGGAGCGCAGGCAGGCATCTGCATCTGCTCTGCGAGGGACCAAACGCTCAACATTTGCTCCATGGTTCTCATTATTCTGAAATCTCGAAACTTGCTCGACGAAGCGACGTAATAAGAAAGCATGTATGCAAGCAACATCCAACCCTTTCCGCAGGGTCTTAGACACGCAAGGGACGCAGCCAAGGGCAAGGCGTGCGCCCAACCTTGCATGGTATATATAGATCCTGCGTGCCAACAGGGGCCATACGTTGCCGTACGCCGTCTGGGGCAATCCTGCTGGTCGATTCTGCCCAGGACCAATAAGCACGCTGCGCGTTCTCTGCCTGCCAGCACAGCGCAGGACAGGTCGTGCTCCGCAGCTGAAAGGCACAATACAAGGGAAGCAAGGGAACACGCACATAGCAGGGGCTGACACATCCCATGACACAGCGTCAGCCCCTTTCCCACACAAACTTGAGCAGTTCACTGGCACAAGACTGCCATGTCGTTCGCACAGGTGGCTGCCGCCGTATCACTCTTTAGTTCCAGAATGACTCTCGGCCAGGCAAGCAAGCACTCTGTTAAGATCCATTCTCTGATAAAGGGTTTGACCCAACGTACACAGCAAAGGGCGCGCGCATCAACTCAACCAGGGTTCACCCCGTATCATTGCTCATCCAAGGGGCGGGGACACCAATTGTAAGGAACTAACGAACCCAACCTGCACCTCCTGCTTCTTTCCTACGGACAAACGTGATAAGGAAGCCCCGGATTCCACACTGCTGGGCCCTTACGCAACTGCACAAACTGCTGGCAGCGGCGGCATCGACGGCACATTGCCTTACTACCTGGGAAAAGGTCCAGGGGCAGATGTGCGTAGCGTAGAATGCTACAAAGTGCCCCCGTAGATAGAACACCCGCAATCACAATAACCTCATTCGTTTCGATTCATGTTTGGGCCACTCAAGCGGAACAATTCTTTCTTGATCTTCCCTAGATAGAGGAAGGCATGAAAGAAAGGTCGGCAGAGGGACCAAAGCGTGGCGGAAATACCATAATCATATCTTTCGTACATTCCCTATCCCAAGTTCGTTCGACGCCGGCGGTTTCCGCACCCCAATCAAACATAAGCCTTGTCCATGGGCCCAGGCAGCCCTTAGGGTGCACGTTTCATCCCAATTGCACGGTGCGTGCGCATCACGTGCCGATAAGGGGCCGCTTCCATCCTGTTCAGATAGTTCAGAGCCAAGGCATTCCAGCAGCGATGGCGTCATTCTTCGTACCCTTCGCGTCTCCTCCCTGCTTGTTACGTAACATCCCCAGCCAGCGCATCCCCGTTCAAACCGCCTCTCTGCTTGTTACGTAACACCTGCAGCACATCCCCTTTTAGGCATCCCCCCTCTCTCACATGAAGGCCGCTCTAGCCGCCTCGCCCCATAACACGTCCCCTATCCGCCGCATCTTCTCTTCGTTACGGGCCTGAATGCCCACACCCGCCCCGCCCCATCAGCCTGTGCAATCTTCTGCATCCCCTATCCGGAAGGCTGCTGTGCCCACGGGCTGGTCACAGCGGCGGATTGGGAATGGGGGCATGGGAAAAGCGGCGGTGCGACGGCGCCGGACTCCCAGACATCGCCCGGGGCGCTACGGGCGGCGCCGGCGCCAGGCTGCCGCCGTCGCACAGCAGGCTGTCGTACGCGCCGCTGTGCACAGCACTGCTGTCGTCCGCATCATCTGCCTCGAACAGGGTGTTGTGATAGAAGCTGTCCCACTTCTTCGGCGCATTATGCGTCGGACCGCTAGGCAGCGGCATGGACGGCACAGCCCATCGCGAGGCCGTAATGAGCGCCGACGCGGACGAGTCCTGTGATGCCAGCACAACAGTCCCTGAGCCGCTAGCCGAGGGGCTGACTGGGCTGGCCGGGCCGGAGCCGTCCTCCTGCTCCGGCTGGGCCCCGGCGTCCGAGTCATGCGGCCGGACGGACCCCTGGCGCCCGAAAAGCCGCACCGCGGCCCGCTGCGGCAGCGGGCTGAGCAGCCGCGGCCGCGCGAGGGCCCCTGGAGAGCTGCCCTCAGACCTGCCCTGGGGCAGGGTGCACTTCAAGGAGCCCTGCCGGGCGGCGGGCTGCCTGCCATTGGCCGCCGTCGGCAGCTTGCCGACCGGCGGCGTGGGGGAGGTGGGCGAGAGCGGCGACGGCGCGTGGAAGCTGCCGCCGGCGGGGCCGTCACGGAGCGCGCCCAGCAAGAGCGCCGGCACCAGGACCCGGCGGCGGGACGCCGCCGAGTGCAGCGCGGGAAGCGGTGCCGAGTTGCAGGGCGAGCCGTGCTCCTCGAACGCCCGGCTGACGCCGTCCCGGACGCTCCCAGCCGAGTGCAGGGGTGCGTCCACGGCGCTGGCCACAGCGCTGGGGGCCAGGGGGCCGCCGGCGGCCGGGGACCTGGGGCCGCCGGCGCTGGTGGTCGGCCGGCCCTGCACAGAGATCACTGCGAGCCCGGATGGAACGGGAGCGACGCGGGTGGGGGGCCCCAGCCAGCGCCTTGACTCGCGGACCTGCGGTCGCGGACCGAATGCAACGAGACAAGCAGCACAAAAACGTGAGTAAAGGGCAGCACAGGCGGCAAGCTTGGGCTTCCAGGTGCCTTTCCGAGCCCTCCAAGCCGAGTCCCCATCTGCCCGTACATGTGTGCCGTGTGCCGTACAGCCCAGCACGGAAGGGCCACGTGACCCACCTGCAGCTGGCCCGGCTGGGCGCTCTGCGGTCGCTCCTCCTCCGAGCCCTCGCGCACCACGCCGCTCCAGCCGGCCCAGCCGGCGGCGGCGGCGCTCTCCGGCACGGGCACATCCAAGGAGGCCCGGCGGCTGGCGGCGAACAGCCCCAAGCCCCCGCTGGCACCCACAACCATACCCGCGGCCGCGGCCGACGGCAGGGAGGCCCGGCGGCTGGCCGGCCGGCCGTTCAGACGCTCGTCGAACGGCGGGGCCGGCACGGGGCTGATCGGAGACGACACAGCGGCAAGGCCAGCGGCGGTGGCGGGGGCGGCGGCGGGGGCCGCGGCCGGGGCCGGGGCCAGGGCTGCCGCGCCGGGCGTGTGGTGGGAGCTGTGGCCATCGGACCGGAACGAGGCTCGCCGCGCTGCGGCGGCCACGAAGGGCCCATAGGGGCTGCTGACGCCCATGCCAAAGTGCGAGCGCAGTGCTGGCAGGCGGCGGGTTGGCGGCAGAGCCAGGGGCGAGGGCGATGGAGTGCTAGCGGAAGCGGCGGCAGACCCTGACGGCGCCGTCAGCGACAGCGGCAGCGCGGAGCCGGGCCGCAGTGACGCTGCGGAGCTGGGCCCAGCGCTGCGGCCGCCGCTGGGGCTGGCGGAGACGCTGGCGGCGGCGGTGGCCGCTGCCCGTGCGTTGAAGGGCGAGAAGGCGTCCCCATCGTCGTCAGACTCGCCCTCGCCTTCCTCCTCCTCAACACGGGCGCCGACAATGCCAATGCCTGCGCCGCCAGCGCGGACATCCGCACCAAAGGAGCCGTTATGGAGGAGCCTTACCGAAAGAGCTGTTGCAAAGGAGCCGCGTGGGAGCTCCGGGTCATCGGACAGGCGAAAGGCGGCCTTGCGTAGCGGCATGCTGGCGATCGGGGGGCCCGCGGCGCGGGGGCGGCGGGGGATCTCCAATGACGCATGCCGTACAGATGCGGGGGCGGTGGGGAGCAGGGCGGAGGACGACGGCTCGCGGGATCCGGGCCGCGAGGACTCGAAGGAGGCGCGAGCAAAGGAGCCCCCGGAGGGGCGCGGCAGCGTCGGCGGCAGAGGCAGAGGCAGCGACGCAGACGGGCAGCTCGCGCAGGCCTGGAGCCGGTGCAGGACCAGGGGCGCGGGACCGCAGTTGAGGCCGCCGCACAAGCAGCGGGCGCTAGCCTTGTGTGCGGCGCTGACTGGCACCTGCATCAGTTACATAGATAAGCGATCACGGGTTACGGGCGCCATTACGCCAGGACTCTCCAGGTAAAGGGCCTCTTCACTCATATGAGAAAGATGCAGCCAAAGATTCCTTCCCACAATCCCGGCCTCCTGCCTACCGCGGACTTGGTTGCCATCTCGGAGGGAAGCACTTGGGAACCGGGATCTGACAGAGGGATGTCCAGATCGAAGTCGAGATGCACGTCCGGATCGAGATCGGCATGCGCATGTAGGCTGGGGCTGTTGCAGCTCATGCCGCTGCCCCCCATGTGGGTCGGCGGTACGACAGGTTGGGAGGCGGTTGGCAGGGCTGCCGAGGGCACACGGTTGGGGCTAGCGCTGGCAAGCGCGCCTGTGAGTGGGGGGGGGCGCGGGAACGGAAATTTGCGGAGGCCGCACGTTTCGGGGAAGCGCTTGGCGGGGTGCACCTTTGAGCGACAGGTGTTATTGCGGTACAAAGAGGAACGCGCCACACGTCCCCGTCCTTCGCCGCCAGGGGTTTCGCCCACGCACGCCCTCATGCCCACCCATGCTTCACGCACCCGTTGTCGCCTGTCGTCGCGGCTTGCGCGCGAACAGGCTGGCGAGTTTCTCGCCTAGACCCATCCGGGGTGCCTTTGGAGACTCCTCGCCGTCAGGTACCAGCGGGCATAGGCGCTGGAGCGGCGCCGTCTGTTCGTCATCGTCGTCCGAGTCATCGGCGCCGAGCGGGCCCTGTGAAGGCCGCGAACCCTCTACAAGCTCTAGCGTTCGACTCGTGCACACCGCTGAGTGTAGAAGAGACCGTGAGCACCGGACCTCCTCGGCGAGGAGAAGTTCCAGCTGCATGATGACAGTTCCGCCGAGGGCCAGCTAATATGGAGCCAGGAGCACCGTGACTCTAGCTCGACAGCGAGCCAGTGTTAAGGGGAACTAAACCTGCCCGGCTGGCCAGCGGGCTGTCGCGCACGGAACTCAATAATTGACGCGCATCCTGATAAGCAGCGTTTTTCACCCATGAGTTTGTGTGTGTTCTATGCAGGAGAATCGGAGCCCCGAGGAGTACGTTCACGCCCGCGGAACCCCGCTGACTGTGCATCCAGAAACCTGGCGGGCACCTCAGGCTATCCGGTCTGCCAAGCCCGCAGTAATGCTGCTTTGCCTATACACCAGGCAATAGTTCCTCGTGGACGGGCAACAACGCCTAACCCTCGGCTTTCGGGGCTTGAACTCCCATCCCCGTGACCCTCTCTTAGCCAACTTCACAACGCTGAGCCTTTTCTGCTCACTCGTTGCAGTTGATTGTTAAGCCGGCCAAGGAGATTACTTATAGCGTAGAAGCCTGGAACGCCGGTCAAGACTGCGCGGCCGAGCGTCGGCGATGACCCACGCCCAGGCGTCCAGAGTGGGGGCATTGGCACTCAGGTCCATAGTTTGGGGCCCTATACCACCTTTGCCACATGTGCCTTCCGTTCGCCCCATCGCAGTATGGGAGGGCGGGGGGTGGGGATGGGCAGCCGCACGCGGCACGCAGGGCTGGTGTGGATGGGGTGAAAGCAACGTGAACCCGGCTCTGGCCCACCAACCGGCAATGTGCGGACTGGGCTGTCTATGGAGCAGCACCTGGATCAGGGGACCCCTGACCTGGGTGGTCGCCGCTTCGTGAACGTAAAACTTGGCCCTGGTGTGTCCTGACAAGGGCCCCTCCTGAAGCAACAGGGGTCGGCGGAGGCGGTGGCGCTGGCAACCCGCCGGCACGGGGCAGTTCGTACGGCAGCAGGGGTACGGCAGCCCCGTCAATGAACAGGCGCCAGGCTCGCACCCGTCTCTGCGTTACCCTTCCTCCATGTGCTCTCCTCCTCCACTCCCCTCACCCCAAGGGGGCGGCGGCAGGCCAGCAGCGGTGGCCTAAGGCCAGGGCCAGGCCAGGCCTGGTACGCACCACGCGGCCAAACGCACTACGGTAGTGCGTCGAAGATTTGCCTGCACAACGCCGCCGGTCAGCAGGTTTGGGGGACACATACAAGGAGGGGACAGGGAGGGGACAGGGAGCAAGGCGCCAGAGCGAAGTGTCAGGAAAGGTGCACCTCGTGGTTCACCTTCACCCCCCTGCCCCGTTTCGAATGCCTACAGACAAGGTCTTTGCTTCGTTGATGCCTCTCCTCCGCCTCTCCCCATCAGGGATGAGTGCCACCTCTCGACCCTCGCGACCAGCGCCCCGCCGCCCCCGTTCTCGCCTGTCCTGGGGCCACTCAGGGGATCTGCTGCGGAGCTGCCGCAAGCTTCAATCCAATTCCCGCTCGACGTCTAAGGCTCGTGGACGTCAGCACGCAGAGAGGGTCGAGGCGCGACCGCGCTGCGCGCGCGAGCGTTGGCTCCGAGGTAGGGCAAAGCGCGGGACCGCTCGGCTCGATCGCGGCTTGGCATGCACCAACGGGACGCATGGCGGCGCGTTAAGCTGCTGACCCAGTTTACTGTTTAGCTGTAGCTGCGCCCCTGGTTGTGCGCGGCAGCGTATATTAGCCAATCACATGGCGCCGCGGCGCGCGGCTTGTGCCTCGCCTCGGTTGCTGCTTCTGCGATCGTGCCTTCCGCTGCTGCTGCCTCTTCTGGCTTTCAGGGCAATTGGAGCAGCAGCACAGCCGCTTGGCGCCGACGTGCCGCCGACGGCAGCACCCGCTCCAGCCCCCTCGCGAACCCCGCCCGGTCACCTCGCGGCCCTCGTCGCGCACAGCCCTGCTACTTCCCTCCATACCGGCGCCCAAGCGAGGAGCTCCTCCCGCCACCTCCACACACGCCGTCAGCTGCTGGCTTCAACCGCCTCATCATCACCTCCGCCCCAACCCGCCTTGGCCGGGGCCGACGGGGAGGCGGCCTCGGTAGCAGGCGAGGGGCCGCTGCAGGGCCCGCCGTCCTCTCCCGGCGGCGAATGGCAAGCAAGCCCGAGCCCACGTCAGCAACAGCAGGCGCAGGTGGCGGTCTGGCGGCCCGGCCAGCTGCTGCGCTTGATCCAGCAGCTGGCGGCGGCGCCGTCAGGCTACGGCCTGACTGCGGTGCTGCGGGCCGACGTGTACTTCACGGCCGCCGCCGTCAGGGAGTCAGCGGCGGCGGCTGCAGCGGCGGCGGCGGGGGGTAGGAGCGGCGGCGGCAGCGACGGAGCGGTGACGCTGACGCTGGTCGGCCAGCCGGTGGCTGCCGCCGCCGCTGATGGCGACGGCGGCAGCCCTGACGGCGCCGCCGACCCAGGGGCGGCGGCGGCGGCTGTGCCGCTACGGCTGCCGCGGCTGGACCTGACGGGCCTGCTGCCGCTGTTGCAGGCTGTGGCGTCGGTGCTCGGCGGCGTTGCCGACGGCGGGCGTGCCGCTGACGGCGCCGCTGCCGCCGCCTCCGTCGGCCCGGGCTTCGTGGTGGAGCTGAGGGCCCTGGACGTGGACGGAGGGGGCTTGCTTCTAAGGTGGGATCCCGCGGATCAGGATCCAGATCAAGATCCAGGACCCCCGGCGGCGCCGCTCATGCTGCACGCTGAGGGCTGCGTGCTGCGCCTGCCGGGCTGCGGCGACGACCGCAGCATCGCGGGCGCCGGCCTGGCGGCGCCGTACACCCTACTAAGCCAGACTTCAAATGGCAGCGTCGCCGATGACAGTAACGGTAGCGGCGGCGGCAATAGCTGCAGGCTGGCGGTGGCGGCGGCCCTGGCGGCGGCGGCAGGCCAGCCCCCAACGGCGGTGGATCTGGGGGCCTGGTGCCCCGCCGACGCCACGGCCCTCACCCGCCGTGTGCTGGGGCTGGGCCCAGACCCGTCGTCCGGCGGCGGAGGTGGCGGCGGCGGCTGTACGGCGGATGCTGAGTCTGCGTTGCGGGCTCGTGCGCCCGGCCCCGGCTGCCGCGGGCCGGCGGCGTGGGTCAACGGCTTCCGCACCCTCCTGCGGGGCTCAGGAGGCGCGTTGCAGGTGGGTGCGCAAATGGGTGGCCCTGCGGGGCAAACGAGCGCTTTGGGCGGAGGCAAGTGACACGCACGCGCGCTGGTAGAGTGACGTGAGGGAGTGGGACTGCGCAGGGTGGGGTTGGGAGCGAGCGCCGGAACCGAGCAGGGGTGCGCAATGGCAGTCGGGCGGGAGGTGCCGCGAAAGGGCGCTGGTGCGGCTCCTACCTTCCCTCCTCTCTTTGGCCCCTCCCGTTCGTTCCGATCCTTCCCCGTCTGTGTGCGGCAACCCAGCTCCCTCGTACCTTCGGGGGGTCTGACCAATGCTCCCCCTCCTCTCCCCGCCTGCGCCCATCAGGCCTCAGCGGAGGCGTCCGGCTGCGTTGCGCTCTGCGAGTGGACCGATCCGCCCGGGGCGCCGCTGGAGGGCTGGCCGCTTGCGGAGCACCCGCAGCCAGCGGCCGAGCCGGCGGCGCCGCCAGCAGCAGCGGCCGCCGCCGCGGCGGCGGTGGCGCCGGCGCGGGGCTCGGCAGGGGAGCTGGCGGCGCAGCCGCAGCCGGCTACAGCTGCAGCCGTTATGCCGTCGGCGACAGTAGAGCCGGCGGCGCAGCCGCCGGCATCGCCGACGGTGCCAGCAGTGGCGGAGGTGCCAGCGGCGGAAATGCCAGCGGCCAGCTTGGAAGCGGCGCGGCGTGGGCCAGGCGAAACGATGAGGGACGATGGAGCCAGCGTTGGGGGCACTCTGGCGACCCCGACCGCCCCACCGCCGACTGCGGGCCCTGCCCCACCGCCAGCGGTAGAGTGGACTCGGCCGCCGCTGCCGTCGCCGCCGCCTGCGTCGCCACCGCTGCCGTCGCCGCCGCCTGCGTCGCCACCGCTGCCGTCGCCGCCACCTGCGTCGCCACCGCTGCCGTCCCCGCCGCCTGCGTCGCCACCGCTGCCGCCGCCGCCGCCGTCGCTGCCTGCGCGGCCGCCGCCGCCGTCGCTGCCTGCGCGGCCGCCGCCGCCGCCGCCTGCGCGGCCACTGCCGGTGAGAGAGCCGCCAGGACAGCTTCCTCCCGCGGCTGCGTTGGCAGCTGCTCGGGTCGCAGGATCGGAGCCCGCCGAGGTGCAGCCGCCAGCGCCGCCGCCAGCGCCGCCGCCGCCACTGCCGCTGCCGCTGCTGCCGCCAGCGCCGCCGCCGCCGCTGCCGCCACCGCAGTCTTCACCTCCTCTACCACCGCTGCCGCCACCGCCGCCGCCACGTTCGCCGCCGCCGCCACGTTCGCCGCCGCCGCCACTTTCGCCGCCGCTGCTGCCGCCGCCGTTGCCGCCACCACTGCCGCCACCGCCGTCTGCACCACCTCTACCACCCCCGCCGCCGCCTCAGGCTCTGCCAGCGCCGCCGCCGCCGCCGCCGCCGCTTGCCGCTGCACCTTCGCGCGCGCTGCCCAAGGCACCTCCGTCGTCCCGCCTTCCCCTCAACCTCCCTCGCGCGCCTGCCACGGCGCCGCCCTCGCCGTCCACCTCTGCGGACGAGTCTGGGGCCCCAACCACCGTCACCCCTAGTCGCTCCCCTCCTGCCGCCGCCGACGGCCTGCCCTTCAGACCTAGCCCCAGCCCTCGGCCCAGCGCCTCTCCCGTACCTTCAGCCGCCGGCCCTGCAACGGCCACCGTCAGAGCCCCTCCCACCGCCCCTCCCACCGCCCCTCCCACCGCCCCTCCCACCGCCCCTCCCACCGCTCCGCCCACCGCTCCGCCCACCGCTCCGCCCACCGCTGGCCGAATGGATGTATCCGCCGCCGCCGGCTCCACTGCTACTGTGGCGTCCCCTGGCCCAAACGCAGCCGCCGTCTTTGCAGCAACCGCGCTTCACGCGGCGACCCAAGCGGCGGCCGCCGGTTACTGCGGCGGTGGCGGCGGCGAGGTGCAGGTGACGCCGCCGCCGCCGGGCCGTGGCTTGGGTGCGCCGCAAATCGCTGTCACCGCCGCCGCCGCAGTGGCGGCGGCTGCCGGCGGGACGGCAGCGGCGGTCACTGAACGGGGGACGACGCCGCCGGGGCAGACGGCGGCGGGAGGCACCGCTGCGCCGGGAACGGCGGCGGGGCAGACGACCGCCGGCAGAGACGCTGCGCCGGGTCCGCCGGGAGCGACGCCTCCGCCCGGTCAGGCGGCAGGTATGGGGCCGACGGCGGCACAGGGGCGAGCTGCAGGTACGTCCGGGATGACCGGGGGCGCAATGCGGCTGCGTCCAAGCGCCGATCCCACGGCTGTACCCATGAATCCACCTAGGGTTGCGGTGGTGGAGGGGGCGGCGGCGGCAGGCGCTGCCTCGCCCGTCGCTCCGCCGCCAACTCCCAAGCCCGCCCCCGCCTCGGGCCCCTCGCCTCCACCGCTTCCTCCCGCCCCTCCTCCCAAGACCCCCTCGCCTGCCTCGCCGCCGCCCCCGCCGCCTCGCCCTCCCGTACCACTTCAACCATCAGCACCGCCACCACCACCACCGCCACCACCACCACCGCCTCCGCCACCACCGCCACCGCCTCCGCCACCACCGCCACCGCCTCCGCCACCACCGCCACCGCCTCCGCCACCACCACCGCCACCGCCACCGCCACCGCCTCCGCCTCGACCGGAGCTGCAGCCCCCTTCCCCTCCAGCTCTGCTCCTGGTTCCACCATCGTCACCCCCAGTCTCTTCACCGCTCCCGCTTCCACCGCCGAAGCAATCTTTGCTTCGCTCCCCGTCACCGCGGGTAGCCCCGCCGCCCCCACAACTGCCTCCTTCGCCGCCGCCGCTGCTGAGTCCGCCGCCGCCACCGCGTCCTGCCGCTCCGCCGCCGCCGCCGTCAACCCTGCCGCCGCCGCTGCCTTCCCCCGCCGCTGCGCTCTTGGGACCTACCGCCACCTCGCCGCCGCCACTCCCATCACCGGCCCCAACCTCGCCGCCGCCAGCCCCCTCGTCAAGCCCCTCCCCCCTCCCACCACCCTTCCCACTTCCCTCTCCAAGCGCCCCTCCTCCCCCTCCCCCTCTCCCGGCCCTGCCCCAGCAGTCCCCTCCGGCCTCCCCCCTCGTCCGAGACGGAGGGACGCGCAGTGCACTGCCCCCCACAGCAGCGAGACCCTCCCCTCCTATTCCCCTTCCACCCGCTCCACCTCCATCTCCACCCTCTCTACCTCCCTCGCCACCTCCCTCTCCACCTCTTTCGCCACCTCCCTCTCCACCTCCCTCTCCACCTCCTTCGCCACCTCCCTCTCCACCTCCTTCGCCACCTCCCTCTCCACCTCCTTCGCCACCTCCCTCTCCATCCCCCGGCGCTCCCGCGCCCGCCCCAACGCAGCCCTCCGCTCGGCCCGCCCCACCCCCGTCGGTAACGCTCCAACCTCCATCCCCACACTCCCCATCCCCGAACCTCGAACTCGACCCCGCCACAGCCACCCGCGAGCTAAGTAATATCCATGCCTCCATTCCGGGTCTGATCGCACTCAGCGCCCGCGGCGATTCAGCAACTGCAGACCTGTCGGGTTCTGTCGCCGCCAACAGCAACCTTGCCGCCGACAGCACCGACGCCACGACGGCGGCGGCAGCGGCAGTGGCGGCAGCGACGTTTGCCGGGGCAGCGGCGGCCGCCGCCGCCGCCAGCGCCGGTACGGTCCAAAGTGGGGTGGCCGTTTTAGACCCAGTCGCACCGGACTCCGGACCGGACTTTGGTCCGGATTCCGGGCCGGGCTCGCGGGCCTCGGCGCCGGGGCAACGGCAGGTGCCGCCCCCGCCGCTTCCGCCGTCGCCCGCAGAAGTGGTGGCGGCGGGTCTGCAGCAGGCGGGTGGCGGCGGCGGCGGTGGATCCATGGATCCAGGGAAGATGGCCGGAGCCATCATCGGGGCGACCGCCGGTGAGATCTGGGGGGGGAACTCAGGGCTCCCGGCATCCCACCCTCCACGCGTGTCCGTAACGGCTCTGTGATGTGGCGGCTGTTGACGCCCCTGTATGCGCCTGCCAGTGGGCTGACGCCCCTGCAAACCCCTCTCGCTGTCCCGCCCCCTTCAGGCGCGGCCCTGGCGGCTGTGGGGGCCGTGGCAGGGGGCCTGGCGGTGGCGCGGCGGCGGAGGAGGAGGCGCGTGTTCAGACCGCAGCCGGTGGGGGCAGGGCATGGTGGGGGGGGGGGCATGGGGGGAGCCTTCTTGCAGGCAGAGACTTGCCGACAGTTGGTTTTGTCAAGTGGGCGAGGCTACCTAGGAGAGCAGGTGGCGCTCTCGATGAACCCCTCTACTTCTGGAGGCGGTTCCTGCTGTACCCACCGCATCCTAGCTAGGAGACCGGCACACAAACAGCAAGGGCTGATGGGGGGAAAGGGCGGGGAGAGGTGGAAGGGTGCGCGAGCGACGGCAGAAGCCGGCGCGGCGGGCCGTTGCTTGTCTTGGCTAACGGCGAGACGCAACACGTGCTCTCTCGTCTCACTCGCCTTCCCATCCCTCCCGCCCGCAGTACCCGCCCATACCACCCGGCTGGGTCCCCCCGATGCTGGCGGGAGGCCCGCTGCCGACCCCGCCGCCCCCCCAAGGGCCGGGCGCTCCCCCGCCGTCGCCACCGCACGTGGCTCTCCAACTGGACCCCGTGTCCCTGTAAGAGACGGTACCAAGATACCGGACCAAGTTTGGTACCCTGGTATCCTGCGTGCCAAGCGTGGATACATAGTACCTATACATAGTACCGATGTGCAACATGCAACATGCAACACCGCTTTCGAGTGAAGCCTGCGTTCGAGTACGGTACACCAGAGGGTTGGAGACGCTTGAGTGCTGTGCTGACCCTCGCCGAGTGAGCAGCTCGAGTGCTGTGCTTGCTGTGCGTGCTGTCAGACGAAGACTGTGTTGACGGAAGTCAGGGGCCTTGTGCATGGTGTGCGCAGCGCAGCAACCTTCCTGGGCCGTCTGTCTGCTGTGTATAAGGCGTGGTGTTGTACGTAGACGCTGGGTGATGCTGTGAGCTTGAGTTTGATTGGCCTGACTTCTGAGCCTGAAGAACTTGACATATGGGTGGTGTTGCGCTGCGTGCTTGTCCCCGGGGAACCTACCCGCGCCGTGGCTTCTTGCAAGTAACGATGATAGGCCTGGACGGGCCTATGAGGCAGAGGGGAGCAAGAGGATCTGGCTGAGTGGCTGGCCTTGGTTTGGGGTTAGATGACGTCGACGTAGCGCGAAGCGCCTTGTTGTGGACGCAGGGCGTGGGTCGCAGACTACGCAGACCTGTGGGCACCCTTCGAGGGCCCTTGGATCGGGTTGGCGTGTGCAGCGTGGAGAGAGAGTGTTACACAGGCTGGGTGGCACGTAGCGTGGCTGCCTGGGTCACCGGCGTGGGGGCTGGGGGTGCCCTTGTCACTCACCAGCTCACCAGCTAAGCTGCAAGCCCGCCCTGTCTCTCTTCTACCTGGGCCTTGACCCCCACACTTTGTTGACCGGCTCGCGTTACCAGTGTTGTGAAAGCTTGACTTGGGGGCCGGGGGACGCGCGGGGGCCGGGGGACAATCGGTGTAGGTTGGCGAACAGCTCACATCGCTCTAGCTCATCTGTAGGGACTATGACTGCCGGTGTGTCGGGTATTGACGCTTAGAAAGGCTCCGCGCGGCCCGCCGCGGTACGCGGCTTGTTGGCTTGCCGGTGACGAGGACATGGTACTCGGGGAGAAGGCCGGGCAGAACACCGCCGATACCCGGCTCCTCCCCTGGGACGACTGCGCGTCTACGGGTAGTCGACACTGCCCAAATGCCCCTCCATTGGGCAGTGGCCGCTGCGGGGCCCGGCAGGGAAATCAGGCGTGCGGCGTTTCTTTGCTTGCTGACTGGAGCACGTTCACCGTTTTACCCCCTTTGTAGACCATGCTTCACACCAGTAACACAGCAATAACCTGCACTACAGACTCAGCTTGAGCTGAACCAAAGGGCTGAAGCACAGCTGTCACGAGAAACAGTACACAACCCGCCCTCGTCTTTGTCGCTTCGTCGCTGAAGCATTCCCCCACAGTAATGAGGCCACTGCAAGCGTACTCAAAGCGGCTTTCGATGCGCTAAACAGCTTGGGCGGTCATCCCAGCGGTCTTTTCGGGTCCACGGTTCAGGCGGCAAGCCTCCTCTGACAGGAGGTCAAAATTGACAGCTTGGGGATGCTAGGGAGCCCAAAGACCGAGGGCGGAGCGGTCAACGCGCTGGTGGAGAGCCTTGCGAAGGAGTATGTCAGAGCCCGCACACACCTACAGTCCCCGCCGGGCTTGCTGTGGTCCTCGGCTAGGCTCAGCAGCTTTCAGCGCGATACCGGCGAGTCCTCGAGCGATGGCGAGCAGACACCCCGGGCGCCCATCCATCGGCAGTCTCGGCTGACGGACACACCGGCCGAGAATCCCAAGCCAGCCAAGCCGGCGAAGCTGGGACTCGGCCAGAAGCTAGCAAAGCTCTTCTCTCGGAAGTCCACGCGCCATGATCTGCCACCTGCTGGTGCGCTTGGTCGGCTTGGGAGCAGCGGGTTGGGGGTGAGCCAACGCCCAAACGCTCCGTGGTGTCACCGGTGGCTTGTGCCAGATCGACGCTGATGCGCCGGCCACGATACAGAGGGGCAGAGTAGGGGTGGGCCGTGTAGAAAGCCGGTAGAATAACTCACGTCGCGTTTACCTTACGCAGGCACTGTGCCACCGAGCCGCGGTCACGAGGCCCAGGCCGCGGCAGCCGCATCCCTCCAGGCGCCCTCGCTTCTGCCGGACTCGGCGCCAGTCCCAGGGCCCGCGTCCTCTGATAGTGACGGGTCCCAGCACTCAGACCCGGACGCGCGCCTAACTCTCAGCAACCTGGCCCTTGGCGGTCTGGATCTCGACCCCGCCCTCGGCTTAGACTTGGCCCTGTTGCTTGGAGACGATGCGTCTGGGCGCAAACGCAAACCCTCCTCGCCCGGGAGTGAACCGGTTGCATCAGCTGTCGGCCCGTCCTTGCTCGACCAAGACAGCTACGGTCTGCTTCTGAGCACCGCAAGCGCTGCGCCTGGGCTTCGGAGTGGCACGGGCCCCGCGCCGCTGTGCGCCAGCGGCGGCGGGCCCCGGCGGGGCTCTCTGGACTCCCAGACGCAGCACACGCGGACCGGCGGCCTGCGGCCCTCCCCGCCGCCGCAGGCTCCTGGGCTCCTCGACGGCTCCTCATCGGGCCTCGGAGAGCTCTCAGGCGACTACAGCGCATCGGCCTTCGCGTCAGCCTCCAACTCCACGCTCGCCTTCACCTTTGCCTCCACTTCGGTCTCCGGTCCGGTCTCGGCCGGCGCGCTGGGCCGGAGGTCCACCGGCGCCGGCGCCTCGCCCTGCGTGTCGAACCGCGTCCTGCCGCACCTGTCCGGCTCGAGCTCAACCTTCAGCCACCTCCCTGACGTCCGGGGTAGGTTTGGCCTGGCGCTCGAGAGCTACCAGTCCGGCCTCCAACCACCCCAGCAGGCCCCCTGCGAGGAGTCCCAGTCCGGGTCCCTTGTGGCGACCCCCAACGCAAGCGGAGACCACAGCTGCCGCCGCCGGGCCTCCGGCACCAACGCCTCGGGGCCCCTCGAGGCCGATCTGGGTCGCAGCCCCATCGGTCCCCCGTCCGCTACTGCACTCCCAGACAGCCAAGCGGGCTCCCGCAGCCGCCGCGCTTCCCTCCACGTCGGCTTTCTGGCACAAGCCGAGCCCGACCTACATGGCCTGGCCGCCGCCGCACCTACCTCTGCTGACGTTGGCGGTACCCCGCGCAGCCGGCGTCCTTCCTGGGGCACGGGCCCCGCACCTGCTGGAGCAGACTCCCCGCTCTCGGCCGGCCCTGACTCAGGACTCGTTGGCGGCGGCACCCGCAGCCGCCGCCCTTCACAGAGCCCTCTGTCGCCCACACCCCTTGCCCCGAGCTGGCTGCAGCAGGGGCCCACGCTGTCGGTGCGGCGCACGGGCCCGATGGGCCTCTCGGCAGCACTCGGGCCCGGGCCCGGGCCCGGCCGGGCCCAGGTCCCGCCGCTCGGGCCTCTGCCGCCGCTGGCACGCCATGGGGAGCTGAGCGCGCGCTTTGGCGGCGTGCCGCCCTTTGCACGTGCCTCCATGCCAGCGGAGAGCTCCAGTGGGGGCCGCTTCAGCAGCGTCGACCCCAGGGGCTTGATGCCTGTGGGCTCCACCTCAGCGGGGCGGGAATCACACACGGACGGGCCCTGCTCGGCAGGCGTCCTCAGCAGCGCCGCTTATGGCGGGCCCTTGTGCCTCAGCCCGTTTCCCGCCGCTGCGCCAGCGAACACCGGTTTCTTCGGCTCGATTAACGGGCCAACTCTGTCGAGCACAGTGCACAGCGGCCCCGTTTCGGCTGCATTTGCTGCCGCTACGGCAGCTGAGGATGCGGCGTGCCTCTCCGCCTCTGCTGGCGCGGCTGCAGCCAGGCGGGTCCCGGCCTTGTCGCCTACGCCACCGCCTGCGGGCCAGGCTCAGGCACACACGTGGCGTGCGGAGCGTCGGGGCTCCAACCCCGCGCTGCCTCCCTAGCCACTGTCCAGGTGTCCGTGAAGGCCGCAGGTAGAGAAGGGGCGGGCTCGCTACCCGTCCGGTGTGGGGCAATCGCCAAGTGGAATCGGGTGGTTGAGACCGATGCCTGGCGTGGTGGCGGCGGCGTTTGGCTACTTGGCTGGTGCGATCTGACCCCCCGCGTCTGCCCTGTGCGTCTTGCATCTGCCTTCATTCTGTTTGTCCAGGCGCCCGCTGCAGCCGCGGCCGGCCTGGGGTCATGCGTGACACCACGGGGGGGGGCCAAGCCAGCCGCCGGGCATTCATTGATCGGCATCGACAAAGCAACCCATCTCTCCTAATACTCAAGGGCGTTCTCAGCCGTGACAATGGGTCAGCGCTCTGCTTATGCCCTGACCTACCCTGGGGTCCCCGTACGCCCGTCGCCTCAGCTGCACGGTGGTTGCAGCCGCGGCAAAAACAAACGAGTCTGGGTCTACAATTTTGAGGGTAAAGAGCTAACGCCCGTCTGCCGTACGGCGGCTTAGGACGGGGAAAAGCATGAGACTCCGCTAGCTCTCTCGTCTTCCTTTTTCGCTGGTGTTGCGTTGTACTGTCGTACGATATGTGCTTGCTTGGCCGGGTCTCCAGAGCTGGGTGACTCCCTCGGAGGGATAAAGCCCCTAATGTTCTGCTTGCGCTGGGATGCGCGCAGCTTTGCTAAATATAAGTGCGTGACTGCAATGCCGTAAATGGCATGGGCGGCTGTGGTTTGAGACTGCAGCCGTGTTTGGGACTGCGGGCACTGAACAAAAAACAACGCCACGAAGCTTTCTATCTGGGCACTTGACATGCGTGGGGGTTCCAATCGTGCCCTGAAAGAACCAAGGCGCCCGAGTGGTGTGGGCCGGCGGGATATACTAGCCGGTGCTGGCCGCAGCAGGCGCGGTCATGTCTCAATAAAGATGCCTTAGTGTGCAAGACGGTACCGTTACGGTACGTCCCTGCGCTGGCGGTCCATGTTTGGCAGGGTGTTTTTTCTTCCGCTGAGATCATAGTTTGAGGTGATTGATGAGGTGCGGCTATAAGCAGGGGCCTGACGTGCTCTACGTGCCTACGAGCACGCCTCAAGAGACTGGACTTGAGGCAGTACGTGAGGCGCGGCAATAAGCAAGGGCCTCACGTGAACTTTGGGCAAGCCTTTAGCACGCACCTGGTGCTGATGGCAGCAAGATGAAATAATGGCTCGGCAGCAGCTGCTTGGGCCAGCTGCTGACTGGAGCGAGATCCGCTATTGATCCATCCCCTTAATGCCCTGGGACTTTCTGTGCGTACGACATGTCACTTTGCTTCGTATCTGCTCACATCGGCTTGCTTGTTCGTGGCCGCCTTGGGAGTGGGTGGCAGACGGTAGGCGACTCTGGTTTTCGCCGGCTTGGGGCTTGATACCGCTTGACCATCAATTGTGAGCCGACCCCGCCCCACATGTGTGTTGGGGGCTTGGGCCTTCAAAGGCGGGCCATTCTAGCGCTGCCTGCCCTGTCCCTGAGACCTTCATGACGTTAAGGCACAGGTAGCCGGCCGGGGCAGGCCTGCTTGGCTTGATCAATGTATGACTGCTTTCCGGTGTGCTTGCTGGCATGCAGCGTGGGGCGCCTGCACCCAGCGTTTGGTCTGCAGGGTTTGCGTCCATCTACTATCTCTTCTGCCCGCCTTGTAGAGCACGGCGGTTTTAGGCCCGTGTGGCTCTGCTCGCACTCATTCATGCTTTAGGTGTGTCCCCTTGGCTTCAGGGGACTGTGGGTGCAGCGGCATGGTACGGCAGGTGTGCTTGTGCACTCGGCAGTACGGCGCGCTCGCTCGTGTTGGCTGCAGCTCGTCTGCTTCAGACTGTTAATTGGGCGCTCGGGCCGCCCCCGGGAGCATCCTCAGCATCCTCTGGTCCACGGGGCCCCTGTTGTCGACGAGGGCGAGACGTCTTGCCCTGTGGGCTGCAGGAGGCGCCCCTGTGCGGCTCCACAGCGCAGATGAGAAAGCTGGTGGAGGCGCTGGTGGAGGCGGAGGCACCGATGGTGTGTGTTGCTGGGCCCGTGTGCCGCACGCTGTGTGGCGGGCTCTTGATGTGAATATGAATCCGAAGTTCGGGGCGTGTCAACAAGGGAAGGCTTGGCAAAGGTGCCTGCTCGTGTACTTGTTGGGCTTAGCTGTTCCGGCTATGCTGGCGGCGGATGTGCGGGATGAGGGTTTGGGACGCCGATGTTCTGGCGGATGCGGTCAACCCGGCGGGGCCTGCTCGGGGCCTTGCAGCGGCCACGCGTATCCCGGAGGGGGGGCCGTCCTCTGTGGCTACACGGAGGGACCCTTGCCGAGCAGAGGCGCATTAGATACCCGCACAACCCCATTCTGTAGCCCCCTCCTGCCTGTTACTGGCCAGGACTGCATGACCGCTTGGGCCGCGCGTCCTGACAGCGGCACGGCAGCGGAAGAGAAGCGCGCACACGGCAGCGGCAGGATTCGCAGGAATGAACGCACGTGGCCCTTGTGCTTGTGCCACCCAAAACTCCCTTACATCCACGACCGGCCTCCACACCTTCTTGATTTAGCGCTGTAGCAGCCGGGAGCGTGCGTGCACGCGTTCGATGGCCCCACGCATCCCGCGGCCGCGGGCCCGCTTCGGGGCGACGAGCGCTGCTCGTCCAGCACCGCATTCGGCTCGAGGCCCCACACGGCGGCGTGAGGACCGTGAGCCCACATTGCAACAAGGCCCAACTCATAGAAGTCGCCGACCTGCGCTACGTTACGGAGGTTTCAGGGCGAGGTCGCGGTGCAGCTCAAGAGCGGAAGCCCAGGGGCCGGGGCCTTTCAGCTCGAGGGGCCGTGTACAGCCCGGTACCGCCGAGTACGGCCCCGCGTGCGTGCTCGAGGCCGCGCGGCCGACGGCGACTTACACATGACTTAGTCCTTATCTTGTAGACACCTAACGGGCGTGTGCAGGTCGGGGCGCTTCGGCTCGAGGCGCGGGCGCTTTGTACCGCGCGCGTTCACTTTTTGACGGGCCCCGCCAACTCGAGCCGAAGTCATGGCGATGATGCGCGACAGCTTCAGGTTCGACGTCACGGCGCCATCTAGCCTTGGACAATACCCTCTGAGGTACACTGAGAACACTTGCTTAACTCGCCGTTCCCAAGACGGTTCGACGTGCGTAGGTCCTTCGTGCCGACGGTCCACTCACAAGGCGGCTTGCAGAGCTAGCGTTAGCACTGCTTCGCAGCCGCATAAGCATGGAGACACGCCACGCCTTCGCAGGCCTGCGCTGGGCAGTCGTGGCCCTGGCGCTTGCGCATGCATCGGGCGCAATCGCAGTGGTCCTGCTGGACACGCGATCCTCGTATGAGGCCCCACCTCTGACCTCGTCTTGTGGACGAATTATAGCTTCTGCGTTCGACGTGAGCAGCAGCAGGAACGCTCTTCAGCTCGTCGGCGCGACGGTGCCCGCATCGGCGGCCTCCAGGACGAACGCAAGGTGAGCGGCGCGGCCGCCCCTCCGTGTGAGGCGTGCGTGTGTCAACACGAATGAGGCTGCTGGGGCTGCGCATGCACCTCCGTCCTTTGTCCTCTGTACGTGTCTGGTAATTGGCACAGCCATCGACGCCCGCCGCACAATTCTCCCACGCGCTGCCCCGCGCCGTCTCTCGATCGCAGCTTCGTGTGCGCGATGTATCGGTCGCGAAACGGCTCGACCGCGCCAGAAGTGCTCATCACGCGTCTGGGCGGAGCGCCGGTTAAGCTCAACAGCACGATCCGCGCGTTCCAGGACTTCCGCCTCACCGCCCGGAGCCCCGCCCTGCTGAGGGGACCGTCTCGTGAGTCCTCCCTCCGTCCGGCATTCGGGCAATCGCCCCACGTGCGAACACTCTTGCGCCCTTGAACCACAAGATGCTAGATGAAGACATGCAACATGCAAGTTGGTTGATAGTAATGCTCCTCGCCGCTGCACCACCACGGCACGCCTCCGCACGTGGACCATATTTACCCTGCGCCCCACCCACCGCCCGACCACGCCAGGCTACTGGCTGGTCTGCGCCGTGACTTCCGGCAGTGTACGGTTCATGGGATCAAGTCACGTGGCGGGCACGTGCCTGCGGCGGTACAGTCTGGTCTCCGGGCTGTGGTCCGGCACCTCTGCCGCCCCTCCCACTGCGCCGCTCTGGAGCCCCTCCGGAGTGCCCTCCGATGCCTGGTGGAGCCAGGTGAGCAGGCGGGCTGATGGTACCTGTGGGTCTGGGGGGTATCTGGGCTCTGCGTGGGGAGCAGCAGCTGCTTCGCAGGGGGCCCCGGGCGGGCCGCAACAGGCCCCTCTCGCCCCTCATCCTCTGTGATGGCGGCCGTTTGCTTATCAGATCTCTGACAAATCCATGCTTCGCTCGTCCTGCTTGCTCGTCCAGGTTATCTCTGGCCTCGGCCCCAAGACCTTCAACTCAACCGCCACTCTGCTCTTCGCTGCCGAAGGCATCAACCCGCCCCCGCCGCCCAGCCCCAAGCCGCCCTCGCCCAAGGCAGTTGTCGCAGCACAAACTCGCGTGGCGCCACCTACGTCCTCAGCCACCCGCCCGCCCCCGCCGCGGCCACCGACAGCGGGCCTGCTGATCAATTCGTTTGGCTCGTACGACGGTACCTCTACCGTACTGGTCGCACAGGGTACGACACTGGCCGTATCGTACACCGTCACACGTGGAGCCACGATCTACAGCCTGGGCGGGCTGAGGTTCCGCGCGAAGGCCAGCCCCTCGACCCCCGACGCAAGGTGTGTCACGCCCGCATGCATGAGACCGCAGAAGGGACGAGCTAGGGCACCTGATAGCGGTGCTTGCTTGGTTCGTTTTGACGGGTCGACCGATCTCCAAGTCAGTCCGATCCCTACCCTGCCGTGCTGGTTGCTGCGAAGCAGCCGAGCGCTGACAACTGAATGCGTGGCCTGGGCCGAATCTGCTTCATTCCTCCCCCCTTATCCCGCAGCTTCGTGGTCGCCCTCCTGCCGGGATACACGAGCACCATTGCGCCCTTCGGGGGCGCAGCGCGCGTGGGCTCCAGCTCCTGGCAGGAGGTGGCGCTGTCGCCGCTGACTGTGGTGGACGGCTGCGGCAGCATCAACGGTGAGAGAGAGATGATGATACACAGGCTCATGGCATCATGGGGGTGGGGGCGTCCAGGTAACGTTGAGCCAAGCCCCCGTGCGGCATGCTAACCTTGATCCCAGCATCCAGCACTCCCCGCCTCCCCCGCCGCCCCGGGCCACACGCGGCGCGAAGCAGCATGCCCACGAATCCCTGAAGCCTCCCCTGCCGCCCACCCTGAAGCGACAGACCCCATCCCATCACACACCGGCCTGGGTCCTTTCTGCGCACCCACTCCCCCCCCTGCGCTCCCTCCCTCCGCGTTGGCGTCGGCCTCTAACCTCCCCCACCCTCCAGCCGGTGCCCCCCACCCGTTTTACCCCCCAAACCCCTTTTCCCCCACCCCTTTCCCCCACCCCTTTCCCCCACCCCTTTTACCTTGAAATCCCGCAGCCTATTGGGTCTACGTAGCCGCCGTCAAGGGAGATGTGCTGCTCCAGGCCACCAAGAAGGCGCCCAGCGGCACCCTGGCACCGGGTTACGGCCTGGTCCCCGGCAGCCGTACCTGCCGGTCCTCGGGCCCAAACAGCAGCGGCGGGGCCCGTCTGGACCTGGCCTCCGGTCAGCAGCCAGACTCTGCGTGGTGGTCCCAGGTGCGTGCGTGGTCCTGGTACGGCAGTTCGGGCCTGTGTGGATCTTCCGTAGGGGTGCGTTGAGCGTGATCCTGCGCCTGCTGTTGCTTGCATCCCCTCGCACGCGTCGTTGTGCTGTGCTCACGACCGGCGGCCTCGCTTCTCCCTCCCAAACATGGCAGACCTTCAGCACGACGAATTACTGCACCAGCGATCCCGGTACGACACTCGTGTTCTCGCTGTCGTACGACCACTACCCGCCGCCGCCGCCTGACATGCCCGACATCCGCTCGCCGCCGCCGCCGCGTCCGCTGTCGCCGCCGCCGCGCCCGCCGCTGTTCGACACCCGGCCGGCTTTCGACGGTACCGAGTTCTACGCACGCCAAGACACGGTGGTGTCCTCGGCGTGGTTTGTGGGGGCCAGCTCGCCCGACCCATGGGTCAGCTCCCTCCGCCTTTCGGTCAAGGCCAGCCCCGCAACCCCTGGAGCCAGGTGAGCAGGCCCGGGGCGGGGTCCGGACACTCCGAAACGTGTTCGGGGTTGTGATGAGGCATTGCGCCCGGGAGGTTGGTGACTTGTACCTTGCCCGGAGCTGCGCTCTTACTTCGACGGCGTTCGTTCGTGCCTTTGATGCCAGCTTCTTGACGCCCCGTTGCCGTTCCCGGCCCCCCCACACCTTCCGACAGCTTCGTGGCCTGCTGGTGGAAGGTCAACGAGGCCTACCCCCCCGGCACCGACGACTATCCGTTTGAGACTGACGTCATCATGGCGCCCCTGGGCCTGACGGCGTTCAAGCCCGGCAGCACCTGGTCCGAGTTCAACTTGGTCGGCGACAACTCGCAGCCGGAGCCGCGGTCCACGAGCCTGGGCTACCGTGAGTTGGGGACTGGGCTTTGGGTTGGGCCGGAGGTCACGGCTCGTGGGGCCGACATGCGTACTTTGCGATGTGTCAGCTACTATTGTGATGGGTTGGTGCCATTATTGAGCGTCTGGCGTAGAGCTCTGCTCCATCCCCGCTGCTCCTTGGTTCTCCTGAGCTCGGCCCTCCTCCATGACCCCACCTACCCAGGCCACCGGCTTATGATTGCCGTCACGAGCGGGGACGTGGTGATTAAAGCCACACGCGCGCCCGGGCCCCCGGGGGCTTTCACTTCCGCCTACGCGGCGGTCCAGGTGAGGGGGTCCCGAGCGATTAGCGCAGGAAGGTGGGAGAAGCTGGGGGCGGCAGTGAAGCGGACCTGGCGGAGTTGCATGCGCGGGGTATAGACAGAATGAAGGGGGCGGGGGGAGGTCCGCCTGTGCGCCGGTCCGGGTGAGGGGGTGAGGGGCCCCTGCGCAGGACGTGACGAGCGCAGCCATCACACCCATTGGTGTTATAGCGGGTTTGCGCCCTCATCCTCGCTCGCCCCGCCCTCGGCTGCTACGCATTGCAAACGGCACGCGTCCCCACACCCTGTATGCACTTGCGTGTCAACTCGGCTCCCTCCGCCTGCTGAGAGCAAATGTCCTGTAACCTCCAACTCATGCGCAGGGCACGTGGTCGTCGTACCAGGGCCCCGGCGGACTGGGCGTCGCCCGCAGGGGCAGCCCCTTCATGGCGGGAGGCGGCGGCATGAACTGGACCTGGTGGAATACGGTGAGGGGGAGGGAGAGGGGGAGGGGGCTTTTAGGGGGAGTAGGAGGGGGGGTGAGGCGGCCCTAAGGGGAGGAGGAAGCTGAGGAGTGCTGGGTGGGGGACCTCCCCTAGGGGGCATGAACGGGATCTGATCAAACTTGGTGAGGGAGGTGTCCCTGCTGTTCCTTCCGTCGAGATGCGTCACCACCCTCCACTCCTTTCCCCCGCCCCCCGCATTCAGATCCACTCGGTTGCCCCAAGCCGCGACCCCTCTGTCACCCTCGTGTTCTCGCTGGCACGCTACCTTGGATAGTCAAGTACCAAGTACTGCCGTACTGTACGACATGTCGTCCATGGTCAAGACGAAGTACTCGAGCCGCACAGCACGGCCATGGTCAAGCACAGCACGCCGTGGTGCACAGCATAGGATGCGATGGTTACAGCAGGAACCGCCTCCAGAAGGGGAGGGGTTGAGCGAGCACAGCACAGCACGGTCAACTGTCATGCACAGGGTCGGGACCAAGCAGGCCGCACTGGGGAAGCGCACAAAAGCTTGCGTGATGGCATGTGCTGTACACTGCGTACATGTGTGCGTGGTTGTTGTGTGGAAAGCACCAACTGCAATGAAGGTTGCACTGGGAGAGGGCAGTGACAAACTCAACCTCAACCTTGGCCCCATACGTTTGGGGGCCCGAGCGAGACCATCATGATTCTTATTCATCCTTGGTCGGAGGCTGTTACTGTTGGCCGAAGCCTTTCGGGTTTTGGGGTGGGGGCAGAGAGCACGATGTGGTTCGATGTAGCGTTTTAAGGGAGGCGGGGGCTTCGAGTGAGGCGAAGAATAACGGTACAGAGCAGGGCTATCAATGCACGCGTTGGGCAAGGAGGCCTCCGATGGGGGAAGAGTGTCTGTACCGATCTGTTTGGGGTTGAGAGAGTAGAGTAGTGTGCTGCAGCGGGTGGCCTCGGCCGGTGGGCGGTGGGTGCTTCGGGCAAGCATGCGCGCGGACGCGCTGCTTCATTCGCCCTTTCTCGGCTATCTGTATAGATACTTGTCGGAACGGACCGGTATATAGAGCGAAGATACCCCATTCATCCGGGATGGACTGCTTTGCTGGGTCCAGGAGTGAAGGGCGCTTGGCATACTTGCGGGGTGGGGAGGAAGGGGGAGGGATTTGCCGCTATGTGTGATGCATTTGCGCAGATGTGAGCCGTATGAGAGTATTCGGTATCCGTGCTGATCATACTCATATACGGGAGGTTTTGGAGCGGGGAGGGAGGGCCTTGTGTGTGGTAGGGTCGGTGTACGGGACTGCTGCTTGCGGCACGGCACGGGCACTTGGCCCTCGGCGCCATCACTAAACTCGGGACTTTGCACCGTACACAGATCTGGTTGTTGCAGGCTGTAGATACATACAAAGTAGATACGTACGCTCGTTTGCAACACCGCTTGCTCAGTGTTCGAGTGACTACTCAAGAGTTCTGGATAATATGACGTTGAGGGGTGGAGGGGGGACACGCTTGGTCCGCGTTGGACTACTCGGGAGCAAGGATCCCTGGGCAGGTTCAGCCTTTGCTTCGCGCCGCTTTCCCTCGTGCGGGCGGGCGGGCGGTCGTTGTTCTCAGGTTGTTGTCAGTAAGGAGTTCGGGGGCCCACGTGCTGATTGCGGAGGGCCATGTCTCACGTGTGCTTGGACGACTGGACAGGAGGCTGCCCTAGCACGGGCCAGCAGTGGAGGGGAACTGTGCCACTCGGCTCGTCCCGCCCAGGCGCACACTCACGTCATGTGCCCATGTGGAGCGCTGGAGCCTCGACGGCCATCAACCCGCACGGTGCACCGCCTCCCCCTTTCATGCAGCACCGAACCTTAGCCCCCAACTTCCAACCCCCGTCCGCTGTGGGGTCTTGGGTCCGTCTCTTGCTCCAGACCGAGAGAATGTCGACCATCATTGGAAGCGCCGTAGAGCAGCTTACCCCTCACCCTGCCTCGGCGATGCGCATTGCTGGCACCCTGCCTTCTTCTCTCGCGTTGCGACAGCGCGCTCAGCTGCATCCCCCTTCATCATCGTCCGGACTACGCTGCACGGCCCCTGCGAGCACAGAACCCCTCACCGCAGCCATGGCCCCCAGTCCTGCCTACCGGTAGTTGCGTTCAGCTGCATCCCCCTTCGTCGTCATCCGGACTAAGCTGCACGGCCCCTGCGGGCATAGAACCCCCAGTCCTGTCGTTTGCAAGCCAGGACTGCCCGAAACCCCGATGCCCAAAACCTGTGAAGATGATTACTCAACGCCCCTCATGCCAACCGATTACAACACCATCGCCATTTCCGTGCCTCGGCACATGTGTCCGTCGACACAACCGTGGCAGCCGCCCTCACCAATGCCCCTGTTCAGAGTGAATCCGTGCGGCCGCCTCTCCCCCTCAAGCCAAAACCCAAGGCAGACACGCAGAGTCGCACACCCAGCATGCTGCACCCCCCTTGGCGATTCTTGCAAGTTATCCATCCAAGCAGTATTTACACATCCCCGCACCACCGCGCCCGAGACACCGCGGCGTGGACAGGTGCCAGCGGCACAGCACGCGCCTGTTAGCCCCTCGCATGCGGTATCCACAGCAACGGGCCCAACCAACCACTTCAGCTCCCTCCCTCCCTCTTCTCGTTCGTTCAACATCGTCCTCATTCATAGGGTGTTCAAAGCCCTATCCAGTAGCCCATACGTCACCGGTCCGCCCCTGCCCCGACCCCCAATGCCAGAGGGCCCTGCCGACGCCCTGCACCCCATTGTCCGGCTGTCCAGGCTCCCACGGCACACCCTCTCACCCACCACCGCGTGTGCTCCCGCTCCCCCTCACACGCCCCTCCTCTCGCCCCAGCCAGTCCCCCCGTGCTGTGGGCATCCCACCTAGCCCTCAGCCAGCGATCCCCAAGCCCCCAAGCTTCACGCCCAACACTTTTTCACACACGCCCCACCCATACGATTTGAGACTCCGAGTCAGCGCCTCTTAGGCGCGATGCCCCATGGCTCCTGCCCCGGCACCCCTCCACGACTCGGCCACGCTCCCCCCGAACACTCGGGCCCGTTGGGACTCCCGGTCTTCCTGCCCGAGCCACAGCCGGCTCCGCTGAGCCCGAACACGCTCCGACTCAATGCCGTACACGTGCCGACTCATTGCCGTACACGTGCTGAGTCAGTGCCGTACGGGTGCTGACTCAGAAGACGTCCACCAGCTGCAGCTCGCCCTCGAAGGTGCCGATGGTGGAGTGCGTGAAGGTGAGCGCCAGGCGGCTGCCGCCCTGCAGCTCCGCCACGTCATCAATCGCGACCTGAGTTGTACGACCGGAGGAAGACCGGGGAGAAGAAGCAGAAGAGTCGTACAGAGGTGCAACATCCCATGCAAACCACATTGACGTTGGCCCCGGGGCCGCTCAAGCGCTCTCTCTCCCCTTCCCCACTCCCCGCCCGAGCACCTCTCGAGGATGCGCGCCTCGAATTGCCCGTCACCGTTAGTCTCCATACCCGTTCCCAAGAACCACCCCTCATCCTCCCAAAACTCAAGAACGAGCGAGTAGCCCCTTGCACAAAGCCACGCACCTGCGCCTCGTAGCTTCCGTCCTGTTCCTTGTCCTTACGGCCCGCCGCCTGCTTTGCCGCCACCTGGGCAGCGGAGGGACTGGGGTTGCGCGGCCGCCCGCGGCCCCTGCCGCCGCCGCCGCCCCCCCCGGCACCCGCAGAGTCCGAGGCGCGCTGCCGCCTGCCGCCGCCTGCGCCGCCAGATCCGTCGTACGACCTGCATCAGGGCCATCATGGGGACAGGATGCGTGCAGTGGCGGTTGGTAATCAAGTGGCGGGCGCGGGGCAGGGCAGCTCGGCCGTCCGGACCAACCGCCAGAGCTGTCGTACGAACGTGAGGACGGACAGCATCGGGTGATGGCTGAATAGCAACCGGCTGGGCTGGTGTTGCTGAGGGAAGGCTGCTGCTGCTCGACGGCACGGTGACGCGGCCTGGCACCAACCTAGCGGAGCAGGCCCCTCCCTCCCTCCCCCACTCAGGCCCTTCCCTCCCTCCCTCCCCCACTCAGGCCCTTCCCTCCCTCCCTCGGGCCCCTGCCCTCCGGCCAGGCAGCGTGGCAGGTGTCAAAGCTTTGCCTACTGAGAGTCTGAGCCTCCTCAGCCAGACACCGCCTCACGCACCCACCTGTGCCCGGTGTTTCTGCCCACCTTGGCGGGCCGCAGTGCACCCCAGCGCAATGAAGCCAACACCTCCCTCCCCCCGAACCATCCTCTCCGTCATGAAATCAGATTTTTGAAAAATGGCCCTGGGGCAACCCCCGGACGTCTCACCGGTGGTGGTCCGCGCTGCCGCTGCCCACGCGGCTCATGTACGGCGCCCGATCCGGATTGGCATCCGCGCCGTACGGCAGGTGATGATCCGCGCCCATGAGCTCGGCATCGTCGTACCGCCCGGCGCTGCCGCGTGACGTACGTCCGGCAGGCTGCCGTACGGGACCTCCGATGAGGGGGTCGTTGTTCGGATCGTCGTACGGGGCCATGCCGCCGTTGCGAAGCCGCGCCAGGCCGCGTTCTGCACAACCACAACCAGAAAGAGGCATACAGGTGTTGTTGTAGCGCAATCCAGGCGGGTCGAGGCTCAGCAGCGATATCACAGGCACCAGATCTGCGCACCCCGAGCCCGACCCACCACCTCAGCCTCCCTCCCACACCCAAGTTCCGTCCGAGCCCCGGCATGAGCCATCCCCACCCGTGCCCGCGCCTGGCCCCCCAACAGTCACACGCAGCCGATACCGCAGCCCCACCCGACCCCGCCCTCGACAGCCCCACCAAGTACGTACCATATTCGGACATGGCCGCTCCGTCGGATGCCAGGGGCCGCTTGTTCCCGGCCAGGCCCATCGGCGGCGGCTTCGGCGGGCGGGCGGCGGCGCCGCCAGATCGCCGCTTTGCGGCGCCTGATGGGTCGTACCCATCGTCCAGGATGGCGGCGGCGCCGATGGGCCCGCCGCCGCGGCCGAGCGGGCCCACGCGGGGCCCCAGGCCCAGGCCCGGCACGTCGGGCCCAGCCAGGCCCGCCACCTGGCGCTGCCGCTGCACCTCCGCCGCGGCTGCCTCCTACAGAGAGTGGGGCGCAGCAGGTGTTGGTGCGACTGACTAACACTAATGCAACGGTGAAACCCTTCCCCTCGGCCCCACCGCAACCTCAATGCTCGCCACCCTGACGCCTCCACGGCTCCTGCCTCTGCCCGCGTGCGACGCACCTGGTACGAGCGCTTGTACGGCGGCGATCCGCCCCGCCCCGGCGGCGGCCCGACCAGCTCGTCGATGAGATCCGCGTTGGCGCCGTTGCTGAGCAACGACTGGCGGCTGGCGGCGCCCAGGCCGCCGCCGCCGCCCACCATATCCGCCACCCGTGCTGCCGCTAGAACCTGGCGGTTGGGTTGGATTTGCACTTGAGTTTCGGTTGGGCACGGGCCGCATGGCAGGTGGTGCGTGAACGGGCGGATGCGTGTGAACCGAGCCGGATCCAGATCTCCATGCCGTACGGCACACGGTAGGGATGCACGACAAGGTAGGCCGTCTGGGAGCTAGAGCAGCAAACGGGCAAAGCCTCCAGGCTGCGGTACCCCGCCCGGCCCGACCCACCTGCGACGGCAGCTGTTGCGCCGCCGCCGCCGCCGCCCGCCGCGCCGCCAGCAGACCCAGATCAGCTCCACCGTCCCAAGGGTCCGACCCAGGCACGCCCGCCACCCGCTGCATCTGTAGCTGCTGTTGCTGCTGCTGGAGCAGAAGCGCGTGCTGGATCAGCTGCTCCGTGTGGATCCCAGATCCAGATCCAAGCCCCATCGGGCCGCCGCCGCCGGCCAGCCCAGCCGCCATCGCCGCCGCGGCCTGCTGTTGCTGCGCTCTTCGGAGCAACAGCAGCTGCCGTTGGCGTTGCTCCAGCTCGCGATCTGCCTGCTGCTGCTGATCGATCAGTACGGCAAGCTGCGTGGCGGACATGGCGACCACCCGTACGGGCAGATCCGGGTCGTGCATTTTCAACGCCTCGAGCTGCTCCAGCGTGTACGGCGAGCAGTACACGTTCGTACGGGGCCGGCGCGGCACCTTGCGCCCGAACATAAGCAGGTCGTAGTTGGGATCCGCGACCCTGCCGTACGCGTCGGGCGCCCCAGCGTTGTCGTACTGACCGTTGAGGCGGTTGAAGTCGGCGTTAGGAACGCCGTACTCGTCGTACTCGGCCGGCAGTAACGCCCCGCCGCCCTCGTCCCGGCCACGCACCACACGTGGCCCCACCCCGCCCAGACGCATGCCGCGGCCGCCGCTGCCGCTGCGCCCTCTCCCGCCGCCGCCGCCGCCGCCGCCACCGGCGCTGCCGCTGTCGCGGCCTCGCCCGCCGCGCCCGCGGCCGCCGCCGGCTGCCCCGCGCCCGCTGCCGCCAACACCACCAGCCGCGGCGGCGGCGCCGCCCCGGCCAGCGGTGCCGCCGTTGGCGACGCGACCCGACCCTGAGGGTCCCGCGTCACCGGCGATGCGGCCATCAGCGGCCTGTGTGCCTACACAGACACATGTATACAGCAGCCCGATATACTAAGAATAGAAACAAGAGCATTCGGCAGTTGGATAGCCAATGCGTCGCGACGGTAGCCTACGCAAGCCTGAATCGTGCAGCAGAGTGCCGCAGCCCTGCGGCGGAATCCCAGCGCGTGCCACCTCGTCTTGCTCCGGCTCAGCACGCCCCCAGCCCTCCCCAGCCTCAGCCAGCGTGCAGCAAGCCGCTACAGAAACCCCTACCCACCCCACCTGCCGGCTCTCGGGGGTGCCAGGACCGTAGCAAGAGCCCCAGGGACTCTGCAGCTGCCGTTAGCTCCTCCTCGTTCGCGGACTCGCGACCGCGCCCGGCCGGGCTCGCGGCGTCCGCCCGAGCCTGCTCGGCTCTCGTTCCCGCCGCTGCCGTCTTGCCGGCCGTCCGGCCACCCTCCTTGCCACCTGTGCCGGGCGGCGACCCGCCCTCGCTGCCGCTGTCAATGATGATGACGTCAGCATCCCCGCCCTCAGCGGCCGGCGCCTGGGCCGGAGCAGCGTCAGCCGCCGCCGCCGCCGCCTTGGCCTCAGCCTGCTGCCGCTGTTGCTGCCGGCTGCTGCGCCGGAGCTCTTCGTCGCCGGGTGCCTTTGGGCCCGCCTGGGCCTGGGCCAGGGCAGCCTGGGCCTGGGCGTGGCCAGGCGGCGCGGGCGGGGGCCCAGCGTCGAGGGCAGCGTTTGCAGGCAGCTCCACGACTGCTCCTGCCTCAATCCCGCCTTCACTAGCCGGCCGCTGCGGCTGCTCCACCTGAGGGTCAGAGGGGGTGCGTACGACGTCCCTGCCGTCTGCCGCCACCGTCACCGTGTACGGTTGCTTGCTGGCCTGCCGCTGCGCCTCCTGGCGCTTGGCCTGCTCCACCTGCCGCGATAGCTGCAGCTGCTGCTGCAGTCTCGCGAGGTCCTGCAGCTGCTTTGACCGCTCCTGTTGGAGAGCGATCTCCTGCTGTTGCTTCGCTAGCTCCTGCTGCTTTGCGACAGCCTGGTCTTGCAGCTGTTGCACCCTGGCGCGCGCCTGCAGCTCCAGCTGTCGTGAGAGCTCCGTGGGCGGCGCCTCGCGTAGCGTCCGCTGGTTGTTACGGGCGCTGGCGAAGCGGATTAGCCATTCCAGGGTATGGGCGGCCGAGGAGGGGCCGTCCTCGGGTCCGTCCTCATCCATGCTGAGCATGGCGGGGTCCCCAGGGGGACTGCTCACGTCGAGGGGTGGCTTGATGGGCCCAACCTCTGTCAGGGCCTGGCTCACGCTTGGCTCTGCATCGTCCCCGTGTGCAGGGGCTGTGGTTGTCGGGGCCTCAGCCGACGCGGCCTGCTTGGGGTCCGCAGCGGAGCGTCGCCCGCGACCGCCTGTCTTCGCCGGAGCTGTCTCCGTGGCCTCGCCAGCGCGCTGACCGGGCTTGCGCGGCGGACTACACCGCGCTAGTAGCACGTCCATGCACCGCTGCCCGCTGTCTCCAGGCCCTGGCTCAGACGGGAGCGGAATGGGAAGGTGGAAGGCAACAGGGGCAACCGTCCGTGACCGAGCTACCTTCTAAACATCATGTGGGGCATTGTAGCTGAGACGAGGCTCTGATATAGTCTCGTGGTGGCACGCGTGGGTACAAAGAGCGAGTCAACTTCAACGAAGCTCAAAGTGGGCTCCGCAAAGCGCGTCCACTGCTGCTGTACTACTTCAAATCCTAAATTTCGTTTGAGCAGCAGGCTGAAGCACTTATGTAGGTTGCGCTTGGCGCGATGGCACCATGAGGATCTTTCGAGGGGGCTGTCAGCTGAGGTGGTCTGAGGGCGGCAGCAACAGCACCTACTAGGACTGCGGTGGCTCACCTGGGCGAGGCTGGGCGCGAGGGCGAGGCCCACTACGCGAGCGCGTGTGCGCTCTACGAGGCGCGGGTCTGGGCTATGTCGTGGCTATGTCGTGGCCTTTGTCTCTGATGCAGTGCAAGCGGCCTAGGACGCAGGCTGGCGAGCGCCGAGCCGAGGTAGCGGCGTCAACGCGTCAGGTCTGGTTGCACCCTGTTGTGCGGAGAATTAGCCTCTATTCACGCTGCCAACGGCGCTATGGGCACCAAAACTATATGCTGTATCTCGCAGTGGCCCGGTGGCAGCGAATGCGTCCAGGGGGCCCGTCCGACGGCATGGAGGAAGGGCTTCCTCGCCGAAATCCGCCGCGTAATGCCGGAAGCGGCCACCGAGAAGAAGTTATCATGCTAAACGCAAGTCAAGGTTATACATGCGGCGGTCGGTATGTCGCGGCGAGGGCGGCGACGTGACGAAGGCTCGACTCGCTCCACGAACGTTGAAGCAGGAGGCTGCAGCCTTGGCGCAGCGCCCCGCTTCCGCCGCCTCGCATCAGTTTATGCAATGAGACATTCATATAGCGCGCTTGTGGGAGAAGAACGGGCGCTTTGGTTAAACCGGCCGCGACTCCGCGTTTTAAACATACGCCCGGCGCCCGATTTCGACGCGGACTCCAGCCGCTGGCTTGCAGTCGCAAGCGAAAACTAGTCACTACTGCTAAACATGCGCTTCGCAGGAGTGGGCTGGGCAACTCGAGTGCATACAGTGTTGAGCTCAACTTCCGGTGTCCCCGTGCGTGCCCCAGCCCTGCCAGCCCCACCTACCGGCCAGTGGCTTCCTCTGTCCCCTTGAGCTCAGGTTTCGCAATCAAGCAACACTCCGGGTGTCTATGAGCATTACTGCCCAATGCATGGCCTTGCCGTTGTCCAAAGCCTCACAAAGCGCCGGGTTACAGGGGCTGTAAGAGGCGGCAACTGAGTCTTCCCCCCCCCCCGACATTGTTGCAGCGCACTGCCCCCTCGGACATGAATCACAATCAGCCGTTGCAGCTAAGCAATGCAAACCGATTCATAGCACCTACCTAGCAGCATGGACGAAGCCGAGGTCACAAATACATTGGTTGGGCTGAAGGGGGGTCAGCTGGTCGCCTGGTCGGGCACATCAGAAGTGAGAGGCCCATCCCTTCCCTGGGCACAAGGACCCAGCAACACATTTACGAAGTTGATGCAAGCACAAGGTCTGATTCTGAACGCCGCTTCGAGGTGTAGGTTAGACCAGAGCCAGAGAGTAGATCTCAAGGAGCATCCAGTGTCTCTATGCCGAGCCTGCGTCACCATCCTCCGCAGAGTGCCCCCCCGTCCAGTACTGCACACAAGGGCGTCACCTATTCGGCCCTACCTCACCATTCAATGCAACCTGCCAATGACTTCATCCATGACCTAGAGAACATGAAGACGCATGGCGTGGGCACGTGTACATGGGCAGGATAAAGGGTGTTGCCGCCTGGCTGGAGGGGTGCACATGCACCTCTGTTTTCGGAATCCCGAACCGGGAATACATAGTAAGGACGGACAAGGGTGATGAAAGGGTGACATCTTCTGGCCAAAGGCTAGGGGCTTACAAGTTAAATGGACCAGCGTCCTCGGCAATCCGCTTCCTAGAGGTGGGGCACCCCTGCCCCAGGGGGACCTGCCGCACACCGCCAAAAGCTCGGACACGCAAGCACTCGAGAGGCATTTCCTTTGCCCCGGCATGTGCCGTGGGTGTCTCGATCTCTTGAAGGAGCCGCAGGACGGCAGGAGGTCAGGACATGGTTGACAACCTTTGCGCCGGGCGTGCAGGAAGTCAACGGTAAGTGTTGTTGTGGGAAGCGAAATCCGTGCGGGGGGGAGGGGGAGCCGGGAGCTGTTTCGTCTTTCGTGCATTCGTGGTGCCTTTGCGAAGTTGGTTGTAAGCGAAGACATGCATGTCGCTCTCGTCGCAATCATGAAAGCTTACCATCCATACACAGTGTTAACCATCCTTCGCTGAAGCGTGGACCTCAGGCAAGGAAGAGAGCCTTCCAACAAGGCGAGGGGGGATGGATGGTAGGCTCATGGCTTGTGGGGGCTGTACGTGACGAGCGGCGTAGATCTTTGGGCGCGGCTCAGGGGCTGGGTAAGATAGCTAGTGTACGCAAGGGGCTGCATACGCTCAAGGCCCTCGCCTGCTACAGGCGTCGGAGTTTCGCCCAAGCCATGCACGGGGCAGTGTGGGCCAGCGAGTGAAGGCTGCCTCACCCTGGCTGCCGCTTCATTATAGATCAGAGGAGACAGCGCTGCGTCGGCCGCCAGCAATGTGACACGGGGGTGGCACCACAGTAGCGCGGTAACAGACTGAAGCGGAGTGACAGGCTTAGCCACTGCATGTTCCGGAAGTGCAGGACCTTTCGGCTGGGGTCAGGGGGCGAGGTCGGGGACCCGGCGTGTCACCCTAACAGGGTCGCCGAGTTGTCGCGGGCCACGAGCTGCGCCAATTTGTGCGTGTTGAATGAGCGCCCACCCCACAGGAGAGGCTAGCTCAGCGCCACGCGCCAGCGGATGGAGCGCACGAGCGCGACGCGAGCTCGCGTGCGACACCTCGCCTCCTGGGCACTGCAAGCGCGACAAGTTGCTTGCGCCAATTGCAGGTCCCGGCAGCGGTGGCTTTGCGACACGCGTCGGCAGCATCGTGGGTTGATTTGCGGTTTGGGGGGCGTGCCGAACGCCAATTGACACCAGCGGAGTTATCCTGACATCTAGTTTTATGCAGTATGTAAGGCGCGGTGTGCCCGGGCATGTTATTTCGCCTGCGCCTTCATGCAGAGCCGCCATCCGCGACCCAAACCCCGCGGAAGCCCCCGAACCTGTCCCTTTCCCACCGCGGACACAAAAATGCAGCTCCTGAACAAGCAGAGCAGCCTGCTCAACGGGGCTCGCCCCCAGGCCCGCAAGGCCGTGCGCGTGGCGCAGGCGGGTCGGCGCACTGCCGTCCGCGTCTCTGCCGCGGTGCACCTGGACTTCAACACCACCGCCTTCAAGAAGGAGCTTGCCGTCTTCGCCGGCACCGAGGAGTACATCGTGCGCGGCGGCCGCGACAAGTTCCCTGGCCTGAAGGAGGCCTTCAAGAACATCAAGAAAATTGGAGTCATCGGCTGGGGCTCCCAGGCCCCCGCTCAGGCCCAGAACCTGCGCGATTCCATCGCTGCGGCTGGCCTGGACACCAAGGTCTCCATCGGCCTGCGCCCCGACTCGCCCTCGTGGGCTGAGGCGGAGGCTTGCAACTTCACCAAGAAGGACGGCACCCTGGGCGAGGTCTTCGATGTGATCGCTGACTCTGACCTGGTCGTCATGCTCATCTCCGATGCCGCCCAGGCAAGCTCGGCTTTGGATCTCTGCGCGAGGGCTGTGCGCAACAATTCGGCGGCGCATGCTTCGCTTTCTCAGCTTACCAACGCCTCCCGCTGCCCGTGCACCCGCCAATTATGCGCAGGCCAAGCTGTACCCCCGCATCCTGGCGGCCATGAAGCCCGGCGCTACCCTCGGCCTCAGCCATGGCTTCCTGCTGGGCGTGATGCGCAACGACGGCGTGGACTTCCGCAAGGACATCAATGTCGTGCTGGTGGCCCCCAAGGCAAGCTGGAGTGGGGTCTCGGTCGCGCTAAACGGATCACGCGCGCAGGCTAAACCGCGACCCTGCACGGTCAGCACCCCCACGTTGACTTCCCCGACTCCGCAACCCTCCTACGCCCTAAGCCGCACGACCCACATGCCCCGCCGGCCCTCTACCTAATCTAACCCCATACCGCATCCTTCTCTTCCTATCCCATTCCCACAGGGCATGGGCCCCTCGGTCCGCCGCCTGTATGAGCAGGGCAAGTCGGTCAACGGTGCCGGCATCAACTGCTCGTTCGCCGTGCACCAGGACGCCACCGGCAACGCCGCTGACATCGCCATCGGCTGGGCCATCGGCGTGGGCGCCCCCTTCGCCTTCCGTGAGTGACCGCCCCGTCGTCCCCTCTGCAGCCCGACCCCCCGCCGCGACGCGTGCGCCCAACGCCCCCCTAGCCCCCCTTCCCGCGGCCCTTCCCTGCCCTGCCCGCGCGCACAACCCCGAGCCTGCCAGCACCCCGCCATGCGCTCATCCGGCCAGTGTGTGTGCGTGTGCCCCTGAACCTTGCTACCCCCCGTGTTGTTTTGCGCGCAACAGCTACCACCCTGGAGTCGGAGTACAAGTCGGACATCTACGGCGAGCGCTGCGTGCTGCTGGGCGCCGTCCACGGCATCGTGGAGGCCCTCTTCCGCCGCTACACCCGCCAGGGCATGAGGTGAGGGTTGAGCTCTGTCGCTTGAGAAGGGGGTGGGGGGTCGGGGGCAGTGGGAGGAGGCGGCGGCCAAGTTTGGGAAGGCAGGGCTGACGGAGGCAGGGGAAGCTGCGGAAGCACGCAGCGGCTGCGAGGCGGCCACAGAGGATGGCGGCAGCACCAACAGCGCAGGGTCTCCAGAGCCCAGCTGACTGGGTCGAGGTCGGGGCGGTCGGTACGGCCTCTTGACGGGAGCGCGCCGGCGAGCTTCCAGCGGCCCGGCACCGCGGAGCAGCCCTGCGCCGCCTGCACAGGCACTCGCTGCACACGGAGGGCGTGCGGAGCCCACGGAGGGCGACGGCGAGCGGCCCCGCTGCGGACGGGACGGGAGCGGAGGCGGGGGAGCGGCGGCTGCGCCCCAGCAGCAGCGGCCCAGGCTTGGGCGCGCAAGCTATTGTCTGGCGGGAGCTGGTGGGAAGCGGCGCGGCGGCAGCACGGCGATGCTCTGCGGAGGCGCTTGGAGCGCGCAGCACCGGGGGAGGGCCGATGTTGGCCGAAGCGGCTCCTTTGAGGCTGCTGCCGACGAGGGCCAACCGCTCGTGCGGCGGCCTGGGAAGGAGTGCGGAGCGCTACTGGCCGGGGCAGGCGCCGGCTGCTCAAAAACTCGCACCAGCTCGGCGGCTTTAGTCTCGGAGGAACCCTCGCCGCTTGCTGCGGCAGCCCTTGCGGCGGGAAGTTGCAGCCCCCACAGCGTAAATGCGCGCTTTACGAGTGCGGTAGCCGGCCAGGCGGCGTCAGCGCACCGCGGCGAGGGCCGCAGCGGGCAGGGACGGCGGCATAGCCAGGAGCGGCCGCGCCCTGCTACGCTGTGCGGGCACGCCTGCGCTCCCGGAGTGGGCGCTTCCTGTCAGAGGGGGGCGCAGCCGCGGCAGTTCTTGCTCTGGGCGGTGGCACCGCTGCGCGGCACCCCAGGCCGCACTTCGCCTCGCGGGGCAGCCCCTGGGTGATGCGCGCAGTACGGAGGCCGCAAGCCCGGTCGTGCGCTGGCGCTGCCTTCATCAGCATCTGCGCGGCGGCACCGGGACAGCCCGGGCCGCACTGACCCAGCCCGCGTGCCAGCATCACGCCAGCCCTCACGCCAGCCTCCAGCGCCGTCCGCGGGGTCATCCCCTCACCGTTCCCCACGCTCCTTAACCCACAGCCCTGTTCCGCCGAGCCCCAACACGCGTGTCTGACGACCCTGCCTGCCCATCCCCCTCTGCCTCGCCGCCCCCCCCCCTCCCAGCGACGAGGAGGCGTTCAAGCAGTCGGTGGAGTGCATCACGGGCCCCGTGTCCAAGATGATCTCCACCAAGGGCATGCTGGCCGTGTACGAGCAGTTCAACGCCGAGGACAAGAAGGTCTTCGAGCAGGTGGGGAGGGGAAGGGGGTGGGGAGGGAAAGGGGGCTTTGCGGGCGGGAAAGTGAGTGTATTTGAGCAGGTGGAATTGGATTGGGGGCAGCTTGGGGCCCGCGGGAGGGGTGAGACCGTAAGGGCCTAAAGAGGAGGTTCAGCGAGGGGGGGTGCATTCGCAGTGAAGACCAGACGGACTGGTGACTGAGGCGGTGCCCCAACCGGGCTGGGCTCCAGCAATTGGTTCTGGATGCTTTGCGGTATCTGACTTGCATATGCCATACGCGCAGGCCTACTCGGCTTCGTACAAGCCCGCCCTGGACATCTGCTTCGAGATCTACGAGGACGTGGCCTCGGGCAACGAGATCCGCTCCGTCGTGCAGGTGCGCCAGCCGGCGGAATGGGGCATCTCTGCTGCTTATTAGCCGGCTTTAGTCACGGCGGTCGTCTGCAGCGGTACTCTGGGCCCCGGCTCGGACTCGTACGTGGAAGCCTTGCGGTTGATGACGTGCTCACCGCTTCCCCGCCGGTCTTTCCCTCCTACAGGCCGTGAGCCGCTTCGACCGCTTCCCCATGGGCAAGATCGACCAGACGCACATGTGGAAGGTGCGCGAAGCTGCCGCCAGGGCGACGATGGGGCCGGGAGGCAAGAAGCGGACGCTGCGGGCTCCGATGAGGGCTCAGACGCGCCGAGGTTGCCCACCGCGGAACCAGACCCGGCCTGTGGCACCGAGGAGGCGGACCGTGACGCGTAGCTGTAGCTGTTGATCCATGCTGCCCCCTTGTTCTTACGCTTCACCGCCTCCCTGCCTCCCTCTCGACGGCCAGGTTGGCCAGCGCGTGCGCGCCAACCGCGACGAGGCCAAGATCCCGCTCAACCCCTTCACCGCCGGTGTGTACGTGGCCACCATGATGGCCACCGTGGAGGTGAGGGGGAAATGGGAGGGGACAGCGTGTTTCGAGCCGTGTCGTGGGCCGTGGGCTGCCCTGCGCGTGGGGAAGTGTGTGCGTGGCTGGGCAGGGAGTCAGCGAAGACATTTAGGTGGCCAAAGTTCTGCAGCTGTCCTCGACGGTTGGCTCTCTCCACCCTCCTGCTTCCCCCGCCTGCCTTTACAGGTGCTGCGCGAGAAGGGCCACCCCTTCTCCGAGATCTGCAACGAGTCCATCATTGAGGCCGTGGACTCGCTCAACCCCTACATGCACGCCCGCGGCGTCGCCTTCATGGTGGGCAGAAGGGCGGGAAGCGGGAGGCGTGCGGGGGACGGGACGGGCGGGAACAAGGGCAGGGGATGCGGGTTGCCGTTTTTGGACGGAGAGGAGAGGGGGTTTTAACCGGTGCCGAGGGACGTGCTCTAACCCTTCCACCGCCCCGCGTTTGGCGTCGTCCAGGTGGACAACTGCTCGTACACCGCCCGCCTGGGCTCCCGCAAGTGGGCCCCTCGCTTCGACTACATCATCGACCAGCAGGTGTGTGTGGGAGGGGGAGCGTTTGGGCGGATGGGCTTGGGTAGAAGTGGGTCGAGGGTTCAGGGTGGGGCTCGCGGAAAGCCGGGTTCGAGAACTAGTGTGGCGGGGCCGATAAGGAGCAGGCAATGAGCGGTAGGCAAGCGGGAGTGAGTGGGACGGGGTGTGGCGGCAAAGGCCCAGGACCGGCCCCTTACAATGAACCGTTCTCACCTTCCCCAACTTCTCCCCCCCCGCCCTTCCCCCCAGGCCTTCGTCGCCATCGACAACGGCGTGCAGGCCGACAAGGAGGTCATGGCCGAGTTCCTCAGCCACCCCGTGCACAGGTTGGGGCGGGCAAACAAACTACAACGGGGGGGACCGGGCAGCAGCGTGCATGGGTGCATGGGCCCGAAGCCTCTACTGAGACCTGGCATGACCGATGCGTTGGCAGAAACACACGCTTTCTTACCGTGGTCTGACCCCTCGTTCTCTTCCTCCCGCCCTTTTTACCCGTAGCGCCCTGGCCACCTGCTCGTCCATGCGCCCGTCGGTGGACATCTCGGTGGGCGGCGAGAACTCGTCCGTGGGCGTCGGCGCCGGTGCCGCCCGCACCGAGTTCCGCTCCACCGCCGCCCCCGCCAAGGTGTAAGCGGGCCCTGCGCCTGCGGACACCCCGGAAGAGGGTCGGGCCGCTACGCGCTCTGGCGCGGGCGAGCTGAGGAGAAGACGGAGGCGAGGCGAGGCGCGGAGGTTGCGGACGGAGGCTGGGGGCCGGGGGCCGCTGAAGTGCTCGGCGGTCCGGGTGCGGGCCCGGCTTCCGGGACGCGGGCTGAGGGGCCGACCCGCGAGCCTTGCAGTGGGCTGACTGGGCAGTAGCGAGGCGCAGGAGGGCGTGGCGTGAGGGCGTGGTGAAGGGCGGTTTGGGGAGTACCGTAGCGGCTGTTGGAGTCGAGCATTTTGAGCCGAGAGCGAGACCGCGCGGCGTTGCGACGGTTTGACTTGAGCAGGGACACGGAATGACGTGTGTCGTGCGCAGGGCTGCTTGTGTCTGTGTCCCCTGCTGTCGAAGCAGTGCCGGCACGGGGCAGGCAAGCGTGGGCGAGGGCAGGGCGAGGGCCGGCGGGGCGGGGCGCCACCCCCCGCCAACACACCACACCGGGGCCCCCCCTCCTTCAACCCAGACTGCGCGTGTAACCCAGACTGCGCGTGTAAACTACAGCATCTGCATGACTCAGGCCAGGGCCCCCGGACCTAAAGCGCTGTGCCTGCGGGCCCGCTGGGGCAGGCCCTCATCCGTGCGGGTACTGTCGTCCGGCCGCGCTCAGCCGCATTCACCCTTACCATCAAGCCTCGCGGATAGCCTTGGAGCCAGTCGAAGCAGGCAATCCCAGAGGTGTTGACGGTTCGTGGAGGGGCCAGCCGGCAAGGTTGGGCAAGGTCAGGGACTGGGGCTGCGCTGACACGAGGAACCGTCGGGAGTGCCACCCCCACGAGCTGCTCCTCTCCTCAGTCGACGCCTGAGCGCAGCCTGAAAGCCCAGGTACACTCTCCTCTTGCCTTGAGCAGGGCCAGGACATTGCATCTGCATGGAGGCTCATTTTGGAGGAGGGACGCGGGGAGCCGCGGGGGGTCGGAGCCTGTTGGGTCTGTATGCCCCTTCATCTCACAAACATAGCTTACTACCTCTCTGCACCTTAACCCCGCTCTGGCCTGAAGTCGGTCGCAGCATCTTTCTCCACTGACTGACCGCAACTCGCATGCCCAGCCGTCTGAGCCTCTCCACAGCACCACCTTTCTCATAGGCAGCCTCATGGATCACCCCTTGCCTCCCGAGTCAGCTCTTGAAGATCCCGCGCGCATCCCCAACCACACGAAAGCCCAACTGGGTCTGATGTGGCAACCCGCGATAGTAGATTGCATAGCCAGGTTCCTGCCGGCCAACGCGGTGGCTTGCGTGCTCCGCTTGGTGGACAATGCGATATCTGCGCAATTCAGCAACGACAAGGAGGTGCAGCTATCGCAGCCGGCACCTCGCGACGCTTTTGTGGAGCACTGGATGGTGCCTGGGGCCTGCAGACAGCTCACGCTGCGGCAGCGGCGGGAGCTGGAGTCCCTTGTCGCGGCCAGCGGCGATGTGCCCAATCTCCAAGTGGCCATCCAGGCCGCCAGCTGCACGCCCGACGAGGCAGCACTCGAGGCCGCCGCACGAGCGGGTGCCCTCAAGTGCTGCAAGCACGTCGCCGGAGTGCTCCAGCCATCGGGTGTTGGGCTGGGAAAGGTGCTGAGCGCAGCCGCCAAGCCTGGCCACATCGCCGTCTGCGAATGGTGCCTTGCTCATGAGGGGGAGGACCAGCGCACCTGGATGGCCGCCGCTGCGGCCCTCAGCGGCGGCCACGTGGAGCTCGCGGAGCTGCTGAAGCCGACGGAGGGGCAGCCCGGCCCCAAGGAGAAGATCCAGATGCTGGCGGGCGCGGCGGAGGGCTGCAGCCTTGAGACGCTGAAGGCCATGTGGGCGGACTGGGGCGAGCAACTGCTGGCGGCAGACCCCAAGGACCTCTCCCGGGAGCTCTTCTCCGCCGCCATCGGCAGCCCGGCGGCTGACTGGGAGGCCAAGGCGGAATACCTCTTGGCTCAGGGCCTACAACCAGGCAGGACCGCCAAAATGTTCTCTGCCGAGCGCGCCCTGCGGCTTCCGCCCGACGCCGCTCTCCACCGCCTCCACTGGATGTCCACGAGGGGCCTCGCGCCTGCATCCGGGGGCCTGGAGTTGGCGCTCCGGGCCGGCAACCTGCCTGCGGTCAAATGGATGCTGGACGCCGAGTCCGGCGCCGCCCGCATCGACGGCAGCGTCGAGGGGCTGGGGCGCGACCTGGGTTGCGTGGCCTCGCTCGAGCTCGTGCAGCTGCTGGTCACGGGGGGGCATGTCACGCCAGCCCAGGTGGTGAACGGTGCTCTCCGGGCGGGCGCCCCGGGCCTGCCAGCCCTGCGCTGGCTGGTGGCAACCTATGGGCCGGGGGTGCTGGACCCCGGGGCTGCTGACGTGCAAGGGGTGTTCTACGGATGGAGCTTCAACGCGGCCGCGAAGGGGGGCTGCCCAGAGGCCATGGCCTTCGTACTTGAGCACGGCGCTCCGTACGGGCTGGCACTGAGCGAGTCCACCTGGGCTTACGCTGCGGTGTCTGGCTGTGAGGCGGCGCTGGAGTGGCTGGCAGAGAGGGCCTGCCCCATGCCGGTGGGTGGAGGGGAGGGTGCGCAGGGAGGGGTAGATCATCAGGGACTCGGGGTTGAGGCAGGATACTGTGGTCATCGGTGTGGCCCGGGCGCTGTAGGCGGTACCAATGAGGGCTGGCGAGTAGGAGCTTTGTGACCTGTGCTCCGGGGGACTGACATGCCTCGCCTGCGGAGCGTGTAGCCCAGGTGGTGCCTCGGGCGTTCGCTCGGATGCTGCATGCTCCAGGTGCTTGCGTCCACCGTGCCACCATCCGCCTTCTACGCCCAACTCGCCTCCCTGTATCCCTCTGGGTGCCCACCGCAGGCTGACGGCCAACCCTACACAGCTGCCGCTGGGAACGCTGACGCGCGCACGCTGCGGGTGTTGCAGCGCCTGGGGCTACCGTGGGGCCCGTCATCTGGCGGCAGCGGACCCATGGCATGTGCCATACGCCAAGGAGTGGACCTGGGCACCCTCATCTGGATGCTGGCGGTGGGCTGCCCCGTGGACTGGGCGGTGGCCAAGGCGGAGGCGATGCGCAGGCGGCGGTCTGGGCGCCCGGGCTCGAAGGAGCTGACGGCGTGGGTTGGAGGTGCAGCAGGCCGTTTAAGGTTTAGGGTTTAGCAGGGTTTAGCAGCAGGCCGCCGCTGAGCAGCCTCGCTAAGGGCGTGCAAGGCGTCGGGGTCTGGCCGGGGCAAGAAGTGACGAGGAGGAGGCCCTGGGGGATTTCGGGTGCGTGTCCCGCTGCGAAGCTGAGGCGCGCCCGCGCGTGGCCGGGCAGTGTCATGCTGCCGGAAGGGGTTCGGGAGGACCTTGGACCTTCCTATGACATCCGTACAGATCCACATACGGCGGAGTAGCCAGCGTGATGAGTTGTCATAGAGCGGCGTGGGAGGGGGGGCTGGGGGGCCGTGTCGCGACATGCGTTTGGTAGTTGGGTTATGGGTTTGTGCCTCCATGGCATGGGCCGAGAGCATGCAGATGGGCAGGGACGGGCAGGGACGAGGCCGCTCACCAGTTTGCTGTTGTCAACGTCGCGTGCAGGCCCGCCCCGGCTCTTCTGAGACACTTAAAAGGCAAGGTCGGGCCATTGGGAGGGGCCTTCTCCGGCACTGGCCCCCAGCAGCCCCCAGCAGCGATGGAGTCATGATCACGTGCAGCACGCGCAAGGGTGGGGCCAGAGCGACGGGGCTGCGCAGGGTCCGCTGCGAGTTCCTTGTGGCTGGTGCAGCAGCCGTGTCAGGCTGTGAGTGCCGTGTTACCCGTGTTGAGCGTGGCTGACCTCAAGCCCCTAAGCACCCAAGGCGGCCCTTCTCTGGATGCTCAACTGCTCATGACACTCTGCGTGTGTGGGCCGCATCAACCGCTTGCCTGTTTGAGGGTTGGACACTGGACACTGAGGTTCCAAACCTACCCAGATCAGCCAGATGTGTTTTCGGGCTGAGCCGCCGCCGTCAGGCTCTGCGGGCGGCGAAGCGACGCTTGACGAGCGCATCACCTCGTGTAGTGCGGGGTTAGAAGGGTTAATGGCCGGGTGCGAGGCCTGCGAGCCCGCGTGCCGTGGTGCGGGCTGGTGGTGGAGAGGGGTTCGGGCTGCACGGAGCCACACTCGAACATTGGGCCCCCTGGGGGGGACCACGGGGCTCAGCCCTTTCCCTGCCTTCGGGCAGCCACCCTTGTCCGTCCGGCACAGTGAGTGAGTGAGGGGGGGCGATAGGAACGAAACCCCTGACACCATGCCGCAAAACTTGCAGACCCCCCCGGACCCACTACCTATCCTGCCGTAGGGCACACGGCATTGCCGTACAAGTCAGCCATTAATATACAGACACATTGGCTACGGACTGCTTGCGTTGCGGGGGGGGGTGCGAGGCCCGGGGAGCGATGTGAGGGCTGAGGGGGCCCATGCATGAAGCCCAGACCCCACATCAGAGTAAAAGTCACCCAGTGTTGCCAATGCAGCACGCAGGCGGCATAACTGCAGGCAGCAGCATTAGGATTGCACTCATTGTGTGAGGATAAGACGGATCTGAGGAGGGCGTCAGAGTGGGCTCCCAAAGACCCAAACTTGTCGGCGCGGGTATGGCCAGCCTCTGAGGTCTGCAACTAAACATTATCGTGCCGCCCGTACCTCTCCAAGCAGCATTGAAGGGGGGGCAGGGCAAGCAGCTTTGCAAGGAGGGGCAGGGGCGGCTGGAGCGGTGTGAGGGCTGAGGGGGCCGAGGAGCCCTCAGGGTTGGAACTCAGGCGTGTCGGGCGTGCGTCCCCTCCAATCTTGGGGTACGTACCAAAGTTCCTAACTCTCACCGCGGGCGTTAACAAAATACTGTGCACACGGACACATAGGTAGCGCGCGGCTTACGCCGCGCAGGAGCCTGTTTGCATGCCCACGAGTGCCCACGCGTTGACGTTGCTGCACAAACCGCGACCCTAAAACGCGCATGAGCTCTCGTTGTGTTGCTGAGAGTGAGCTCGCACGGGTATCAGAGCGAGCGCGCGGTTGCGCGCACGGCGCATGGCCGCATACAACCGGGCCCTCTGCTTGGTGAATAGGTAGAGCGCTGCGCTGAGGAAGCAGAAGCTAGCTAAGTCTGAAGTCGTGCACGTTGAACGGCGCGCCGAGGAGCACCGAGTAGAACTCATGCTTGCGACACTGAAGCAGTTTCTTGGCCGGCTGCCCGCTGGCGAGGCTGCTGGCGACTTGGACGGGCCTGCAGGAACCTCCGAGGCTGGCATCGTGGGGCCGGGTGTGCCCAATGGCGCGCCAATGGCGCTGTCGCTCAGCGACCCGAGCCCGGCATTTCCCACTTCGACCAACCAGCATGCTGATTTGGTCTTATCCGCATCGGAAGGCCGTCTCGGCGACGAGGTCGGGCGCTCGCCAAGCCCACCTCGCTCCCCCACCGCCGCACACGCGGGGCTTGCGGACCCCCTCCAAAACGGACACGGCCTCTCGCATGGCCCCTCCAGCGGCGGGAGCTTCTCGTTGCCGTCCGAAGCACAAGTCAGCGCCAACCGCCTGCCCCGTCCTGCCTCGCGGCTGGGCTTGCTCGGGACCAGCCTTCGCCACAGCATCCCGGAATCGCCATCGCCGCCCGGCTCACCGCGCGCCGTGCTGAACCTGGACGACCCTGGCGCCGTCTTCGCTCCACCTTCACCCGCCTCGCCTTCACCGCTGGGACTCCCCAACGCCTTCTTAACTCCGCCCAAGGCGACAGTGTCCGCGTCGCAGCGTGCATCGCACACCGGCCTGACATCGCCGTTTGGCCCACCCGTGGAGCGTTGTGCCAGCACCACGGCTGCTACTGTGCTATCTCGCCGACCTCGGGTCTCCTACAACGGCGTCGGCCCGCCTCCCCACGGCGGCCACGCCCCGCCCCACCACGCCTCCTCACAGCAATCCCTGGGCGCATCGCCGGGTGCACCCCTTCCCCGCCACCACAGTCACGCCCACGGCCACGTCCGTACGGCCGTTGCTTCAGGCATTCGCTCGGACCTTTCATCTCCCACTCAGTCCGTGACGGGCGGCTTGGCGACCCAGATCACGCCCCTGCGCGCCCCGCCGCCGCTGACCCCCCGCCACAAACTGGGGTCCACGGCCTCATCTCCGCGGGGCTCCCCCAGCGCCGCCGGCGGCGGAGGCGCCGCCGCCACCCTCGCCGCCGCCATCGCTCACCTGGCCGAGCACGGCGCCGCGCCAGACGCGTCACCGCCCTGCTCAGTCGCCCGCGGCGGCGCTGGCGGCGGCGGCGCTGGATCGATAGCGGCGGCGGGCCGTGCCTTCATGGCAACCGGCAGCACTGGCGGCGGCGGCGGCGGCAGCACCTCCGCCTCCGCCACCTTTCCCCTGCTGGCTGTGCCACACAGCCCTTTCGGGCCGCCGCCGGCGCCGTCCGCCGCGGAGGGGGCGCGGTGCCTGCCGCCAGGATCGCCCATGCAGCCGGCGCCGGACCTCCGCCGCGTCGGCAGCGCCGTCGGCTGGGGCCTGGGCGCCCGGCCGCCGCCACGTGGCGTACGAATGCCCGGTACGACAGAGTGCCACGTCAGCGCTGACAGCGGCATGCTGCCGGCGGCAGCGTTCAGTGTGGCTAGCTTCAGCGTCGGAGGCTCGGGCCCCAGGATCTCGGCATCCAGCCTTGCGGGATCCGGTTTGTCCATGACGTCAAAGCTCAGCCCTAGCTCCGCCGGCCTGGCACAGCTCTTCCCGCCGCCGCCGCTGGCGGCGGCGGCCGGTCCTAGCCCTCGAGCGGCGAGGCGGCACAGCCCGCGGCTGCCGTCGGGCCCCGTCGAGGGCTCCACCTCTGCTGGGCCGTCGCCGCTGTTCGGAGCAGTTGCTGACGGCCCGGCGCCGTCGGGGCCGTCGGCCTCCGCCGCCACCGCCGCCGGAGCGGCGACGACGGACGGTCCGCGGCGTGTGGTGGGGGTTCATGGTTGGCTGTCGCCGGCCGGGCCCCACGTCTCGGCACCGCTCGTTCCTACTTGGGGCAGCGTGTTGGAAGGCGTGGCGGAGGCGGAAGACGAAGCGTCGTCGGCGTCTCACCTGCCCAAACTGTCGGGTCAGTCGGGTCAGTCGGCTGAGGGTGTTGGGTCGGAGCCTGTCAATGAAGACTCGGCCGCGTGTACGGCTTGCGACGTGGGTGAGCCGGGCCCGCAATCCCTGGCGGAGGTAGGGCCGAGCAGCCTCGCACAGCTTCCGATCGCGCCCCTGGAGCCATGTGTTCCCTCGTCACGTGCGCCATCGTCGTACGCCAGCGCGTACGACGCTGGGCCGGCGTCATCAGGCGCCTCGTCGACCACGGTCAACGCAGTCAACGCGGGAGCTGGCGGTCAACCGTTGAACGCGTTGACCGCTGACCAGATCGCGCAACAGCTGCAGGCCCGAGCTCAGGCCGAGGCCCAGGCCCAGGCCCAGGCTCAGGACGCGGGCCCTTGGGTGGATGCGATGGAGGTATCAGAGGCGGGATCGGGTCCGGGGCAGGGCCGGGTTGTCAGCTCGGGGGTGGGGTCCTCTCAACCCGCCCACGCCATCTCAGCGAGCCAGGCCCAGGCCCAGGCCCCGTCGGGCTATGAACGGGCGCCATCGCAGGCGGAGGGCCCCGCGCAAGCCGCAACCGCCGGCCAGTCGCTGCCCTCGCCGCCCGTCTCCGGCACGCCCTCACCCGAGGACCCACCCCAGTCCCAGCCCCGGTCTCATCCCCAGTCCTCACCCCAGCCGTCACCTGCCGCGCCGCCGTCATTGCAGCCATCCGCCCAATCCCCGCGGGGGGCCCCGCCGCCGCCGCCGCCGCCGCCGACCGACCAGCGCTGGCCGCCGCCCGTCGTAACGCACACGTCAGCACCGGGCTTAGTCACCCGATCGCTGCCGGCGGCCGACGGGGCGCTGTTCCTGTCCACGTCAGCGCCCCGGCGGTTGGAGGTGACTCATGGCGAGTGGAGCATGCGGCGGTTCACGGTCGTACGGCAGCTGTACAAGGTGAGGGGGGTGCCCGTACTGGAGCGGGCATGGGTTTGGGCGGTTGGGCAGTTGGTTGGCGGTGTCTGTTGATCGTTCTATCGACGCACTGCACCCAACGTTCCGTGCCTCGCCCTTCCCCGCCGCTCCCAGGGATACGCGAGCCGCGTTTACAAGGTAAGGGCCCTGGGCGGAGGGCTGCGGTTTGCGATCCAGGATCCGGGATCGGGGATCTGGGTCCGGAGGGGCCCGCATGGGTCCGCGGTGGCGCTGGGCCCAGGGCTGCGGCAGTTGCGCTGCGGCCGAAGCGGCATTCAACCGCCGCCATCTGGGCTGAGCCCGAGGGACTTGCTTTGCGCGGTGCCGCAAGAAGCCCCCTGTCCTCCTGTCACTATCCATACACCAGACCTTCCCTGCCCATCCCCTCCCTTCTTTCGCCCCTACCGCGCCTCCCCCAGCCCACGTCCCCTTCCCTTCCCCTCCCCTCCCTCCCCTCTTTCCTCGTCAAGCCGCTCAAATGTATAAAACCCTCTTTCGCCTTCCCCACCCCCACCCCACCCTAAACCCAGGCCGTCTACACCCGCTGCCCCAGCGCCGAGGTGGTCCTCAAGGCGTACGACATGGCCGCGCTGTCCAGCTTCCTGCGGCACCAGGTACGGCATGTACGACGTGTACGGCGCGCACGGGGCACGTGGTCACGTGTAGCCAGCATGGCCCCTGGACGCCCCCTCCCGCGGTCTGCTCATTCCTCACGCCTGCAGCGCCCATGCGTTGCGAAGCACACGCGGCTTGCCCCACCCTCCCCCTGCGGCTTGTCCCACCACCGCCTCTCCCCCTTCAACCCCCAGATCCTGCGCGAGCTGGACATCCACTCGCACCCATAGCCCCACGCGTCACGAAACACACACGTTCTCGCACCCCCCGTCTTGCTCACACCCCACCCCGGCCCCCCGCCCCCAGATCCTGCGCGAGCTGGACATTCACTCCCGCCTCAATCACCCGGGCGTGGTGCACCTCGCCGCCGCCTTCAAGGTACGGACACGTGTACCGAAATTGAATCAATTCTTGAAGCCGTTGTCGGTACGGGCATGATCCCATGTGGATCTACAGGCAACCGAAGCAAGTGTTGTATGCCGTCTTCTAGCCCCGTCCTAACGCCTGCCACCTACCAACTGCCAACTGCCTAACCAACCGCCGTTACCGTACCTGCCCGCCCCTTCTTTCACCCGCACCTGTCAGGACGGCAGCCTGCTCGTCCTGGTGGAGGAGTACGTAAGGGGCGGATCGCTGGATCACGTACGGCGGCGCATGGGCGGGCGCATGGCCGAGCCCTACGCCGTACGGCTCGTACTGGCGCCGCTGCTTCAGGTGCGGCGGCCGGGGTCGGGGGGGCAGTCAGGGGGGGTTGGGTTGGGGGGGATTGGAGGGGCGGGTTCGGGGGGCGGGTTGGGTGGGCGCCGGCTGGGATGACTACCGGTGCCCCGCTGATGCAGCTGGGCGGTCCCGGGTCAGTTGCAGCGTGCACGGTGCACGGGTGGAGGGTACCAGATTCACCGAACCACGGAGATACTTACAGCCAATGTTACCGACCCCTCTGTCCCCCTGCCCTCCCCACAGACGCTGGTGTACCTCCACGGCAAGGGCATCGTGCACCGAGACATCAAGCCGGTGGGGCCGTGGGGGGGAGAAGGAGAGGACGGGAAGCGAGAAAGGAGGACACCTCGCTTACGAGGGAAGGGGGAGGGGGAGGGGGAGCGGGCGTGTCCTCGGCCGGTGGGGCCATGGGGGACCTAGCGGCGAGGGCACGGATTCGTGCTCCTGACTGCAGAGGACGTCGATGTTGCGGGTGCTGGAGGTGGGGGCGTGTCGCCTGCTGAGGGCAGCGGGTTGGGGGCGCTGTTAGAGCAGCCGATCAGGCCAGGGTCGCAAGGGGAAGGCGAGGGTGCCTGTGGACGGGTGCCTGTGGACGTGTTGGTGCATGGGGTGTATGGGGTGCATGGGGTGCATGGGGGCCCTGCTTCTGACGGACAAGGACTGGAGGCCGCCTCCCGACACACCTTGACGCGTACCCCAAGGGTTAAAAACACACACGCTTTCCCCCTCTAACCCCCCTCCGTTCCCCCCCCTTCAGGAGAACCTTCTCCTCACCGAGGACTGGGAGCTCAGGCTGGCGGACTTTGGTGTGTCCATCTGTCTGAGGGAGGAGCGGGCGGTCACCCGCACCGGCTCGCACGAGTACATGGCGCCCGTGAGTCCAGGGGGGGACGGAGGGGGAAAGGGACTAAGGGAGGGCAACAGGGTGTTTGGGGCTGCTCGTGTAAAGGCCGAGATAAACTTAGGCGCGGTGATTAGCCGGCCGGCCTTAGATACGGAACCGAAAGCAACAGGGTGTGTGTATGCCACGCGTGCGTGTGTGGTGGCCGGGGGCAGGAGCCGCCGTGACTCGCACTGTACATTGCGCCTGTGGGTCCCGGGGGGAAGGGCCGGGGTGTCAGGGTGTGTTTTGGACGGTACTTGCTCCGGAAACGAGTGCAGGCGGCCGCGCGCCGCGTGGGGAGGCGATGGACACTGCACTGTGCTGCGGCTTGCGTGCTTCGAGCCGTGGCACCCGGCACTAAACAACCCCCTAGCCCTAGCCCACACCTCCGACCGCCCACACCACCACCACCCTTGCCCCAACAGGAGGTGCGCTGCTGCCCGCTCAAGCACCACCCGCACGACCACAAGGCCGATGACTCACTGTCGTACACGCCCGCCGTGGACGTGTGGTCGGTGGGCGCGCTCATGTACGAACTGCTGGTGGGCTTCCCGCCCTTCCCCGGCGGGCCGCCCCCGCGGCCCCGGCCCGACCGCCCCCCCTCCAACCCTGGCACCGGCCCCAACCTGACCCCGGGCGCGGGCACGGGATCTGGATCTGGATCTGGATCGGCGGGGGTGAAGCTGGCGTTCCCGAGCAGTCTGGGCGACGACGCTCGTTCCTTCGTGCTGGCCTGTCTGGATCTGGATCCAGCAGATCGGCCCACGGCCCAGGATCTGCTGGCCCACCCCTGGGTGCGGCGGCTGGGCGCCGCGGTGAGTGGGCCTGGAGGGGCCTGAGCTGGAAGGCACGGGGCTGGGCCCGGGTGGGCCCAGAAAGGGCGGGCTCGGGTGGGCCCGGGCTGGGCGGGGAGGCTGGGTGTGGTCTTGAGCGGCTTGTGGGTGCTGAGCGGCGTGGAGCGGGGTTTGGGAGAATACATATACCGTATGTAGCAATGTATAGCAAGGTCGATCTGTCGCGTGTTAACTTGACTGTGAGCCTTTGGCAAGCCCATGCGTTTGCTTGGGCCCGTCAAGACCTGCCCTCGGCCCGTCTGCCCCGCCCCCAGGCACCTCCGGGGGCCGCCTCGCCCGGACAGCCCGGCCGCTCGGCCTAAAGCTGCGGCATTCGCAATTCGCAGCTCTGCGGCTTGCCTGGTAGATCGACAGCTAGAGTGCAGCTAAGCGACGGGCGCCTTCAAGGCTTGGCAAAGGATGCAAAGTTAGCTCTGGGGACGGACGGACCGTTCGTGGGGACCCGGCTGCAGCGGGAAGGAGGCAGCAGGGGGACAGAGGCGGGCGGACAGCGGCACGGGTGGATGGGTGGGACCGGGGAAGGACCAGTGGGTGCGGAGGTGGGGGCCAGGGTGCGGGCAGCGGCAGGGAAGGGCGTCGTGGGTGCAGGTGTGGCAGGGGTGGAGGGAGCTGAGGGGCTCCGGCCAGGGAGTGGGCCGTGCCATTGGCTTTTTCTTGTGACGCACACGGCAGCCTCAGTTGCAGCTTGCGTGCAGGGGGGTGGCAGGCTGTGGTGCTCGAAAGCCGGGCGCAATGCGTGTGGTCAGGGGGGCGGGTAGAGGCAGGACGCAGGGGGAGTGTGGCCGAAGGAGATACGGCGAGCCAGTAGGCTTGGTAAGCAGACACTCTCGATGGCTGAGAAACCCTCTGTGGCTGGGGTTTGCCTCTCGATGCGCTCAGTGCTCGGCTCATTATGGTTGTTATGCAAACCGTGCCAAAGCCTGACCTTCATTCTAACTTTATCCAGGCAGTGCTTCATTCAGTTGAGTTGAGCGGGATCCAGGAAGATCCGTTAAGATCCTTCTGACCTAGTGAGCTGGCAGGCGGTCTAACGGTCTTACGAGTAGGCAGGCAGTCCATCGGTATTATGCGGGGGTTGGTTAGTGCTCGCAATCAAAGCAGGTTGCCGGAACGAATTGCGTTGGGGCTTGGGGGTTGGGGCATGTTTCCACTCAGCGTTTCATGCCGCGGTGTAGAACGAAAGGCTGCTCTTACGCTAATCATGGTGTGCCGGCGGTTGTGTTGGCAGGCGGTTGCGCCGTACTCGCCCTCCTTGCCTGGTGTTGGTATGCGGACCATTGATGTTGTGCCCTGATGTTGTGCCAAGGCCTAGACAGGAAGCCGCGCGTGGTGTGTCAGGGAAGAAAGCAGGGGTAGCAGCGTCGCTTGCAAGGGGACTCGGAGAACCGCTGAGCGCAGTTGTCATCTTTCGGCGAAGGGACGGAGCCGGCGGGCTTGCAGACCGGCGTACCCTCGGGAGGCACATTTAGAGGAGGGGATGCAATAATAGGCCAAAGTGTTACATCTATCAGGATGTACGGTGAAGCGAGCCATCGGCCCACGGTGGGCCTGCCTACTCCAGGCACCCTCTGTCGCTGACCAGCCTTCATGAAGCCTACCAACACCAGAGGCAGGCCCCTGGCGTATCAGGCCGTGCCCTCAAGGGCATGAGCTTGTGCGCTCAAGGCAGTCAAGGGCATGAGCTTGTGCATGAGCTTGCATCCCGCTATCAGCCCGCTGTCAGGACACACAATGGTTGGTGGATGCCGGCTGTGAAGACTACGTGCTCGGTCACCCCGCGCAGCACACGAGCGACAAGGCCGTCTAGCGCGGCACGGGGCCGTGTGCGGGGACTGTCACGACCTAGCGCCGACTTGACACGACGCCGACGACGGCTGGCAGGCAGGCCATTTCGTCAGGCTGGGGTGCTGGGTGGGTGGCGCAGGGCCCTCTGGATGCGGTGCTGGTAGCAGGCCTGCAAGGCCAGGACCACCCCTCCTAGGGTTCCCCCTGAGAGGGACAGGGGTTAGTTCCCTCTCCCTCCTCCCCGACTGCGTCCTTGCGCAGTACTCGGAAGCGGAAGCGGAAGCGGAAGCACACCACAGGAACCGCTGCGTGGGGCAAAGCTGCAGCGGACAGGGCCCCAAGGATACGCGCAACGAACTGCAGCCGTCGGGAGGAAGCCTAGCCGCGCCTGCGACCGGCCTACCTCCGGTTTTCGCCCGGCGTCGTTGGGGGTCGGCGGCCGGGAGCAATGCGGTCCCTTACAACTTGCGGATTGACCGACGGGCCGTCCAACGGGCCGTCCCCTTGGTTCTTATGCCCCCAAGGAGCGCCATCGCTCCTATGCTCCCAAGCTACCACGCTACACATACGATCTGCTCAATCTGCTCAGACGCGCGCCAAAGGGCCCGCCACGCCACGGCGTGGCATGCAGCCCGTCGCCCGCAGGCCATGCAAAAGCACAGGCTCAGGCTCAACACATGCACATGTGAACTTGCGCAGGCTACGCTACATGCAATGAAGCACGTTGCTTCCAGCCCCATTCAGCCCTTTCAACCACTGCATACACTACCGTACATCACACATGCAAGCCCGCTAAACGCGAAGCGCGTTGCTTTCAGACCTTTTAACCACTGCATAACACTACCGTATGTCACATGCGTATACCCTGTCCTCAATCGGATTCAGTTTTTACCAGTAGAGGGGCAAGTCAACCTGTTGCGACCGCCCAGCGCCCAGCACCTGGCCTACGCCTCGCTCGTACGGGCCATTAACGCCCATCGTTCGGTTCATCAAAAGGTCTCCTGTGGCGTCAAGCAAATCATGGTGTGCTATGAGGAGTTCAGCAGTTAGCATGTGGGTGGCATCTCACCTCGCCATCTCAAGCGCATGCCGTACTTGGGTTCAGCGTCCGTTCGGGCGTTACTGGACTCCCCAAGCCTTTTTCCTAAAGCCCCTTGCGCCGCCCCACAGCCAACCCCCAAAATTGATACCCCGGTCCTCCCGAAACAGGCCCCCAACCCCCCCATCTCATGAACCTTCGCTCCCACATCGTTCCTGAACCTCATAAACGCTTACCGGTATGCATCCGTTTAGACGCGCTGGGGTCTCTCGCTGGCTGTCCTTCAAACCCACTGGACTCCCCACCCCCCCTCTTCTGCAGCTCCTTGCCCCGCCTCGTCGTGGCACTGCCCCCCAAACTATAAGCCCGCTCCGCCCAAACAATCCCCATAAACACGCATGCCAATGTAATAAAGCTGGTGCATCCGTCTGGGCGTCCCTAGGCCCCTTGCTGACCTGCCTGTCCCTTCAAACCCACGGCCCCCGCCGTAGCAGCCGAGTACCGCCCTAGTCTATTTATTGCCCACACCAACATGATTTATTGACCGCTTGTCGACCGCCCGCATCAATCCCTGCCAACAACCCTGGAGCAGCAAAGCAACGATCAAGTGATGTCCACCGCCACAAATCAAGACGAGTTAGGGTTCCCACAGTCCCACGAAACTTTGTCCGCAAACTGCGCCGATGCCTCGCGCTTTTTATTTCGCAACCACCTGAACAAGTGCAAATCAAATCAATCCCTGAGCCAAGTACAATTAGTCCCTGTGCCTCCCCTCCCTGCCAAAACCCGCGCTTTCAACGTCAGCGGCCTACTCGAGGCCTTCCTTCACGCCCTTCCCCCTGCCGCCACCAACCGCTGCCGCCGCCGCCTGTACGACACGCAGTACCATACGGCAGCCGCCAACCGCCACCGTCGTCACCAGGGCCACTGGCGCCGCCGCCGACGCCAAAACACCGATGCCGCCGCCGGCGGCCCCTGCTGCCGCCGCCGCCGCCATGCCGCCAGCGGTCGCCGCCGCCACCCGCCGTAGCTGGAGCTGGAGCAGGACGCTGACGCTGATCTGAGTCACGCGTAACAAGAGCGATGGCCGTACGTCCAGGCAGATGTACATCAGGATCGGCAGTACGCCGAGGTGGAGGATGTCGTACGCCGCCGCCGCCTCAAGCACGGCCAGTTGCTCCCGCACCGCCGCTGTGACGAGTGTTCCCTCATCCAGCCGTCGCCAGCCCGCGACGGCTGCCGAGCTCCAAATGAGTAATGCCGCCGCCGCCAGCACGTGCGCCGCCGCCGCCATCATGGCCGCCGTACGGCGGAGGCGCCAGTACGACGCGGGCGGCAGCAGGCGCAGCAGCAGGTACGGCCACACGCGAAGGCCGATGAGTAAGATGAGCGTGACGAGCAGCACCTCGTTCACGCCGTTGTACAAGAAACTGCGGCTGAAGAGGTACAGCTGTACAGCGGTGATGCCGGCCTGTTGAGCACGGGATGCGTTCCAAACAAGCGTTTAGCGGCTGCAGAGCATGGTACCGGTAAGGCAGCCCCCAGAGGTGCAGTGACCTGCCGGGGGATCCCATCCCATCTAAGGCCGTGATTCTCGCACCCCCTCGCGCCGATCATCCCCTGACCTAAGCCACAGCACCGCCAAACCCGGCGCTTGAAGCCTGGGCGAGCAGCTCCCCACACGGGCGGTAGGACCCCTCGCCCCTTGCCAGCTGCCGACCGCTGCCCTGGGCCACGCTTGTCAAGTCCCCCGGCTGGGCACCTCCCCACGCACAACGGGAGGCTTACACGTTACAGCCTCCTCGTATCGTATCCTGTGTCCCCCGTGTCACCCCACCCCCTGCCAATGCCGCTTGCTCTTCTCACCTGGGCGGGTAGGCCCAGGTGGTAGTCAAACCACAGCCGTCCGGCTGCGAATGGGTCCACCTCGCCTGCCGCCGCGGCGGCGGCGCTGCCGCCACCGGGCTCAGCGCCGACGGCGGCGGCGGCAGGGCCGGCGGCGGCAGAGCCCGCAGCCTCCAGCGGCGGCGGCAGCCCCGGCGCCGTCAGAGCCTCCGCCGACGGGGCCTTGAAGAGCCGCCGGCGCCAGCCATCGCCACCGCGAAGCCCGGCAGCGGCGCTGGCTGCGTCGACGGCCTCGGCCGCCGCCAGCCCGCCAGGGGAGCTGGCGGCGCCGCCAGCACCGCTGCCGTCGCCGCCGCCAGCAATGCGAGCCTCAGCACGGCTCACGAGGCTAGAGTAGCTTAGGCCGCTGCTGCCGGCGCCGCTGCCCCGTGAGCTGCCGCCGCCGCTGGCGGCGCCGCTGAGGCCGCCGGTGCTGGAGCGGCAGGCGTAGGCGGCGCTCCCAGACTCGCCTGGCGGCAGGACGGCGTGTGACGGCATAACGGGTAAGGCATTGGCAACTCGGATGAGAACCGTGGTCCGACACCGCACGCCGCACGCAGCACACCGCACGCCGTACAGTACGCATGCAAGCCGCACGCACGCCGCACGCAACAACATGCTCCTTCCTAACAACGCACAACTCGCCTGAGGACCACCGGTAGGGACCGCCGTCTTCTCTATCGCTTGACGCCGCCGCCAGTAATTCCAACAGCGTCTCACCGGCGGCGGTAGGATTGTTGGCGGCGGCGCGGTGGGTGGCGGTGACGGCGGCGCGGGCGGAGACGTGTGGCCGACTCCTAGGCTGTGCCGCTGGCACAGCGGTGGTGGCGGTTGGCCGTGACGGCGGCGGCAGCAGCGACGGCGGCGGCCCTGCCGGCAGGACCGGAATGTTTGACAGGGAGGAAAACGGCGACTCCACGGGTCGAGTCGCCGGCGCTGGCGGCGCCGTCGGGCCAGATCGCGCCGCCGCCACCCCTGCCGCCGCCACCGCCGCCGCCGTCGGCGCTGGCGGCGACAGCGGGTGTGGGCGGTCCGGCATGACGAACGGCGACACCAGCGGCGGCGGCGGCAGCGGCGGCGGCGGCGGCGGCGGCGGCGGCGGCCGTTGTGGCGTGCGGCGGCGCGTAAGGCCGAAGCTTTGGGCGCCCGCCAGGCTGCTGTTGCCGGCGGCCATGGCGGCGGCGAGCGCGGTGGCGGTTGCGTGACTAAGCCTGGCGCTGCTGACGGTTGGCCGCAGGTTGGCGCCGGCGCCGCCGGCGGCGCTCGAGTCGGTTGCGCCGTACGTGTTGCTTGTGATGCCGAAGCCGGACGTCAGCCAGTCGCTGTCTGTCATGGTGACGTCACCCCTGACGGCGGTGCTGCCGCCAGCGCCGCCGCCGGCCCACATCAGCGGCAGGTACCGCCGGCCGCCGCTGCCGTCGATGGCGGTCTCGCTGGCGGCGGCGAGCTCTTCATCTTCCGACGGCAGCAGCTCGTCGCCCGAGTCTGACTCAGCCAGGTCCGTAGCCACCTCCTCGATCGAGCCCAGCGCGCCCACCTCAATGACGCCCTCGTGACTAATGCCGCTGTCGTACTCGTCCGCACTGGCGGCGCCGGCGACGTCGTGGGGGCCGGCGGCGGCGCCGGCCTCGGCAGCCTCCGTCAGCTCGTCCAGGGCGGCGTCAAGATCGGCCCTGAGGTCCTCCAGCTCCGCCACTGCATCCGCCTCCGTCAGATCTCGTCCCGCTGGGCGCCACGTCAGCAGCCGCCGCCGCACTGCCGCCGTCACGCTCTCGCCTGCCGCCGCCGCTGCAGCGGCGCCGCCACCGCCGCCGCCGAGCAGCGCAGTCTCCTGCGCCGCCAGCACGTGGTCGCAGAGCAGGTGTACGGCACCCTGACTAAGCAGGAAGTGTGAGAGGGCGACGAGGGTCTCCCGCCAGACCGGTAGCGGCACGCATGGGTCGCTGGCCAGGACCATCGGCCCCGCCGCCTCGCCGGCTGGCGGCGCCGCCAGCATGCCGCCGCCGCCAGCCACGTGTGGCGGCCCCGGCGCTGGCGGCGGCGACGGCAGCGGCAGGGGTGGCGGCGGCGGCGGTGGCAGCGGTGTGCCTGTCGCCGCCGCCACTGGGCCCAGCGGCGCCATGTCGCCGCCGTCAACGGCGTTCGCCCACTCCGCCGCCGCCGCCGCCAAGTCCATGCCCGGGGATACCGGCGGCGGCGGCGGCGGCGGCAGGGGCCGCCGCGTCAGACACAGATCCAGATCTAGCAGGAATGGCACCCAGTGCGAATCAGCGACGGCCCTCTCCGCCGCCAGCCGCGTCGCCGCCGCAACGCCGGCGGTGTCATCGCTTCCGCTTCCGCTGACGCGGCCGCCGCCGCCACCGCCGCCGCTGCGGGCCTCCGGCGGCGGCGATCCAGCGTACAGCTGCGCCAGTTGCTCATCCACCATTCTGTCGTACACGCCTGCGGGAGGCAGGGAAGGGGTTGGGGGAGGCGGCCACAAGGGTTGGTCGCCACCATAGGGTCCACGAGATCCACCCGGCCCCCGTCGGATCCAATCTCTCGCGGGATCCAATCTTAAACGCGCTCTGCCGGCCATAATGCTATTTCATTTTACGTGCTACAGCAGCAGACCAGCTCCCCAGAACTGCACACATCCAATGCCCGCAGAGCCCCTAAGCGCGACGCCCGCAAGCCCAACTGCCCGGTGCCCGGTGCCCAGCAGCTCACCATGCAGCTCGAGCGTGCTCGCAGCGTCGAAAAGCGCCAACGGGGCCATGGCGATAAAGCTGCACGTCGGCGGCGGCGGCGCCGCCGCCGTCGGCACCTCCGTCGGAGCAACCGTCTCCGCCGCCGATGCCGCCGCCGCGGAGGCCAAGAGCCGAGAGCTGGCGGCAGCGGGCTGAGGGCTGGCGGCGGCCGCACGTTGCGCTGGCGGCGGCGGCGGCAGGCCGAGCATGTGAACGGAAGCGACGCCGGGTACGGCGCCGCGCAGGGATAGGTTGTACGACCGGGCGTTGGCGGCGGCGGTTGTCGTACAGCCGCCGGCTGAGGCGCTGCTGGTACTCACGCTGGCGTTGCCGCCGCCGGAGGTCCGCGCACTGCCGCTCGTACTGCTGACGGCATGATCAACCGCTGGTACGGCAGGAAGCTCAAAGGCCGCGGCTGCGGCGGCGGCAATGGCGGCGGGCGTCCCGCTAACAGCGTGGCGACGCGAGCGGGGCCGCACAGGGGACGTCGGCGGCGGCGGTACCTCGCAGGCCTCGACCGTACTGTCGTACAGCACACGCCGGCCTTGCGTGACCACGATTCGTACACGCTGCTCTGGAAGGCGCAGGGTCGAGTGCGGAGCGTACTGCACGGCGGCGGCGTACGGGTCCAGGCGTGGGCCGCCATGCGAGCCGCTTGGCATGAGGAGGACCATCGCATCCAACGCTGCGCCGTCACCTCCTGCCGCCGCCGCCGCCGCCGCCGCCGCCGTTGCATGCGGCAGTACGGCAGATGGCGGCCGAAAGAGCATGGATACGGGCGACAGCATGGGGCCATGGGGGTGTACGGCTGGATCCAGCATCAGCACCGTGCTGCCCACGCGCGCCGCCGCCACGGCGGCAAGGGCCTCGAGCCGCGCCGCAGCGTCGGCCGGGTCAGCGGCAGCCGGTGGGGGCGGTACGGCAGCCGCCGCCACCTCGTCAGTGCCGCCGCCGAGCTCGGTGCTGCCGGCGCTGCCCCAGTAGCTGCCGGAGTCCTGCCGCGACGGCGGCGACTGCGGCGGCGGCGGCGGCGGCGGCGGCAGGAGTGGCGGCGGCGGCGGTGGTGGCGGCGGCGGCGGAGACGGCAGGGTGCTCAACTCATGCCCAGCCTCGCCGCCGTCGTCGCTTGCGCCGCCTCGGAGCCTCGCAACACGCGCTGTCGGTGCCGTCGGCGGCGGCCGCGATCCGGATCGCGTTCGGATCTGGATCTGCCGATCTGGATCTGGGCGCCGCCACCACAGCTGGCCGAGCAGCTGGACGCAGCCGGGCAGCGCTAGCCAGTTGCTGACGTGGGGGGCCTGCCGGCCGGTAGCCTCAATGCCCTCCTGCAAGGGCAGGACATGCCTCGGTTACGCAACATAATAAATAGGATGCGTTTGGTTACATCGGGTGTGGCATAAATAGGGGGCTAAAGGAGGGGCATTGCAATGAAGACGGCGAGAGTGGGAGGTTGCGGGCTACAAAGGGGTGGGGAGTAACTCGAGGGGCTCGAGGCGGCGGCCTAGGCACGGCTAGCCGTAGCGAGCCCGAACGGCCAGGACCGCCCAAGTGAGAAGCGTCCACAGGCTCCCTGAAAGGCTCGGCACCTTGTCTTGGCTAGGCAAGTTAGCTTGGCCTGCCCCTGACGCCTGACGCGTGACATGGCCATGGCCTGCCGCCCGTCTTCTCCCGAGACTCCTGGCTTGCCCTGCCGCTAATAACCTAGGCCCAGCCCTCCCCGACCTCTCTCACCTGAGCCTGGGCTAAGGCCACCTCAGTTGCTCGGACCGCCGCCATCGCCGCCGCCTTAAAGCTGACGCGGCCGCCGCCGCGGCCACCGCTGCCACCGCCGCCACTGGTGATGGGGCCGGCGGCGCCGCCGGGGCCGCTGCCGGCAGCGCCGCTGGCGGCGGCGGAGCCGCTGCCACACGAGGAGCTGCCGGCGCCGCTGCCGCCGGAACCATCGCCGCCGCCGCTGCCGGCCCTACCGGGGTCGCTGCCGCCGCCGCTTGCAGCGCGGGCCGGGTCCTGTGCACCGCTGCCGCTGCCGCCAGCCTCGCCGTCAGTGCCGGCGCCGCCAGCGCCACGGCCGCCGCCGCCGCCGCCGGGCATTGTCAGGCGGTGGACGAAGATGGGGCTGGGCGGGGCGCTGGCGCCGCCCGTGAGGGCGCAACGCATGGCGGCGGCGGCGAGGCGGCGAACGGGCGCAGCGGCGGGGTGGGAGGAGCGGAGCTTAAGGGACATGTAGGCGTGACGTCGGGGGCTCTGGTACAGGCAGCCGGCGCCGCCAGGCATGCTGCCGCCGCTGCGGCACAACGGCGGCGGGGCCGCCGCCGGGGCGGCGGCGCCACCCGCATCGGCGGCCGGGGTGACGGGCGCGGAGGACGACGGCCCAGCGGCGGAGGGGGCGGCGGCACTGAAGGGGCTCGTGCGGCCGCGGCGCAGGCTTGCGGAGGCGCGTGACGGCGGGGACGTCGGCGGCGGCGGCGGCAGGGCTGCCGCCATCACCAGCGGCGGTACAGGCGCCGTCAGCGCCGCCGGCAAGGCCACGGCGGGGCCCGCTTGCAGATCCTCGGCTCCTGCCAAGACACGCTGCGCCGCCGTCGCCGCCGCCGCCGCTGCCGTCGAGCCCGCCGCCAGCTGGACCCGCGCCGCCCCCGGCCCGACGGGCGGCGTGCGCGCTCCCTCGGCACGGGTCCGAACGCGCGCCGCCGTTGGCGTCAGCCGGGGCGGCGAGCGGGCGAGCGCCGTCGCCAGCCAGGGTGACGGCGCTTCAATGAGAGGCACCGGCGGCGGCGGCGGCATCAGCGGCAGCGGCGGCGGCAGAAAGTCGCTGTCTGAGCGGCTCGGCGGCAGGTCGTCATCGTCAGAGTCGCTGGCGTCGTCAGTGCCGCCGCCGACGGCGGCCGAGGCGCTCGGCAGCGACGCTGACGGCGCTGCCGCCTCCGTCAGCTCGTCGACGCCGCCGCCGCCGGCGGTGGAGCACGTTCGAGCCTCCATGCTCCAGAGCGTCTCCCTGCCGACGCTGCTGCGCCGGCCGACGGCGCCGCTGGCGGCGCCGTCATCATCTGACACGCTGCCGCCGCCCCCGAAATCAGCGCCGCCGCTGACGTCACTGGCGGCGTCCGCCGCAGCCATGGCCCGCCAGAGCGACGCCAGCGGCGGCGGCGGCGGAGGCGCCAGCGGCGTTTGGTCGCTGCCGCCGCTGCCAACATCCGCGTCAGATGCCTCCGCCGCCGTCGGCGCCTCCGCCTCCGCCGGGGCGGCGGCGACGGTTGGGCTTCCACGATCACGCGGCGAGTGCTCCTTGGACGAGCGGCCGGCGGAGCTGGGGCCGCGGGTCAGACCCTCCTCAACCCTAATTGACGCCATCGACGCCGCCGCCACAGCTGGCGGCGGCGGCGGGGCCACAACGACAGCCGCCGCCGCCGCCGCCGCCGGGGAGGCCGGCTCGCCACCGAGGTGTCGACGGGTGCGGGGCGAGGGCGGCGGGGAGATGGAGTGGCGCGGTTTGCAGGGCGCTTCCTGTGTCGGCGGCTCTGGCGGCTCCGGCGAAGGAGAAAGCTCTTGCAATCTAGTCACCTCCACCAGGCGCACAGCCGGTCCGGGCTTGACGGCATCGATGGCGTTGCCGCCGGCGGCGGCTTGGCCGGCGGCGGCGGCCGGCGGCCGGAAACTCGCCCTTAGCCCTCCGACGCCGCCGTGCATCCTCACCGCCGCCACCGCCACCGCCGCCGCCGTCGCCACCGCCGCCGCCAGCGTCCGCACGGCCGCCGTCGACGGCGCGCGCGCCGCCGCCGCCGCCAGCAGCAGGCCCAGGACCGCGACGGCGGCGACGGCCAGCGGCACCGCCGCCGCCAGGGCGCCTTTCAGAACCATCCGACGCGCCGCAACCCAAATGGAACGTCGCCGCATTGCGGGCGCTGCAACCAAAGCTGGGGGGAGCGTGGGGCGAGTGCCGGTGCCGAGCCCGCAAACCGCTGACGCACCGCCTGCGGTCGGCCCGGGCTCGCTCCTATCTTCACTGCCCCCGCCTGCCGCTGCTGCTGCGCTGTCTGTGCTCATGGCCCCGCGCCAAATTGCGGGGCCTGGGAGGCCGCGGCGCGGCGGGCTTCAGCGCGCGAGTGCAACGTTGTCTGCGGACCGGCTTGTCTGTGCTTGCCCTGAGCTGACCTGCTACTTCATTCGTTGTATGCAATGCTAGCTAGCGTGTAGGCCCGTGCGCCGGATCATCAAAAGCATAAGCAAGAAACAGTACTTTTCAAACCTCGAAGCGCCCTTGCGGCTCTCCGCGGGGCCCCCGACAGCCCCTTGGGTCGCGCGGCGGCGCCGCCTCAAATCCAGCTCGTTGCTGCAAGCCGAGGAAACGCCGTTCCAGCGCCCTGCTACCCTGGGCGTCCTCGCTTGCCGCAATGCGCGAACTCAGCGGGGTGGGGATGCTGGGGTTGGACGGCCGGTCCACGCCGTTCCTAGCTAGGTGCGCTCGACCGTCTGGCCGCCCGACCCTGCCAGTCCGCCCCCTTCCACCCCCCTTGCCGTGTCGCCACTCTTCCGGGGTAGGCGCCCCTGCCTTGCTGCCCGACCCAGCTAGTCTGCCCCCTCCTGCCGCCCTCTTGCCCGACCCAGCCGCGCAAGCGATGATCCTCCTAGTGGGTCCTCTGCCCGACCCAGTTAGTCTGCTCATCCCAACCCAGCCGCACCCAAGCCCGTCAATGCCGTGTCTTGCGCGCCGCACCTTCCACCAAACCCCTACCCTCTGACCCTGCCCCCCCTGCCCCTCTGCCAGACCGCCCGTCCTGAACCCGTGCTTCCCTCACGCTCCCGCGCTCTTCCTGCTCCCCCTCCCTCTCCCCACTCTTTTCCTCTCTCACACTCTCACTCTTTCTCACTTTAACAACAGCTCGTACGCGATGCCCGCCGCCGCCATGAGTGAGACGCCCACCACCAGGGGATTAGTCACCAGCCGCATCAGGCTTGGGCCGCCGCCTGCGCAAAGGTTCAGGGAGGAGGGCGTGCAGAGGAGGAGGTGGGCTCAAGGGCTGGAGGGAGTGGGAGGGGGAAATGGGCTGGAGGAGACTAAGAGAGAGAGAGAGGTACACAGGCTGAGACTCAAGGGAGAAGAGTGGAGGGAGGAGACCCTCGGCTGCTGCCCTTCCCTCCAGAACATCGTGGGAGCAATCTTTGGCAAAGCCGCTTCCAGCAGCCCCCCGCTGCACAGCAAGCCATTCCTCCGCCGCCCTCTAGGGCCAGCCCCTTGCACGCACACCTTTCCACCCCGTCCACCTGCCCTCCCCCCTTGGACCCAGCCGAACCCAACCAGCCACACACAAGCACTGCACCCACACCGCACCTGCCCGGCCTCCGCCCTCCGCGGCCCCATCCTCCAGGTCTTCAGCGTCGAGCTGCACCTTCCTGGGGGGGGATGGAAGCGGGGCAGCGGGCAGCGCACTTGAATGAGGTAGGGGAGGGCACAAGGGCAGGCAGATCGGCAAGGCGAAAAGCGAGCTCAAGCGCAGTTCATCCCTGCAGAAGTGCGCGTCAAAGTGATGCGTGCCCGGTCAGCTCCCGCTGGCGCCCTTGCCCCCGCTCCCCAGCCCCACCCTCCCCGCTGCCATCCTGCAGCCGCCCCCCCACCCCCCTCCTCACCGGCCATACGGACCCGGCTTGGGCTCCCCTAGCGTCGTGGTGACTCCTGAGGGGATGCGGCAGATGCAGATTCAGATCCGGATAACATGTTGGGCACTCGCGCAAATGGCATCTGCCGATCCCAAAGGAACACCCCGCCTCCCGTCCCTCCCTCGTGCCACGGTACACCCATAGCACGTTCCCCGCTCCCTCACCTGCTCACTGCTCACTCCCTGTTTCTCTCTCCACATCTACCGCACCCTCCCAAGGCCTCCACCTGTCCGCTTGCACCGACAGTAGATGAGCCCCCCCCCTGTCCCCCTGCCTCAGCCATCTCTCTGCCTCCTTGCCCAGACCACCCCCATCCTCCTCCCACTCCCTCTCCCTACCCCCTGAGCCCCACCTGTCCGCTTGCACCAGTAATAGATGAGACCCGTCTTCTTGTCCACCACCTGATGGGGGGTGGGGCGTGAGGAGGGAGAGAGGAGAGCGCGAGGGTTGAGGTCTATAAGGATGGGGGGTGGAGGGGTTGAGGGCTAAGGGTCCTCTGTCGACGACAGGGTTCAGGGGTTCGAAGGGATGCTGGAGGAGGCGTTGTGATCTGGGGGACCTGTGTGTGCATGACTGTCAGGGGCTGGGAACAGGCGCCCTCCCCCTCCGCTCCCCGCCCCCTCCCCCCCCTGAAGTCCCCTTCCCTTGCCCACGGCGGCCAGACCCCCACCTCGATCCACGTGTCCGGTTTGGGCGCTCCGGGCACAGTCGTCTCTCCTGCAAGCGGAGGGGATGGAGCGGTGAACCGAGGGGAACTAGCTGGCTGTGGACCAACCGCAGCCCCCGGCCTTGCCCCTGCCCGGGCCCCAGAGGGGCCCGGACGGAGCCCACACGGGCCCCAGGTCTTACACAGGCCGTGTCACACGAGCCCTGAACACAGGCCATGTCTCGCTCGGGGTCCTCACCCCATGATGAACACGAAAGCCCCCTTGGCTGCAAGATACGGCACCGGTAGTTGGCCCTGTGGCCTCCACGCCCACGGAACCACCCCAGAGTCTTGGCCCCGCGGCTGCCGAGACAGACCTGGCCTTCACCCGGTATCCCCAGGGAGCTGTGCTCCGGGTGGGAGGGTATGGTATAGCCCGGCCCGCCCGTCTCCAACACACCAGATCGCAGCTTGCGCAAGGCTGGCCAGACCACGACAGATCCGAGTCCGTCAAGCTGCCACCCACGGTCCACGTTGACTTTGACGTGGTCAAACCCGAGCTTGCGGTCGGCAGTCAACGTTGACTGGATCGCCCCAACGTTGACCAGGTCTGCAAGTGCCTCTCCTCCCACCCCAGCCCCCCGCCACCGGGGGCCCCTGCCCCCGGCCAACGTTGCTCACCCGTCAGCACGCTGCGCCAGCGCACGCCCCCGTCACCGTCCTTGACCTCCTCCCACTCGTCCTCGAGCGACTTGTTCGGCTTGTTCAGGGCTGCGGGCGAGGGGGGAGTCAATCCAACCATGAGGCAGCAGCAGCAGCAGCGGCATCCCGAGGATGAGGTTGGACCAACGTCGCTACCCTTCGCGCAGCCCCGGGCCCTAGCGGCTCCCCCTTGAGGCCACAAAGCAAAGGAAGGCGAACTTGGGCTCAGCCTCCGGTCGCGCACCTGGCCCCTTGAGCCATCCCGGCAGCGACGCCTCCGAGCCGCTGGTGCTGGGGGCATCGTCATCTGAAGCATCTGACGGTTTGGTCGCAAAGCGTGCTATACTGCAGGCCGGCGAGAGAGCTGCTAGAAGCGCGGATGGCCGATGTGCCAGTACCCGGCGGGCGTGCTGGGCTAGGGACATGGTTGCAATTGAGTGCCTTGGTGTAACAATAAGCCAACAGTGATCAGCAAGTTGTTTGGTACACTGAGTGCCTTCGCGGGAATCCCGCATGCTCCATGCACGCTTGTGCACGCTCGGCTGCGACGCCACAGCACACACGGAGCCTGCACAAGTATAACACTGAACCACTCACCTCAAAACGCGAAAGAATACACATGCGGGCTTCCACGCTCCGCCCACCCCGGAGCATCGCGACCCCCACATTCACTCGCACGCTGAGAACAACCCAGCCCTTCTCATTCACAAGCCTGCGCGGGCTGCTAGGAACTGGTGGCGACTCGGGCGCACGCCTGGCCGGGGGTCTCAGGTGGGGACTGGGGCGACGCGGGCGCGGTGAGGGGGCCACTGCCACGCCACCCTCCCAGCCAAGCCGAACTCCACGCACCCTCTCCGCTGAGCAGGACGACCCGCCAGAATCCACGCCAGACCCAGCCCCCCTCTCTGCCCCCCCTCCATTTCCCCCCCACAGTACAAACAGCTCCCAAAGCTCACGAGCCCCTCGCGCCGGCAGCCCCACCACCACCACCGCCACGGCAGCCGCTACCGGAGGGGCGGGGGCGCGGACCCCCCCGCCCCTACCCCCGCCCCCGCCCCCACCTCAGCACGCCGCAGCGCTGCGGGCCGCGGAGGACTACATGCTGCTGTCCCGAACGGAGACGCTAGAGCAGGTGCGAGCCTGCGGGTCCGCTAAGACACGTGAGGGCCGGGCAGGACAGGGCCGGGCTCAAAGGCAGGGTGAAGCGACGTCTTTCACCAGGGTAGCGCCACTCTCGATCGGAAACGCGAGAGCAGGTGCGTGCCTGCAGGTCCGCTGATAATCCTTAGGGCCAGGGCCGATGTGCCACGCAAGCCCCTCTGGCCAGGGCCAGGGTCTCGGCACCCCTCGGGGGCAGGGTGAAGCGCCGCCTTAAACCAGGGTTGCGCCGCTCTTCAACAGCCCAACGGCCCACGCCTGAGCCCGCCTGACCCACGCGGCCCTGTCAGCGCCATGCTCGCGCCACCTATCCCCAGTTCCCCACTCCTTGTTGTTCTCGGGCCCCCAGGGCCCCGAGCATGGGCCCCGACCCTGCCCCCTACCGGTATGCTGACCATTTCCAACCCTGCCGTTCCCTGCCCCCGCCCAGGTGCTCCCCGCTGTCGCCAGCGTCCTACTGCTGACCCCCCCCGCCCCCCCTCCAATGCCCTGCTGCGCTTAACAACACCTTGTAACATCACGCCACGTCAGTACCCGAACCCCTACCCTAACCCGAGACCCCTGCCGCTCCCGCTTCCGCGCCCCCCACCCCCCCGGCCCCCAGGTGTTTCCGCTGCTTGCCCCCGATGCGAGCTACCGCTCCGATGCGCTGGGCAGCTCCTGGGAGGGGCGGGAGGCCATCCGCGGCATGATGGAGGGCTTCTTCGCCAAGTGAGTGCCGTACGCCGTACACCGCTGTACATGTGGATGCCGTACTTACCAAGCGGGGCGAGCGTTGCTTACCACAATCGCGCAGGCCGCGCACCCGGACCATTGCCATTACCGCCATTGCCGCCATCATCACCTCCCGTCTCCCCTCAGCACCGTTAGCATTCCATGCTCGTTCCCAGCTTTCCAGGTTTGTGACCTCGTTGCGTTGCGTACCACCTCCCGTGCCCCCGCACCCTGGCACGTGGCAGGCTCCCGGACGTGCGGTGGGAGGTGCGGTCGCTGGCGGTGGAGCCAAGCAGCGCCCCCCAGGGGGTGCAGGGGGTGCAGGGGGTGCGGGTGGCGGTGGAGTTCACGCGGTGAGCGGCCTCGGGGAGGGGGGGGGGGGGGGGGAGGGGGGGGGGGGGGGGGGGGGGGGGGGGGGGGGGGGGGGGGGGGGGGGGGGGGGGGGGGGGGGGGGGGGGGGGGGGGGGAGGGGGGGGGGGGGGGGGGGGGGGGGGGTGTTTGAAGCTGATAAGCGGGAGAGCGTCGAATGGTTAGTGGGATTGCCGGAGAAGGTACATACCGCCACAGTGTCCATGATAGGTTCGGGTGTCCCGGGGGAGGGGGGGAGGGGGGGAGGGGGGGAGGGGCACGCTGACGGGCGGGCGCTGTCGGGGGAGGGCGGGGGAGGGCACACGGTGAGGGGCCCAGCAGGGGTTGGAGGCGGAGGGCGGGGGCAGGGGAAAGGGACAGGGCAGGGCAGGGTGGGGGCGAGAGGCTTGTCTGGGCTGGTGGCTCCAGGGTGCAGGGCCGAGGGAGCCAGTGTGTTGGGGAGGCCTGGGGTTGTGGCTTCGGCGGCTGCTGGTGGGCCAAGCTTGCAGATGGCCAGGTGTCAGGGACTAGCAACCAGGCCAAACAGAGCAGGCAGCTTAGCACCAGGGCATGGTCAGGCCCTTTCCGCCGCCCCACCCTCTTGACCCCTCCCTCCCCCCCCTGACAGGTACTGGACCAACGAGGAAGGGCAGGCGGTGGTGGCGACCGGGCGGGAGTGGATCTACGTGGATCCTGCCGGCGGACCGGGATCCATCCAGCACGTCCACGTGGCCAAGCTGGATCCGTAAGGGTTCTGGAACGGACCGGATCGGACGGAGAGCGTCGTCGTGCTGAGTCGCGATCGGGCTGTTGAGGCAATGCAAGCACTGATCATAGGGGGTGGGGTGAGAGAGTTTGGGAGTTGGGACTGAAACGCGCTGAGGGGGCTGCAGATGGCGGGTGGCGTGGCTGGAGTCTGCATGAATTTACCCCAGGCTGGACCCGGTTAAAGCGCTGTGACAGACAGGAGGGCAGGCTACACCCTCGCTATAGAGGCTATGGTGCCCTGGTCTCCTCCGCGGCTCTGGTCTCCTCCGAGGCTCTGGTGCTCTGGTCTCCTCCGCGGGAAGTCGCGCCGAGCAGCGGGTGTACGCATGCGTCTGGACGCAGCTTGCCCGCGATCACTTCCACCTCGTCGCGACCATCCTTGCCAGGCCTCAGGCGGACCGCAAATCCGGTTGAGCTAATGTTGTAGCTGAAGCATGGTGGCATTGCACCAAGAAAACGGCGCGTAGGACCTCAAGTCGGCTCAAGGAACATGCACATGCATGAGCGCGGCCAAGTACACAGACGTTGCAGTGATCAAAGTAACAGTATAGCTATATCATGGGGAGAGTATGTATGGATGCCTGGCCCTGGGCTGCGGACCTGAATTGCGATCCCGCCCTTTCGTACGGGGTTACGGCGTCACCGAACAACCCGAGCCGGTGTCGATGCAGCGCCAGAGACCCAGACTGCACCCGCTTAGTCTGCCATCGTCTTCAACGTCCCTTGCTACCTCTGTTGCGCCCTGTAGGGCATCTGTCCCCGGAGAGCGTCTGGGCTCTCCTTGGGCCCAGGCGTCATCCGTCTCCGCCCAGTCCCCTCCCTCACGGTCCACAGTCCCCTCAGCCCTACGCACACCACAAGGCGCTTCGCGCAACGTTGGTGTCATCTATCCCCTCAGCTCTCCTTGCCCACCCTCGCCTATCATCATGCGGTCCCCTCCTCAGCACATACCACCTCCATCAGTCCTGCCACTCGTCACCGCTGCTCTTGCCGCCCGCACCCCCCGCGCGCGCCCGCCTGCCCCCGGCTGCGGCCGCCCCCGGTCCCCCCAGCCTGCCCCGCGCCCAGGCCAGAAGCCGCGGCGCCGCGAAGGCCCCCACGGCAATGGCCAGGACCAAGGACAGGAAGCACATGGCCAGACCTGGGGGACGGAGGGAGGAAAGGGGGAGGCGGGTGTAGTCCAAGCGATAGAGAGAACAGGTGGCGGACGTACAGTGCTGTACAGTGCTGTACGAATATGCCAGACACAGGCACACGGTCAGAGAGGCTTGGAGTAGAGCTACGGGAGGCTCTGTGCTGAGGATGGTCAGGGGCAGAAAGCAAGCAGTGGTCCAAGATGGTGTGCAATTGCGCAAGCGATTGTCCAACCGCTATCCCACCGATGGCGTGCAGCAGGATCTGCTGCTCCATGTGTGGCGCCAACCGCCGTACGGCATCTCGCTCAAGAATGGCGGGGTCCGCGGTGTGCCTGCAGGTACGGCAGTGTGCATGTAGCACACGAATCCACTCACGCATCCGTCCAGCGCTCAGGGTACGCGCGTGCCGCATGGGGGCATGGAGCTGACCGACCCCCCCGGCACTTTACGCCTCAGCCCACCTACCCCTACCCCTACCCCTGCCCAAGCCCATGCCCCTGCCCCTGGAGCCCCGCACCTGACGCTGATGCTGGTGGCGTTGCGGGCGGATGCGGGCAGGTAGACGCGGCCGTGCACCTGCGGGGGAGGGGCAGGGTTGGTTGCGGGGATCCTGATCCGGGTCTCAACCGTCAGGAAAAGACCGAGAGCTGCGACGCAGAGGGTGGGCAGTAAACTTGAAGAACGGTTTCCTCCGGACCCCTGCCCTTCCCCGCCCCTGGACCACGGGGGGAAGCGGGAGCGAGTCGTTGAGCAGCAGTCAGGGCCGGAACACACATGTTCTCATCAGAACCAGCGAGCTGGTAATCAGGCGTGTAATCAGGGGCGCCCAGACTCCGCCCCCTCGTCCAGCCGCTTCCACGCCACCGCCTCCCATCACGCAAACCCCAGGACCGACGCGTCACAAAACACACACGCTTTACCCCCCATACCCCCGCTCCCCACCCACCCACCGTGCTGGCCCCCTCGTCCAGCCGCTTCCACGCCACCGCCTCCCACCGGCTGTCGGGGCTGCAGCCGGGGCCCCCGCCCGGCTCCTGGGAGAGGCGGTACTGTCCCGTCAGAGGGTCCCGCGCGACCTGGGGCATTCGGTGGGGAAAGCGCGAGGGGGGCAACAGAGGGCCAAGGACTGCAGATTGGGAGAGCGAGATCGTCCGGGACTGTCAGAGGTACCAGTAACGCGACTAGGAAAAGACCCTATCGTTCGTGCCCCCTTCATGCTTCCACTCGCTCCGAGCCCATTGCCAGGTTTGGGGCGCCGTGATGGAACCATCAAACCATGCCCCCAGCTCCCAGCCCTGCTCCCCACCTTGACGCACAGCGCCCAGAAGTACTCGTGTACGAGGCACGTGGAGTCGGGCTGCCACACGCCGTACTGGCCGTACCGGCAGCGCGCCTCGCCGCCTGCGGGCAGCGGCCCGCGGGGAAGGGGATGTCCGAGATTCAACACTCGTATGCATGTATGCACGTGGACGCATTAGCCAGACTGCTTCCAGTTTGCCGAGTGTCATGCACGGTGTGGGGACGTGGGGTCACTCTCATGAGCGCGAAAACTGGGGTCGCAGATCAGCTAGGGGTCAGAGCCCGGCGGAGCTGGGGGGTGCCGCGGAACGGCAGCCCCGCTGGGGCCGACCCGGGCCCGTCCCAGCAGCCCCAGCTCGCCTGCGGCCACGGTGCGGTGGCGGCTGAAGGCGAGCGGCCCCAGCTCTATCTGCGTGAGGGTGCCCGTGGCATCCTCGGCCAAGAGGGTGGCGGACCGCCCGCGCCGCAGCTCGGGCACGATCTGGTGTCAGACGGGCGCATGGATGGGTGGATGGGAAGGAGGGGGGGGTGTTATAATGGGATAGTCCGAACAGAGGATCGACAGGAGTGGGGGTGTGTTGTGTGCGAAGGGGCCTAGGAAGGCAGACGGGCGCATGGATGGGTGGAGGGTTGAGCGGACGGGGGATCAGAGGGAGCCATGCGGACGGCATGGGGTGACGGGCATGGGCGGGGGGGGGGGCGAGGGAGAGCGAAAGGGGTGGGTTGGGCAGCAAAGCGGTGGCAGGGAAAGAGGTGTGCTGTGTGCGGTGGGGCCCCATAGGACTGCAGTCACGAAGGCAGGTATGAGGTGCCCGGCCAACGCAGCGCGGCCCGCTCACCGGCGTCCACAGCTTGCTATGCTTGACCGTCTCCTTGTCCATAAAGGGCACGTCCCTGCATAGAGTTGGTTGCAGGTTACGTAGTTGCACGTCTGTATGGAACCAAGGGTCTGAACACGGCAGCAACCCCGCTCGGGACCTCAAGCCCCTGCCCTGTGGGGCCTGCTATCGCACGCCCAGTCGTTGTCGCCGTTCCCCACCCCGCCACCCGCCCACCCGATCTTCCCCGTCCTCACCCGGCGTGGGCCCCTAGCAAAGCCTCCAGGACTCCCTCGGCCCTGAGGAGGGGATTAGGAGTACGGTAAGGGGCAGAAGCTGAACGCAGTCTAGGAAGGGGGCGGATCACAGGTGCGCGGCAAGGGTGAGCAGTCCGGGGCACACGGTGAGTCCAGCTGGGGATGTTCGGAGCACAGCCGCTCACCTGAACTCCACGAGGCTTGACTGCGCGATCTGGCGTGTACGGGCGTTCGATCCGGGTCGTACGGCATCCTCCTCACCCTCGTACTCTGACCCCGCCGCCGCCTTGGGCTCTGACCTGCGAGGGACCGCAGCCACACGGTCACCCATTTGCCGTACACCAACCGTACGGCCGCCGGCATAGTTTCGGTACGTCGGTCAAGAGCTCAGCTAGCAGTAACCGCTCTGGTTGCCCCATGACGGTTGTTGAAGAGCCACATGAAGTCAAAGATTGCGCCGCCGCAAACTCACGTGGATTCGTACTCCCGTGCCGAGCGCTGCTGGGCCGGGTAGAGCGGCTTGACGGCCCGCTTGGACGCAGTCACCTAAGGCCGCAGGGGGGGGAGGGGCAGGGGGGTTAAGGCCATGTGCAAACGGGTCTGGCCCACCAGCCGGCCGGACAGTGGGTCGGTTCCTGTTGCTGGGTGCTGGCATACGCTAGTCAAGTCGAGCCGTGATGCCGGCGGAGAGCCCATGCGGCCCTTGCTGTTTCCTGCCCCATCCCCAAGCTCGGTCGCGGTTACCTTGGCGCGCAGGGGTATGGGCGCCGCCAGCCCCTCCACGCGGAGGGACCAGGAGGTGGACACGAAGGACGCGCGGTGCTGGTCCCACCCTTGCAGGTCTGCAGGGCGAGGCGGGCAGGCGGTGTGAGTCTCGCCAGGGTCTCGCAAGAGGTGGCTTCATGAGCCTGCAAGGCTGCCGTACACAACGCGTGCACCATTCCGACGTCGTGCACGCAAGTGGCGGCCCCACACGGTCAGGATGGAAAGGCCCATACTACGGAACAAAGCGGGTAGTACGGCAGTCGGCAGTGCGGTTACTCACATGTGTAGTACTCGTCCTGAATACGGCGGTGCAGGGGGGCGTAGTGGTTTCCGCGGACCAGGTACGCTCCTGAAGTGGGTTGGGTGCGGGCGCAGAGTAAAAGGCACGCCCGTGTGAATGCGAGCAGGCCGACTGCTCGAGTCGCTCATTCAGTTGGGTTTGGCTTGACTTGATTCGGTTTTCGGTCGGCCCCATGTCTGTTACCTGGCCAGACCCTAGGTTGGCTTCGGATTGTTTCGGTCCCTGTCGATCGCGAGGTCTGTCACCCTGCCAGAACCCACATGCCATGACCTCCTGCCCCCCATAACCCTTCATAACCCTCCATAACCCTTCATAACCCGCACAGGCAGCGCCCCCCCCCCCCCCCCCCCTCGCCCCCTGCTCGGGCCCCGATGTGGGTTGGGTCCAACTCCCCACCAGGCTCGGCACCCTGCCCCCCCGCGCACTGGCGACCTCACCCCCTGCCAACCAGGCCCATGTCTGTTACCCCATGCACCATGGCAGCCTCAAGCCCTCAGCGCCTCACCCCCTGCCACGACGGACAGGGCCAGGCCCACTTGCCTTGCACCCCTGTCTCAAACCCCATGTCACCTCGCCAGACCCTACACCCTACACCCTACTAGCTGCAAATGATAGCTGCTGTTGCTGAGGTCTACTCATCCTTTGGCTCGTTTGGGCCTCACAGCCATGAAGCTGTGTAACAATCATCATACCCCCTACCCTGTACCCCATGCCCCAACGCCTCACCCCCTGCCAGCAGGGCCAGAGCCAGGCCCAGAAGCGCCAATGCCCGCACCGGCGTCAGTTCCTGCGGGTTGGGGCCAGGCAGGGGCTCGCCTGATGCACAGCTGTGCGACTGCCGTGTAGCCCTTGGGTCCAGGCAGTGGAAAGACGGATGCGCCTTGGGAGTGCACTGTGTGGTGGCCCACCCCACCCACCCCACCCGGCGGGAACAGGGGCCGGGCCGGGTGCAAACCAATGGGGAACTCCAAACAGCGCATCGCCCAGCCGTGCTCCAGTCGCGGGCTGATCTAAGGATTCTGGCACAGTCTGGCTGGGTCTGGCGGAGACTGCAGGAGGCGGAGACTGCAGGAGGCATCGCCCTCGTCTGCCCCATCGCCCTTGTCGCACCCCCAAGCCTTGCTCCTTACACCGCTGATTCAAGGACGCTGAGACGGCATGAGGTATCGTCGTCGTCCCCCGCCCCACGGCTGAGTCCCACCTGGGATGGGCCGGCCACGCCCGCCGGCGTCGGCATACCAGAGCCCCAGCTGGAGTGGTGGCCATGAGCCTGCAGGAGCATGCAGCAGCGTGTCGCGGGCCGGTAGACATGGGATTACAGCCAGAGTCGGTTCCGGCTTCGTCGGGCGTGGGGATGGATGGGGATTCCCCAAACCCGCAACACCCCCACGAGGCTCCGAGAGGCTCGCCTTGACGGGGCGTCCAGCTGCATCTCGCTTTACTGGCCGCGGCTGTGTGTCCACGAAGATTGTTGCGGAATTCACGTCAACTGGTCGCTGCCGCATGGCCGCGACAGGTTCTCAAGATAGATCTACAAGTAGTGCTGCGTTTGCAGTAGCACAAGCCGGGAAGAGGTGCGAAGCCGTTCAGCGCGCGAATGGGAACATGCGTCGATGACCCAACGCAGTGCTTCAAAGACTTTGTTAACTAATCTAGGCCGTGATATCAAGAGGTATGCGGTCTGTCAAGTGTGGAGTCTCGGGCGGTGTCGGACTTGGCACTCGGGCGGCACGGCACTCTGATGGCAGAAGGCCGCGCGGGAGAGGGGAGATGAGGCGGCAGCACACTTGCTCTCGCAGCGGCTACATATGGGTCGGGTACATGGGTTGAGCTGTCGGGGGGGGGGGCAAGGGGAACAGAGCGGGGGTGGGGTTGACACAGGCCCATGGCACGCTGGCATTTTGTAAAGACGCGTCGTTAGGCCTGACCATCGCTCTGCAGTCCCCACGTCATTCGTTGCGACTTAGTCCTTAACTCGGGCGGCGGGTTGGACAGGCACAGGAGGGGAAGGCCGGCGCGTGTCCCCGCCGTGCCTGGCAGCCCCCGCGATCCCATCGGCTTCCCCACAGGCGCTGTCAGTCCTACGCACGGACTCCTGTTCTCTAGTCGCTCCTTCAGCTCCACACACGCATGCCCTCAACCGCTCTCATCACCATTCCATACTACCGCGCTCGCTAGGCAATCTCTGCGCCCGCGTCTTCAGCGCGTCGCGCGCTCCTGAGCAGGCTGCGAGCCGCAATGCTCAATTGGCAACCTAGGTTGCAGCTGCAATTCCAACATGCAAGCTAGGGCCGCCTGGCGCTGTGGACGCCTGGCGAATTGAGGAAGAATGGCCCTCGTGCCTTTCTCGTCCGGACCACACGAAGAGGTGCTTTAGCAGCGAGCGCTCTCTCTCCTGTGTATAGTCATTCCAAAACTCGCCCGGACCGACGTGCCGACCTGGCGAGGACTCGGCCATGGCACGGCCCCCGGGTGCCCCAGAAAGTTCCACCCCACCCCCCGCGAAGCGCCGCGACCGCCTATTCTCTCCGCGATATACACAGCCCCCCAGCTCTCGAGAGTCGTGCTTCGATTCTGGTGTTACGTCGCAGGGGGTGCTGGATGTGCTGGCGAAAGCCGGCCTGCCATGGAGCCAGGCGGTCGCAACAGCCGTCCGCGGGGCCCTGGGAGGCCGCGGCCCCAAGTTTGACCAGGTCAAACGCAGGGGCGCCCTGGATCCAGCGCTGGAAGATGACACGGAGGAGGACGAAGAAGAAGAGGAGGAGGACGAGGAGGAGGACGGGGCAGAGTGGATCGGAGGCCGGGGCGGTCGCCTGGTCGTGAGAGGCCGCCGCACGAGTGGAGGGGGTGGGGCCATCCAACCCGTCAGGGTGGGTGGATGCCAGGACTTGGGGCGGGGCTTGAGGATGTGTCGTTGACAGTCACACTATCTCAGATGCATCAGGGGAGATCGCCAAGGGCTCGGAGCCCAGGGGGCATCCGTGCGGGTCCGTTCGTGCGCCACTGGGGGGCTGCAGCCTTCGTGCTGCGTGCTGTGATGCTGTGATGCAGTGTGCCTTGCGCTTTGACCAACTTGCTATGAGCCTCGGCCCACACATGATCTGCACTGCTTGCCCCGGTCCCAACAGGTTAAAGTAGGCAGGCGACGCTCCGGACGCAAGCGCGCCAGCGCCAGCGGGAGTGGCGGCGGCGGCGATGGCGGCGGCTTCGGGGCCGGGGCGGCGGCGGAGGCGGCGGTGGCGGGCGGCCACGGCGGCGGCGCTGCGGCTCTGCAGCCGGGGGCCTGGGGCGGGGCGCTGGGGGGCGCAGTGCCCTTCCACCTCGTGGGTGCGTGGGGGGTGGCGGGTGCAGGGGTTGGGGAGGGTGTGGGGCGGGGGGCCGGGGGCGGTGGGTGTTGCAACTGTATGGGGGTTATCGTGGCCCACACCTGCAAAACCGAGGGTGTGTGGGTGCCTTGGGCCCACGGTGTGCCAGGTGTGAAGTTGCTCGGGCGCTTGTGGGATGGGTGGGATGCGCGTGCCCAGTTGCACACCGGTGCACCGGTTGGATGTTGGGAGGCTTGGGCGGTGCGAGGTGCGGCGGGGCTTCCCACCCTGCGTCCCGGTCGCGCGGGATTATCAGTGCTTTGGCAGCGGGCGTCCAGGGCATGGGGCGACAGGCATGGACAGGCTGTCAGGCACCCATTTCGTTGGGACCTCAAAGCCGGCCTCACGAGGCTCACGCCTGGGGGTTGGGACTGGGGCGGGAACGCCAAATGTGCACAGCTGTCCCGGCTCACGCTTTGGGTGGGAGGCTGGGGTGGGAAGGCCACCAGCCTCCTTCGGGCGTCTTCTTCAGCTCCTGTTTCGCCCCTGGATGGCCCGCTGCCACCACACTGCCCTCCTACGGCGTCTTCATGACTTGGGCCGTCTTCGTCTTCGTCAGGTCCTTCTCCTCTCCATTCCTGATCCGCTGCCACACACACACACCCACTCTCCCCACTGCCCCCACCACCACCAGGATCCGCCGAGGGCCCCATCCCCCCTTGAGCCCTCAGCTCCCCGTCTTACAGCACACGGCCCCTTCTTCTCATCCCCGCCCTGCCCCGCTGCCCCCGCCCCCGCCAGGCTCCGCCGAGGACCAGTGCTCCGCGGCCGCCCTGGAGCCCTCACCTCCCTGCCTTGCGCCTCACACGGCCCCTCCTCCTCAACGCCCTGACCCACGGCCCCAGGATCCGCCGAGGGCCAGTGCTCCGCCGCCGCCCTGACGCTCTCCGTGGCGGCGGCCGCCACAGCCACTGGGTCGGTGCCGCCCGCGCTGCTGCACCTGGTCTCCCCTTACAGGTGGGGTGGGGGCCTCAAGGGAGGAGGGAGGGATGGAGAGGGACAGGGGGGGAGAGGGATGGGATGGGATGGCCCTTACCGGTGGAGGGGGGGTGGGGTTGGGAGGAGGGGGAGGGCGTAACGCCAGCGGTGGTGACACGGTATGGGAAGGATGTGCCGAGGGCCGGCAGCGCGAGGCTGTACCGGCATCCTCCCAAGGGTCAACGAGGGCGAGACCGGTCCTCCCTGCCTTCTTTACCTGACGCATAAGGCCGCCACCCTCCCCCCCCCCGTCAGGTCCCGGCTGGACACGCTGGGGCCCTTGGGCAAGGGCGGATTCGGATCCGTGGTTGCCGCACGAAGGTACGGCAGGATTGGGGCCTTGGCTTTGGGGCGGGCGGGGTAGGTCGGACAGGGGTTGTATGGACGGCGGTCCGCCCTGCGCTGCATGCGGCGCCCGTCAGGCAAAACCGTCCGGCAAAACACACACACGCTTCTTCCCCCCGGCCCTCTGTGCTCTGCCCCCCTCTGCCGCCCCTGCGTGTACGATCCTTAGGGTGCTCGTCGCTCCGACTCCCCTGCCCACGCGTGTCAGCAAAACACACGCACGCCTCCCTTCTTCCCCTTCTTACCTCTAAATCGTCAAAGATCACCCCCTTCTTACCCCCCCGCCCCCCGCCCACAGTCGCCTCGACGGCCGCCTGCAGGCCCTCAAGGCGGTGCCCTTCCGCTCCGCGCTGCCGCCCTGGGCGCCCCCGCAGCGACTGGAGGAGGCGCACTCCCGGCTGCTGAGAGAGGTGTGTGGGGGGGGGAGGGGGAGGAGGGGGGGGGAAAGCAAGCCGGCGGGGCGGCAAGCAAGCTGGCGGGCGCGTGTGTTTCGGCACGGGGAGGGGGGCATGGCGGTGACCCAGGCACAGGCCCATTGTCAACCCGACGACGAGGTCGTTTTGTTTTTGCTTCGTTCACCACCACAACCCACCCCTCCCGTTTCCTATGACTCACAGGCCCAGGCCCTGGCCAGTCTGGACGGCTGCGCCCACGTGGTGCGCCCTACCCCCCCTGCCCCCTGCCCCTACCTATCCCCCTTACCCTCCCTCCCTCCCCCCCTGTCAGGCCCAGGCCCTGGCCAGTCTGGACGGCTGCGCCCACGTGGTGCGCCCCACCCCCCCTGCCCCCTGCCCCTACCTATCCCCCTTACCCTCCCTCCCTCCCCCCCTGTCAGGCCCAGGCCCTGGCCAGTCTGGACGGCTGCGCCCACGTGGTGCGCCCTACCCCCCCTGCCCCCTGCCCTTACCTATCCCCCTACCCTCCCTCCCTCCCCCCCCTGTCAGGCCCAGGCCCTGGCCAGTCTGGACGGCTGCGCCCACGTGGTGCGCTACTTCGGAGCCTGGATCGAGCCCGACTGGGGCAAGCTGGGGCAGCAGCTGGTGGGTGGTCGCGTTGGGAAGGGGGCCTCAAGGCGTCCAGTAAGTCTAGTAACATTTAACGCTAGTAATATCAGCGCTGCAAAAAGGCGTCCAACATTAGGTCTTCGATGCGCTTGTCAGCTAGATCTTGCACCGGCATGCGGGACGTGGAGGGGGGCAAGCGGGTGGTGGGTGGGGTTAGGCGGGGGTGGAGACGTCACGTGTTCGCTAGGGATTCGCAGGAGCCATGATCCCTTAGAGGGGGAGGCTGAGACCTGAACAGGCGGCCCCGGGTGTCCATCCCCGCCCCTACATCCAATTGTGCATGCGTCGTCCCACCCTTTCCCTGCGTCGCCCGCAGGCCCGCGGCGGCGGCGGGCAGGGGCTGTGGGCGGCGCTGGCGGCGCAGGCGCAGGCGCAGGCACAGGGGGGCGGCGGCGGCGGCGGCGGCGCAGGTAAGCGCAGATGGGGTGGCACTTGTACGGCAACGCAGATGGCCTTCGCTTAGCAAGTATTGCACTTGTGGCATGCAAGATGTTAGTAGACATCGTCGTGGAGTGTTGAGTTCCGCAGACGCCGATTAGGGTTGCTGTACCAGTACTGTACTGCGGTTGTGGGCATCTGCAGCCGTGCTTGTTAGTATATTCCTGAGATGATACGTACCATCGCGTCGTGTGACTCAAACCTCAAGAGGCTGAGTGTTTTCGGCCTCGGATGATTACAACCCATGTGGCAGGTGGCGACAAAGCCGGCGAGGCAGCGGCGGTGGCCGCCGCCGCCGCGGCGGCGGCGATGGCGGGCCGGCGGGCTGGCAACGCCAACGCCGCCGCTGCGGCTGCCGTCGCCGCCGTCACCGCCCCCCGCCGCGGCCTGGCTTTCCCTCTGGCCTCTCGCCATAGCTACGGCCGTAGCGGTGGCGGCGCCAGCGGCGGCGGCGGCGGGGGCAGCAGGAGCGGGCCCAACGGCTCCGCCGCCGTCTCTCGCTCCCCTTCTAGCCGCGGCGGCGGCGTGCATCAGTGCCGTATCCGAGAGGTCTGTACGGACGAATCCGACGGAGGCGGCGGCGGCGGCGGCTCCGGGGATGAGTCATCCTGGCCTGGCGCCGGCCGTGCTGGCGGCGGCGGCGGGCGCCGTAGCAGCTCCGGGGCGGGACCTGCAGGGCTGGCGGCGGCGCCGACGCCGGCGGCGGCGGCGGCGGCACGACTGTCGCCATTTTGCGACGCCTCCGTCGCCGCCGCCGCCGCCGTCGCTGGGGTTCCTGAGAGTGTGGGGAGCTGTAGCCTCAGCAACGCCGTCGACGGCGGCGGCGGAGGCGGAGGTGGCGGCGGAGGTGGCAGCACGGGCTGGAGCAGTGGCGCTGCCGCGGCGGCGGCGCCGTCCGTGCCGTCGCCAGCCCAGCCCCTCATCACGCTTCCCTCCACCACCACAGAGGCGTCGACTATGACTCGTACCAATACGAATTCGAATACGCAATCCTGCTCCCGAGCCTCCCAAACCTGCTACGATCCAAGCTTGGATCCCAGCGCAGACGGCCCCAGCGTCAGCCAGATCTGGATACCGGGCCCGGCTGGGCCCGACCGGTCCCGCGCGTCCTCGCTGGGCCCCGGCGGGGGGGACCCAGACCCCGGTGCTCCTGGCACTCCGCGCGCCGCCGCAGCCTCAACTCTCGGCGCTGCCGCGCCGGAGGAACGCTCGTCCAGTGTCGTACACATGCCGCCGCCGCCGGGGGCTGGCGGCAGCGGCGGGGACCCACCTGGCGGCGCCGCCAGCTCCGTCGCAACCGTCACAACCGCCGCGCGAGCGCATACGAACAGCTCGATGTCGGGTTCGGAGGAGGACGAAGACGAGGAGTCGGCCACCCAGGCAGGGGAGCTTACGCGGACGCACGCCCAGAGCTTCACGCACACTTTCACGCACACGAGGGGCGTCGAGAGCACCGCAGGCGAGCACAGCTGGACCTTTGACCGCGGCTCCGGCGGCGGCGGCGGCGGCGGCGGCGGGATCGGGGGCGCTGGAGGTGGCTGGGGCGGCGATGGTGATTACAGAGACAGCGGAAGGAGGAGCGGTGGCGGGGCTTCTTCCTCCTCCTCTCACTCGTCGTCGTCCTCATCAAGTTCAGAATCAAGCTCAGGATCTGGATTTGGATCTGGGTCTGCAGGGGAGGAGGCGACGGCGGATGCGACCCACACCGCCACACGGTTTGGGCCTCGTGACGTCAGCAGCACGGGGCGGGAGCACAGCTGGACGTTCGACCGAGGCGGTACGACAGGCCCGGCAGTGGGTGCCGTACAGCAGGCGGTACAGTACGGCAATGACACCGCCGCCAAGTCCACCGCGACCGCCAAGGCGAAGGGCAAGGCGAAGGCCAAGGCGGCGGTTGACATCACGGCGGATACTACGACATCTGGCCCTGGCGGCGGCATCTTTGAGATCGACAGTGTCACGGAGGGGTTGGACGAGTCAGAATCCGGTGGATCTGGATTCGAGTCCGGGCGAGATACCGAAGACGAAGCGTCGGGCACCAGCGCTTCTAGGAGCAGCAGCAGCAGCGGCGGCGGCAGCAGCAACTCCGACGGGCACGTGACCCCCGCTCGTCCCGCCGGCGCCCATCGCCGCCGCCACCGCGAATCCAGCTCCGGCGGTGGCGGTGCCCGCGGCGGCGCCGCCGTCGGGAGCAGCGGCGGCAGCGGCCGCCGCCAGCTGATCCTCTACCCCCGCCAGCAACCCATGCCGGCGCCCCGCCACCCCCGCCGCCACCCCGCCGCCCAGCCCATCGTCTTCAGCCCGCCAAGCGACCTCGACGGTTCTCCTGGCGCCGCCGCCGCCGCCGTCATCACCCCCGGCACCACCCCGGGGACCTCCTACCCTCCCCGCGCCCGCCGCCAGCGTCGCGGCCAACCGCCGCCGGCAACCGCCAACGGCCGCCGCCCAACCGCCGCCGCCGCCGGCGTGGCCTGCACCGAGGTCGCCGTACTGTCCGGCATCACTAAGTGGCCGTACAATCTGTACATCAGCATGGAGCTGGTGGTGGGCCCGACGCTGAGCACGTGGCTCCAGCGGAGGGCCGCCCGCGTGCCGGCAGGCCTGGTGCACCCTTCACAGCCCTCCCTGGAGCGCAGCATCTTCCATCAGGTGGGTTTGAGTCTTTGAGATTTCGATCTGGATCGAGTAGAAATCTGGATCCAGGTTCCCGCCGGACCAGATCGGACCAGAGACTAGGTTGAGACGGTCCCTCGGGTTGGCTCGCCCCTTCAGGGGCAAGACAGGGCTTTTGGGGTCAAAGGCACCCCCCGGCTCTTGATTTAATTCGCCCCAAAGCGAGATGAACGGAGCAAATGGGACGAGATGGGGGAGCGAGAATAGAGTTCTCCGCTCTAGGAATAGGCGCTGGACGGCGGCGCAGGCGTGACGCTGGGGGTAGTGCAAGAGCCACGATTTCCGGTAGTAAACCGCCGATTCGGTTGGGCGCCGCGCGCAACTTCTTTCAAAGCGAACTGCCTCGCAAGAGGCCACCGGTTGTATTCGATGTGTCCACCCGATAGCGTTATCCTCTTTGCCTGGATGGGCGCATGTCCGTCGCGCGCGACCATACTTTGCGAACGGGGCCGACGACGCTAGAGCAGCATAGCAGGGTCAATGTCAAGACAGCGAAGCGTCCTCACATAACGACGCAACAGAGGAAATCGCCGGAACGTGCTGACGCGTGTTCATCCCGAGACGTGAACGAGCCGGAAACGTACCAGCCACCCAGCTTCTCCTGGGCTGCCTCTGCAGTGAGCGCCTCTCGGTCCCTCCCCTTCCTCAGCAACGCTCAGCACGCCTGTAGGACTGCAGCCATCGCCCCCCGCAGCCTTCCCATCCCATTACGCCACGTGACATACAGGACTGAGGGGAAGGCGGCACGCTCATCACGTCTCACGCGGGTGTGTTTATTTCTTGGGGGGGCGAGCCCGCCTCGCTGTGCAGCAGGACGTTTGACTACCGTACGCTCGGGCTTTCCCGCCCCCTGCCCCATCCCCCATCCCACGCACCGCAGCAAACGAAGCGATTGAGAGCTGACCCCTGCACCGGACTTGCACAGACCTGCGCAGAATTCAAAAACCGCTTGAGAGCTGACCCCTGCCGCTCCCGCCCCCGCCTCTTCCCCTGGTTGACCGCGGATGAATGCGGGGCGTGGTCCAAATCCTCACCAGGAGCCATTGCAATTGCAGATCGTGCGGGGCCCCATACCCCAAGTAACCTGCAATAGGCCGCACCGCACTGTACGTAGCGCTCCAGAGCTGTCCTCGACCGCCTCCCCGCCCCGCCCGCTCCAAACCCACCACAGATCGTGCGGGGCCTGGTCCACATCCACGCCGCCGGCCTGATCCACCGGGATCTCAAGCCGGCCAACATCTTCCTCACGCCCATCGTGCAGGGGCCCAGCCCGGGCCCGCACGGGCCCGGGTCGGGCCCACACGGGCCCGCGCCGTCGCCCCGACACGCCTGGGAGACGGAGCTCGCCAGCAGCTCGGGCGGTGAGCACCTCTGCCGTGTTTGCAAGGAGCCATGAAACTTCTGCTTTCCGCGCTTCCCAACGCCGTTCCACCCCCACATCATCCCATATGCACCGCACCTGTCTCTCCACGGCCTCCTGACGGCCTGTGTCATCATTCTCTCTCTCTCTGACCTCCATACCCCCCCCCCTCCCTCCCTCCCTCCCGCCATGCCCCCTCGCAGAGGCGTACCTAGTCAAGATCGGTGACTTTGGCCTCGCGTCCGACCATTCGGTGAGGGGCCGGGAACTGGGCGAATGGGCGGGCTGTTTTGTATCTACCTAATTCCCTCCAGAGGGCGGGGAACTGGGCGGTGAGGTCGGGCAGGCTGGAGCACATTGTGAGGGGCTCAAGCATGTGATCCAGATTGGAATCCATGTACCTCAATCCCGGGAACCCCGGGAATTGGGCAATGGCGTGGCATCGATGGGTGATGTGTCCCTCCGCCGTCGTGTTGATCCGGCAGGACGCGTCTGTGCTCAACTCCGCCTCCTCCGCCTCTTCATCTTCCCTGGACCTGGACCGGGCCCTGTCGGGCCCCAGGCCCGGCGCAGGCCCAGTGTTCGGGCCCGCGAGGCCCCCAGGCCCGACCGGCCTCCGCCGCCCTCCCTCCCTGCCCTGGCTCTCCGCCGCCGCCACCTCGGATACAGCCGCCGCCGCCAATACTTATAACGCTAGCGGTTACAACGGCAGCTACATGTCACGGGTGCCGTCCAGTGGATCCGGATCCGCATCTGCCCGTACAAGCGGCATCGGCACGGCGTCGTACAGCGCCCCGGAGCAGCTGGCGGTCGGCGGCAGCAACGAGCATGGCAACGGCGACCGGTACGATCCCAACCGCAACCCCAACGGCGATCGGTCTAACGGTCTGTCGTACTACGGGCCCGAGGTGGACATCTTCCCGCTGGGCCTGATCCTGATGGAGCTCTTCTGCGTCCACCGTACGGGTACGGCAGGGTACAGCGCGGGCCCGATTGCTTGGGAGGGGCCAGCAGGCAGCAGGCACGTTTTGGAAGCGTTAGTGCGGCGCCTTGGCCAATTGCACCCTTGGGGTCTCAGGTGCCACTGGGGCGCTACGGAGAACACCCCCCCCCCCTCCACCCTGGTTTCTCCCCTCCCTGTCCTGTCAGGGATGGGGAGGTCAAGGCAGCCATGCGATACACAAGGGCCGGGGCCGCCTTGCCCTCACACCTCTTCCCTCCCTTCCCTCTCCCTCTCACCTTGGCCTCCCTCCCTCCCCTCTGCCCCCCCCTGCTCTGATCCTCCCCCCCCTGTCAGGGATGGAGAGGGCAATGGCCATGCGGGACGCCAGGGCCGGCCGCCTGCCCCCCTCCCTGGCGGCCGCATTCCCGGGGGAGGCCAGACTGGCGGCGCAGTGCTTGCAGGTGGGGGTCTCGGGGCGACGAAAAGATCTCACAAAGTGCCGCATGATCCAGGGAATTCAGATTCGTGGGTGGGCTGATCCAATTGCCCGTGCTCCATCAAGGGTAGCAGGCGTAAGTTTGTCCAGTGCTGCTACTTAAGGTTGTTTAACCCGAACCCCAACCCTTCGGTTTCACAACAATTCCAGGCCCAGCCGGCGCTTAGACCCACGGCGACCCAAGTGCTGAGCTGGCTCGACCTGCTGTGGGGGAGCAGCGGCGGCGGCGGCCTCGGCGGCGGCGGCGGCGGCGGGACCGCAGCGGACGCTGGCGGCGGACGCGGCGGCGGCGGGCTTTGGACGGCCTGGAGCCAGGGCGGCCCCATCGGCGCCGCCGCCGACGCCGGCGGCGGCGGCGGCGTTATGACACAACTCTCCGCCTTCGCCAGCCCTGAGCACAGCCCCCGTGACGGCGGCTTTGGCGACGCTGGCGGCACTGGCGGCGGCGGCGGCGGCGGCGGCAGTGCGATCCCGAGGTCGATCTCCGCGCCGCTGGCGCTGCCCTGGCGGCCGGGCCAGCCGCCGCCGCTCCTGATGATCCTGCCGACGACGGTGGAGGAGCCGACGCCGTCGCCGCCGACGTCACTGGGATCCAGCCCAGCCCTGTCCCGGGGCATCCATTCCGCCGCCGCCGCCGCCGCCGCCAGTGTAACGCTCGGGCCCGATTACGCAGCTGGGCCCAAGACAGGCGGCACGGCGACGGCGGCGCCGACGGCGGCGGCGGCGGCGGCGGCCGCTGCCAGCAAGGACGCTGTGGACGCGGGCTGCCAGACGGACCTGACCTGGCTGGGCCCGACGGGGCCCACGGCCTTAGTCATGCAGGCGTCGCCGCCACCCTGCGGATACACCGGCGGCGATGCAGGCGGCGGCGGCGGCAGTGAGGAGCTCTCTGCGCTCCGCGCTCGGCTCGCGGCGGCGGAGGCAGAGGTGGCGGCGCTCCGGGCGCAGCTGGCGGCGCGCGGTGGCGGCGGCGATGGCGGCGGCGGAGGCGGCGGGGTGTAGGGGCGCGGTCAGCGGTCAGCTGCCCCATCCCCCGAGGCGCCTGTCTGGAGGCATGGGACGCCACCGTTAGGTATGGCGCGTTACAGGTTTGCGGCATGCATCGTAAGCATGTGGAGTGTCTCTCGGTGTGTGGGTTGCGGTGGTGGCGGGGCATGGGGCAGCGAGCAGCGCTCTGCTTCTCCTGTGGGCGTGACCAGGGTCGTGGAGTGGGCTTTTCGTAAAGGCTATCGCTTGTGTTTGAGAGCAGGGAAACTTATCGACCACGCTCCAACATGCCGGCGACATGTCTGGGAGCTCAACCTCCACGCGCGTACTCCGTCAGGGTGCTTGGGTTTGTGCGCGAGGTGTGCTGTGTGTGACTGTGGCGACTGCTGTGTGCCCGGGGAGCCGTGCTGGAGGGTCACAAGTGAGCTGGGGTGGGAGTGGGGGTGGGGCTGGGGGGTATCCGTAATTGTCCATGTGACCATGCGGTATGTATCTATTGCTGGGCACGCCGGTCCCTAGGCACGTACGCTGGTGTCAAGCAAGGCGCCCCTATGGCATTGCACCTGCGCTTTGCCCCGCGATTGGTGGGTCCTGGTTGGGTTGGTCTGAATGTGATTGGTGATAGCTTGGGGTCTAAGGGCACAGACTTTACCCTTGCCCAAGCTTCACCCAACCTTAACGCTACCTTGGCGTCTCAAGGGCACAGACTTAGCAGTCTTACCTGCAACAAAGGTGATTGACTGGCATTTGACCATGTGCTCACAAGTACTGTTGGGGCTCCAAAGGCCTGAGACTTGCAATGCAGGGCGGGCCTACGACTGCTTACTAATACTAGCTAGGCGTTTGCTTTGTGTGGAGGGACGTGCGGGCGGTGGGCATGGAAACGCGGGGCCCACGCACTGGACCGCGGCACAGCATGAGTGCGAGAGAACACGGGAAGAGTGCGTGAGGGGCTGGGCGGGGCCAAGGCCCTGAGTGGGTTGTAGCGGTGTCCACGCGGGGCCAACAGACAGCATGAGTGCGAGAGAAGAAGGGGAACGGTGCATGAGGGGCTTGGGCAAGGCACTGACTGGCTCCTAGCCGCGTCCTCGCTCCAGCTCTGCCGCCCACCTGTGCAGCTATCTTGGGTCTTGGCCCCCAGCCGGCATTCCCGGCAGTGCGACGAGTTGTGCAGAGGGTTGGACGAGCGCGAGGCAGGGCACACAGATCCGACGGCAGGGGTGGGTTCGGCGGGGAAGGGTGGCAGAGGTGGCTGTTGGGCTCGCAGGGCGGTGTACCGGTGTGCGGTCGTATGTCTGCATCCTGCAAGGAGACCGATCATGTACTGCAGGCTTGCTGCCAGCAGGGCGGGAATGTGTGCAGGGTGCATACATGGCGGGACGCTGGCGGGCATGTGGTGGTTCCGGCAGCTGGCCCCAAAAGGATCTCACGTCGCGTCAGTGACCTGGGGTGGGAGCGTGGGACATGGGAGCTTGAAAGGTCGCCACCTTCACAGCCGCGCCCCCCGGATCCAGGCAACGGGGGGGGGAGGCGGGCAGGCAGGGGCGCGGGGGCGCGACGCCTGCGGCAATCGAAGGGAGCAGCGCAAGAACGGGGACCGCATGTCCGCAGGCGGATGCAGCTGAGGCGGCGGCGAAGCTGCAGGCGTGCTTGGGGGACGCGCACGGTCAGCCCGCTCCAGCGCACGGTCAGCCCGCTCGGAGGAACGTGCAGCTCCATTGCACCACTGCAAAAGCCCGCCCTGCTGTAAGCACGGAGGCAGAAAGATTGCGGCTTGCGGGGGCCGGAGCAGCGAAGACACCGGAACAGCTCCAGGTAACGCTGAAGCAGGACGGAGCCGAGTTGAGTTCAGCTTCATCCCCCTTCGTCGTCGTCCGGACTGCGCTGCACGGCCCCGCCCTGCGAGCATAGACCCCCCGGAAGCAGGAGGAAAGTCACGAAACCGACGGCTACGGTCGCCGCCCGATCGGTCTGATGGACACAGTGGGCTAACTTACATTTCACGTCCTCGCAACAGAACACCACGTGCATCTGCCCACGCCCACTCCAGCCCAGGCAGCTGACCAGATCCGCCTCCGGGCCTTCACAGCAGGGGCCGGGATAGCATTACCCGAAGACACCCGACTCGCACAACTCCCCCGGATACGACTATCGTAACACTGGGTCAGCTCACACATTTCCCTGGCGTACACGAGCAGCCCTGCACACACAACCGCAACCGCGCAGCCGTACAGGCACCAAAGCACATCCGAGCACTGCTAAACAAACACACACACCCGCCTGAACACACACGCACGTGAACAAGCCGAGCTCGACTATGACAAACTATTGACACCGACATCGTAGAGGGTTCATGCATGCGTGCGTGGATTGGAGGGAGGGGGGGATACTAGGGAACCGAGGGGGAGACAGGATTGGATGCAGCCCTCCGCCTCCCATAAAGCCACATGCATGTACTCTATACCCAACACCGCCTCCAAATCTCGCCTCACGCCTCCTCACGCACGTAACGTATTGAGCGGAGCTGTCGAATGCTCCCCCTGTGTTTATATTCCACACGACATGCTCGATTGTAGCCCTCTGTTTCCATGCGGCCGCCATCTACCGCCCAAGTATCTGCAAACGTGCCCCCATCACCAGAGAGTCTTAACCTCCAACTCCGAGTATCATAAGCGACCGTTGCGACAACCGCCAACCGTCACCACGAAGGGTAGCAGCAGCACACCGCTAACAGCGATGAACAACCTCAAAAGCCAAAGGCAGCACGTCAAGAGGGCAAGCGTACGCCCCGGGTGAAGGTCAGAGGAGAGAGTGGATATTTTGCGGCAGCGTGCGCAAACAGCTCAACCAAATAGCTGTGCACACAAAGCATGCGGTAAAGGCGTGAGAGAAGCATACGTTTGCAGAGCCTTGGCTCCCTGGGAAGCGCGTAACGCGCGCGCAGTGCCCAGCCCGCCTGCACATTCCAGGCATGCTCCCAGCGGTACGGCAAAGAGCAGTACGGCAGAGAGATCTGCCGTACATCCACGCAGACAGAACCCCCTTCTTCGACCCGCCAGTAAGATGATCCCGTCTCGCACTCGAGGCGCCCCCCAGCCTTCCGTCCATTCTTCTCTGCGACCTGTGCCCCACTGGACCCATCTTCCATCAGCGAGGGCGCCCCCTCCAACAGCCAGGCACCACCAGCCCACATCGCCAGACACGATATGGTTGCGTGCCGGTCCCGCGCGCCCCGCCCTCACCCAACCTCTCTAGGGCCCGCGGCTACAACCAGGTCGACAGTCCTTGCCTCCGTTGCAGTTGTGATGCTACCCACGCGGGGGCGCCTCGAAGTGGGTGCGTCGGGAGGAATGCCGCAGTCTCAATCTCCATACGTGCGTGGTTGCGTAACGCGAAAATGCAGGATGCGAACCCACATGCGGCCATGCCATGCTAGGGACCATCACGCTCATCCACAGAACCCCCTCATCACCCCCGATTCCAATCTGTCAAATTCGCTCCACAAACCCTAGCCGCAGGGCGCAGCACGGTTTGCGCCCCCCCCGGGCAAAAAGGGCAGAGCCCCGGCCAGCACTCTAATTGCTCTGAAACCCTACGCCCCACACCCACACCCCAACAGAGCAGTACGGCAAGGGGATAGCTGGCCCGGACGAAAGCCGAGCTGGCAAACCCTCGAACCGGACCACATTAGCGCGGCCTGGCATGCCGCTCTGCCCCGCCTCTGCCGACCCTTACCCACGACCATTTACTTGCAAGTAACCAAGGCCCCTTGAACCAATGTAAGCCGGCTGAACGACAAGGAAAGCCCCGGGAAAACAGAACCCCGCATGCGAAGCCAGGCTGGTTCGCGATCCCTAGCACCCTTCGCCAAGTACTCTAGCAGCGGTCTGGCACAACCGCCGCAACCGCAGGCTGTCACCTCTCACGCTGCCAACACCGTTCCATGCGCCCGCCGTTATAGCCCCACGACACTCCTCTCCCGCTTTGCTGGCCTCAAGCCGATTGTAAATGCATGAAACCCTTTGAGGCCACAACCCGCTGCCGCGCCAACCCGGAAACTGCCACAGATGCGCTAACCCCCGCCCGCCTTGTTACTCCGCGTGCACCCGCCACAGCTCCAGCATCCAACGCCCGTGCCTTAGGTCCAGTTTCGCCGTCGTCTAGAGATAAAAACGTGCATCGCACCGCACCGCGCCGCATCGCATAGCAGTGCACAGTTACTGCTTGGTTGGTTCCAGCGCGCCCTAAAACCCAACCGCCAACCGCCGCGGGGCGCTGCTGCATGCAGCCACGCAACCCTCCACCTGGTGTCTACCTGGCGCCCTCCCTCCCTCCCTCCCTCTCACCCGCCCTGCCCCCCGTGCACAAGGCTCCCACCACCGACCCCCGCGGCGCATGGCAGGCTGCCCGCGCAAAGCTGGGAGAGTAGGCCCTTCACCAGCCGCCGTACTTTGACGGTGGGACCCCCACGTGGGCAAGGTCGCCACCGCCTCGGCAAAGTGCCGTACAGGGAACGCAAAGCGCACGGGCAGCCTCCACCACCCGACACCCCCCTCCACCCCCCAACCCTCAGCAGTGCCTAGCATCCAGAGCCCAGTACGGCAAGACAACGCCCAGTACGTCACTAACCAAATCACTATCGCGTGTGTGTGTGTGTTGACAAAAGGAGCGCGGTTGCAGTGCTCGTCTACGTCCGTATGTTTTGGAAGGGCATCCAAGCCCTGCCTGGAATCTTGCCACGCCACTAAGCCCGTCTTGGGCCCCAACTTAAGCCCGGCTTGGGCCCCAGCTTAGGCCCATCTTGGGCCCTAACTTAGGCCCGTCGTGGGCCCCAACGTAGGCCCGGCTGGGGCCCAACGAGAGCGCATGGGCGCCGTAAGCAAGCACGCCTCAGACGAAGCCTTCGTCGTCGTCCCAGAGTCCGTCCGGGGAGCCCGCCGGCGCGCCCGCCCGCCCAGCCTTGGCCCCCTCCTCCTCCTCCGCCGCCGGCCCCGGGCCCTGCCCCTGCCCGACCTCCGCATCCGCCGCCGCCGCCGCCGCCACGGCTTCGTCCTGGGGCGCCGCCACCGCCGCTTCGTCCGCGACAGCGTCGGCAGCGGGCCCGGGCGGGCCCGGCGGTTGGGGCGCCTGCGCCGCCGCTGGATCTGGATCTGGATCCCGCTCTCGCTCCGCCACCTCGGCGTCGCCCGCAGGCCCCCGGTCCGGCCCGTCCCAAGCCGCTCTGTCCGCGCCAGGCTGTACGATCTGTACGTCCAGGTCAGACCATTCGTCCTCCTCCTCGTCCTCCACCCGACAATCCGCCCCGTCGATCTGCATGGGGTCCGGCGCCTCCGGCGCTTCAGCTTCCGCCGGGTGCCCCGCCGCCGCCGCTTCAGCTTCCGGCCCTTCAGCTTCCGCAGCGTCCTCCGCCGGTTCGGCTTCCGGGTGCTCCGCCGGGCCTGCTGCTGGGGGGCTGCCCGCCAGGCCCTGACCCTCCGTTGCCTCCGGCTCGGCCTCGGCCGGCCCCGTCATCTCAACCTCTGCGGTCTCGATATCTGGATCCGTCTCCGTCTCAGGATCCGCCCCTGGATCTGGATCCTGGGCAAGGTCAATGGCCACGTCAGCGTCGGCCTCTGGATCCGCCGCCGCAGGGGCCTGGCCCTCCTCCGCCTCCGCCCCAGCGGCCGTCTCCGCGCCCTCCGCCTCCATCTCCTGCACCTCCGGATCTGGATCTGGTTCCGCATTGGGACTGGGATTGGGATTGGGATTGGGATCCGCCTGACCGGCCTCCGCCTCGGCCGCCGGCGCTGCCTCCATGTCTGCATCAACCGCCTTGGGCCCGGCATCTGCCTCCGCCTCCGCCCCGTCCGCTTGCCCCTGGGAAGCCGCGGGCCGCGGCGCTGCTCCCGGGCCGTCCCCGGCCTGGGGCCTCGCCTCTGCGGCTGGGCCCAGCGGCGGCGGCGGGCGGCGAGGGTCCGACGGGGCAGCGGCCGTCGGCGGGCCCTTCTGGGCCCCGGCTGGGCCTGGGCCGGGGCCGGGCCCGCCCGAGGCCCGCTTGCCGCCCTGGGCCATGGTCGAGGCCAGGGCCATGAGCAGGCCCAACGCATCGTCGTAACCCGGCGGCCGCTTGGACCCGGCTGGGCCCGGAGTGGGCCCGGCGGCACCTGCGGAGCCGGTTGGTTTCTTACCGGCCCCGGCGCCGGGTTCGGAGTGTTGGGTGGTGGCGACGGCTGCGGGGGGGCGTGTGGGCTCCGATGGAGCCACAAGGGGCACAGCGTAGGACCCCGACGCTAAGGCGCCCGCCCCCGCCCCCGCGCCCCGTGCCCCCACGCCTGCGGTTGCAGGTCCGGCTCCAGCGCCGTCCTTTTGCTCCCGGGTGATGTTAGTAACGGGGTTCTGGGGCGGTTGGAAGCGAGCGGTTGAGTACATGGAGGCGGTTGTGGAGGCGGTTGCGGCTGCGGCCGCCTTGCCAGCGGCGGTTGCCAGGTCGGCGAGGTTCGGGGTCTCGACTCGGGCGGTTGGCGCGCCGCGGGCCGCCGCGGGCCCGGGCTGGGCCTCGGCGGGCCTCTTGCGGCCCGCCGATGGGCCCGAGTTGACGGACCCGCCGGACCCGTCCAGGGTCGGAACGCTGGGGAGCTCGGGGGGCAGGGCCCCGGCGGGCGCCGCCAGGGCGGCGGCGGACTTGGCGCCGGACCGGCCCTGCACCTGGCCGCCGCCGCCGCCGTTCGTACGGCGGATCACGGCGCCCACCACCAGCAGTATGCCGCTCATCTCCTGCGGTACAAAGGTGGGATGGGTGTTCAGGAGTGGGGTTCGGCCAGGAGCTAGAGCAGGAGGATCAAGTAGCCAGGGCTGGCAGTGGACATCGTTCGCGCTTTTAGCATGGGCGGCCAAGCCCGACCACCCGTCGCGTGCGTCACCGGCCAGGGCCAGCGCGGGAGCCTTTCGCCATCCGGGCCCGCCCCGGGCCCAGCCGGGCCCACTGCGCACCTGCGGGCAGATCACGAGATCGCACCGCTCGTCGAGTCGGGCCACGAGGGCGATCCGGGCCAGGCCCAGGCGGGAGAAGGCGGCCAGCTGCGGGGCGTGGGCCTCAGGGGAGGGCCACATGAGGAGGGGGGAGCCCTGGGGGGAGGGGAGGGGAGGGGAGGGAGGGAGGCATGGCACCACGAGGTGAGGAGGGCACACGGCTTTGAGCGGAAACCCTGGTCAGAAAAAACAGTTGGCAGTGACAACCTGGGGGCCGATAGCGAGCCCCAAAGGGCAAAGAAACACGTGCTCTTGGGGGGGTCCCAGCTCCCAGCCCAGCGGTACTGCTGAAAGAAGGTGCCTCAGCAGCGTCACAGGAAACCTGAGACTACCGGTATGAGAAGGCAGCCCCCAGGCCGAAGTCCACATCTGGCCACTCCCGATCGCGTCTCGAGTTTTACCTGCAGGCCGGTCACCGGGAGCTCCTTGCGCGGCCGCAGATCGGTGACCGCGATGGCGGCCGGCAGCTTGACGCCGGTCTGTACGATGTCGGTTGGTACGTCGCAGCACAGCGTGATGAGATCGCTGTCGTACACGGCGGAGCTGAAGAGCCCGGCCACCGCCGCCGGGCCGGCGGCGGCGACGGAGCGGGCGCCTCGGAGCACGAGGCGAGTCGACCAGGGGCGGGCTCCGGGAGGGTCAAACTGCAGATAACAATTTGCACAAAGCATAGGACAAGAACAGAGTTACAGCACTTGCAGGTTCACGTTTCACCGCCGGAGCGATGCGCGACATGGGTGCTAACCCTATGTTGGTAGCAAGTAAAGCGAAGCCGAAGTGCACGGCACACGTGTACCAGTAGCAGCTGGGGAGAGCGAGGGCACCAAGACACCACCAGAACAATTTGGCGAGGTGAACGCGGATGGCTCACAAATGCCGTCACGTGGTAAGCGCGGCACGCACTCACCTGCATTGCGCGCAGCAGAAAGCCCGGCCGTACGCCGTACGCGGGGCGCGGTACGGCATCGTACGGCAGATCCTGGGGCAGTTGAAGCGCCGCAACCTCCAGCAGCGATCCGATGTATGCCTGAGGTAACCAACGGCAGCGACCCAATGTGTCAAGCCAGGTGCATGTAAGGCGGGTGGGGCCGCAGGAAGAGGGCCCGGCCCACACGGTGATACCGTTCGTTAGGGGAGTGGGAATGGGACACATGACAGAGCCGGACGCGTGAGGTTGGACGACGCTCTTGTGTTAGACAAGTGCATGACGGGTGGGTGGAGCGCGCGGCCGCAAGGCCGTAATCTAAACTGTAATCTTCTTCACGCAACCGAGCGAGCGACACACGCACCTGCCAGTCCTCCGGGGCGGCCTGCGCCAGCTCCTCCTCCGTCAGTAACGGCAGCTGCGGTACGGCATCACGTGACGAGCGCCGGTGTACGGCACTGTGGGCGTGGCTGAGGCCGTGGCCGGACCGGTCCGTACCCGCGCCCGTACCCGGCCCCACGTGCATCGATGCCGCCGCCTGCTGCACCTGCTGTGCCGCCGCTAGCGCCGCCTGCTGCTGCTGCCGCAAGGCACGTTGCAGCTGCTGCTGCTGCTGCTGTTGCTGCTGCTGCCGCGCTGTCGCCAGCTGTTGCTCGCGATCGCGCTGCTGCTGTAGCAGTAGCAGCTGGGCCTGGGCCTGTTGGACGAGCGCCGCCTGCTGCTGCTGCTGTTGCAGCTGCTGCAGCTGTTGCAGTTGCAGCTGTTGCAGCTGCTGCCGTTGCGCGCGTTGGAGCGCGTCACGATACGCGGCGGACGTGGTCGTGATTGCATCCTGTGGATCCAGCATGACTACGTCATCGTCGCCAGCGGCATCATCGGCGGCGGCCCTGGCGGCGGCGTTGGCAGCCCTCGCGGCGGCGCTGGCGGCGGCGGCTGCATTGGCGGCGGCGGCGGCGTGGGGCCGGCCGCCCGGGGGCGCGGCGCCCTCAGATCGCAGCGGTTTCATCAGGAGCTGCTCGATCAGCTGCTGCTGTTGCGCCTGGCGATCTGGCTGTTGCGCCTGGCGATCTGGCTGTTGCACCTGCGCCTGCGCGTTCGCGGCGCGCCGCGGCGGCGGCGGCTCCGGCGGCAGGTCGCGCGCGGAAGTGATGACGTCACCATCGCCGCCGCCGCCATCGTCGTCGTCGGCTCCGTCGACGGCAGCGTCTGCCATGGCGGCGGCGGCGGCGGCGCGGCCCGCCGCCGGCTGTAGGTCCACGACCGGCCCCATGTGGACGAGCGGCAGCTCCCCGGGATCCACGCCGATCTCCTCGGGCGAGAAGCTGAGCGGCTGTAGCAGCAGCCGCCGTACGACAACGGTACGGCGGTTGGACCCGTCGGGGGCCCCAACCGTCGCGACGGGCACCATGCCGAGCACCGCGGTCGCGAGGCGGGAGCCGGAGGAGGTGGTTGAGGTCGTTGCACCGCCCTTGGCGGCGGCGGCGGTGGCGGCGGCGGCAGGCCGCTCCCCGCTGCCGAGGCTGCCCTCGCTCCCCGCCGGCGTTGCACGGCCGAGCGGCCGCGGCGGCGGCGGCAGCGGCGGCGAACGCGGGCCGCCGCCGGAACCCCGCCGCACGCCGCCCTCCTGGCCGCCGCCGCTGCCGTCAGCATCGCCGCCGTCACCGTCGCCGTCGTCGCCAGTGGCGGCGGCGGCGGCGGCGGCGTCCTGCGGCAGAGGGTCGAGTAGGAAAACTCGGCCGTCGGGCAAGCGCACGACGCGCGGCTGTGGCAGCGGCGGCGGTGGCGCTGGGCTCACCTCCGTCGCCGCCGTCAGCGCCGTCGCCCCGGCCGTGATGGTTGTCGTGGCGCCGGGCGTTGGCGACAGAACGGTGCTCGTCGACGGGACCATATTGAGCTGGCTACCGCCGCCGCCGCTGCCACCAGCACGGCCGCCGCGGCCGGCCGGCCGAGTGCTGCGGTGGTGCCAGGTCGGCCCGTCGTCGCCGCCATCCTCCGCCTCCGCTGCCGCGTCCGCCGCTGCGCTCTGCCCGCCGCCGCCGCCCCCTTCCTCGCCATCGTCCTCGCCCGCCGCCAGGCGGCCTTCATGGGCAGTCGAACCGTCGCGACCCGAGCCGGCGGCGGCGGCAGCCGCGGCTCGTGGCGCCGCCGGCTTGTCCGGAAGGATGCGGGCCTTACGTCCGTCGGGCAGGGTTATAATCTCGTACTCCTCATCCTCCTCGTCCTGTACGGCAGTGCAGCATGGAGAGCAGTACGGCCTCGTAAACACAACCGCGACCCGCCTAACTAGTTGTGTTTGCCCCTGTATTGCGAAGGGGTTTTACAGTTGTGCGAGAGAGTCTAACCCAGCCCCTTGACTCACCTGCGGCACGGCGGGCGGTTTGCTGCGCGGCTGCTGCGCCTGCTTCCGCTGGGCGGTTGGCGGTTGGGTCGGTTGCGGCGGCGGTTGCTGGCGGAAGGCTGACTCAGGGGGGTAGGCGAATGCGGTGGGCATGGGGAAGGACTGTGGGGGCGGGGCGACGCGGGGAGGACAGGGCGGGTGGATGATTGCCGGCGAATGGAGTGGAGCAGAAGCGGGAGTAGCTAGCGTGAGGGAAGGGGGCCGCGCGACGACGGGGTCCGCAGCAAGTGCTGACCGCACCGCACGCAGTACACCGCACCTGACAGCCCGGCCATACCAGGCCACCGAGTCACCCGTCGGATGTTGAGATAACTTTGAGGCCGGGCGTGCACCCACTCACGGCATTACCCTATCCGACTGACATCCAGAACCACAACCAGAACCACAAAAGACTGCAGGCTGGACGAGCGTGCACCCACTGAAGACACTATCCACTTCGGTACAGAACCATACACCGACATTGCCCCGTGACCGCACACCCGACCCACCTGCACGGGCTGCAGCCGGGGCTTGTTGGTGGTTGCAAAGGGGCCGGGGGCGCCCTGGGGGTCGGCATGCCGCTCCTCCGACTGCAAGGAGGGCGGAGGGAGGGCCGGGCCGGGGTGATTAGCCGCTCAAGGAGGGCAGAGGAAGGGGCCGGCAAAGGAACAGACAGGGGCAGGGGCTGGCTACGGAGCGCCGCCAAGGTCAGGGCTGTGCCGTACAAGCAAGGGACCCCTAGAGGCAGGAAGGACAGATAAAGGGGCAGGCCGAGAAGCGGACAATGCCATGTTGAAGGCGGCTGAACGGGACCGCCCTGCGCGTGCTAAGTCTTGCCCAAGCTGTGCACACGACAAGCCCCCCTCCCGCTCACGTGGCGGTGGGCGAGGCCGGGCCCAGGCAGGTCCTCCCCGTCCCCGACGGGGCCCAGCACAGCCGCCAGCTGGCCGTCGGGCAGCCGTACGATCCTGCGGGGACGTGTGTGGACGATCACTTGATCCCATGTCGACTCCAAGATCCCAAATCCCTGGACTATGCACGCCGCGACGCATGCGCACGCTGCGAGTCCAAACACATCCATCTGGTTCCCTGGCTTTATGGATTGTGGGTTGTTATCTGGTTCCCCGCTTTGCCTGGGGCACCAGCCCCGGCCGTGGAAAAGCCCTCCAAGCTGGTCTGATCCCAGCTCCAGCCCGGCCCATGCAAGCCCACTACGTATCTGATCTCGGCTCCCTGTGCTCACTGGTACACGTGCCGTACACGTAGAGACGTACGCTGACGTACCTGGTCGCATCGCTACGGTCTGGCCGGTTGCCATGACTAAGGTCCCCCCAGGTCCGACCTTGGCCCACCCCGGCGACGTCCTACCTCAGCCCCCCCCCCACACACACGCTCACCGGGTCCCCGGCGGCAGACCAGCCAGAGCGCGAGCCTGCTGCACCCCGGCGTCCTGCGACAGCCGCGACTGCAGCTGTTGCTGCAGTTGCCGCAACAGCTGCAGCTGTTGCTGCTGCTGCTGGATCTGGTGCTGGATCTGGATCTGGGGCAGCTGTTGCGCGCCGTGCATTCCCAACCGCCCGTCGTCCGGCAGCAGCCCCACATCCAGTACGTTCCGCACGTGCTGATGCTGGTGTTGGTGCGTGGGCCCCATCGCCATCGCGGTGGGCCCGCCCGGGCCCAGCCGTACGAGCTGGGGCCCAGCCATACGAGCCGCCGCGCGGTACGGGTCGCCATCGCCCCGGTCGGCGCCCGCCTGATCGATCGGGATCAGGAGATTGCCGTCCGGCAGTAGTACGACGCCGGCGTGCCTCGCCACGTGGGCGCCGGTGCCGTACACTCCCATGCCGTCGACGTTGGGGCGGATGACTAAGCCCGGCGGGTAGGCTGCGTGCGCCGCCGGGGCGACGCGGCGGGGTGGCAGGGGTTCGTCTTCGAACCCCGGCACGTAGATGGGTCCCTCTGCGGGGGGGCGGGGGCGCAAACGAGGGCGGGTCAGTACGCGGGTTGATGAGTGGTGATTACTTGGTGGTATACAGTTTGCCGGGACCAGACCTCACCCATGCCCAGATGACAGGACCGCCGCCTCATCCCACCCGCACACCCGCACGCCCAACCACCAACCGCAACCCACAACCACCAACTGCCCAACCGCCCGACCCACCGGGCGTCATGATGCGCCGCACGATGTTGGGCTTGCCGCTGTAGCTGTCGCGCCCGCCCCTGAAGCCGCCGCCGCCGCCGCCGCCGCCCGCCTGGCCGTACCCGCCGTACACCGCCCCTGCGCCGCCCTCGGCGCCATCCATCCCGTCGCCCTCCACGTCATCGCCCGGTCCGTAGCCCTGACTCATGCCAAGAGAGAAGGCCGAGACGTTGGACTCGGGTCGAGATCCGCTCAGCCAGGGGGCCACGTCCTGGCCTCCGCTGCCGCCCGCGCCGCCGGAAGCGGCGGAGCCCTGCCGGGCGCCCGCGCCGCCCGACCCCTGGCCCTGCGTGGGAGGGAAGTGGGAGAGGAACCGAAGCGGTAAGGTGGGAGGGTGAGGATACCAGGGGATGGGGGTGGGTGGGAAGGCGGAGGGGCGGGCGCCTGGACCATGAAGACAGGGTCCCAGCGGCTGGGCCTGGCTGGGCCTCCGACGGGCCCCCCATTGGACCCGCTCAGGGCCTGCCCGGCCTCACCGGGAGCTCAGCAGGGGGCGCATCGTCCTGCAGCCAGGGAGGTGGAGGAGGAAGGCGTCAGGGGCGGTGCAACCAGTGAGAAGCGATCGGCATCGGTCAGGGACGGCATCACATCACCAAACTGGGCCCCGGCTTTCAGACCATGCAGACAACAGGGCCTGCGGCCCATCCACACACATTTTCATTCCTACGCATCCCTACGCATCCTAAACACACTTTCATTCCTGGCAACCGCAACCTCTGCACGCCCTCACCTCATCCTCCCGCCCCCGCCGCCGCTGAACAGAGGCTGGCTGCGCAGCCGCGGCGGCCTCACGAAGGATGGAAGGGAACAGGTGGTCCCAATCTTCCGCCTCGTCCCAACCGCCGGGCTTGCACGACCGAACGGGGAACACGCAGCACGCGTGCCCGCACGTGAAGCGGTTGGCGGGCGGCACGGGGTTCTGGCGTACCAACCGCCGCGCGTTGCAGTTGGTGCAGGTGCGGAAGAGCGGCTGTACGAACTCCAGTACGAAGGCCCGCACCGCCTCCTGCAGAGTGGGGTAGAGCGAGGGCGTGGGCTTGAGACAGGGCAGTACAAGTCCGGGCCTTGATCCGGGGCGAACAAAACCAGCTGTAGCTAGAGCCCCCTCGCTGTCCCTAAAGCATGCGCAACCTTGAGCCTATGATTGTCTTTTCGGCTTCAGTTTGTGAGAAGCCCCAGCCCTCCGGCCCCCTGCCCCGAGGCACCTCCTCCCGCAGTGCCCCATACCCGTGCGCTGCGCCCTCCGACTGGATGCCATGCAACCGCCCTGCGGGAAGCCCACCCAAGCCCACCTATGCCTAGCCTATCTACGCCTACCTAAGCCTAGCCTAAGCCTACCTGCAGCTGCGCGCTGCTCCGGGCGCCGTCCAGCAGCCGCTGCAGCTCCAGCGGAATGATGGTCGACCGCGCCAGCACGTTCTGTTGCGCCATGCGCAACGCGTACGACAGCTTCTGCCGCAGGCGGTGCACGTCGTTCTTAGGATACACCAGGATCTCGCAGAGCTTGCCCTGCCAGTCGAGGAGCTTGATGCCGCCCGACCCGACCGCGTTGATGCCATCCAATCCTCCCGCGCCGAGATCTGGCCCCGGGTCGGCATCTGGGTCGGCGTCCTCGCCCTCCGCCCCGGCCCTCGCCACGTCAGCGCCCGCGCCTCGCCCCGGTCCCCCGTCATCCCCATCGCTGTCACGGCCGCCGGGGGGGCTGTTGCGAAAGGCGTTCGGCCCCACTTCCTGGGCAGCTCCCGCCGCGGGCCCCGCCCCGCCCGCGGCGCCGGGTTGGGCTAGGAAGCTCCGCAGGGCTCGGTTGTTGTGGAGCTTGTCCAAGAGCCGTTGCGCTGCAGCAATGTCGGCTGGTGACGCCATGTCGCGCACTTGCCGGAGCGCGCGAAGCAGGCCGTGTTCATGGTCAACCGCTGGATTGACCGCATTTCGATCGGGCCCCAGCGCCCCGACGGGGGCTGGCCCGACGCCCCCCGCCTCGTTGTTGCCTATGTCGGGGGACCCGCCAGTGCTGGCCATGCGACCCGGCGCCCGTTGCCGTGTCGTCTACGACCTGACACGGGAGTTGGGGAGGGCGGGCCGCACGGTTTCAGCGCACTGGGATGCGTCCAGCTGACCGACGTGATTCGCTGTCACGCGAAAGGAGTCACACCACCGAGGCAGACGGGGAAAGGGGGAGTTCTCGCAAAGCCGATTCTTCATGACAAGGCGGACCGCCTGTCGCGCGCTGAGCAATCCTGGCGCCCAGCGTGGGGCGACTGGGCGCTATTCAGTCCACGCTATTCGTTGCATCTGCTCCTGCCGCTGCTAGCCCACGCAGGATAGTTGGGAGCGGCGAACTCGGTGCGGTGAGGCTCAACCGAAGCGCCCACGGTGTCTGCAAGCATTTAGCCAAGCTGCACAGGCTCTCGGCTCACCGTTACAAGCCGGCCGGACGCGGCTTGTCAGCCAAGCATTCGTCGGTCGCCGGCTCCTTCCCCACAACCACGAAGGCAGCAGTGATGGTGAGAGAAGCAAGGATGCTAAAAATTATAGCTCCGGGCGCAACACGTGGGGAGCAGCGCTCTGGACGAAACGAAGTCCAGGACCGGTACGCCGTCACGTCATGGGTTGGAAGCTGAGAACTTATTGCTGCGGGCTGTGGCACTTCTGAAGTCAGAACGCGACTGGGGCGTTTAGCCGAGCCATGACACGCACACACCCAGTAGGCCGCCCCGTTTTCCGCAGGTATAATAATGAAGCGATATTAATCGCTCTAATCGCGATCAGACGAGAGACAGGCGGTTTCAGGCCCGTCCTGTGCTCGACGTCACCGCTCACGGCGCCCTCGCCGCGCGATGCATTTGCATGATGACATTCATCTGGTATATTAGCAATACCACAAGAGCTCCATGGCGGTGGTGCGCGCGGTACGCTGAGGAAGACGAGGACCCCCCGCCGTTGACACGCGGTCGCCTGGGTGCAAATCAATAGAACTTGCACTTACTGTACAACGTTGACCTCGTGGGAAATACATTGCACCCGGCCTGCAGTTCGCTCGAGGCCCTGTATTGCTTTGCCCGACCCACCCGCACGCGGCGGCTCGCAACATTTCTGACTGCTGTCGCTGCAGCCGCATCGTGTGCAATATAGCACGATAGTTTACACCCCCAAAAGTTGCGGGAACTGAACCCTTGGCGGCCGCCCAGCTTCCGCGATCGATGAGAGTTCGGTGCTGTCACGACGCGACACTTCGCTGCCGTGCTCGCAATACAGCTCGCTTCGTCTTCGCCTCGCATTGTCGGCGTCGTCCGCTCTTACGCCCCTATTCCTTGGGAACACGGCGGGGCGCGCAGTTGGAGCTGTGCAAGTGGGTGCGAGAGGGTGCGAGCGGCGGCGACGTCGTCCCCCACACTTACCCTCCCCTGTCCCACCCCCACGCTCGCTCGCAAGGGTCGGGCTGAGCTCACGCCAGCGTGCAGCCTTAGCCTCCCGAACAACAGCTGGTTGGGGCGTTGGGGAGGTTGACCTGCACCACCACCACACGAACCCACCACCTTCGCGCCCCCTCCGTGGCGACCCCCACGCCCCCAGCGCCGAGAACATGCATGCCCTGCTCCAGCTCCTTCATCAACCATCATGACCTTGCCCGGCACCTGCTTCCATACCGCACGCCCCAATTGCAACACCAGCAGTCGCCCCCGTCGAGTCAGGGGCGCGCCGACAGGCTTCACGCCCGTGCAAGGCCCCGGTCAGTTTCCGCACGGGCACGGGGCACGGGCACGGGGGCATGCGGTTGCTGCCCTTTCCTCTTAAGTTCGCAGGCCCCCAACTCGTGGTTATGAAGGCGGGTCCATTCTTGTGCCGCAGGTGGACTGGTGCGGGATGACGTACTAAGCGCGGGGGCAGAGGTAGGGCGGGGGCCCTGAGCCCGGGGCCCCCAGTCACCACTCACCAAGCGGCCATGGAATCGAGTGAGGGTGTGGGGAGCGTGCGCGCGCGTTACAGCTTACAGGCAAGGTCTTGGGCGGTTGTCGGCGGCACAACCAGCAGCTCTCCAGCGGCTCGCAAGGCATGGGGTGCGGGGTGGATGGGGAACTCAGCAGGCTCCGTCGTGTGGCGGTGCGGGGCAGGGCCCTGGCAGGGCCGAGAGTAAACGGCCCCCATTGCTTTCCAAAAGCCGCGTCATCAGCAGGGAGAAGGGTTTAGCGAGATAAGAGCGCGACCACGGATGGATCAGGCCAGCTTAGTTACACGCCCGTATGCAAAGGTCCGTCCCTCTAAACCGCCCCCGCCCCACACACTCTCGCAACCAGCTTTTGGACGTCCGGCACGCCTTCAAGATCAACATTCACTGGGTCTGACACGCACAGCGGGCGGCCATTGCGACGGCCAACTAAGCGATTCGGCTATCAACCGCTGCCCCCGTGCGCTGCCCCCCGCCCACAATCAGCCCGCCTCATCAAGTCTTACACACGAGGAATGACTAAAGAGCCTCGGGATGCCTCCGTCGCTCCTCACCAATCTCCAGGACCGGGGGAACGTATGGAGGTAACATCCCATGAGGCGCGGTGCAGAAAGAAGCAGAGAGAGAAAGAAGAGCGCATCTGGTAGCATTGATCGGCGAGGGGTGCGGCTGGGCCCCGTCCCTCTTTGCCCAGGTGTGATCATCCAGCTGCAAAATCGGGGCCACCCCTCCCACAGTCCACAGACCGATCACGTCCGGGCCTCCGCTGTTGCCTGTGGCCGTTGCCTAGTCCGAATTTCTCTCTGCTCTGCCGTACAAGCCGTATACGCGATGCCGTACAACTGCATCGGGTGACACGCTTAAACCCCAACGTCCCTGTGCTCTTATCCAAGCTACCGCCCTGTCGCCTGCTCTCAAAGACACAATGTGCGCCACACACGCCCCGAGCACACCCCGGCGCTGACCCTCTTCAGAGATTATCGTACAAATGAGCTACACTCGCTCCCGTACACATACTTACACATCAGCAAGACGCTACACAGCGCAGCTGCCCTCTCTGAACCCTAGTACAGACCCTCCTAGTGTACAAACACCTCCGGCAACTGCCGTCGGCTCCCTGCGTTGCCCCTTCCTGCTTGCCTCCTTCAACCGCGCTCTCCTTTTTGTCACACATTCAGTGAGCACAGCCGCCACTTCCCCGTGTGGCCAGACACATGCTTATGTAAGGGTGTCGGTGCCACCGCTGCATACGCAGAGCGCCGTGCCGGGCAGGGCCGGCGCCGTGCCGTGCCGGGCGGCGTGCAGGTAGGATGGAATTGGTGCCGTACACGTCCCGTAGACGCCGGCGCTCAGTCTGCCTTGGGGTGAGGCTCCCGAGCCGATGGGCCGCCGCCGCCGCCGCCGCCAACCGCCGCGCCCGACAGTTGGGACTTGATGGCGCGCCGTACGTCCCGCAGCGTACCGCTCAGCTGGCCGCCAAGCGCCGCCGCCGAGGGCGCCGCCGCCGCAGCCGCCGCCGCGCCGCCGGCGGCTGCCGTACTGAGCGTCCGTACGACGCTGCTGACGTGGCGTTGCAGCCCGCCCGACTGCAGGCCCGCTGCGACGGACTGGGAGGCGTGGCCCAGGCTGCGTGCGGCTCGGAGGAGGCCTTTTTGGAGGGCCGCCCCAGCGCTCTTGCTCCGCCTCATCCGGCCCTGGTCGCTCCCCGCGCCAACGCCGCCGCCGCCACTGATGGATGAGTCATCCATCGCGTGGCCGTACGTCATGTCGTACTCGTCATCGGCGGCGCCCATCTCATCGTCGTCGTCGCCATCGAAGTCATCGCCGTCACACGCCGCGTGTCCGGCCGCCCCGGCGCCGTACACGGTGCCGTACATGCCGCCGCCGGCCGCGGCGGCGGACGACAGTGCCCGGCCCGCGCCGTTGGCCGCCTGCCGGCCAACCACCAGTGCCTCCCGTACCAGCCTTACCGCGAAGTCGGCGCTGGCCCGCCGGAGCTGGTTAGCCAACTGCCGCCCGCCGGCGCCGTCGCGGCGGGCGAGATGTCGGGCGGGCGCCGCCAGGATCGTGGCTACGGCAGATCCCACGCGGACGACGGCCTGGACTGGGGCGAGGCCCGTTATGAACTTGTGGGCCTGTGTGGAGAGGAGGGGACGCGATGCAGGCAAGGGTGTAAGCGAGCAGCGGGTCGGGACATGACGTCACGGGAGGCGAATTGAGATTTGCGTAATTTGCGACATTTGCGACAGCATGCATGAGCCAAGGGCAACTGGAGGGTAGAGGTCTGGCACCGCACGAGCAAAGTACAGGGGCACCAGTACCTGCTGACTTCTCTCCGCACCGCAATCCCCGACCCCGGCTAACCTCGCCAAGGACGGCGCTCCCTCCTGTCCCCTCCCCCAGCCCCCCCCCCCCCCCCGTGCCGTACGCGACGCCCCGCACCGTACCTGCGTACGGGCGATGTCCTGCAGCCACTCCCGCAGTACGGCGGCGCCCAGTCCGTCCCAGCCTGCCACCCCCGCCAGCCTCAGCTCCTTGGCCGCCAGCTCCACCCCCCCCAGGGGCACGAGGTTGATCAGCTCGGAGAGGCGACCCTCGGCCAGAGCCGCGATGTCCACACGGCGGGGCCTGTGGGGGGGGGGGGGGAAGGGGGAAGGCAAGAGGCAAGATGGGGGGAGACAGGGGAAGGTTAAGAGGCAGAGGGGCACCAAGTTGATCAGTTCCGAGAGGCGACCCTCGGCCAGAGCCGCGATGTCGACGCGGCGGGGCCTGTGAGGGGGGGGGGGTAGAGGGGGAGTTTTTGTTGATGGGCAGAGGGGGAGGAGGCAAGACTGGGGGGGGAGAGGGGGTTAAGAGGCAGCTGGGCACCAGGTTGATCAGCTCGGAGAGACGGCCCTCGACGAGGGCAGCGATATCACCACCGTGCAGCCTGCGAATGAGTTGGGAGGAAGCCATGTGTGGAGCTACAGGGAGCTGACGTGGGCGAGGCAAGTCGGGGGGAGCGGCCCCAAGAGGCGCAGGTAGGAGCTGGGAGACTGGGGCGCCGAGTCAGGGATCATGCGTGCCACGCTTCGCCCCCCACCCCACCTGTCCTCCAGCACAACCGTGAAGCCCCGCCCCCCCCCTCCCCCGCCGCACCCCCTAAGCACACACGCAAAACACACACGTCCTGCCCTCCCTCCCCCAGCCCTTACCCGCCCGCCCCCACCCCACCTGTAGTCCAGCATGACCGTGAAGCCCCCCACCGCCGCCCGCTGGAAGAAGGGCGGGGGCAGCGGCTCGCAGCCGCCCAGCTCGGACAGAGCGGCCTGGGGTGGGGTGGGGGGGAGGTTGGGTGGGGCGAGGATGGTGGAGGGATGGAAGGGAGGGGGGTGAGCGATGGGGGTGGGGGGCAAAGAGGAAGGGTTGCAAAACGTGGAAGGCTGTGGTGCGAGGCGCGTGGGCGTCTGGGAAGGGCTAGGCCGAGTGCGTGTCGAGGGACCACCCCGGTCGACAACTCAGCAACACCCCGGCTGTCTGATTAGCCCCCCCCCGCCCCCCCGCCCCCCGAACGCCCCGCAGCCCCGCCATCCCACCTGCATGGCTGACAGTACGGCAGCTGCCGGCCGCAGCGCCGCCGACACAGCACTGCCGTACCATGACAGGTACGACATGACGTCCTGGTTTAGCTTGAGCCTGCGGATGTGCGGAGGTACGGCGGTATGGAGGTGGGGTGGCGCCTAATTGTCTATTCCCCAAAACCCAGATCCGACCCGCGACCCTTGAAGCCCCCACCTCTGCTCCCTTGTGCGCAAACAGGGCTAGCGGGTCCCGCTGAGGCCCAATCTCTCCCTGTACACTCTTTTCCAAACACAGCCGGCGTCCTGCAACCCCTATCATCCCTTGGCTTACACTTAACACACTGGCACCGGGAGATCGTGCACTCACCCCCAGCAACCCCTCACCCCTCACCTCAGGGGCAGAAGCTGCACCGACAGACGAAACTCCTCATCCCTCGGGTCGGTGGCGGCGGGGTTGGGCCGCACCGCCGTCAAAGCTACCGCCACGAGAGGCGCGCGGGAGTCCCGGGGCCGTCCCCGCACGGAGCGGTACCCAAGCACCCGCACCCAGCCGCCGCCGCCGCCGCCGCTGCCCCCGCCGCCGCCGCCGCCGCGGCCGACGGCGCCCAGGCCCAGGCCGGCGGCGGCGGCGGCGGCCGCGGCGGAGGCTGCCGAGGCGGCGGCGGCCCGCTGCCGAGCGTCGAGGGCGCAGTCCCGAATCTGTGAGCGGTGAAGTGAGGTGAGGGGGGGGGTCAGGGTCACGTTTGAAGCGCAGCGTGGACACGCGCGGATCCCGGGAGGGGTGTTGGGGGCTCGGTGGTGCACGGCCATCCGAAAGACGTGCGTCGCACGGAGCCCCAGACATGGCCCAAACGGGCTCCGGCTCAAGCACGTATTTTAGCCCCCTCGCCTGCCCCCCTTCGTCCTCCCGCCTGGCCCCCCTCCCCCCTCCCACCTCCAGGTCGTGTACGGTGAGCCGCATGCCAGGTGCCCAACTCCCTCCTCCCCTAAACCCCTCCGCCCTTTCCCCTCCGCCCTTTCCCCTCCGCCCCCCTGCCCCTCCTCTCAGGACCCCTCTGCCCCTCCCCCCCCACCTCCAGGTCGTGCACCGTCAGCCTCATGTGCCTCGCCAGGTGCCCCCCGGGGCCGTAGCTCTCCATGGCCAGACCCAGGCCCTCCACCACCAGCTCCACACGGCCCTCCTGAGGGGGGCGGGGGTGGAGGCAAAGGGGAGGGGGTGGAGGCAAAGGGGGGAGTGAGATGAGGGGAGGGGTGAGACTGGGGGGAAAGGGGGGGGGAGATGAGGTGAGGTGAGGTGGTGACACCAGCTCCACGCGAACGGTACGGCACGGTATGGTACGGCAGCCGCGATAAGCTGAGTTTGCTCACCTGGTGGGAGGCCGCCGCGCCGTCGGCTCCGCCCGCTCCCGCCGCCGCGCCGCCCGCTGCCGAGGTGGTGGAGGTGGGGCCGCTGGCGGGTCCCGCGGCGTTGGGGGCTCCGGGCGCCGAGGGGCGCGTGGTGGTGTGCATGACCCAGATGCCTGGTGGTGGTGGTGGTGGTGGTCGTTAAAGGGGGGCAGGGGGGAAAGAAGGGACGGGGCCAACGTCGGTCAGTCGGTCAGTCGGTTGCGACCGCGACAGGAGCAACGCGCAAACGAAGGTCCGCTGAAATGCCCGAGCGTAAGCCCCCACCTTCGTGACCCATCCCTTCCCTACGGCTGGGAGGTTTTTACACCTCTCCATTGGTCAGTGACAGGTGCCTCCCCATCCCCCCGACTCAGTAGGTCTCAACACCCCCCCCCCCCCCACCTGACAGGTCCTTGAACGTAATCCGCAGGAGCGCCGGCGGCTGATCGACGCCCCCAACCGCCCCGCCGCCGCCGCCACCGCCGCCGCCGCCAGCTCCGGCGGCGCCCGCCTCTGCGCCCGGCGGCGGCGGGCCCATGGCGGCGGCCGCCCCCGAGCCGTCATCGTCCGACTTGCGGGGGACACGGACGTAGTTCTCCTGAGGGCGAGGGAATGTGGGATGAGGGTGTTGCGTACTGATACATCGGCAGACCCCACCGGCTGTACACGAACACGTGCGCGGTACCTGCAGCCCTCCCCGGCGTGCTAGACAGACGACCGTTATCCGCCGTACCTGCAGCTTCCACGTGGGTGCCGTACTCGCCGTCGTAACGGCCGAGGACGAAGCAACCGACGCCACGGAGGCGGGCGCCGCCGGCCGCCGCTCCGCGGCCCGCCCACCGGCCGCCGCCGTAGACGCGGCGCCGCCGCGGCCGGCGGCGGTTGGAACCAAGTGTGATGTCGAGGCGGGCGGCGGCACGTCCGACAGGGCGAGCAGATCGTCAATGTCCTCCGGCTCCTCAGATTCCGCTGGCTCTTCGTCTTCCGCGTCGTCCTCTTCCGTACGGCCTGCTGACTCAGCGCCGCCCGAGCGCAGCTGGCCAGCCCTTGGGCCCACCATGGGCCCCGTAGCAACGGCGGCCGCCGCCAGGAGGGCGGCGGCGGCGGTCGGGCGGCGGTCGGGCCCCTCGTCGGGTCCGTACCACGTGCCTACGGCAGTACGGCAACCGGATGGAATGTGGGTGGTACGTTGGGTCACTTGCGTGGCAGCACGTGCAACCCATCCTAGCTGCTGCTGTAGTAGTCATCTCTGCCCAACCGTTCCGCCTTTGGCGTGCATGCGGGCTATATCCAACCAGCAACCCGTCCTTGCTGTTGAGACTCGTGTCGCGTCCGGCACCCGCGTATCCGTCCACATCCTGCAAACGCCGGTCCTGCCTCGGCCCCTCCCGCTGCAATCCACACCCTTGAATCCTCACCCTTCCAACCCCCACCCCCGCCTCCAACACACAAACCCCTCACCCTCCATCTCCGCGTCTCCGTTGCGCCAACGCGCCGCCGCCTCGCGCGCTCCATAGGACGGGTGCTGAGGGGAAGGGAGGGGTTGGGGCACGGGTGAGGGGTTGGGTGAGTGTGAGGGTGGTGGGTGGGTGCTGCGCGAGGAGGTGGGGGGTCGGGGGCCGGGCAGCGCGCAGGTGCGACGCGCACGGGCGGTACGGCGGTACGGACACACCTGTACGAGTACGGCAAGATCTTCGTCGTACTCGCCCCGGTGGTTGACCGGGAAGAAGTCGTCGATGAGGATGAGGCCGGGGGGGGAGGAGCCGGGGGGGGCGGGGGCCTCGGGGGCGGCGTACCTGGGGGGAATTAGGGGGGGAGTTAGGGGAGCGAGCAAGGTAAGCGAGGGCCCAGGCGATGTCGTACACGTGCGGACAGTATCCGGCTAGCGCTAGCAAGCAATGGATAGCACTACTCACCAGCCACCGCCCTGCGCCCCAATCATGCTAGACGCATACAGCGCCGAGCCGCCGCCGCCACCCGCCGTCGCCGCCGCCGCCGGATGCGGCCGGCCCGCCAGGGCCTGCGACGGCGGCGGCGGCGGCGGCGGCGTGCGCCGGAATGCGTTCTCCTCCACCTCCTCCAGCAGCAGCGCCGTCAGCAGGGTGCCGCCGGCGTCGCCGCCAGCCTCCGACGCCGCCACCGTCGACGCGGCGGCGCCGCCAGGGCCGCCGCCGCCGCCGGCGGTGCCGTCGGAGGCTGCCTCCCAGTAGGAGTCGACGCGGGAGCAGCTCGAGGGCCTGCCGCCGCCGCCGTCGCGCCGCGGCGGCAGGCCGGCGGCGGCGGCGGCCGCAGCCACTGCCGCCGCCTGGCGGGCCGTCATCAGCGTCCCCGTCTGCGGGCGGGTGGGAAAACGACGGGACGGGGCTCGGGGGGGGGGGATCGCAGCGTATTGGAGGCCCCCACACACTGGGCCATGACGAAACAGGCTCGGGCTCAGCGCTCTGACGACCGCCGTACGCCAAACCGCACGAAGAACGACACCGCTCTGCACTCTAGCGGCAACCGTGCTCAGCATTGCACTGAAGAAGGCACTGCCGTACACCGTGGTGGTACGCTGCCGTACACTGCCGTACCTGCATGGCGAAATGCGCCAGCAGGGTGGCCGACTCAACGGTCAACATGCCCAGCAGGTGCTGGTTCGTGATCTCCACGTCCACCTGCGTGCCGTACAGATGCCGTACGCAGGATCAGGGCGGGAGGGTTAAGCTTCGGCAAGCAAGATGGAGTGAGTAAAACGCTCTCGCCAACGTAGGAGGACTCCAAGTCAGCCCATCCCGCCCGGCCCAACCAAGCCCCCGTACCGCACTGCACCTCTGTCGACCTCAAGCGCCCCAAACCCGAACACCAAGCGCACAAGGAACCCCCGAGCACGAGCCTCTCCCCTTCTTGCTACCACCGTACTCCCCTTGCTGTGTGGCCACCCCCCAACAGGGGCCCGAACCGAACCCGCCCCCTCCCCCACCCCCCCACCCCCGCTCAGCAACAAACACCCCCCCACCCCCCACCTGCGTGTGGAAGGGCGTCCAGGGGCCCAAGCACGCGCCCGACACGCCCCGACACGCCGGAACCCAAACCCGCCCCTTATACCCCTGCTACCCCCACCCCCCCACACCCCACCTGCGTGTGGAAGGGCGCCTGCTCCGACACGGCCGCCGCGCCCCGCGCCGCCGCCGCCAGCGCCGCATCCGAGGGGGGCACGGGCGCGGGGCCGCAGGCGGGGCCGCGGCGGGGGATGTGGCGCTTCTTGGCAACCACACGGATGTGGGCCTCCTGCGGGGGCGGGGGCGAGATGGGATAGGCAGAAGGTGAGAAGTAGGGGAAGCGCGGGTGGAGCTTGGGTAAGGAACAGTGAGGCAGGTGGGCTCTGACGGCGGGGTGAGGGGGGCATGCGTTTCCGCCATCGCCTCCGCCTGGAGGAACCGTTGAAGCAAACCTTCTTCTTTCCTTCTCCAACCGCCCCCCTTCCCCTTCGAAACTCCGAACTCCGTCCTCCCTTGCCGCCCTCTCTTCCCCTCCTCCCCCACGATCACACCGGCAGCACCCTCACCGTCTCCCGCGCCTCGTCTTTCCCCTTCAACCACCCCCCTCCTCCCTTGCCCCCCCCCCCCTCAGGCCCCTCCTGTCCCCTCCTCCCCCCCAGTCGCACCTGGAGCACACGGTGGTATCCCGCCGCCGCCAGGACGGGGCCCCGCAGGGCCCTCGGGTCCGCAGCGGCCCACCCCGGGCCCCGCGCGTCCGCCGCCGCCAGATGAAGAGTCAGACTGTGCAGCGAGACCACCTGCGGCGGGCCCGGCGGCGGCACCGCTGGCGTCGCCGCCGCCTCGTCCGTCGCGCCGCCACAATCGTCGGCGGTTGGGGCGGTTGGCGGTTGAGGTGGTGGCGGCGGCGGCGGGCCCAGCGGCAGGCCGAAGTGTACGGCCTCGACGAGCAGGGCCAGCGCCACGGGGCTCACGTTAGGCGGCGGCGGTTGTGCGGCGCAGGCTGCCGCACCGTGCGGCGCCGTACCGGCCGCTGAACCGCCAACGGCGGAAGACGCCGGGATCGGCGCCGCTGCCCCGGACTTGGACGGCGCGGCGGCGGCGGCGGTTGACGGCGGGCTGGCCGGGTAGTCGAGAGGCTCGTGACGTAATGCGAGGTCAACGATATTAACCGCCAACCGTCCCTTGGCTGCGCCGCCGCCGTTGCTGCTTGCGCTGCCGTTGGTTGGTGCCACTGGGTGCGCTGACGTGGCGGACGATGGCGGCGCCGCCGCCGGCGCCAGCAGCGCCATGAGCTGTACGGCCCAGTCCATGGTTACGTAGCCGTGATCGGTTGAGACGGTTAGGCCCTGCAGCAGCACCGAGTGCGTGGCGGTTGGCTCAACCGCCGCCGGCTGCGGTGGCGGCGGCACAGGCCCGGCGAAGCCGCCCGCAGACGCCCGGCGGCCTGCAGCCGCCGCTGCTGTTGAGGCTGTTGACGGTTGGCCGTTGGCGGTTAGCGGTTGCAGTACGGCACCCGTGACGCAGACGTACTCGATGCAGGCGGGCGCCTGGTCGGCGGCGCCGCCGGAGCGAGGGCAGTGGAGGAGGCAGATGGAGTGGGTGGGGCCTGGCGCCGCCCCGCCCCCATGCGTTGGCGCCGAAGGGCCACCGTGGGCGCCCCTGGGCCCGTGCGGGCCCGGCTGGGCCCCATGAGCGAGCCCGTGCGGGCCGGGGTGGGCCTGGTGTGCCTGCGGGTGGGCACGGGCCTGCCCCCCCGTGTGGGCTGGGAACGGTGCGTGCCGCCCCTGCGCCGCTGACGCTGCTGATGTGTGGTGGTGTGATGCGGAGGTAAGCGCTTGGGCGGCGGCGGTGGCGGCGGCGGCAGCTGGCGGCGGTGGCGGCGCCGCCAGGCGACCCATGAGCGTCACGCCGTGCGCGTGCACGGACGTGATCTTGCAACCGCCAACCGCCGCGGCGGCGGCTGCCGTACATGCGGGCCCGCCCAGGCCCGACGCCGTGAAGACGGTTAGCTCCTCGATCCGCAGCTCGTAGCTCGACAGACGAGAGCTGACGCCAAAACCGGGTGTCTGGTGCAGCCCCAATCCCGGCGGCGCCGCCCCGCGTGCCCCCCCGCTGGCGGCGGAGCAGGAGGCGGCGGAGGACGGCGGCGGCGGCGCTGGCGGCGGCGGCGGCGCTGGCGGCGGGTCGTCCGTGAGTGTGAGTGTGAGGCAGAGCTCCAGGAGCGCGCAGGACTGACCTGCGGCGGCCGCGGCTGTGGCTGCTGTTGCTGACGTGGCGTGGGGCTGGAGAGAGGGCGCGGGAGGGTTGCCTCGGCCCAAGGCAAACGTGGGGCGCTGGGCAGACGCCGGGGCGGCATGGGTAGTGGAGGCGGACGACGAGGAGGGGGAGGCCGGGGAGGGGGAGGCGATGGAGGGGAGGACGGTGGCGAGGGCGGTGAGGTCGGCGAGGTCGGACCGGCCCAGGCGCAGGCGGGCGGCGGGGGTGCGGAGGTGCAGGAAGGAGGCCGAGGACCTAAGGGGGAGCGAGGGGGAGGGAGGGGGAGGGAGGGGTTGGGAGGGGGAGGGAGGGGGAGGGAGGGGGAGAGAGGGGGAGGGAGGGGGAGGGAGGGGGAGGGAGGGGGAGGGAGAGCACATGAACCTGGTAAGCGCTCTTCACCTGCCCCCCCACATTAGCCCTGCTTTGCCCCAAAGACCACCCCTAGTAGTGGAGGTGCAGGAAGGGGGCAGAGGACCTTGGGGAGGCAAGGGGGAGGGGGTGCGGGAGGCCGAGAGTGAAGCAGCAGAGGTCGATAGACTCCTAGTCAAGCACCGTGTGCGGTGTCTTTCCACTTAGGGGGCAGCCGCCCCCCCGTTCCTCCCTGCTTGCACCAAAGCCCGCCCCTTGCCCCCCACCCCCGCGCCCCTCACATGCGGCAGCACCCACGGAAGGCCAGGAAGCCCCGCCCACTGCCCACTACCCTGCCACAACCCCAGCTGACCCGCTCCCTGTCCCCCCCCAGCCCCCCCTCCCCCTCGAGCCCAGTGCCCCTCACATGCGGCAGCGCTCGTGGAAGGCGAGGCTCCGGAAGCTGCTCCGCTCCTCCCAGGCCCCGCCCTCCCCGTCCGGGTCCGCCCAGCGGTCGGCTGCGTGCGTGGCAACGTGCGCCCACGCCTCGGCCGCCAGCTCGGGAGCGCAGCCCGCGCCGGGGTCTGGGAGGGACAGAGAGCCAACGAACCGGGGGCAAGGGGGAGGGACGCTTTTAGGCAGGAAAGGGTGTGGTGGGCAAGGGCCCGGGGCCTCGGCCGCCAGCTCGGGAGCGCAGCCCGCGCCGGGGTCTGCAGCGGTAGGGGCCCAAGGGGTCGGGTGGTGGAGGGGGGCATACGGGTAGGATAAGGGACATCGAGAGGGAGAGGGTCGCGCGCCCACAGCTCTGCCAGAGGGCAAGTGGTGGGTTGCGGGCCAAGCGACGTCGCAAAAGGGTAGCGACAGGGGTATGTAAGCTAGAGGCACAGGCCTTGACACCCCCACGCAGCCAAGCGACGTCGCAAAAGGGTAGCGACAGGGGTATGTACCGCCACGCAGCCTCCCTCACCACTCACCCGTGCGAAGGGACAGGTAGAGCCCGCAGCCCGGGGGCACATCGCTGGGCCCCGTGGGCGGCGGCGAGGTCGGGCCCGGGAAGCCGCCCGCAGCCGCGGCCGAGGGATGCGCGGCCCCGTTGGCCTGCACGTGGCCGCCCTGCCAGACCCCCGGCCCTCCCGAATGGGCACGTGCGGACCCCGGCACGTGGGCTCCTACGGCCGCCCCCGTGGCTGCTGTCGGGGCCGTAGCTGGAGCCTCGGGGGATAGGGTCAGGAGAGATCTGCAGACCCAACCGCCGGACGCGGCGGCAGCGACTGAGGATGCGGAGGCGGGTGCGGCGGGGGAGGCGGGTGCGGCGCGGGCGTGGGCGTGGGGCTGGGCGGAGGGCGCTGTCGCTGCCGCGGGGGTTGTCGCGGGGGTGACGGGGGCGCGCAGGAGCATGAGCTCGAGTGTGCCCGCCGCCACATCCACCGTAGTCACCTGGGGCGGAAGCCGAGCGGTGGGTGGGGCAGGTGCGTGGAGGCAGTGGCGTGGCGAGGGGCAGTGGCGTGGCGAGGGGCAGTGGCGTGGGCGGGGCAGGCGCGGGGAGCTCGTGTGTGCACAGGTCCGCTCACGCACAGCCGCCCCCTACCCGGGCTGCCGAACCATGTCCGGACCCCACAGCTGACAGCTCCCCACCCCTCACTTCCCCGCCCCCAGAGTTCCCTTCCCCGCCTTGCAAAACGCATCCCTACGACACCCAGTCCCACCTCTATCCACCCCCCAGCCCTCAGTTTCGCGCCCCCAAGAGTTGCCCGCCCCTCAGTTTCGTTCCCCGCTACAGTAACACCACCCCCACGTGGCGCCCAGTCCCACCTGTGACGGCATGAGTCGGTCAGTGGCGGGCGCCTGGTGCAGACGGAGCAGCGGCGGCGGCGGCGGCGGCGCCATCGCCGGCCAACCGCCAACCGCCGCCGCCGCCCGCCCTCCGCCCGACGGGTGCCCACATCCGTATCCAGCCGCCGCGTACATGGGCGGCGCGCCGTACAGCGGCAGCGAGCCGTACGGGGGCGGAGAACCGTACGGCACGTGGGCGCCGTACGGCGAGGGGCCGGGGCCGTACGGCGGGTGCATGTAGGCGCCGTACGGGTGTGATGGGGCGTGGGGGTGTGCGTGTCCGTGTGTGGGGGGGTGGGGGTGGGGATGCGGGTGGTGGGGGTGCGAGGGCATGGCTGGGTCCCCGGTGCCGGGGTGAGGCGGGGAAACGATGTCCAGGGCAGCAAACACGGGCCCGCCTGTAACAAGGAGGGACAGGGAAAAAACAGGATGCAGGAAGTCAGTTGCGGGCCTGGCAGCAGCTGCAGAGGGCGAGCTCGGAAGAAGCAGGAGGCCGCAGGTCAGTTGCTGACAGGGGTTGTAGTGGTCGTAGCTCTGTACATATCCTGCCGCCACAGACACCTACGACTCAGTCAGGGGGGGGGCAGGAAGTGCACAGGGGAAGCTTGCATACCCCACGCCGCGCCAGCGCTCAGTTTCTCAAGCATCAATATGCTTTCCCCAAGTCCGCACGCTCGTCGCACTTGGGCGATTCGGCTGGCCCCAAGGCAACGCCCGATTTCAGATCTCCTCCTATCACCAAGCTGAGGGCGAGCTCGCACCCCTCCACGCCGCCCCCGCTTTTGTGGCCTGGACCTCTTACCTAGTCGAGGAGCAGCTGAACCGTCCGGCCCCGCTGCTGCTGCAGCCCCCGACGGCGGCAGTGCAAGCAGCAGGCACACGTGCGGCGCCGCCAGTGTCAGCGACAGGCGCGGCAGCGGCGCCGCCGGCCGCGGTACGACAGCCTTGGCGCCGCCGCCGCCGCCCGCCGCCGCTGCCACGGCGCGCTGTTGCAGCGGCGCCGCAAAGGAAGCCAGCCGCTGTACCAGCGGCGCCGACAGCCAGACCGTGATCGGCAGCACGTCCAGCCAGATGTCGTACGACGGCGGCTGGTGTACGGCATGGTACGGCACCTGAGCCGTCGGCGGAACTGGGGCGCCGTAGTATGCGCCGTACGCATCGGGGCTGCCGCCAGCCATGCCGCCGCCGCCACCCCAGTGAACCCGGAGCCTCAGGCAGCCAGCGCCGCTGCCGCCACCGCTACCGGCGCCGCCGCCGCTAGGGCCGCCGCCAACGTTACCGGATCCAGAACGGGCGTTACCGGGAGCCACCTTTGCATGGGATCCGGATCCAGGGGAGGATGATGAGGATGCGGCGCCGCCGCTACCCGCGTGAGCCGTACTGGCACAGGAGATGACGGGCCACGTCAGCATCGTTGCCGCCGCCGCCGCCGTCGAGCCGGCGGCGCCGCCAGGCTGCAGGGCGTTACGGCCGCCTGTACGGCCGGTCCGGTCCAGCCTCGGACTAGTTCCGGACTGCTGAGCTGGCGTGGACGAGACGGCGAGCTGGGAGGGCCGGAAGCGGTGGGGGGCCTGCGGCAGGAGTTCCGGCACGCGGCCCCACTCGGCCGCCGTGATGCCGTACGCTGCCGTACAGCTCGCCGGCAGCTGCTCGTACACCTGCAGCTGGCCCGCCTGCAGCAGCACGGCGTTGCCGTGCGTCTCGTCCAGCACGACATCGCCGTACAGGTCCTGCAGCTCGACCACCAGGCTGCCGCCGGCGGCGCCGCCAGGCGCCGCGGCCTGCCCCGCCGCTGCCTGCGCCGCCGCCGCCGCCGCAGCGGCAGCACGGTTGGTCCCAATGACTCCGGCCTTACGGGCAACCCCCTGCCCCTGCCCTGCAGACGGCTGTGCGCCCTTGGCCGCCTGTACGAGCTCGCCGCCGTAGCACAGCACGAGCGCCGCATGTGACACGTGCGCCCGTACGGCAACCACCGGCGGCGGCGCCGGCGGCTCGGACGGCATCGCCGTCAGGCCCGGCGACTGCCCCGCCGCCGCTGCTGCCGCTGAGCCGCTGTCCATCGAGGCCCGAGCGGGCGGCAGCGACCCAGCCGGGGCCGTGCCCGTACCCGCTGCCATGCCCGCTCCCGCCGCCGCCGCCGCTGCCGCCGCACCCATCCACTCCATCGCTGCCGTACTCCCGGCTGCCACGTAGCCCATCAGCGCAGTGCCTGTAGCGCGGACGAAGAGAGGGAGTGGGATGAGATGTCAGGTGTAGTAAAGAACAACGCGAGGGCGGCGGCCAGAGTCACAGGACAGGCGAGGCCAGGGCCCTGGTGTGGGATGCTGCCTCGTGCAGCTGCAACGCATCCCAGCTTCTTAGCCGCCGCCCCCCACCCGACATCTGCAACTGCACCCTGGCTCTTGGGCAACAGGATACAGCCTTAGCCCCCTTCCCACCCATGGCTATCTGGCTCACTGCCCCCCAAACCCCCCGCCGCAGCAGTTGAACCCCAACGCTCCCACCCCATGGCTTTCTGGCTCGCCGGCCCCCCCGCGAAGCCCCCCACCCGCCGCACCCGTCTGCGCGACGCTGCCCACAAAGGAGTTGGCGGCGGACTCGAAGCGGCTGGCGGCGTCGTGAAACTCCGTAGCATCGCCGTACGGATGTACGGCAGGCCCCACGACGAACGGCTCGAGCGAGTGCGCCACGACCGACTCGCAGTCGGGCATCATGATGGACTCGAGGATCGAGCGCCGGCCCCAGCCGCCGCCGTACGGCGCCGTACTGTGCATGGAAGACGAAGCGCCGCGGCTGCACGTCGACTGCCAGGCCTCGCTGCCGGTGTCGAGGCTCGACTCCGGCTCGCTGCACCCTTCGGCGGCCGCCGCTGCTGACGTGGCGCCGCCGCTGGCGCCGCCGCCGAGCTTTGACCGGTCAACGGCAGCCTGCAGCGCCGCGATGCAGACCGCGTGGCTGGGCAGCAGCTTCAGCCGTACGGCGCCGATCTGCACGTCCGCAGAGATGTACGACGGCTGTACGGCGGTGTCGTACGACATCATCCGCAGCTCCATGGAGATCTGCAGCCCGTGCTTGCCCGGCCCCGACACGAGCGTCACTCCCGCGGGCGACGGGGCTGCCGCCGCCGGGGCTGCGGGCGCCGGTGTGCCGCCCGTCCCTCCGCTGCCCGTTCCTCCGCTGCCCGTGCCCGTGCCCGTGACCAGCGGCGAGGATTCGAACAGCTCCAGGGACAGGCCCTTGACCTGGACGTGTTTGGCGATCTCGCGGTGGCCCCCGCCGCCACCGGCACCTGCCCCCGCGCCGCCGCCTCCTCCCCCTGCCGCCCCATCGCCACCACCGTTCGAGGACGCGCGCTTGGGTACCCCCGGGTGGTTGGCGGCGTGGTGGGGGTGGGGGTGGTGAGGCTGCTGGTGCGGGTGCCGAGGCGACGGCTCCGGCGCTGCTGCCGAGGCCGCGGCAGCCACGGCTGCGGCCAGGTCCCCCACCTCCACCAGGTCCAGTCTTAGCGCGGCCGTTACGACCCGGTCCTTTTCGGTTGGGTGCGGCAGCTCGATGCGGAGTAGTACGTTTGAGGCCTCGACTCGCATGTGCTGGATGAGGGACTGTAGGCTGCCCGCGATCCGCCGGATGCCGTCCATCACCGCGCCCTGCCCCGTCCAGCCAAAGTCCTCCGCCAGCAGAAACGCCATGCCCCCGCCGCCGCCGCCGCTGGCGCTGCTGGTGCTGTTTCCGCTGCCGCCTGTAAGCGAGCCGCCAGACGCGGTGCCGGCGGCGAAGGCTGCGGAGGGGATGTCTTGGGGGAAGGCGCCGGGCGGGGCCCCGGCTCCCGCGCCGGCGCTGTCGGGGCCGGAGGCGGCCGTGGAGCCACGCGGGCTCGTGGGCGGCGGTCCCGGGGCGAGCGTCAGCATGACCTCATCGATTACCACGGAGCACTGGGCCGAGGAGAGGGAAACCAGGGGCAGCCGGGCTGTGATGCTGCCCACGTACCCCGCCTTGACGTGCCAACCCGCCAGCGCCTGCGAAGGGAAAACGCGGGGGAGACGCGAGGTTGGTCGATGGTGCGCAGGTAGGGGTGGTGTACGGTACAGGTGGGTAGGGGCAGGGGGCGCAGGGGGCTGGAAAGGGGCGCTGGGGCATAGCTGGCAAGGCAAAGGCGTTGCGGAGCAGGGGGTGCCTGGGCCCTAGCTCTGCGGGCCTGGCGTCTGCAGCAACTGGGCCAGTTGCGCAAACGCGCAAGCAGCAACCCAGAGACCTCCTTGGGGGTCAGCCGCGGCCCTCGCTGCAGTCGCGCGCTCCAACGGCCGTGCCAATTGGGCCATGCTGCGTCGGAAAGGTCCCTCTCTTCATGTTACGCACCAGGTCCTTGTTGACAGCATCGCAGTTGAGCAGCAGGTTCTTGAGTTCGAGCTTGCCGGTGTCAAGCTTGACGTTGAGCTGCTCGAGGTCGATTTCCGAGCTCAGGTACTTGCCCACGTTGCGCTTGAGCACAAACTTCAAGAACCGCTTGAGCAACCAGTCCGTGGTGCCCAACATCTTTCCTTGCGACCGCTCGGTGGGCGTAGGTCGCGATAAGGGGCCCGCGCGAGCTTGTTGTCGCCGGCCTTGGCCGCGCTTTCTACGGCTTCATCCGATTGTACGCTGGTGTTGCTGGCCTCGTGGCACAGCAGCGAATGAACGAGGTTTTGGCCCTCTACTAGGGTTCCCCACTGCACCCGCGGGAGATGCCTGTATCGCCTTAGCGTCAAAGCCCTGCCGTTTCTTAGCGCTGCTGTAGAACGCAAAAGCAGACGAGCGCGACGGGAGAGAGCTCGCTCCGCGGAAAGCCGCGATGCACTTTGGATCTCGTGTTTCAGCTGTCGGTGAATCAGCCGCGCGCCGCGAGAGCCCTCCCCGGGTCGCTCCCAACGCGACGCAACGAGCCACACAGCTAGGAGCTGACAGTGGAGGCTGCTGACCGCATTTGACCTCACTGACTGCAACCCGCCTTTCCAGCTCCGACCGACGTTCCCCAGCTGACTAGCCCGACTTCGACTAGCAGACACTACTAGATCGCTGGGGCCGTGGGCTCCAGCAGAGCCCCGGCAGCCATGGCGGACTTTGACGAGGACTTGCAAATCGAGAAGGAGTTTCGCTTCGCGCACCTGCTGCGCCCGATTCGCGACCTTCAGGACAACTTCAACATTGACCTTGCACACGAACTTGAGGAGTACCTCGACCAGCTCGAGAATGCGCAGTTCTCGCTTGAGGGCGCGGGCATGGTGGACTTTGCTGAGGCCGCTCTGCTCATCCAGGGCAGCACCTGCGTCTACTCCAAGAAGGTGGAGTACCTCTACAACCTGGTCTATCAGGCTCTGGAGGCGGTGAAAGGCCGCAAACAGAAGCAGGCTGGGGTGGGCCCGGACGGACAGCCGCTGGACGGCGACGATACTCAAGCCCCGGTCGCTGGGGCCCGTGGCCGTGGTGCGGCTGCCCGGCGTGGAGGCGGTGACGAGGACGAGGACGACGGCCTGGAGCGCTTCTGGGACGTGGAGCCGCTGCTGAAGGATTGCGCCGCAGACATCGACCTGGCGCTGACAGATGGCCTGCTGCCGCCGACCAACACCAGCAACCGGCCGCCCGCTGCGCTGCTGGCGCTCGAGGACCACGGCCAGGGCGCGACCGCCTCCGCCGCGGCCGGCAAGGGCGATGGCGACTCGGGCGTCTACCGCCTGCAGCAGTGCGTGGTGCACTGCTCGGGGGCGCTGCTGCTGGACGCACGTGACGGCGACCTGTACGACCACGAGCTCAGGTGACTAGCCGTTCGGGATCACCTCGTGGGACCGCCGGAACCAGAGAGACATGAAGGCTCTGACCGGGCCTTGAGACCTAGGCTTCTCGCCACGGGGGACAGGGGCAGCAGGGTTGAGGGGCAGGTTGGTGTAGTGCCGTTTGCAGTCTGGGCAGCGCCTCTGCACCTGGGCACCTCCCTGCCTCCCGACCCCTGCCTCACCGCCTGCCGCCCTCCCGCCTAATGCCACAACGCAGGTTCGTCGGCCCCCAGCCGGCCGGTGGCGACCGGGGCCTGGCCGCCATGCTGCAGGCCGCCCAGGCGGAGCTGCACCCTCAGGTGCTGGAGCCCATGCAGCCGGGCGCTACGGTAGGTTCCGGGCACCTTGGTGGAGCGCCCAGCGCACCAAGAGCGCACCGGGCATCGACGGCAGCACCACGTGCCCCCACATCCGTACGTCCAGCCCATGGTCCGCATAGCCTCTGGCCGCTCGCTTCACTGCTCTCTCCCTCGTTTCCACCTCCTTGAGCCTCGCTCCGCTCCGCCTGAACGCGTGTTGCCATCGCCCCTCATCCTCGCCGTGCAGGCGCAGGGCCCAGGCCAGGCCAACACTGCTGACGGCGCCGCAGCGGAGGAGCCCGGTGCGGCCGCTCCAGCCACAGCAGACGGCGACGGCCAGGCCGGGGCCGCGGGCGCCGAGGGGGCAACAGGCATGGATCTGGATCCCGGGCAAGGGGTTCCGCCGGGACCCGCTGACGGCCCCGGGGCAGGCGCCATGGACGATGACGATGGCGGCGGCTTCGACGCTGGCGGCGGCGGCTGGAGCGACGACGAGGGCGCGCCGCCGCTGCAAGAGCAGCAGGAGCAGGAGGGTGCGGTCGGCGCTGGCGGAGCGGAGGGCATGGCGGTGGACGGAGGGGCAGCGGCCGCGGCGGAAGGTGGGGACTCAGACCCGGCGGGCGGGCAGGAGTGCATGTTTGAAGGGGCAGTTCGTACACCGGTTGTCATCCGCTATGCGTTGACCGCGCACATACGGGGCTGCTCGTGTAGAAGCTGAGGGAACATAGGTACGGCAGGAAGCGGCGCTGCTGTGTGATAACTGGCCCTGCTCGTCAGCCTGGTCCCTCGAGCACACTGACTACGCGTCTCCCCTGACCCTTTCCGCCTCCCGTGTGTGGCACAGGCGCCGAGGGGCCAGCGGCTGGGCGGCGAGCTCGTGCAGCCGCCGCGGCGGGGGCAGATGGTGGGCGCGTGGGCGTCGCCGACGGGGGCGTGCAGGTAGGGCTTCGGCAATCGGGCCCCTTGCCCACGGTCTCGTGTGCAGCTCTTCGCGAGTACTGCAGGCGGGGCGCACTGTGTTGCCCCAGGCCCTCAAAGATCGGGCCTTGAGGATCGGGGGCCCGCAGTGTGCATAGACTCTCGAGTGGCCCAAGCTGTTAAAGCCAGGCCGCGAGGGTCAGGCATGCATTACCGGTTCCGCATGAACCGGTGTGCTGATCTTGCAAGCGCGTGCATGACGCGGTGTTCCCTGCTGTATGCCCCTGTGCCCCCTGTGCAGGGCGAGGAGGCCGGGGCCGAGGAGGAGGAGTTCGACCCCTACGCCCCCCTCGACCCCGGCGCCAAGGGCCGCCTGGCGGACCGGCCCCTCGTGGTAGGGCACGGGGCAGGACACGGGGGCAGGGCACGGGGGAGAGATAAGGGGGAAGGGAACATCGCAGGGATTTAATGGGCCTCTGCGCGCTGACAGCCTGGTGTGACCGCCCCGCGCTTGCCGGGGAGCAAGGAAGGCTGTGCAACCGCACCGCAGCCCAGCCCAGCCTAGCCCGGTCCAGGATCTTCCTCCGCCGGCCACGCTCCATCCTCTGGCGCTGCGAAAGGATTCCCCGCCCGGCCCATCTGACCCCACCCGCCACCCCGGCCCCGCCCGCAGGTCCGCAAGCCCCGCCGCGCACGCCGCGCCACGCCCCACGCCCCCGGCCTCGCGCCGCTCCTGGCCCCCGGCCTCAACCTGGGCAGCCTCTCCGCCCCCGCCGCCTCCTCCTCGCACCACCCCCACCACCAGCCGCCGCCCGCGTCCCTGCTGCTTCCCGAGTTCGACTACTACCTGCCGCTGCTGAGGGCCGCCGCCGGGAGGGGCCGCAAGGAGGCCAAGGAGGCGGCCCGGCGCGCGGCGGAGGAGCGGCAGCGCCTGGCGGCGCCGGCGGCGGTGTTCGACGCCCGGGACGCGGCGGCGGCGGGTGAGGGCCGGGAGGGAGCAAGGACTGAGGGAGGGGCCAGAAGGAGAGGCCAGCTCCCTCCCCAAGGGTTGTGCAGGTCGCGGCACTACATGTGGCATGTCTATCGCTTGAGACCCAAAAACCTGATTTGCTGTTACCCTGTTTCCCTACAGTTGCCCTGGACGAGGCAGCAGAGGCGGAGGCGGCCGCGGCGGAGGCCAAGCCGCCTGGCGGCCAGGCCCCGCCAGCCGGTGACGCGTACGGCTTCGGTGACGAGCCACCCGCGAACGACGTGGACGACGGCTACGACGGCGGGTACGACGCCGGCGGCGGCGGATCCGATCTGGACGATGACGTGGACCCAACCGCTGCCGTACACGGCGACGGACCCTCGTGGCTGACGGGCGGCGAGGAGGCGGGGCGGTGGCCGGGCGGCGGCGTGCCGGCTATGGGCCCCTTGGGGGAGGGCATGGCGGTGGATGCGGAGGGCGACCAGAGCTACGAGGAACTGTGCAGGTGAGGGGTGGGGTGGGGTCTGGGGTGGGGTGGGGTGGGGCCCCATGGGGTAGGGCGATAGGAGCTGGTGGGGTGGGCAGTGGAAGGGGGCCCGGGGGCGATTGCAAGGGGACGTGTCGGAGTCCATGTTGCCCACCCTCCAGCATCCCGTCCCCGCTCGCCGCACTACCGCCCTCACCCTGGAGCTCCGCCCTCCGCCCTCCCCTCTCCCCCCATCCCCTCCTTCCCACACCCCCTGCAGGCCCCATATGGAGCCCTCCCTCCTTCCCTGCTGCGCTCCTTCCCCTTAAGTGCTCCCTGACGCCTCTATCCTCTTCCACTCCTCCCTCCTTGCCACCCCCCCCGCAGGGCCCACATGGAGTCCATGATGTGCGCCCTCCCCACACCTTCCCTGCTGCGCTCCTTTCCCTGACCTTCTCCCCGACGCTTCTACCCTCTTCCATTCCTTCCCCTTTCCCCCGCCGCAGGGCCCACATGGAGTCCATGATGCGCGCCGCCGCCGCCCGCGAGGTGCAGAGCGACCTGGCCCGCCGCGTGGGCAGCTGGAGGCAGCGGATCGACCCCGTGCTGCAGGTGGGGGGCTGGGGGTCGAGAGGAAACGGACCTTGGAGCGGTGCCCGAGGGGGGAGGAGTTGTGGTGGGTGCCGGTGTTTGGAGGGTGCGGCAAGAGGCGCTGGACGATCGGAAGCCGGTCCTCTTGTGCGATCCTCCCTCCCTGCCTGAACCCTACCCCCTCGTCCACCCCACTCGACCCCACCCGCTCTCTCCCCCCCCCCCAGGCCGAGGAGTCGCGGCCGCAGTTCGACATCCAGGACTATGGGGAGCGCATCATCGGGCGGCTGGAGGGAATCAAGGTGGGAGGGGGGGCGACATGTGGGACGCAGGGGGGAAGGGCGGGTTGGGAGGGGTAGGCTGGATGGACCGGTCACGGGCAGTGGTCAATGCGAATGCGGCTTTGGGCAAAAACGTATAAGCATCAACCACCTTCTCGTCCGCTTCTTACCGTACCTCCCCCTCCACACCTCACCCCTTCCACTCCCCTCTATCACTGGTCCACGGCCCCTGCCCACGGCCCCGCAGGTGGCTGCCGAGGAGCCCCTCCCAGCGCTGCCCCCCCTGGACCCCTCTGCGGACGCCCGTGCCGCCGAGGGCGCCGTGGTCTTCTCCCGCGTGGCCGCCGGCCTGGCGCCCTTCGAGATCTCCCGCCTCTTCTCCGCCATGCTGCAGCTCATCAACAACAGGTGGGGAGGGAGGGAGGGAGAGGGTGAAGAAGGGAGGAACTTTGGGGAGGATTTCATGCTGCAGCCCAGGACCGCGCCTGGCCTGGTACCCGTCGCACCCCCTGCCTCCGCCGAATCGTATGGATGCGTGGCATCCTGTCTGGCTCCTATTTTCCACTACCGTATCCTTGAACGCGACCCCCAGCATCCTCCCTCTACAACGCCCATTCCGTGACTCCATTGCACTTCTTATAACCCCTTGGCCCCCTAACCGTCCTCTCCCTCTCCTCCCTCCACAACCCCCGCCCTCCCCCGCCCTCCCCCCAAAGGAACGTGAACAACCTATCCCTTCCTTGCCTGCCCCATATTTAACCCGCAACCTCTTCTCCCTACAGCCCCCTCTACAACCCCCTCTCCCTCCCCTTCCCCGCCCTCCCCCAAAGGAACGTGGAGATCCTCAAGGCCGACTCCCGGGCGGCCCCCGCCGGCGACGTGCCCCCCGAGCCCTTTGCGCTCAAGCTGCTGTCCGCCGACATGTACCACAAGACCATGGGCGAGCGCCTGGCGGTGAGGGGGCCGGGGGGTGGGAGGGGAGGCTTAGGACGCGGCAGAGAAGAAGTGTCTAGAGGTGTGCAGGAGGAGGGGGTGGCGGGGGCGGCAGCGCGGGGTGTAATACAAGACCTTGGGGAACCGCCTTTTTGTGCGGGGGATGAGAAGTAGGGGGGGCGGCGGGGGCGGCAGCGCGGGGTGCACCACACGGCAATGGCGGGGGCGCCGGGCGGTGAGGCGCGGGTTTCATTGTTCTCCGGGGGGGACGGAGGCGGGTGGGGCAAGGGGTCAAGGAAGGGTGCAGGCGAGGGGGTAATCAAGGGTGCAGCGCTGGTACCGGTATCTACAAAAGACCGCGGGCGAGCGCCTGGCGCGAAGAGGAGAATGTAGGTGGGGTCGGGAGGGTCTGCACTCTGGAGTCAGGGCCAGTACAGTCATTTGGGGGAAAGCAAGTGAGGCACCAAAGTCAGGGCCAGGGCCAGGGAAATGTTCGTCTTCCTCGCAGTGCTCTCCACCGTGCTCACTTCCCTGCTCGCCCTTCCCCGCTCCGCAGGTGGGCACCCAGGGCGGCATGCAGGCGGGGGCGGTCGACGAGGACGACGGCGAGGAGAACCGCGGCGGCACGCAGACGCAGGCGGGGCCCAGCCAGCGGGGCGGCAAGGGCGGGGCGGCGCGCGGCGGCGGCAAGGCGGGGGCGGCCAAGCGACCGAAGAAGGCCGCCCTGGTAGACGCAAACGACGGATGAGGACGTGGGATGCGTGACGGACACCTGGGCATGGCCCGACGTTGGCACACCAGGACGCAGCTGACTGCTAGACCTAGCTGGAGCCTGGGTTCAAGGAGGGGCCGAGCGCGGGGGCGGTCCAGGCCAGCGCAGAGCTCGTGGGCTTCATGAGCGGTGTGACCTCGGGTGCAGGGCTGCTGGTCTCGTGGCAGGACTTTGAGCGCGTGACGCGTGGGGCAGGCGGCCGCGGCAGGAGGCGTACAGGGACGGCTGGCAGTGCGTGATTCCGAGGCGTGAAGAGGCCAAGGTGGTTGGCGTTTGGAGGCAAGCTCGACTTGATGCGACCCGGAACTGTAGCTTAGCGCAAGCTGGAGTGGCGACCGCTGGCTTTGCAGACTGCACGGGTCGCTCCTCGCAAGAGACACAGGCAAGATCATGACCCCGCTTCGTGTTGACAACGGCTCCTGCCTTGGCCGCCGTTCGCAAGGCCCCCCTCGTCAGGAAGCTAGGAGATCATCTTCCTGTCGCTCCTGATCCCTCTTGATTCCATTCCCCGAGCTGCCCTGAGCCCCGCAAGCCCCCACCCCATGTTCCAATGCCATATCCTTGCCTTTCGTGCCATCGCGCGGCGTACACGCGACTCTTGCGACGTTGTCCAATTAATCTAGAGCGTTTTGTTGCTGGTTTGGACCCCTCTACGCAGTGTTGCTATCTTCCGTGGCGAAGGTTTCTGAAATCCCAGAACTTTCCTGGCCGGCTGGGCAAGAATGTTACGTGGCGGACAGAACTTCTGCTCCGCTAGGGTTACGGCCAGAACACCTTCCGGCGGGCCCCCAGAGATTTTCGATGCGGCGGTGGTGGGGTCCTGGTCACACCTGCCCCTCCCGCCCCCCCTGCGCCCCGTCATCTCAGCTGCCCACCCCTGGCAGGCCCTGGCTTGGCCTCTTACACCCCGCATAGCATCCCACACTGCCAAGTCACGGGCCCTGGGCCAGAACATTGGGGCCTTGCGGAGGCAAAATGTTCCGTGGCGGGCAGAACTTTTGCGTCCTTTGGGGCGTCTGAAAAATTTCGGCAACGTTGTAACTATGATTTCGGCAACACTGCCTCTACGCAATAGGGCTTGCGCTAGGCTATTCCGCAAACAACAATCCAGGGCAAACGCACGGTGAAATGTCCTCCGCTCCACTTCGTTCCGGAGAGCTACGGTCATGGGCGAGAAAGACGACACAATCGAACTTTGGCACAATGTGGGCTGAGTCTTATATATAGTGGAACTATGACATGGACACAGCAGCTGAGGGGGGAGCCCTCCCCCGGGCCACACTCGGGGTGCTGCAACAAGAGGTATTGTGCACTGGTTGATGCCTAGGCAGGAACCCTACCGTTACAGGTGGCGTGCAACTGACTAGATAACATACCGGTAGACGTGCTAAACGTAGATGCGTTGATCAGTCTCACGGACAAAAGCTCCTAGTGGGAAGCCGAAAAGCGGCAAGCAAGCATGACATGCCAAACTGTGACGATGAACGCACCATGGAACACTCCGAAATGAACACAGGTGCCACCACCGGGGGGGTTGGGGTAGTTGGGGTTGGATGCGAAGTACAGTCCCGTGGCACACACTCTATAGGTGCAGAACAAGCGCTGAGAGGGATGCAACTAAGCGTTTCGTAGTTCTACAGGACTACTTTGGTAGCCCAAGCCGCCTGCCCATGTGCCCCATATATCTAGAAGATGTTGAAGTCAACCGCTCCACACGCCTGCTGGCTTGCGCAAGCCTGCGCCTACCTCCCGCCCCCCACCCTCCTGCCACGTGCCATCACTTCAATGGTCCATCGACCCAACCCAAGCAATCCTCCCATCCCATGACATGACAGGGATGGACCAAGTCAACCGTCGAACTCAGGCATGCTTAACTCACACCGTCCGGGGGAGCGCCCATGATGTCCCACGCATCGTCTAACCGGAGGAAAGACGAGTCCGTGGGGCAGCTGTTGGTGTACCAATTGGTCAGCAGCGGCCCACATTGGTCCTCGTCAGTGCCCAAGCGTGCGTCATAGAACATGGCCTCGAAAGACAGGTCGCTGCAGGTTGGCGTGCCGCCGCCCGTGAACCCAGTGCTGGAAAGCACGTTCCCCGCCCAGATGCCCGAGGTGGCTTGCGTGTAGGCCAGGACTTTGGAGAGGGCCTCATCCTCGTCCCTCACCGAGAGACCGCCGCAGACCTGTGGTTGGCGGGGTGGGGTGGGTTGGGGCGGGGCGGCCGGATGGCGGGGTGCGTTGGGTGGGGTCGGGTGGGGTGGATGGTTCGATGGTATGGGCGGGTGGGTGGGGGTGGGCGCTGTGCGACGCGCTGTGGGTCCCCACAAGGTGGAGACAGAGCCGACGGTTCCCTCTCCTGCGTGCTCTGCTGCATGCCTCCGGGTAGCAAACACGTTGTGAGCGGCGCGGCTGTGTGTGTGCGTGGGTACGGTACGCCTGGTACACTCGGAGTCCCTCTCCGCATGGCATGGGCATGCCCGTGAACCGGGTGGGGTTGAACCCCGCACTCTATTTGAAGCTCAAGAGTGGCTCGATCGGCTAGCTATGCCCGCGCTTTCTTGCGACATAGACACGCCCCACGAGCCCCACACACGCAGGTCACCCTTCATGACCCCGCGCCGCACAGCCATCCCGCCGCACACCGCACGACACCCGACCCACCGCCATGAGCACGTGGCTGTATTTGCCGTCCGCCGAGGTGCCCCCCCGGCAGCGCTCGACCTTGAAGTTGGCGAAGTCGGATACGAACGCGTCCACCACGTTTTGCTCGTACTCTTGGGCGTCGACCTCGGCTTGGAGGGCGCTGGAGGGCGGGCCGGGTGGTAGGGTGCAATGGAGGCAGGGTGGGGTGGGTGGGGTGGGGTAGGGGTGGGGTAGGGATGGGCTAGGGGCGGGGAGGTTGGGGAGGCGGAGGGCGCAGAGCCGGGCGCATGTAGTCCCTCTTTAGTAAGAAGGCTTGCCTGCCGATGTGGCTGTGCCTGCTAGCACCCCTGGGCGGCGCAAGCCTTGCAACCCGCCCCGACCCTTCCCGCTCCCCGCCCCACCCCAGCCGGCCCTCACCGTTGCACCGAGTACCCAAACGTCCACTTCATGTTTTGGAGCGCAGGGCTGCAGTCCACGGAACCATCGGCCGGGTTAAAGTAAGTGGACTGCCTGTTGTCCTGCTGAGCTCCGAACTTGAAGCAAACGCGGCGGCAGATGGACGGCTTAATGACATACGGCGGACTGGGCGGCGGACTGGGCGGACTGGGCGGCTTCGGCAGCGACGGTGTGGGGGGGGCCTTGCAGGTGTAACCCGTGGAGGCCCGGCAACTGGCGCTGTCGGTGCTGGCGCTCGAAACCGACACACGCCAGTCGACACAGTCATCCGTGGGTGAATTGGCGAAGCCAGTCATCGCAGCGGCAATGTGATCGATGTCCTTGTATCCATCCCAAGAAGTGCGTGAGTCAAAGGATTGGACCAACATGGAGGCGAAGCGTGTACTGAGGGGGCCGCAGTACTGTGGGGGGTTAGAAGAGGCAGGGGATGAGGCATGCACCGAGTCAGGCGGCAGTGGAGCACACAGGCGAAGGGAGGAGCGTGCGGGGTGCTGCTTAGAGTCGGCACGCAGGCAGGCTAGCGGGGTGGGGCATGCTGCTCGATCGAGGGCCCCGCTTCTTGCTCACTCACCTTAACGGTAGTGGAGTACATCATCAAATCCTCATCATCGGGGTAGTTGGGATCCGGCTCTGAACGGCTTTCGCATTGGGTCACGCTCCACTGGTCCGGGTCAATGACCTTGGGCAGGTCCCGCTTAAGCTTGTCCAGTTTGGTACTGACGGACTCCTGGAAGTCTGGCACGAACACGTCCTTGAACAGACCCCAGACCTTGGAACAAGACGGCCCGAGTTGCGGACTGTAGCCAGGCATGGAGGCGGTCCAGGTCATGCACTGGCGAGCGCACTCGGGAGGGCTCGGTTTGCAGGTATATCCCGTGGACGCCTCGCACATGGAGCTGCCATGCGCATATTTGTCTCGGACAGAGACCTCCCAATTTGTGCACACCGCTTGTGGTGTATGACCGAAGCCAGTCATTGCGTTGCCAAGGTCATCGATGTCCTTGAGTCCATCCCAGGAAGCGCGCGATGCGAGGGATTCCGCAAGCATGGAGGCGAAGCGCGGGTTGACGGGGCCGCAGTACTGTGGGGGGTTAGAAGAGGCAGGGGATGAGGCATGCACTGGAGTCAGGCGGCAGTAGTGGAGCACACAGGCTGAGGGAGGTGTGGGGCGCTAGATTGGGCCCGCAGGAAAGCGGGGTGGGGCATGCAGGCTAGCAGGGAGGGGCATGCTGGGAAGGGCTGTGAGCGCGCTGCTCAATCGAAAGGCACGCCGATCCCTCACCTCAACCCAACTGGAAAAGATAATCATGTCGTCATCATCGGGGTGGTCGGGATCTCGGTCTGCATCGTTTGCGCATAGGGTCACTTTCCACAAGTACGGGTTGATGACTGCGGGCAGGTCCCAATCCTTCAGTTTGGTCTGGACGGATGCCTGAAGGTCTGGCACGAACACCTTCTGGAACAGATCGAAAACGTCAGAGCATCTCAGCCCGAGTCCCGGACTGTAGCCAGGCATAGAGCCCTTCCACCTAATGCACTGGTACATGCACTCCTGCGCGGGTGGGGGCTGCGTCTTAGTGCTCTTCGGCGGTGGAGACTTGGGCGGAGGAGGCGGAGGGGGTGGCGGGGGAGGGGGCGGGCTTGGGGGAGGGGGCGGCGGTGGAGAACTACTCGGCTTGGGGTGGGGTGGGGACGGAGGACGAGGCCTGGGCGAGGGTGGAGAGCGCCGGGGCCGGGGCGAGGGTGGAGAGCGCAAGGGACGGGGCGAGGGCGGGGAGGGCTTGGCGCGGGGCGAGGGTGGAGACGGCGGCGGCATGGGTGGAGGCGGTTGGCAGAGGCTCGCCCAGTTCGTACCGCAAACTGGTACGGACTGACTAGATCCGGAACCGTAGCCGTACACAAGCAGGGTTGCGTAGGGGCACTCGGACTCCTTCGAGGAGCCTTGGCCCGTGAGCATCCGGGCGTGTTGGTCCAGTGAGATCTTGCCCTGCCACGTGCGGTACGACAGGGCCCGCGGTACGGCAGGGCCGCCCAGGGCCTGGGAGAGGTCCCCGGTGTAGTTGGTGCACATCTGAGGGTGGGGGCGCAGATCAAGGAGGGGAAGAGGGGGCATGCGTGTTCAAGCTGATTCGCTAGGCTGCCGTGGATGTGTGGCGAGCGTGCAAGCCGGGGCCAAGGCGCCATGGTGACAGCACCCCGATCGAATCCTACACACGATCCTTCAGGGCAGGCAGGCCGACACACTGCTACCGAGATGCCTCCTCCATCGGCGTGCTAGCCGGCCCCCGTTGGATGCATTGCCTTACCGTAAAAGTCGAGGCATACGTCGAAGTTATCCTGCTCATCAGGCGATAGGAGCAGTCGCTGAGGCGCCACTGCTGCCGGAGAAACGCGCTGATCGTCGCGTTTGCAACGCCTTGTTGCTGCATCACGCTCGCGACGTCAGGAAGAAAGGTCGTGTTAAAATAGGCTGTCAGGTCCTCACAGCAGCTTGTGTTGCCCAAGCACTTGGCCTTGAAGTCGGAATCATCTTCCCACTCGATTGGACCGACGGGGGCATCGGCGTAAGTCATGCTGGTGCTTAACTGAACGCACTGAGATGTGCAGACCGTGGGCTGAGGGGGAGGGGCGCGCCTGTGTGAAGGATGGGGTGGAGGGGAGAGGGGACCGGGGAAGGGGGGCGGGTTTAGTAAGCTAGGGGCACACCCTGTCAGAGGCAGGGTGGAAGCAGATACGAGTACGGCAGCATCCGCAGAGGGGCCCGCCGCCCCTGCCCCCCACCCCCCAGGCAAAGACAACCCGAGCGAGGCTACGCATGCAACAACCCTCCCGTGCCGTACAGAGATGCCGTACGCACACTTGCGGCGGTGAGATCCTCGGTGGGGGATTCGGTGAGGGGGGCGGCGACCAGTAGTTCGTACACACGCTCTCCATGCCGCCAAAGCAGTCCGGGTTCCCACCTTCTTCTGCCATATCGAAGGCCTCAATCATAGCGCTGACGCACAACCTGCGGAGGTGATTGAGAGGCAGGAGGGGACGCGGGTTTAGTTCCTTGGAGCCCCACGCACCTACCGACCTGAGAGTGCGCACCACCGCAGGACAATGCTGCTAGCTTCAGGTCATGTCAGGCTTTCAGTTAGAGTATTGTGCAGTCTGCCGTGCGTGCAACGGGATCCCCTACGCCTCGCCCACGTGAACTTCTGAAGGCCCTTCAGCGTCCCACCTTTTGCCGTTGCCGTCAACAAAGCTATAGCCGGTAATGTCGCTTGCGTGCGCCTTGAGCGAGATTCTGCCTCTCCAAAGCTTGAGGGCTTTGGCGATAGCCGGTCCAAGGCCGTTTACAGTCAGGGTGCCACAGAACTGCGTGGGGGATGGCGGTAAAAGGGAGCGTGCAGACTAGTGCAGACATGGGCGGGGCGGAACCAGCACTCAGGGGAGACAGAAGCTGGGTAGCGTGGGGCCAGAGTGGGTCACACTGGGAACGATCCGCCCGCCACGTGGATCTGCCGTGTGCAAGAGGCTCTCATCGATCTACCCAGCTAGCTATTAGCATGGCCCACGTGCAACCCAGTTCAGGGCGAGTCTGGGCTTCAGGGCCGTCTCAACACACCAGCATCTCTGTCTCGTAGACAAACGGCAAGTCGCCGCCCAGCCCCACGGGCGTCCAGGAGCACTCGGCCAGACCCCACCGCCTGCATGCACGCGCGCAGCATTGGAGCACAGTTCAGTCAGCTGCAAGCGGGCGAGTACTGTGTCCAAGTAGACCCGCAGGCGGCGGGGGATGATGCGCGTGGAGCTGTTGTGCGTGCAACCACAATACTCCCGCTCCACACCAGCTAGCCTAGCACTGCACTTGGCACGTCACGTCCCCCACGAGCAGTGTGAGCAGCGTTGCTATCTTCCCTGGGCCGAAGTGCGGGAGGTCCCGCACTCGGACCTCGGGTCCAAGCCCAAGAGTGCGAAAGCGGGCCGCACTTCGTGGCCCTTGGCGGCCCAAAACGTGCGACCGCACTTGGCAAGCGCTTGCCGCCCAGAAGTGCGGGAGAGTGCGGTGGAGTGTAGCGGAGGGCGCGGCGTTCTGGAGGCCTGTTTCAAGCGGATGAGTCTGCCTGGCTCTCGCCCTTGTGCATGAGCTGATGTAGGCGGGCAACTGGGGGTCTTGAATTCCAGCAGCAACCCCGTAGTGTATGCTGCAAGTGCATGTGATGCGGGCTGGACGGTGGGGGTGGGAAGGGGACTGCCTGCCCGGCTGGCCGCGCCCGTTCGGTGGGCCCCCCAGGGGTTGAGGGGCCCCCGCACCTGAGCCGCCAGAAGGCTCAAAAATGTGCCGGCGCGGGCCGCACTCGCAACCAAACTTTGCTACAAAAGTGCGGGAGCTTCCGCACATGAGGCTCTTTCCGTCACCGAAAGTGCGGGATGGCCTCACTCCCCCGCACTTACGCACTAAGATAGCAACACTGAGTGTGAGTAGTCCCTCTGCAAGAGTATCAGTCTCAGAGCACCCAGACCGAGCGTGCTTCATTCGCACGCACCTGGCCGCTTTATCTCTGTCGCCCAAGCCGATAACCGAGACGCCCATGGCAGCAGCGAGGTCCGGGAAGAAGACCCTCCGGAAATAGTTGGTCTGGTTGGTGGCCAGCGCCGGGTCGCAGTTGTTGGTGATGTTTGGTGGCGCGACCGGCGTGGTCAGCGTGAACTGGATGCACTGCGTGTAGCAATTGCTTTGGGCGCCTCTGCAGGGTGGGGGCAAAGGGGTGGGGCACGAGTGCGCGAGCAGTGGGTGAGCATCGGGTGAGCATCGGGGGGGTGAGTGAGGGTCGCGGGGGAAGGTCGGGCGGGCCAGGTAGGTGGGCGGGGTGACGTTGGGTTTCGGCGGGCCGGCCAGACGTGGCCGTAAGACTCGTCGAGTGTGGGCTGAGCATAGGCAACGTGTTGCTCTGCTCGCAGGGGGTGGCGGCGGCGGACCCTGGCTTCATGTCACCGCGCACGAGCGCGGAACTTCGCGCAGCCGCAGTTCCCGACTGCCTCCAGCCCCCACGCATATGGTAGTCTACTGATATGCAAAGTCCTGCTTCATAGGACGGACATCGCTCGGGGCATGAACGAGTGAACTCACACGACGGCGATCGCCGCAGCCGCGAGGACCACAGCGATGATAGTCTTCATATCTTGCTCTTTACATATGCTCGGAGGGCTTGCCCAGGAGTGTGATTGACCGCACGCAGGTACGCACGCTCCAAGAGGCTCCTAGCGCGTTGACGTCAACACTGTCTGGGTAAGCCTAGGTAAGAAATGCGCGGACGTGCCTAATGTATGCAATGGGCGGAGCAATGCGCGTCCTGATGTCGCCCGTGTTGTCCTGCCTGCGCCCAGTTACGCCAGAAACCGGCCATGGCCGACGGTCGAAGCGGTCGTACGCCGAACTCGCACCTACCTACCCGCCCGTGGCGCGCCATTTGTTATGTTATCTTTGGAGAAAATGAATTAGACTGCCAGCATGCCTGTCGGCCAAGCGAGATGTGGGCTCGCTCCCTGGGACATGCGGGGACATGCGAGTGTCAGCTCCCCCTCGCTCTGTTGTGCGCACAACACCCTCCTTCTCCGCTACGGCCCGCCCCAGGGCAAGAGCACCTCCTCCGTCCCCACGGAGCCCGCAAACAGCAGCAGCGTGTTAGCTTCGTGGAGCTTGGAGAAGGCGCGCAGGCGCATGGACGTCGCGTCGTGCAACAAGAGGTTTAGTGCACTGGTTGATGCCTAGGCAGGAATCCTACCGTTACACGTCGGCTCGCGAGTTGGGCGGCATCGCGCCATGGCTGCACGATTTCCTCATGGACGGGGGTGCCAGAAGTCGCCCTCCAGCACCAGGTCTTGGAGGTCACAGGACGTGCTGCCGTCGTCGGTTTGGGGCAGTTCGCGTGCGACTGAAGAACGAGAGCACGTGGCAGTGGGCGAGGGCGATCGAGCATGGGGCGCGGTTGATTGGCCGTCCGCGAGGATCAGCAAGAGGACATCTGGCGGGCAGGTCGGCAGCACCGAGCACGGCGACTCAGGTTGTGTATGTGCTGCAGAAGATGAGTTCATGTCGCAACTATAAGGCGTCGGTACCGCGTTTGGGTGGGACGGAATTAACGGGCTGTTGGACGGGAGCCGGAGAGCATGGTGAGGCGGCGGACTCGTCGGGCAGTCTGGAGGAGCGATTCCCGGTGCAGCGCAAGCGGCACCGAGGCTCCTACATGGGGTAATATATAGCGACGACAGCAACCATGGTTTAAGCGCAGCACGGCTTCCAAGCCGAGGCGCAAGCGAGAGGTCTCGAGGTGGCATGTGCGGCATCGCGGGAAGCCGCGGGACTGCTTATCGGCAAGCGAGGCGGGAGTCTGCGGAAGGGACATGTCGTCAGACTGAAGGGAGGGAAAGCGGGACAAGGCAGGGTAACTGACAGCTACCCCGGGGGGCCGCTGGGGGTGGGAGCGGGTTACACCGTGTGGCTCGTGCCCGTTCCCGACTGAAGCGCACTGTCTCCGAACAGGACTGCGAATATTTTTATATGTCTGTCCCACTCCTTTAAAGCGCAAACTCGCTAACTCCACGCCCGCCCGCATTCGCGCGCCCTCATTTGCTGCTCGTGCGACGTGTTTCCTTAGCTTCAGCTTTGATCAGACTAACGCCTTCAAAGTAGCAAGACACTGATCGGCACCTGCCAAGGCGCGCGGCTGAGGCAGCATGGCGCCAGCGCTGGACACGCTTAGGGCCTGTTCACATGGTATTGCGAACCAGGGCTGGTTCGGGTCGGGTTCGGGTCGGGTTTGCCCAACCGTGCTCACACGCAACAAGGGCACGGTGGCACGAACCAGGCCTAACCAGGGTGAACCGGGCACGCGAGCCGGCCGCCTTGCCTCATATGACTTGATATCTAGTGTAATACTGTATAGAAAGCCCTAATCAAGCTCCCTCCCTGGAAGCGACTTCCGCTGACAGAAGGCCATGACAACTCATCCCTGAGACCTATGCTAGTGTAGCCAATATCAAAGCCTGGTGCGATCCTCCCCGCTTATACGACGTTTTCGCGCGGTCGCGACGCACATGTCGGCGTCTCACGGCCCTGCCGCGGTATTGGACACTGCTGAAGTACTTGCTCGCAGCGAACCAGACCCGACATGTGAACACACCCTTACGGAGGCGCAGGCGGCCGTGTATGACCGAGGGGCAGCTGGAGGCAGCGCATCGACCCCGTGCTGCAGGTGGGGGGGGGGGGCTGCGTCGTTGGGAGGGAGGGGGCAAGGAGGGGGAGCGGTCTTGCTTGGGAGGGAAAGCGAAAGGCACAAGCGGTGGGGCGGCGGTTCAAGGCGCCAGCGCATTGGTTCAGGGGAGTTGGAAACCGGGATGGAGCAGGGAGGACAGGGTCGTCGGGGCGGTGGTGGAGGTGGGCGAGAGGTGGTGGAGGGCACACGTTGCAGAGGGCAGCCTTGGGTGCCGGCACCGGGACAGGTGGGGTCAGGGCAGGGCAGCCTGGGACCCCTCCACACCTGACCCCTTCCGCTACCCTGTCCGACCCCTGGCTCCCCCGGCCCCCCAGGTGGCTGCCGAGGAGCCCCTCCCCGCGCTGCCCCCCCTGGACCCCTCTGCGGACGCCCGCGCCGCCGAGGGCGCCGTGGTCTTCTCCCGCGTGGCCGCCGGCCTGGCGCCCTTCGAGATCTCCCGCCTCTTCTCCGCCATGCTGTAGCTCATCAACAACAGGTGGGGAGGGAGGGAGGAAGGGGGTGAAGAAGGGAGGGATTTGGGGGAGGTTTTCGGTCTGCTGGGACAGGGTGGGCGGATCAGGCGCGGAGAGAGCACGCCGACTGGGCCCTGGGCCTTGGCCCCTTCCCATGGCAAGCCTGTGTTTGCTGCAGCCCAGGACCGCGCGCACATAGTACCCGTCGAACCTCCTGCCTCCGCCGAAACGTACGAATGCCTGGCATCCTGTCTGGCTCCTACCCTCCACTATCCTTGAACGCAACCCTCCGTCCTTCTTTTCAGTCTCAACAGCCTGCCCCTTCCTTGACTACCCCATGCTGAACCCGCAACCTCCTCCTCTACAACGCCCCTTCCGTGACTTTACTGCACTCCTTACAACCGCCTTTACCCCCTCGCCTTCCCCTCCCTCTCCTTCCTCTACAAACCCCGCCCTCCCCCCAAAGGAACGTGAACAACCTACCGGCCTTCCTTGGCTGCCCCAGACTTAACGCGCAATCTCCTCCCTCTACAACCCCCTCTCCCTCCCCTTCCCTGCCCTCCCCAAAAAAACGTGGAGATCCTCAAGGCTGACTCCCGGGCGGCCCCCGCGGGCGACGTCCCCCCCGTGGGCGGGGAGGCTTAGGACGCGGCAGAGAAGAAGTGTAGGGGGGCGGAGGGGGCAGCAGCGCGGGGTGCACCACAAGACAAACGGGAACCGCCTTCCTGTGCGGGGGATGAGAAGTAGGGGGGGCGGCGGGGGCGGCAGGATGCGTGCGTGTAAAGGGAGGGGCCAGGGAGGATGCGGGTGAGGGGACCATCGAGGGTGCAGCGCTGGTACCGGTGTCTACCACAAGCCCATGGGCCAGCGCCTGGCGCTAAGAGGAGAATGTGGGTGGCGCCAGCGGGGTCTGCACCCGCCGAAGCGATGACCAGTACCTCGGCAGAGTCAGTGCGAGAGTGTCTGGACTCTCGAGTCTAGGCTAGCACAGTCCATACCGGTAGCCATGCTCACTTGGGTGAAGGCAAGTGAGGCTCCAAAGTCAGGGCCAGGGAAATGTTCGTCTTCCTCGCAATGCTCTCCACCGTGCTCACTTCCCAGGCGCCTATCCCAGGCGCCTCCAGCCGCAGGGCCCCACTTGTTGTCCGTGCGGCCATGGATGGAGATGGACCATGACCGCGAGCACACGCCCAAGAGTTTTTGGCGACAGATTGGATCCATCGCCGGGATTTTTAAGCAATGGATCCAGATCCGACGGCTGGTGGGCGGGCATGATCCTGCAAGGAGGCGGGCGGGCGGGGGTGGGAGGGGGGGTCGGGGGCGTCAGTGTGACCCGTCGACGGGTGGAGTGCTCCACAACGCGCGCAAGCCGCGCTCCGCCCCTGCGCGTCAATGAATAGAGGGGTCAGACTTGGCAACATCCCGCGCGACAGCTGGCCCCGAAGCACCTTGCTCGCAAAATGCAGTCCATCCCGGGCGCGTTCGGGCTGCCTACTGACGTCGCTTACCGTGACCGCTCTGTGCGACCCCTTGACTCCAACCGCAGGCGCTGGGTCGGCTCCGCCTTGCCTAGTCGCTACTTTGCCGGCGCGGTTGCCCGCTGCATGTCGCTGGGTCCATCGTGAGCGCGAACCGCGCGGTTCTCGCTCTGCAGGACTTGTCTGCTACCAGGTATGTGGGTATAAGCTATGCCATTCGTAAGCTTTACAAAAGGCCGGCCGTAGGGCTCAAGGGTTTATGTCGGTGGGCGCCGACGGCACGGGCCCGAAGCCCAACACCCATCTTTCAGCCATCACATGTCCGCCACCGACCACCCCGCAGCAGCCGGGTTGCACACCATCAAGCCATCAATACTTGATAAGTCGTCCCCGCTATAAACCCCCGCAAACCCCGAGGGTGTGCACCATGTCCATTAACCGTGAACATGCTCAGATTCTGCCAATCCACTCTCTGCGCGTGACGCACAGAGCAGCACGTGCAATGATTGCGACCAGCTAGATTATGCGCTTAGTTAATATCTATACATCCCTTCTCGTTGCCGCCCTAAAACCCCTTGTGTTGTCCCTCCTTGCCCCCCTTCCTGTCCCCCCACGCCCTCTCCCTCAGGCCGGCCCGGGTCCCTCCGCCCCGCGCCCCGCATCAGCGATACGCCTTCTCTGGGTAGTTCCCATCCGCTGCCAGGATGGCGGGGAGGGTGGTGGCGAAGAGCCGCTTGACGGTCTTCATGCCCCACTCGGGGGTCAGAGTGTCCGTGAAGATCTCCTGCAGCTTGTCGATGTAGACGGTGAGTGGGTCGGGCGACGCCATACCCGTGTTCTCCGCCTCCTCCGCGAGCTCCCGGCCACGCTCGTTGACGGACTGCTGCAGCTTGTAGCAGATGAGGGCGTGGCTAGGGGGAAAGGGGCGGGAGGGGGCGGGCAGGGGGAAGGGAGGGGGGGTTACAGGTTGGGGGAGGGGGAAAGCCGGGGAGGGCAGGGGCACTTCGCTCGCGCCCCACAGCACGCAAACCCAGTGCGCGGTCCCCAACTCGGCTGTCATAGGCACCTTTCACGCCCTGCACACCTGGTCTCGATCACGTTGTGCATGTCTCCGCTGTAGGGGGGGAGGTTGGTCACGTTATTGGCGGTGATGGGTGCCCGGCCGCAGTGCCACTCGCCCACGGCGTTCTTGTTGACGCTGGCGTTGTCGAGCGACCATATGGGCCTGCACGTCACCTTATTGCCCTTCCGGCTCGCCTCCTTGCACAGCTGCTCGTTCTTGTCGTACACCTCACCAAGGAACGTTGCAATCTCCTCCCCCGTAGGTCCCTTAGCGGGCCGCTCCTTGTCTCCCTCCTTCACCTGCGGCGGCGCACGGCAGGAGCATGGGCGGTCACGGCGTAAAGCACTTGCCAGATCGGATAGTGGCCATGTTTGAGGCCGCTCGTGCTCTCAATGAGGATGCACGGCTGCATGGGTCTCACGGGCAGCTGCGGCTTTACTGGAAGCCCGAGGAGTGCAGCTGCTTTCTCCACGTGACTCCGCACTGGGTGTCGGATAACTGCAAGCATGCTGCTTGCCTCGCGGCAGCAGCGGCTGGGAAGGTCAATGTCCCACGCCAAACCCAACGGACGCATCAACGTTCTGACGCCCTTTCCCGGCCTCCCTCACACCTCCCCGTCCGCCCGCCCAAGGCCAAGGGGCGAGGCCGCGGCCGCCCCGCCAAGCTGTCTCCGCCGGACATCCCCCCCTGCCTCAGCTGCCCCTATCACGGCGGAGTGAGCTCTAAGGCGTGCAGCAAGCTGGAGAGAAAGGCGTATGAGCTCCTGTGGGAGGTGCTGCCCAGCGCTGGTGCTGCTGGGGACGGCTGCGTCGTGATCTGGCGGGCGTGGTTGAACCCCAAGCCCTACCCTCGCCCGGACCCTGAGGGCTTTGTGGGCCCATTCGACATGTGCGTCCGGGGCTATAACCTAGAGGAGGGGCGGGCATGGGAGCTGGCCATAGAGGTTCACGGAGCTCAGCACGCTCGGGATACCTTTTACGAGGAGGGCCCAGGAGGGCAGATTGCAAGGGATGAGGCTAGGAACGAGGGGGCCCGCAAGGCGAGGGCACACGTGTTGCGGCTGGACGTTGATGACGGGTGGGCGTGGGGGTTTGCGCTTAAGTTTGCTCTGAAGGCCGCTCGCTCAACTGCTGGGCCTGGCTTCTACACCAGTCGCTGTGCTATTGCCCTGCTCGCTACCGGTGACCTTTGCTAACCTGGAACACTTGTTCGGGGGTGTAGCCGTCTCCGCGGGTGCCACTGACTGGCTTCAGGAGGATGCCGCCAAAGCGTGCACTGACGGCTGAGTAGTAGACGATCTTGTCGCCGTTCTTCTTGCGTGCGGCGGCACCCCAGTCCCGCTTGACGATGGACGAGGGGTTGAAGCCACCAGCCGTCCAGCCCGTGTAACCCTTGGGCTTAACGTGTGTGGTCTTGCCGTCAATCCAGATGATGTCCAGTGCCCAGGCCTTGAGCCAGGCGTCGCTCTCGTACAGCGGCCTGGTCGTGGGGTTCTCGGGGTCGGGGTCGGGAGGGAGGGGCACCTCGTGCACCGGGTCCACCATGACGCCAGGGCCCAGCTTGCACACGCCGTCGTTCAGCCACTTCTTAGCCACCTCGACTCGCTCGTCCATCTCAGCCTGGCTCAGGACCCGCCTGAACTCAATCTTCAGCACCTGGGGGGGGCACCAAGCCCAGGGGGCAGATGGGAGAGAGGGGTGGAGGGGTGCGGGGGGTGAGAGCAAGAAGGGGCATGCGGTGGGGTGGAGAGACAGGGGAGAGACACGCTGCCCCTCCCTGCCAGCTGCCCTCATCACTGACGAAGCTCCAAGTCCTTCCCGCCCAACCCGACACCTTCCCCCGCCGCCCACCTTCCGCAAGGACGGGTCCAGCTCCAGCATGCGCCTCCAGATGACAGAGCACAGTATCGTCGCTGCCACACTATCGTAGGAGTTCGGTGGTTGCTGGGAGTTGTGGAGGTTGACAAGGGAGAACGACCTGTGTGTGCGCCATGCACTTGTATGGTACAGCATGCATGCTGTACGGCAGCCTCATTCCGCCCGCGGTGAGGATAGGCTAGCGCTCAGCTCCCGTCTAGTTAAGACGGGAGCACCGCTTTATGCACCGCTTCATGCGCACTGAGACCTGTAACGTCAGAGTTGTTGCATGCCTTGCCTTCTCTACTGCCAGTCGAAGCAGTCTCTGTGCTACCCTGTCGACAATCTACTCGGAGCGCGTCTCCGCACGGCGTCCGTCAGTCGCCGTTCTCCAGCCGCGAGTCCTGGGCTACGCCCTTGGCCTTAGCTCGCAATTTTGCTCCCGTCTTGCGCTCGCGCTACGCGCAGTGGACTGCTCATCATTTGGTCACACCCGGGCTCCGCCCAAGGTGCGACCTGGCTCCTAGGACTGCGTCCGAAAGAGCCGGAGCCCAGGCTACGTCTGGCAGCTCCGAAGGGGTTGTCACTGTCGCTTCGCCCGTCGGCAAGCAGCCACCCCCGGCAGCAGATAGAGCTTCTCGCTACCGCGATCGCGTCGAGCGTCAAGAAGAGGACCTGCCTATTCATCGGTTCGCTGAGCTTCACAACGCCCGCAACGCAGGTGTTCCTCCGAAGTCACCACCGACAAGTCCTGGCCGCGGTCGCGCCCCAGCCCAGGCATCTTTGCTCCACGGTAATCCACTGTTCGAGCAGCAACCCACTGGCAACGCCGGTGCGGGTGCGAGTACGTCTGGAGGCTCCGACGTCACTCATCACGCTCGCGCTCCGTCTGCAGGCACTGCAACAGCGCTCGCTGGCAACAACAACGTAGTTGCGGCTATCGCCCAAGCTGGAGGTGGGGCTGCGGGTGGTCAGGCTGGCCCGTCGCACGTCTTCGCAAACCCTCTGCACGCGCCCCAGCTAGGGGCCGCGGGGGCACTTCCCGCCGTCGCGGGAGGACCTGGGCTGCGCCCAGGCTCAAACCCTAGCTCATCTAGCCCCTCGTCTGACGAAGACGAGCCTCCGCCTCTCGGCCAGCCGCTGCTACCGCTAGCCCCGGCACCTCAAGCCGTGCAGGCTGGGCAGGCGGCGCCTGACCCAGACTCGGAAGACGAGATGTCAAACAAGCATGTCCCTGTCTTCGATAGCATCAACAAGTCTCTCCCTGCCTTCCTCGCAGCGACCCACTCGTGGCGCCTGGGTTGGGAGATGACGTCACGTGGCGACAACACGTGCAAGCTCTGCCGGCTCTGGCTAGCTGGCATCGCCGGCGGCCAGGGGCCTGACGGCTCGGTGCGGCTTTTCATGGTCACGCAGCACTGGGTCAACACCAAGGGCCTGCCGCGCCTGCTGAGGCACCGGGTGGAGTTCGATGCGGCCATCGCCGCCATGAACCCGCAGCCCGTACCGCTGCCGGACTACGTGGGCCAGGCGCTGCCGCCCGGGCTTCTCGACGCCATGGACTACGTCATCGCCCTGCTCCGCGAGGACTATGGCCGGGACGACCCCGCCGCCAAGGCGGACTACGAGAAGTTCGAGATCTGGACCACGGAGGACCCCACCGCCGCCGGCTCCCGCTACCTGGCCATTGTCAGCGTCCTGAGCCTGGTCACCTACCCGCGGCGCACCCGCACCGAGCGCTGGCTTCTCGCCGTCGTCAAGTCCCACTGGGTTAAGGCGGCGGTGATGAACGAGCACATCAAGCTCGGCTACCGGGGCAAGGCCGACGACGACCCCACCGCCTGGGACGTGGAGTGGTGCATATCGGAGTGCCAGAACGTCTACGTCTGCTTCCGCTCGGACCAGGCCGAGGCGGACCGGCTGGCGCCCAAGAAGGTCAGGGCCCTGGCGACCGCTGCCGGGCCCGTGGGCGAGTCCACGGCCGCCAGCCACTCGGACTTCGCCCGGCTCTCGGCACAGCTCGACAGCATGGCGCTCGCCATCCACGGGCCCAACAACGGCAACCGCCCGTTTGGCAACCAGCAGCAGCTGCAGTCGCCGGCGGGCAAGATGCGCCAGCGCTGGCCCAAGGAGGCGCCCGGCCCGGTCACTGGCTCCAAGGGCCCCTGCACCTACCACGCCTGCGTCAACGGCCCCCGCGCCAAGTCCCACTCGCTGGATTCCTGCTCCGAGAACGCCAAGGCGGGCAACCCGACGGCCCTGCAAGGGTACCCGGCCTCGGTCGACATGGGCCAGGCCTGGGAGAAACTGCTCCGGCAGAACCCGCAGTTCGCCGCACCGCAGCAGCAGCAGCAGCAGGGTGGCAACCAGCAGGGCGGCAAGCCGCAGGGCGGCAGCAAGCAGGAGTACGTCAAGGCCAAGGACAACAACCGCGGCAAGGGCAGGGTCAACGCCTACGCGGCCAAGACCGACTCCCCGGCGTCCCAGGCCCCGGCGGCAGCGCCGCCGGTTGCCTTCCACGCGCCGTATGGTTACGCGCCCTACCCGTACGCGCAGCCACCGCCCATGTACGGCTACCCGCCCAGCGCCTATGGCGGCCACGGCCCGCAGCAGCTGCCTGCGCCCTCGGCCGGCCAGCACGCTGCGGCCTTCGCCTCCGCTGCCTCCTACCGTGGCACGCCGCCGCCCTCGCACGTGAGCGCCCAGTCCCACGGTTGGCTCATGGGCCACGGCGCGCCGCCGTACGCCTACCCGCCGCCGCCCAGCTACGCCCCCAGCACGTCCTCGGCGCTCGCCACGGACACGCTCTCGGTGGCGCAGCAGCCGTTCGGCACGTTCATCACGCGTGTTGACAGCACTGCAGGCACCACGGTCCTCGCCACCAGCAGCTCTGCCTCTGTCTCCAAGCTGGGGGGGGGTATGAGCAGCCTGGGCACCAGCGTGCAGACAGCGGCACCGGCGCGGACCGGGCTCCAGTGGCCCATCCCGGCTGTGGCGCTCAACACCGCGCGTGAGCCCATGCCCGCCGGCTTCCGCCAGAGCCAGGCGGCGTCGCTGCCCAGCTCTATCCGCGTCCCGCTCGTAGAGTACTGCTCGATCCAGATCTACCTGGATGGCAGCTGCAGCGTGCGGGTCAGCGGGGCGACCGGTACGACGATCCTGACGGCGATCGGCGACTTGATGAACGTGGTCAAGGCCCAGATCAGGCCTTCGCCCACGGACACCGCCCCCAACGCCACCTTCGCCTGCTCGTCCACGGCCGCAAGCGCCGGCTCCACCACGCCGCCCGGCTCCGCTGTGCCGACGGGCGACACGGAGGCCATCAACCGGCACCTGCAGAGCAAGGACTGCGCCTCGCTGCACTACGTTGACAACGGCGACCCCAAGCAGGGCGTGGCCTTCCACACGGCCGACGGTGGTCTGGTCTACCCCTCCGGCGTGGCGCCTGACTGCGCCTGCAACCCGTGGGGCCTGGTGGTCGAGAGCCTGGTCAAGGAGCTGGGGCTGACCATCCGCCCTTGCGACGCTGGCGTGCGCTCGCTCAAGCAGCGCAGCCGGCCACTCGGCATCGTCACCATCCGCACCACGCTCAACCCCGGCACGCCCCAGGAGACCACCTTTGAGGGCGAGTTCCTGGTGGTGCGTGACTCAGCTGCCGAGGGGCTCTTCAAGGTCCTGTGGGGCGTGCACTTCTTCTGGCTGCACGGCATGGTGCTGGACTACTTCCCGAGCCCACACCTCAAGTTCAGGCCGGGTTTCTACCGAGGTGACGCGTCCCTGGGCGGTTACGTCAAGCTGATCCCGGCCCCCGCCGAGCTGGGTCAGGCCGCGGCAGCGCTGCGGGCCTGCTACGCCACCGTGCAGCTGCCGGCGAACGAGAGGGCGGCACGTGAGGTCAAGACCAAGGACTGCAACCGCAAGGTCCCGTTCCTGCCCAAGCAGCTGTTCAAGACCCTGGCTGACTCCGCGGCCTCCGAGCTCTACACCTCCGGGGACAGCACAGTCAGGATCTGGAGCACGCCGGAGCCGTCCTACGCGGAGCAGTACAAGCGGTACCTGCACGAGGAGGAGCGCAAGGCACTCATCGTCTATGCCGACCCGGTGCCGCTCAATGAGGACGAGCTGATTGCCCAGGCGGATGAGAACGGTGAGCTGGACAAGTACCTGGTGAACGACGACGGCAGCATCCCCATGGAGCCGCTGTCGCCGCTGCCCCCGCTCTCGCCTCCGCTGCCGCCCTCGCCAGTGCCGGAGCCCTCGCCTCCGCCACCGCCAGCGACGGCTGTGGAGCGCTCTCTGCAGCCACCGCCTCCGCAGCCCAACGCTCTCGTAACGCCACCGGCACCCGCGCCCAAGGGCCCCTCCGCACGGGTGCCCCCGCAGGGCCCCCAGGCAGCGCCTGCAGCGAGCCCCTCAGCACGACGCCACATTGCGTGGTCTCCTATGCCGCCCCCTCAGGCCACGCCTGTCGGGGGCCCGCCCGTACTGCAGCTGGGCCCACGAGATCCTTACTACGACCGGGGCTACCGTGGAGATCAGCGTGGCTCGGAGCAGAGACGCTCCCGCTCCCCGTCGCGCGGCGACAAGGAGCCCGACAACGACCGACGCAAGGATCAGGGCAAGGACCACGACCGCGACCGCTCGAGGGACCGAGGGCACGGCGGTCCTGGTCCGGGCTTGTCGGGCGCCGTCCCGCGGCCACGGCACACCAAGGAGCTTCCCTCCAAGCTCTCAGGGTCACGCGTCCCATGCACCTGCTGCACCCTGATCTCGGAGCTGGCCAGTCACCCAGACTACCGGGCGCTCGCCCGCTACCCCGGCCTGGAGACTGTGTCGTACGCAGCCAAGAAGGACCACAGCCTGGACAAGTGCAAGATCTGGGCGCTGTTGGGCGGTCCCACACTCCTGCAGATGACGAGGGACGTGGCGCTGACCTTCGGCATCCAGGGCTACAGCCAGCCCATCCTCGAGTCTGAGCTGCTCGAGTGGGACCCGGTGCAAGACCCCCTGACGCTGGATGAGTCACTGCAGCGCGATGCCCAGCACCTGATCAACACCTGCCGCTGGCACGAGGAGATTCGGGCTCAGGTGCAAGCTCCCCACGGGCGCTCGCCCTATCACGCCCAGCAGCTGAACGCACACGCCGTGTTCTGGCACCGGCACCCGGTCTGGTGCCAACTGCTCTTCCTCGCTCTCGGTGAGCAGGGCCTGAGGGTGGACTGGGGCCTCTACCTCCCTGACGGCAGCCCCCGCCTGATACCCTCGGACGAGGAGCTCGCACGGCAGGACCTGCTAGCCCGGGCGCTGGCGGAAGGGCTGCACCGTCTCCAAGCCGGCGCCGGGGGAGATGAGGCACCCGCTGGTCCCCTTGCGACACCCTACCTGCCGCCAGGTCTGCGTCCCGCTGTCCTGCCGGCTTGGGCTGCCCCACAGCCGCTCGTGACGGCTCAGACAACTCAGCCGGCGCTCCAGACGGCGCCGCCGCCACCGCCCGTGGCTGCGCCTGCTGTGCAGACGGGCCGCGCCCTCTGCATGCACCCGGGCCTCGCCCTTGATGTGCAGCCGGCACCAGCCAACCTCATGGACTACTCGACGACGGTCTTCGCCACCGTGGCGGCACGTGACACCTCTCGGGCAGCCCCCATGCAGCCGCAGCGAGTGGAGCCGCCGCCGCCGCCGCCGCCGCCACCGCTCCAACCGCCAAGTCAGGCACCGGCCCAAGGGCTGCGGCCGGCCGTCGCCGAGCCGCAGTCGGTGGGCAACCCCAGGCAAGTGGTCAGCATGGTGCGAGCCACGCAAGTGCTCACGGTGGGCGATGTCCAGTGGTCAGTGGCGCGCACGGTGTACGAGGAGAATCCGAGCAGCGTAGGGGAGCCCTGGGTCTGTGCCTTCCTGGCGGCAGACCAGCTTCCGCCGCCCACCCCGCGCAACAACACCGGCACGGGGCTGCTGATGGGCGACAACGAGGGCTACCGCTGGACCTCTGGCGGCTTCTGCAAGATCCAGATCGTCTGCGTGGACCACGTCAGCTCACCGGCAACCTTCAGTGACGAGGACGGCCTCACCGGCATCCCGCTGCTGCTGCGGCTCGACGTGGCGCGAACCTTCCCCACCACCGTGGAGGGAGATGGGCTGCGGCACCACGAGCCTCGGCCCCTCCGCGGCGCCATTGGCAGCCGAGGGCACTACGGCTACGAGTACACCCTGCACGGCGCTCGGCTCCTCGTCAATGGCCACGTCACCGAGCGCACCGGCGCCAGCTACATGCGCTCCATCTCCCTTGCCCTGCCACCCATCCCCGTGCTGGGCCTGGACGACCTACCCTACGGCGTGGTGCTGGGGCGTGACTTCAACGTCCAGTTCAACGCCGTACGCTCGTACGGCCGCGCTGGCGACACCCTGCAGCTCACGCACCAGCTGCCCGATGAGGACACCTGGGCCACGACCCTGCGCCTCACCAACGTCTACTGCCCCGGCGACATCCGCTTCTGCGCACTCACGCTGAGCCCCGGCAGGGGGGGGGAGGACGACGACAACAACCAGCCGGGTCAGGCGGAGCACGCCGACGCTGACACCGCCAGCGGAGAGGACGAGGAGGTTCTGGCCCCAGTGCCCGAGCAGCCTGGCCAGCGACGCCTGCTGCCGCGCCCGTCAAGCAGCCGCGCCAACAGCCTGGACCTGACCCCGCCGAAGGTCCCTCCGTCCGCTGCCCTCCAAGCGCGGGCCCGAGACATGCCCCAGCGCTGGGCCAACGCTGCTACCGAGCTCCAGGCAACCAAGGCCAAGGAGCTGCGCGACGCTGGAGCTGGCCCGAGCCCATCATCGGCGGTGGCGCCCACGGCTCCACCCGCACCTGCGCTGGTGCTGCCCCCTGCCCCTGAGCCTGAGGAGCGGCCCCGGAGCGACAGCACCAGGCGCCCCGCGCCGACACAGGGTGAGCAGCTGGGTCCCCTGGGCAAGCTCGTCCGCACCGAGCGCGGCGGCTACGAGCTCCAGGTAGACGTGAAGCGGTGGGCGGCGACCAAGCACCTGCCCACCGAGGTCCTGCTCCAACAGCTGAACGAGGTCTTCGACGCCTGCCAGGCGGAGGAGCGCGCGGCTGGCAGGCCGTTTCCCCCACGTGACGAGATCGTGATAGACGATGAGGAGGAGGACGAGGAGGCGCCGGACGTCACGAGCCCCTGCTCTGGCCCCCAGCCCCGGCGCCCCGATGACGACGCCGGCGCTGGTGGAGCTCAAGCTGCGCAGCGGCTCCGCCCCCTGCAGGCCCCTCGGCGCCCCCGGCCTCATCGGGCTCCGCCCTGCCGACCGGCACCAAGGCCCACCACCTCTCTCTTCAGCAGAAGCTGGCCCTTCCCGTGACGCTCTGCTCCAAGTCCTGCGGCAACCCGGGGCCACGGCTCTACATGCCGGACGGCACCTTCCTAACTCCGGACGGCGACAGGGTGCCCTTGGGCCGCTACCGCAAGCAAGAGAAGGCCACGGACTTCCACGACCGCATCGTCATGAGCCAGGTCGACGGCGACGGTGAGTCACCCTCTCCCGGCAACGCTGGGGGAGCGGTACCCTCTCCCTGGCACAACGGGTACTGCACCGTACGGCCCAAGACGTATGGCCTGAGCCTCGCTCGGGTCGTGCACCTGCTGTATGATCTGGACGGACGCACCTTCTGCTCTAGCGAGGACGACTATGCCCTCTCCATCCCTTGCAGGCACGGGGCCCGTGCCCTGTCGCGCCTAATCACCAACAGCCCCATCTACGGCCCGGTGCCCTTCCTCGATACCTACGGGGCCTGCTCCACCGACAGCGAGTACGATGACTTTGGCTCGACTGGCGGGGGTGAGGAGGGCGAGCTGGACGACGAGCTGGCTGCCTACGCGGCCAAGCTCGACGCTCTGCAGCACCAGCTTGGCCGTATGATGCTGCGGCACGTGACGCACAGCCTGGACCGGCGGCTGCGACGCCATGCGCGCAGGGAGCTGCGCCGCCAGCAGGAGCGGCGCGCTCTGGCACAGATAGAAATAGACCGGACAAGGGAGGAGTACCACACCATGGCCAAGCGTGAGTTCCTACGGCGCCGCGCGGAGCGCTGGGCGGCGACGGCAGGCGCCAAGCCCGCCAAGCCCAAGCTGATGATGCCGCCCACCAACACCAGCTCAGCATCTCCGCACCGCTGGCGCCTCAACACGTTCAAGACGTTCACCTTCGCCCTCACCTGCCTGGTGCTGCTCAGCTGCTGGCGTCTCGCTGACGCTGCCCCGCACTGCGTGCCCCACCCGGCTTACCAGCAGGGGGGGCAGTGGGCGGCTCCCAGCTGGGCTCAGCTGGAGCTCTCACCTGCCAACAGCTCCCTGGAGGAGGCCATGCATCGCGTGCGCCTCCGCTCCCAATCGACACCGCCGGTGGCAGCGCCGCCTGGCGGGTCTGCGGCCCCCAGCCCCGCGGCTCCGCTGACGGCTGCCCTCGCCGCTGAGGCCTCTCCTGCCTTCGTCACCACGCCTGACGGCACTCGGGCCCCGCCCGAGGACTCCACCTTCGTTAAGCAAGCGGCTGGCTACACCCTCTGCATTCGCCCAGACATGACCGAGGCGGAACAGGACAGCATCAAGGCCCTCATGCAGAAGTACGACCACCTCTTCGCCCGCAGCCTCAAGGACATCGGCTGCTACCGAGGGGACTTGGGCCCAGTCAAGATCGAGCTCAAGCATGACAACCCGATCTTCGAGGCCCCCCGCCGTCACTCAGCTGCTGAGCGCGCCGTCGAAGACGCCAAGTGTCGAGAGCTGCTGGAGGCCGACATCATCGAGCCCTCCAACTCGACCAAGTACGCGATGAACGTCACCATGCCTGGGAAGAAAGGGCTAGACGGCACCTATGCTTCAGGCGATAAAAGGTACTGCGCCGACGCCCGGAGGGTCAATGCAGCGAGCGTGCGTGACTACTTCCGTCCCCCGGCGCCGGAGGAGCTGTTCGCGCGGATCTTGGGTGCCAAGTTCATCACGAAGTGTGACTGCCGAGCGGCCTTCAATCAGCTGCCCCTGGCCGAGGAGGACCGCGACAAGACCTCCTTCTGGTGGTGCAACACGCTCTATCGCTACAAGCGCTTGATGTACGGGGCAGTCAATGCTACGGCAGCTTGGCAGCGAGTGCTTAGTCATCACGTACGGCAGTACGGCCTGCAGGACGTAGTACATATCTTTGTGGACGACGCAGCAGTAACAGGCAGTACAGCGGAGGAGCATGAGCAAAATCTGGCTCGGTTTCTTGCCATGCTCGCCGACATCAACATCAAGCTGCACCCGGACAAAACCGTGGTGGCGGCTGACAAGATAGAGTTCTTGGGACACATGATCAGCGCGGACGGGCTTCGCCCAGTCCAGGCTAAGATAGCAGCCATCCAAGCCATCCAGCCCCCTCGCTCTCTCACCGAGCTCCAGTCTCTCCTCGGCATGTGCAACTACTACCGTTGTTACATCCCTGACTTCGCCTGCATCGCCAGCCCCCTCTATGAGCTGACCAAGAAGGGCGTGGTCTGGGGCCCCGAGACCTGGCAGCCCAAGCACCAGGAGGTGCTGGATCGGCTCAAGGCCGAATTTGCCACCAACAACCGCCTGCTGCGCAACCCTGACCCCAACCGTGAGCTTATCCTCCATACGGACTTTTCCAACGTGGGCATCAGCGCCGTGCTGGGTCAGCTGGACGATGATGGCAACGAGTACATGTGCGCCTGCATCTCCCGCTCCCTCAACCAGCATGAGCGCAACTACACGTCGTACAAGGGTGAGATGCTGGCGGCCTGCTGGGCAATGAAGATGTTGCGCCCCTACCTGCTGGGCTGGCGCTTCACCTTGGTGACCGACCACGCGCCGCTGCTTTGGCTAATGGAGAATCAAAACCTAGTGGGGCAGTACGCGCGCTGGGCCCTCCTCATGCAAGAATACGACTTCAACGTGGCGCACCGCCCCGGCAAGCTGCACCACAACGCTGACACCCTCAGCCGCTCGCCCATGCCTTCGAGCGCTGACGGCTCGGGCGCGCGGATGGACGAGGACTCTGACCCTCGGCCACCGGTGCCCAAGCTGGTCCCGTATCCCACCGTCACGCCTGCAGCGCAGCCCACCGTTCTCATGTCAGCTGTCCAAGCCCTGGCGCAGCGCGCCCGGGAGGACTTCTCGATCCTGGCAGCCGTGACGGGGCCGGGCTCCGCCCTCACGCTGCTGGCTGGCGGCAACGGCACGGCCTCTGACGCCATTGAGAGACCATCGGACCCGGACTGCACTGCTGCGCAGCTGCAGACCCGGCTAGCCAACGTTATAGCCAACCGCATCGTACGTGAAGCCAGGGACGCGCTGCGCGCGCTTCCCCTGCCTAGCCCTCGGCCTCGCCGCACGGGCAACGGCACCACGGTTTCCCTCGACACCAGCCTGCTCTCCCACCATCTCTTGGAGCGGGCGTTCACCGACGGGCTGGTGGTGGTCGAGTGCGGCACCTCTGCCGCCACGGGCCTCGAGGCCTGCCTCAGGGCAGGCTGGACGGTGCGCGAGTACCACGCCTGGGGCGCGCCGGAGGAGGAGCGGGCGCTGCTGCGCCGTCGTCTGGGCTGGCTCCGTGCTTCCTTTCCCCGCCAAATCCGCGGCTCCGCCGTGGAGGCGCCCTGGGCAGCCCTGCCGCCGGGCCCCCTCAGCAACGAGCACCTGCTCAACGCCTCTGCCAACGCTGGGCAACAGTGGCTCGTGCTGGCCAACCTGGACTCCTACCGGGTCCCGCCCGAGCGAGTCTTGGACCTACTCGGCCGTCTTCAGGAGCTGCAGCCCCGCCTTCCCCCGGGTTACCTTCTGGAGGGCAACCTGCCAACGACCGAGGACACGCCCTTCGGCAATGGTCTGACTTTAGACACGGCCTTGCTGGGTAGGACCCAGCATTCGCTGCGGGACTACTACACCAACTTAGCCGCCATCGAGCACCTGCGGCGCATCGTCACCAACGGCGCCTGGGCCCCGAGCAACCTCGCAGCCTCTGACGCCCTGCCGTCGCGTCAGTTGCCCATCTGCGAGGCGCTTCTCGGCCCCCCCTACGCCGCATGCGACGTGCCGGGCCGCACGGTCACGGTCCTGCCCCCAGGTGACCTGCGCGCCATGGAATTTCCCACCATCCGTTCAGCACCGCCGTCGCCGCTGGACCCAGAGGAGATCTGCACCGTCTCAGGCCTCGAACCCGCTTCCCTGCTGGAGCCGCGAGAGGATGGCACCCTCGGCGTCCCGACGGCCCCCGAAGCAGCACTCTTAGGCCTCCAAGCGCCGGCGGCCGCCCGCCTCTTCGCGGGTGCGCAGGCCCTGCAGCGCGCCTTCATAACCCCACACCACATGGCCCGGATGCCTCCACTTCAGGCACCGCCGGCTGCCCCGCTGGGGGGGGGTGAGGAGCGTCAAAACAACTATGCAGCGGCCCAGCCTGCGGCCCTGATCACCGGCGCCGTACAGCGCAACCAGACCAACGAGCGCTGGACTTCTGCCCTAATCTCCAACGTCGCCGCCATCGCCGATCGTCAGGAGCTTGGAGCTGGACGCTACTGTGATCCCTGGGAGGACAAGCCGCTGCTGCATTACCTTTCGCAAGGCATCTGCCCCGCGGGCCTTGGAGGTGAGGCAGCCAGGCGCGTGGCGCGCCGAGCCATCAACTACCGGTACGATGAGCGCGTCAAGCGCCTCTATCGCCGCATGCCTAACGCCACCATGCGTGAGGTGCCCCCACCTGAGCAACGCCAAGCCATCATTGAGGAGGCGCATCACCGCTTGGGCCACTGGGGCGCTCGCCGCACGCTCTGCCTGATCCAGAACGGCTACTGGTGGCAAGGTATGTCTAGAGATGTTGAGTATGTTGTACAGCGCTGCGCGCTCTGCGACCGTGCCAACACTACAGGCAACGTGACCCCTCCGGAGCTGCACCCTCTGCCAATCCGAGGGCCCTTCTTTCGCTGGCACGTTGACCTGGCAGGCCCCCTCACCGCCACGCAGTCGGGCTACCGGTACGTGATGGTGTGTGTGGAGTCCTGGACCAAGCACGTGGAGATGATTCCGCTGCGAGACAAGAGCTCAGAGGAGGTGGCCAACGCTTTCCTCGCCAACGTCCTGGCCTGCTTCTCTGCCCCGGCGGAGGTGGTCACGGACGGCGGCTCGGAGTTCCAGGGAGCCTTCGCTGCCCTGCTTGAACAGTGCTTTATCGACCACCGGACTACTTCGCCCAATCACCCACAGTCCAACGGTGCGGCTGAGCGAGTAGTGCAGATTTGCAAGCGGTCGCTTCGCAAATACTGTGCGCAGAACGTCTCTGCTGAGAAGTGGGACGACTACCTACCCTGGATCCTGCTGGGCTACCGTTGCTCCCCGCAGAAGTCGACCGGCAAGTCCCCCTTCGAGCTTATGTACGGGGCCCCGCCCATGGTACCTCTGGGCGCCCAGGAGCTCTGGGCTGAGGCCATAGATCCCGATCTCGACCCCCAGCGGGCGGATCAACTCGTGATGCTGCGTGCGCATAACGTGCAGCAAGCCGCCCCCTTCAACGGCCACAACTTGCTCACGGCGCAGTGGCGCGACCGTCACAACTACGCGCGCGTGAGGGCCGGCGGCTACAAGCCCCGGTTCACCAAGTTTAACGTGGGCGACTACGTGTACGTCATCCTGCGCAACCAGAACAACACGCTCCAGCTCCCTGTCCGCGACACGGTGCTGCGCATCGTCGCTGTCAGCGCTGAAGGCGTGGCCACCCTCACCGGTAGGGATGGCACCACGCGCAAGGAGCACGTCAGCAACCTTGCACCCTGTCACCTCCAAGACTTGGACCCGATCATCGATCCCCGCATCGCCATCCCTCCGCTGGATCTGCCATGCGAGATCTGCGCCTTCCCAGGCGACGAGTCTAAGATGGTCATGTGCGACGGCTGTGGCACGGGATGGCACCTCTACTGCCTCCAGCCGCCGCTCAGGTCAGTGCCCCGCGGCACCTGGACCTGCCCTGACTGCCACGCCCGCGGCGTGACCCCGTCAACCATCAACCAACAACCCGCGCCCGCACCCCGCGAGGCGCCGGCGCCACAGCTGTTCCCCAACGCCCAGGGCCGTCAGCGCATCGCTGAAGCCCAGACGCTCGAGGGAGCCACCTGCTCCCGCAAGGTCCGTGACCCCGCCACCAACGCTCTTGTGGAGCGCCGGGGCACCTTACACTACACCACTGCCGAACCACGCAACCGCCCCATCGAAGCGCGCTACACCGACGGCACCGTGGAGCGGCTGACTCTGCGCGCGGCTAAGGGCTGCGCCCTTCCGTCAGCCACGGTCCTCTCTGTCGCCGCCGGGGCCCCGCCCTTGGCGTTGCCTGATCACTGGGACCTCTCCTCTGCGAGCGCCCGAGCCGCTGCCCTCTTGCAGCTCCGCTCGGTGCCCGAACTGGCCGCCAGCAGACCCTCTCGCACGCGGTCACACCCGCGCCTACTGAGGAGGCTTTGAGCTCGCTCCTGGACTATCTGGACGCTAGCCGCTCACCGGTCATTCTGGACCCCTGCGCCGGTGACAAAACCTTGGCCCTGGCGCTGCGTGCCCGCGGCTACACCGTCAGCGCGAACCAGGGCCGGGCCAACACCGCATCCGGCTGGCCTAAGCTCGACCCGCTGCAACCGGGTACCTACCGCCGCCTCGCCACGCCCGGCGAGTCCTGGCTCATCATCTCGGCTCCACACCCGGAGCTGCTGCCCTTCTGGTTGCCCCTGACCATCGCCATGGTGCCACTGGTCGCGGCCTTCATCCCACGGCGCTTGCTGACGGCCCCGCCGCCTGCTTGGGCTGCACTTCTTACCCGCCTTCTGGACGAGGAGAGGCTGGCTGTCATCACTGGAGAATCCTGCGGATACGTTGGCGGAAAGCCTGGAGCTTGGCTGATTGTGTTTCGGGATGGAACGATGAAAGCGCAGCTGATGCGAGGAATTGGGAGGGGACGCGCCGAGCATTGGGTGCACGCGTAGCTGAGGAGGTGTAGCCTGGGTTATGAGTCTTGCAGGCTGTCGCTTGGCAGAGATCGTTAGCATGGTAGGAGCTAAGCCACTGGGGTTGGCTGGAGGAGATTGTTGTCTGCCGTTGAGCGAACTGCTTCTGACTTAGGAGTATGGCTTCGAGCCGGTTTCGACTGCGTGCTTTTCTGTAGGGGTGAGCTTTGTTGGCTCTGAGCCGCCAAGGGGGGGAGTCTTCCCAGCCGGCATCGGTATGCCACGAACCATGGTGTGTCCTGACAGCTGACAGAGCACAGTATCGTCGCTGCCACACTATCGTAGGAGTTCGGTGGTTGCTGGGAGTTGTGGAGGTTGACAAGGGAGAACGACCTGTGTGTGCGCCATGCACTTGTATGGTACAGCATGCATGCTGTACGGCAGCCTCATTCCGCCCGCGGTGAGGATAGGCTAGCGCTCAGCTCCCGTCTCGTTAAGACGGGAGCACCGCTTTATGCACCGCTTCATGCGCACTGAGACCTGTAACGTCAGAGTTGTTGCATGCCTTGCCTTCTCTACTGCCAGTCGAAGCAGTCTCTGTGCTACCCTGTCGACAATCTACTCGGAGCGCGTCTCCGCACGGCGTCCGTCAGTCGCCGTTCTCCAGCCGCGAGTCCTGGGCTACGCCCTTGGCCTTAGCTCGCAATTTAGTCTTCCCAGCCGGCATCGGTATGCCACGAACCATGGTGTGTCCTGACACAGAGCGTCTTGAGGCTCACGTTGAGGCTCAATGATCTTGCGGATGACGGGGTGGTTGCTTGCCTCCCTCTTTGAGCGAAAGGGCTCGCCATCAAGGGCCCGGTCCACCACCACCGCAACCGCAGCGCGAACATCGTCAGTGGAGAGGGTGCGGGGGCGGCCGGACGGTTTTATGTCATTGACGTGGCCCCGCCTCATAAATTCCCGAAGCCACCCGCGTGCCCACTGCCCCTTCTGCGCTTTTGGAGGAGCCTCCGCCTCTCCCCAGCCTTGGTGCTTGGCCTTCTCGGCCAAGCTATCCCAGGCGCCTCCAGCCGCAGGGCCCCACTTGTTGTCCGTGCGGCCATGGATGGAGATGGACCATGCTGCTGCGAGAACCGCGAGCACACGCCCAAGAGTTTTTGGCGACAGATTGGATCCATCGCCGGGATTTTTAAGCAATGGATCCAGATCCGACGGCTGGTGGGCGGGCATGATCCTGCAAGGAGGCGGGCGGGCGGGGGTGGGAGGGGGGGTCGGGGGCGTCAGCACGCGTGCCGTGAGTATCGGTCGGGGAGGGCAGGAGTCCAAGGGAGCGCTGTATGCCCGTCGGCCGATCCCATTCACCGTTTGTGTGACAAGTGTGACCCGTCACTAGCGGACAAAAGGCTTTTTAACAGGAGAACACCCCTGAGCTCCCAGGGACCTGTATTCGATTATTCCCTTCACAGCGCGCCGCCCCCCAGGCGCCACAGTGCCGTGTCGAGGGAGCATTGCCCCGAAATGCACGTTGCTCGCAGCCTCAGGCTGCCGGTGTCCGGTGCCGCCTGTGCTGCGTCTGGAGCACGCAATTTTCGAAGCTCTACTGCGTGGTGTGAAAACTGGGGGGCGTTGTGGGGTCCCGGCCTGGCATGCTTTCGAAGGTGCTCAATTCGCCCTGCCAAGCCGAGCTCGCCTTGCGGCCCCACTTCGCAATTATGTTCATTTGGTGTTGCTAGGACGCACCAGTGCCTTGGAAGCGGGGAGCGCGGCGTCAGGGGTTGTACGGCCGATGTGTTGCATGGGGAAAATAGGGTCTTCTAGCGCTCAAGTGCTAGTGCCCTTACACTGCGCTCCCACCACTGTCCCTCCCCTAGCGTGACACTATATGCCACCCTATGCAATCCCACGGCGCGCGGGCGCCTGCAACGATGCGCATGCTTTAGGAATCGCCCCCGCTGTCGGGGCCCTCCGCAGCTCCAAAGCACTGTTGGCTTCCCTTGGCTAGGCCCCCGTGAAACCTGGGCCCCGCTCCGACGCATACGGCGCAAGCGCGGCACAGCCAGCGTTCTCACCTGGTGAGGGGATCGCCGGCTGTAGCGGGCTGTAGCCGGGCGGGGGCGGGGTAGGTAGCAGGCCGCAACCGGCGCGGGTGCAGACCAAAAGCCTTCTGACCGCGAGTGGGCCCAAGAAGGCCGCCCTGGTAGACGCAAACGACGGATGAGGACGTGGGATGCGGGACAGACACCTGGGCAAGGCCCGGAGTCAGCACACAGGGACGCAGCTGATAATACGACCTGGCTAGAGCCTGGGTTTAAGGAGGGCGCGGTCCGGGCCAGCGCAGAGCTCGTGGCTGGGCTTCATGAGCGGTGTGGCCTCGGGTGCAGGGCTGCTGGTCTCGTGGCAGGACTCTGGAGCGAGTGACGAGTGGGGCAGGCGGCTGCGGCAGGCGGCGTACAGGGACGGCTGGCAGTGCGTGATTCGGAGGCGTGAAGAGGCCAAGGTGATTGGCGTTTGGAGACAAAGCTCAACTAGATGCGACCCGGAACTGTAGCTTGGCGCAAGCTGGAGTGGCGACCGCTGGCTTTGCAGACTGCACGGGTCGCTCCTCGCAAGAGGCACATGCAACACCATGACCCCGCTAAGACTTCACAACGGCTCCTGCTGCTTTCCCACAGCGGCAGATTCCGCCATTGCCTGAGGTTGAGCCCTGAGGCCAGTTCGTTAGCGACCCCTGTTGGCCACTTGCCCACTTGGCCAGAGTCACACACACCCGGGAATGCTGTAGAGCCGCACACCCGCAATGGGCGTTGAACCCGTTGCTTCCCTCTCAATCAACATACAGCAGAGTGCGCGCCGTGCTCGCAGCCCCGTCACTCCCTGCCCAGGGCAGGCGAACGTCGGTCTCCTAAACGCTCATACATCAGTCGCGAACATGTGCGCGCACGCCATACTATTAGCAGGGTGTCCCTGCTAATAGTCCATCCGTCCGTCTGATCCGTGGTATCATGCACGCATGCAGCAGCCTATTGAACAGGCGAGAAAGATGACACAAGCAACTGCACTGAGACTACAATAATGTGGGCTTAAGCCTTAGAGTGGAACTGTGACATGGACTACATGGACAAAGCAGCTGAGGGGGGAGCCTCCCCCGGGCCACATTCGGGGTGGCATCCAACTGACTAGATAGGATAGGCATGCAAGACGTGGATGCGTTGGTGAGTTTCACGGACAAAAGCTCCGAGCGGGAAGACGAAAAGCGACAAGCGAGCGGGTCATCCCCAGGACCGGCCAAACTGCGCCGATAAACACATACACTCTGGAATGAACACAGGTACCACCACCAGGGGGGTGAGGGCTGGATGCGTAGTATGGTCCTGCAGCACACACTCCATAGGTGCAAAACACGCGCTGAGCGAGGGGATCACTGCAAGGGATAGATGCAACTAAGAGTTTCGTAATACCATACGACCTGTTGGTAGCCCAAGCCGCCTGCCCACGAGCCCCAATCCATCTAAAAGACTTTGCAGTCAAGCGTTCCGGCGTGCTGGCTTGCGCAAGCCTACTCCTGCCTCCCGCCCCTCACCCTACTCACCCTCCTCCTGCTATCACTCAAACGGTCAATCGACCCAACCAATCCTCCCATCCCCTGACAAGCCAGGAATAATGGACCAACTCAATCGTCGATCTCAGGCCAGCTCATAGCTTCGGGGGGAGCGCCCATGATGTCCCACTCATCGTCCATCCGAAGGAAAGATGAGTCCGTGGGGCAGCCGTTGGTGTACCAGTTGGTGAGCAGCGGCACACAATCCTCCTCGTCGGTGCCCCAGTACGTGTCATAAAACATGGCCTCGAAGGAAACGTCGCTGCAGGTTGGAGAGCCGCCGCTCGTGAACCCAGTCATGGAGAGCGTGCTTCCTGCCCAGATGCCCGAAGTGGCTTGTGTGTAGGCCAGGACTTTGGAGAGTGCCACGTCCTCGCCCCTCACCGAGAGCCCGCCGCAGACCTGTGGGTGGCGGGATGGGGTGGGGTGGGGCGGGGCGGCCGGATGGCGGGGTGCGTCGGGTGGGGTCGGGTAGGGTGGATGGTATGGGCGGGTGGGTGGGTGGGGGTGGGCGCTGTGCGACGCGCCGTGGGTCCCCACAAGGTGGAGACAGAGCCGACGGTTCCCTCTCCTGCATGCGTGCTCTGCTGCATGCCTCCGGGTAGCAAACACGTTGTGAGCGGCGCGGCTGTGTGAGTGCGTGGGTACGGTACGCCTGGTACACTCGGAGTCCTTCTCCGCATGGCATGCATGGGCATGCCCCTGAACCGGGTGCCCCTGAACCGCACTCTGAAGCTCAAGCGTGGCTCGAGCGGCTAGCTATGCCCGCGCTTTCTTGCGAGATAGACCCACCCCACGCACGAACCGCACACTCGCACGTCACCCTTCATGACCCCACACCGCACAACCATCCCGCTGCACACCGCACGACACCCGACCCACCGCCATGAGCACGTGGCTGTATTTGCCGTCCGCCGAGGTGCCCCCTCGGCAGCGCTCGACCTTGAACTTGGCGAAGTCGGATACGAACGCGTCCACCACGTTCTGCCTCAGCTTCTTGGCGTCGACCTCGGCTTGGAGGGCGCTGGAGGGCGGGGTGGGATGGAGGGTGGGGTGGTAGGGTGGGGTGGGGTGGGGTAGGGGCGGGGAGGTTGGGGAGGTGGAGGGGCACAGAGCTGGGCACATGTAGTCCTTCCTAAGTAAGAAGGCTTGCCTGCCCGTGTGGTGGTGCCTGCTACACCCCTGGGCGGCGCAAACCTTGCAAATCTCCCCCACTTTACTCGCTCCCCGCCCCACCCCCGCCGGCCCTCACCGTTGCACCGAGTACCCAAACGTCCACTTCATGTTTTGGAGCACAGGGCTGCAGTCCACCGAACCATCGGCCGGGTTGAAATAAGTGGACTGCCTGTTGTCCTGCTGAGCTCCGAACTTAAAGCAAACGCGGCGGCACTTGGACGGCTCAACATACGGCGGACTGGGTGGTTTACGCAGCTTCGGCGGGGACGGTGGCGGGCTGAATTCGCACTGGTAGCCCGTGGAGGCCTCGCAGCTGCTGCTGATGGATTCCTCGCCACTGACCGTCACACTCCAGTCCAAACACGCAGAGTGAGGCGTGTAGTCGAAGCCAGTCATCGCAGCGGCAATGTCATCGATGTATTCGTCTCCATCCCAGGAAGTGTCCGAGTCGAGGGATTGAACCAACATGAAGGCGAAGCGCGGGCGGCTGAGGGGGCCGCAGTACTGTGGGGGGGGGTAGATGAGGAGAGGACAGGGGATGCATTGGGGCCAGGCGGCTGTGGAGCACACGGGCGGAAGGACGGGCGGAGCTCTACCGTGGGAGTACCCAGAGTCACCGCAGGCTAGCGGGGTGGGGCGGCATGCATGTGAGGGAGTTCAGCCCTGCTACTAAATAGAAGGCACGCTGATTGCTCACCTCAACCGTAGTGGTGTAGATGAGCATATCCTCATTATCGGGGTAGTTGGGATCCGGCTCTGAACGGCTTTCGCATCGGGTCACGCTCCACTCGTCCGGGTTGATGACAGCGGGCAGGTCCCAATCCTTCAGTTTGACACTGACGGACTCCTGGAGGTCTGGCACGAACACGTCCTTGAACAGACCCTGGACCTTGGAGCAAGCCGGCCCGAGTTGCGGGCTGTACCCGCGCATAGAGGCCGTCCAGGTCATGCACTGGCGAGCGCACTCGGGAGGGCTCGGTGTGCAGGTATAACCGGTGGAGGCCTCGCACTTGGAGCTGCCATCACTGCCACGCAGGGATACTGCCCAATCCGTGCACACCGCTTGGGGTGTGTAATCAAAGCCGGTCATCAAGTTGCCAAGGTCATCGATGTCCTCGAGTCCATCCCAGGACTTGCGCGATGCGAGGGATTCCGCAAGCATGAAGGCGAAGCGCGGGTTGACGGGGCCGCAGTACTGTGGGGGGTTAGAAGAGGCAGGGGATGAGGCAACGGACGAGGGACGCACCAGGGTGCGGGGTCAGGCGGCAGAAAAGCAGGTAGACAGGGATGGAGCACGCACACGCACTGCTGGGGATGCGTGCAATGTGTGGGGCTCTACCTACCTAGATCTAGAGTGGGCACATAGATAGGCGAGCAGATTGCGTGGGACATCATCAATGCAGGGAAGGCCTGAGACGTGAGAGCCCGCCCTGCTGCTGAATCGAGGGCACGCTACCGATAGTTGCTCACCTCAACCGTAGTGGAGTAGATAAGCATATCCTCATCATTGGGGTGGTCAGGATTAGGCGCTGAACTGCTCTCGCAACGGGTCACGCTCCACTCGTCGGGGTTAATGACTGCGGGCAGGTCCCGATCCTTCAGTTTGGTACTGACGGATGCCTGAAGGTCTGGCACGAACACGTCCTTGAATAGACTCCAGACGGTGGAGCAGTCCGGCCCGAGTTCCGGACTGTAGCCAGGCATAGAGGCCGTCCACGTCATGCACTGGTACATGCACTCTTGCGCGGGTGGGGGCTGCGTCTTAGTGCTCTTCGGCGGTGGAGACTTGGGCGGAGGAGGTGGAGGGGGTGGCGGGGGAGGGGGCGGGCTGGGGGGAGGGGGCGGCGGTGGAGGACTACTCGGCTTGGGGTGGGGTGGGGACGGAGGCCGGGGCCGGGGCGAGGGTGGAGAGCGCCGGGGCCGGGGCGAGGGTGGAGAGCGCAAGGGACGGGGCGAGGGCGGGGAGGGCTTCGCGCGGGGCGAGGGTGGAGACGGCGGCGGCATGGGCGGAGGCGGTTGGCAGAAGCTCGCCCAGTTCGTACCGCAAACTGGTACGGACTGACTAGATCCCGATCCGTAGCCGTACACAAGCAGGGTTGAGTAGGGGCACTCGGACTCTCTTGAGGAGCCTTGGCCCGTGAGCACGCGGGCGTGTTGGTCAAGGGAGATCTTGCCCTGCCACGTGCGGTACGACAGGGCCCGCGGTACGGCAGGGCCGCCCAGGACCTGGGAGAGGTCCCCGGTGTAGTTGGTGCACATCTGAGGGCGGGGTCGCAGATCAAGGAGGGGAAGAGGGGGCATGCGTGTTCAAGCTGATTCGCTAGGCTGCCGTGGATGTGTATGTGGCGAGCGTGCAAGCCGGGGCCAAGGCGCCATGGTGACAGCACCCCGATCGAATCCTACACACGATCCTTCAGGGCAAGCAGGCCGACACAGTGCTACCGAGATGCCGCCTCTGACTGCGTGCTAGCCGCCCCCCCTTGGATACATTGCCTTACCGTAAAGGTGGAGGCATACGTCGAAGTTATCCTGCTCATCAGGCGGTAGGAGCAGTCGCTGAGGCGCCACTGCTGCCGGAGAAATGCATTGATCGTCGCGTTTGAAACGCCTTGTTGCTGCATCACGCTCGCGACGTCAGGAAGAAAGGTCGTGTTGAAATAAGCCGTCAGGTCCTCACAGCAGCTTGTGTTGCCCAAGCACTTGGCCGTGAAGTCGGAATCATCTTCCCACTCGATCGGACCGACGGGGGCATCGGCGTATGTCATGCTGGTGCTTAACTGAACGCACTGAGATGTGCAGACCGTGGGCTGAGGGGGAGGGGCGCGCCTGTGGGGATGATGGGGTGGAGGGGAGCGGGGAGGGGGGGCGGGTCAGTGAGCTAGGGGCCCCACCCTGTCACGGGCTCAAGCAGGCCCTGCCTCCCGCCCCCCTCTGCCCTTCCAGCCCAAGCCCCCTAGCGAGGCAAGGCTACGCATGCAACAACCCGGCCGTGCCGTTCAGGGGTGCCGTACGCACATGGGCGGCGGTGAGATCCTCGGTGGGGGATTCGGCGAGGGGGGCGGCGACCAGTAGTTCGTACACACGCTGTCCGTGCGAGCCTCGCACTGCGGCTTCGGATCTTCCGCCATATCGAAGGCCTCAATCATAGCGCTGACGCACAACCTGCGGAGGTGGGTTGACAGGCAGGAAGGGATGCGGGTTCAGTTCCTTGGAGCCCCACGCACCTATCGAATTGAGAGTGCGCACCGCCGCAGGGCAATGCTGCTAGCTTCAGGTCGTCAGGCGGCTTTATGTGGTGCGCATACTTCGCAAAACGTAGCGGCTAATAAACTAGTCAGCGTAGTATGCAGCCTGCTGTGCGTGCAACGGGCGGGACGCCCTACGCCTAGCCCACGTGAACTTCTGAAGGCCCTTCAGCGTCCCACCTGTTGCCGTTGCCGTCAACAAAGCTATAGCCGGTAATGTCGCTTGCGTGCTCCTTGAGGGGGATACTGCCAGACCACGTGGTAAAGTTGAGGGCTTTGGAGATGGCCGGTCCGAGGCCGTTTTTAGTCAGATTGCCACAGAACTGCGTGGGGGGTGGCGGGCAGAGTAAGCGTGTGCAGAGGGGGTGAACTAGCACCCAGCCGGGGAGCCATGGGGCGTGACCAGCGGGCAGGGGCGTAAGGGAAGCCCCGCAAGCAGGGCGTGCGCTGCAATGCGCGGCCTGCAAGGCAGCAGGCGTGGATTGGTAGCGTGGGGCCAGGGGAGGTCACCCTGGGAACACGCGCTGCGTTCTGCTGTGTGCACGAGGCCCCCATCGATCTACCGTACCCAGCTAGCAGCTAGCTTAGTCAGCACGGCCCACGTGCAACCCAGTCCAGGGCAAGTCTGGGCTTCAAGGCCGTCTACGACGCACCAGCATCTCTGACTCGTAGACCGACGGTATGCCGCCGCCCAGCCCCACGAGGACCCAGGAGCACTTGGCCAACCCCCAGCGCCTGCAGCATGGGGGCATGCACGGCTCAGTCAGCTGAAAGCCGACGGATACTGGGCCCAGACAGATCCGCAGGCGGGGGTTGACTTGCATGTGAAGCATATATATACAGCAGTTGTGCCTGCACCCACACTACTCTCGCTCCACAGCTAGCTGTGGGGAGCTCTGCATTTCGCACGTCTGACCACCACGCGCAGTGTCTCCGCCAGGGTACCGGTCAGGAGAGCCTCAGAGATAGAGCCCAAGCGAGCGCACTTTGCACACACCTGGCCGCGTTAACGCTGTCAGCCATGCTGATGACCGAAGGCCCCACCGCAGCAGCGAGGTCCGGGAAGAAGACCCTCCGGAAGTAGTTGGTCTGGTTGGTGGCCAGCGCCGGGTCGCAATCGTTGGTGATGTTTGGTGGCGCGACCGGCGTGGTCAGCGTGAAGCGGATGCACTGCGTGTAGCAATTGCTTTGGGCGCCTCTGCAGGGTGGGGGCGAAGGGGTGGGGCGGGGTCGGGCGGGGTGGGTGAGCATCGGGCATCGGGGGCGTGAGTGAGGGTCGCGCGGGGGAAGGTCGGGCGGGCCAGGTAGGTGGGCGGGGTGACGTTGGGTTTCGGCGGGCCGGCCAGACGTGGCCGCAAGACTCGTCGAGTGTGTGCCGAGCATAGACAACGCGTTGCTCTGCTCGCAAGGGGTGGCGGCGGCGGACCCTCGCTTGATGTCACCGCGCACGAGCGACGAACTTCGCGCAGCCGCAGTTCCCGACTGCCTCCAGCCCCCACGCATATGGTAGTCTACTGATATGCAAGCGCGCATTTAACATGCGTGGCACAAAGCTCCTGCTTCACTATGAAGGACGGACGGACGGACATCGCTCGGGGCATGAACGAGTGAACTCACGCGACGGCGATCGCCGCAGCCGCGAGGACCACAGCGATGATAGTCTTCATGTCTTGCTCTTGTACATATGCTCGGAAGGCTTGTCCAGGAGTGTGGCTGACCGCACGCAGGTACGCACGCTCCAGGCTCCTAGCGCGTTGACGTCAACACTGGTAGCCAAGGTAAGAAGTGCGCGGACGTGCCTAATGCATGCAATGGGGCGGAGCAATGCGCATCCTGACGTCGCCCGTGTTGTCCTGCGCCCAGTTACGCCAGAAACCGGCCATGGCCGACGGTCGAAGCGGTCGTACGCCGAACTCGCACCTACCTACCCGCCCGTGGCGCGCCATTTGTTATGTTGTCTTTGGAGAAAATGCATTAGACTGCCAGCATGTCTGGCGGCCAAGCGAGATTTGGGCGCGCTCGCTGACTGTGTGCGCGGTGCGCGCGTGTGTATGCGCCCGTCTGCGGCTGAGTGCGAGCTCCGGCAAGCCCGTGCACCCGGGCGGCACCTGGCACGCACCGTACTTCGAGTCCCCGACACCCCGAAAGCCCTTAAAGCAGTGAGCGTCAATCGCTAAAGCATGCCGCCCCGCCCAGGCCCATCTGCACCTGCAGCGACAGCTCCCCCTCCTCCGCTAGGGCCCGTCCCAGGGCCTGCAAGCGCACCTCCTCCGTCCCCATGGAGCCCACAAACAGCAGCAGCAGGTTAGCTTCGTTGAGCTTGGAGAAGGCGCACAGGCGCATGGACGCGTCGGCTCACGAGTTGGGCGGCATCGAGCCATGGCTGCACGATTTCCTCATGGACGGGGTGCCAGACGTCGCCCTCCAGCACCGGGTCTTGGAGGTCACAGGACGTGCTGCCGTCGTCGGTTTGGGGCAGGTCGCGTGCAACTTGGCTGAAGAACGAGAGCACGTGGCGGTGGGCGAGGGCGAGCATGGGGCGCGGTCGGCCGTCCACGAGGATCAGGACATTCAGGCGGCTGTGGACATCTGGCGGGCAGGTCGGCAGCACCGAGCACGGCGACTCAGATTGTGTATGTGGTGCAGAAGATGTGTTCATGTCGCAACTATAAGGCGTCGGTACCGCGTCTGGGTGGGGACGGAATCAACGGGATGTTGGGAGCCAGAGAGCATGGTGAGGCGGAATCGTCGGGCATACTTCTGGAGGAGCGATTATCGGGGCAGCGCAAGGAAGCGGCACCGAGGCCCCTACATGGGGTGATAGCGACGACAGCAACCATAGTTCAAGCGCAACACGGCTTCCAAGCCGAGGCGCGAGAGGTCTCGTCGCGGCATGTGCGGCATCGCGGGAAGCCGCGGGACTGCTTATCGGCAAGCGAGGAGGGAGTCTGCGGAAGGGACGTGTCGTCAGACTGAAGGGAGGGAAAGCGGGGCAAGGCAGGGTAACTGACAGCTACCGCTAGGGGAGCCGGGGGGGGCGCTGGGGGTGGGAGCGGGTTACGGCGTGCGGCTCGTGCCCGTTCCCGCCTGAAGCGCACTGTCTCCAAACAGGGTTGCGAAGACTTATAATTCTCCTTCCCACTCCTTTAAAGCGCAAGCTCGCTAACGACACGTTCGCGCCCGCATTCGTGCGCCCTCAAGTGCAACCTGTTTCCTTAGCTTCGGCTTTGATTAACCTCACGCTTATAAAGTAGCAAGACACTGATCGGCACCTGCCAAGGCGCGCGGCTGAGGAAGCATGGCGCCAGCGCTGGACACGCTTACGGAGGCGCACGCGGCCGTGTATGACCGCCAGCTGCGCGTATGGGGAGTGGAGGTGCAACGCAGGTGCGCTGAGGGCGCTGCTCCGCGCTCGTGCACTGATCTCGGCTTCCCGCTCACCGTGCAGTGTTATCACGCCGCGCTCTCCCGCAGGCTGATGGAGGCCAAGGTGCTCATCCTCGGCCTCGGAGGGTTGGCGGCCGAGGTGCGAGCTGGGTCCCGGCCTACTTGCACCCGGTGCCCCGAGGTGCCGTGCAACGTGCTGCTGCCATACTCCCGACATGCCCACCCGCCTGACGCCCTGCCCAGCTGCTCGCCACCTCTCCCTCTACCGCCCTCCTTCGACACGCCCTCCCTCTCCCGCCTGTTCCTCGTTCTCCAGATCGCCAAGAACATCGTGCTGGCGGGGGTGGGCACCGTGGCGCTGCGCGATGATGCGCCCGCGGCATCCGCCCCGGCGGGCAACTTCCTGGTCACTGACGCGGACCGGGGCACGGCCAAGACGTGGGTGGCGTGGCGTGGTCTTGGGGAGGCGAGCAGTGGTGTGGGTGTGCTGTGCTGTGCTGTGCTGTGGGCGCGGGAATAGGGTTATGGGGCACTGGTCTTCCGCTGGTGTGGGCGAGGGTGGGGTGTGCTATGGGCGTGGGGATCAGGTGTCCTAGCTTAGCGTTGTCCTTGCGTGTTGGAAGTGCAGGAATGCAAGCGCGTGTGACGGTCTGGGTGTGTCGCGGAAGCGCGGTGGTGGTGGTAGCGTGAGGCGTGTGGGGTGCAGGTGTGCGTTGGTTGTTGAGTGGGCATGGGTGCGTGGGGTGTCGGCTGTGGGGTGGGGTGTGAGGCGGGGGCCGTGGGCCCCCGGCATGCGGCGTGGGCGGGGAGGCGACCCATATGGGCTGGTACTAGGGTTCAGGGGAGGAGGGCACGAGTCAGGGCGTGAGTGATACCGTTCCCACCCCCCTGCCGTACTGCCGTACAGGGTGGCTGAGGCCAGTGCAGCCACGCTTGCGGCCATGAACCCGCTCATGGTGGTCAAGGTGGGTCGGGGGGGAGAAAGGGGCAGAGGGGGAGGGGGGCGGTTGATGTGGGTCGGGGGGGGAGAAAGGGGCAGAGGGGGAGGGTGGGGGTTGATGTGGGTCGGGGGGGGGAGAAAGGGGCAGAGGGGGAGGGGGGCGGTTGATGTGGGTCGGGGGGGGGAGAAAGGGGGCAGAGGGGGAGGGGGGCGGTTGATGTGGGTCGGGGATGTGGGTTGGGGTTGCGGAAGGGAGTGACGGTCTGGGGCCGAACGATTGGTGGTCTAGGTGGGTGGTGGAGGGGCAGGGGCAGAGGGTGGGGGCCCGGGGTGGGGGAGGGGAAGGGACAGTGGGTGGGGCCCTGGGGTGGGGCAGCGGCACGGGTAGAGGGTGGGGCGGTCAAGGTGGGTCAGGAGGAGGGTAAGCGTGTGGATTTGGGAGTCGGGTTGGGAGTTGCAGGGTCAAGGGGGGGGGGACATTTAGGCAGCTTGAGGTAGGGGGCAGGATGCGAGGAGGGGAAGGGGAGGCGGGACTGCTGGGACTGCGTCCCTGCTGAGGAGGGACGGAGCGTGCTGCGGGCGAACAACGCGCGGTGGGGCAGGGTGAGGCGCTGCAGTGCGCAGGGGGGGCGTGGGCGGCCAGGAGGGTGGGAGCTAGGGCTGCATGTGAGGGGTTTGGTGGGGGGCGAATGGGCGGAAAGCCTACATGAAGTCGGAAGCCAAGCTGAGGAGCAGCGGAAAGTGTGTCCGTCCGCCCGTTCCCTGGCCCTCACGCGGCCCCCTCAGCCCTTCACGGCTTCACCACGCCCCGCCCCCCACCCCCTCCCCTGCCCCGACCCCAGGTGGAGCCGGGGCCAGCGGGGGCGGCGGAGCTGGCACAGCCTTTGGCGGAGGGGGAGCAGGTGGGTGCCGGGTCCGTCGTTGTAACGAGAAGAGGGTCAGGCGTGGTCCGAAGGGGGAGGGGGAGGGCACCTGCGAGCGTGCGGGTAGAGTGGGTGGGTGGGTGCGGGGGGCGGGGTGATGCGGGGGGCGGCCGTGGGGCCGGAACCGAGGGGAACACATCGGGACTGTGTACAGACCAGGCGCGTCGGGGTTGGATGAGGGGGGTGGACGGGGGAGCAGGTGGGAATTTATGCAGGGTCAGGCTTGGCCTGTGCGGGGCGGTGAGGGCGCCTGCGATTGGGTGGGCCGGGTGGGTGGTGCGGGTGGTCCAGGCTGGTGGGGGCGCGGGGGGCTGGTGGGTGGGCGGGTGCCCGGGGTGCGGGGGCGCATGGGCCGTAGGGGGGGCCGCCGCCGTCAGACCATGGCACTCACGCCTGAGTGCTGCGTCCCAACCGCCAACCGCAGGCGCCCGCCGGGTCGTTGCGGTCGTTGGTCGCCTCGTACGACGTGGTGGTTGCCACGGGGCTGCCGCTGCACCAGGCACGGCAGGGCGGCAGTACGGGGTCGCCTGGCACCGGACGGTTGGCGAATTTAAGCCTAGGGATTTGGAGCAACGGACGAGCCAGATCAGCGCACACCGTCCCTTTCCCCCCTCCATCCCATTCCCTCCCAACCCCGCACACACTCCTCCGCGGGATGGGTGGGGCTTCGAACTCGGGCCTCGGCTCCGTATCTAAGGCCCGCCGGCTAATCACCGGCTAACACATTCCCCCCCACTGCCATCGTCAACAACGCATCCCTTGCGCATCCCTGCCCCTCTTCTCCCGACCCCCTCACCCCACCGACCTCCCTCTCCTCTTCCCCCTCTCCTCCGCCCCCTCTCCCCCCCCCCCCCATGCACACAGGTGGCCGCCCTCAGCGATGCCGTGCGGGCCGCGGGCCGGCAGCTGTTCGCGGGGGAGGTGCGGGGCGTGAGCTCCTACGTGTTCGTGGACCTGGGGGGGCAGCACACGTACACCGACAAGGTGGGGGGCGCAGGGGGGAATTGGGGAGGAGAGGGGGGAGGAGAGGGGGGAGGAGAGGGGGGAGGAGAGGGGTGTAAAGAAGGGGAGGAGGGAGGGAGGGAGGAGAGGGGGAGGGGGGTGTTCGTGGACCCCGGGGCCGCAGCACACGCACACTGACAAGGTGTGCATGGGAAGGAGGGAGGGGGTGAGAGGAGGAGAGGGGCCCAGGCTGCCCGCCCGCCGCTCCCACGCTTCCCGGGTCCGTCTCAGGCTCTCACCCCACCTCATGTCCCTACCCGCACCCGCATCTGACCCCATCCCACCCACCCCCCACTCAGGGGGTCCCCACGGAGCGGGTGGTGGAGTTCGGAACCTTCCGTGCCGCCATGTCCTGCGGCCTGGGGGGGGTCACCAAGCGCACGCACCCGCTCTACCTGGCGCTCCGAGGTGCGTTCACGTGGCCGGGCTGCGAAATTATGTGCAGTGGGGCTGTTGTGGCCAGGCCGCTGGATTGTGCGCAGCTTTTGTGGGGTTGTGAGGGGGTCACCTGTGGTGGTGGGGGGTCAGCTTTGGGGGGCATGGGGGCGAGCAGGCACCCCCATCAAGCGGCGGGGTAGCACAGCACGCACACGCACCAAGACATACCTACTGCCATTTCCCCTCGCGCCTGCTACGAGTTCGAGCAGGAGCACGGCCGCCCTCGCCACCCCACGACACGCACACGCACCGAAACACACCCTCCCCTCCCCCCTTCCCCCCTCTCCTCCTCCCTCTTCCCCTCCCTTCCCCAGCCTGCTACGAGTTCGAGCAGGAGCACGGCCGCCCCGCCGCCACCCTCTCGGACCTGCCCGCCGTGTGGGCCTCAGCGCACCGCCTCGCCGCCGCCACCGCCGCCGCCGCCGCCCCCATCGACACCCTGCTGCCCCCCGGCCTCCTCGAGGGCTTCGTAACCGACCCCCTGCCCGCTCCCTCCGCCTCCTCCTCGTCCGCCGCCGCCGGCGGCGCTACGGGCGGAGCGGTGAACGGGCAGGAGAACGGGCAGGAGAACGGGCAGGGAACGGGCAGCGGGCAGGAGCACGCGGGGGGACTGGCCCCGGGCATGCAGCCGCCGGCCGCGGCGCTGCCCCTGGGCGAGCTGGCCCCGGTGTGTGCGGTGGTGGGGGGCGTGGTGGCCAACAACGTGTTGCGGGGCATCTCGCGTGTGGGGGCGCCGCTGCGGAACCTGTTCTTCTACTCCTTGGCGGCCAGGGACGGGCTGGGCGTGGAGGAGTGCTTCTCGTGAGGTCGAGGGGTCCGTGGGGTTGGGGTTTCCAGGGAGGAGGGCATTGCAGGAAGGAGTGGCGAGGGGAGCGGGAGGGGGGAGGTGGCCCGGGCCTGGAAGGGGTGCGGAGGTTGAGGGCGGCGGCAGTGCAGTACGTATTGCGCGATGAGTGGCGAGGGGGCGGCAGGAGGGGGGGTTGGATGAGAGGGGTGTTGGAGCTGAGCGGTGGAACAGCCGCCCGCGTGTGGGAGCCAGACGCGGGCAAGGTGCGGATGCACAGCAAGCGCTGGGAGAGGAAGGAAGGCTCTGGCTCTGGGTCCGGGGCTGGTGGGGGCGGGGCGCTGTGCGGGCGACGGGCTCCCTGCGGACGGTCGTCGCTGTAAGGAGCCGCCCACGAGAAGAGGGCGACGTCCTTTGAGCACTACCGGTGCGGTAGAAGCCGCGCAGCCCTTGGGGCTGCCTTGTGGCGAGCGCGCGTCGTGCGCTTGTCCCGTGGAGACGGTCGTTGTAAGGAGGTGAAGGAGTCTCCGCACAAGAGAGGGAAGTGCCCCAGAGGGGACCCGCCCGGGCTTGCATGCGTGCAGCGTGGAACAGCGGGGCTGCCAAGAGAAAGCCCGCGACCGGAGGGGTAGCACAGGAGCCCATGGATGGACGGCCGGCCGAGCGGGGCTGCTGGCGTGTGTCGTGCGGGCTGGCTCGGCCGCTGTAGACGGACGAGAGAGAGAGAGATTACACAGACGGAACACGGAAGGCCTCATCCCAGGGCCAGTCAACAGGATCTGCGCGGCTCTGCAGCAGGCTGGCGGTTTGGGGGACTGCTCCTCTCAGCTCGCCCATCGGCGCACGGTCTCTCCAGCTCAGCAAGATTGCAAAGGTACGAGGTAGAAGCAGGCCCCTTCCCCTAGCTGCCCTCGTGTCACGGCACCACTCGACTATACAATCAGTGGCGTAATCCTAATATCTTTAGTACTCCAGTATTGCAGTAATCACATGCCCATCAAGCCTTGGCACAACCATGCATCTCACGAGCCCCTGCGGCCTCGCACTGCGGCCCTGACGCCTCTAAAATACATTACGAGCTCATGTCATGTTGATAGCATTGCTAATTTACCCATGCACTGCCCGGTGCACATGGCGGCCCCCTTCACACCCGTCTCCTTGTCTGGAAGGCAAACGCACAGGGGGCTGCCTCCCAGGGGCTGCCTGACCCAGGCCTGCTGCCCCCCCATCCTATCCCGCTCCCCCTGCTACCTCGCTCCCCCCTCGTACCCCGCTTCCCTCTCACACAGTCACGCCCCTTGTCCCTCACGAACCGGGCACTCCACCGGATTAGACGGCGGTCCTCAATTTCGCATCCTTGGCCCCAGTGGCTGCCGCGTGCCCAACCAACCGGGCTATCTGCCCTACCTCACGAGCCGAAACCCGAACCCGAGCACCCTCCGGCCCCAGGGCTTCTTACAGGCCACGGGGCGTTATAGACCCCGGGAAGTCGGGAGCCCTCAGCAGCGTCCCTCCCCAGCAATCAAACCCTCACGCCCCGAACACGAACCCCGACACCCGCGCCCCCATGAGCCAGTCGTTGAAGTCCGTGGCGCCCGCGTCCTCCCTCGCCGCCCCCGCCACCACCATGAGGGGGAGCAGGTGCTCCTCGCGGGGGTGGGACTGGGGGGGCGGGGGCGGGAAAGAGGGGAAAGAGGGGGTTGGGGGGAAGGAGGTGAGGTGTTGGTTGGACGGGGGTTGCGGGCTGGACTATGTTATACCGTCCTGTGCTGTGCCGGTGTGCTGCGGCGACCCTGCAGGACAGCCCTCGCCCATGCCTGCATCGGGACCCCAACAATGTCTACACTCCGTCCGTCTCGGGGTCCCGTTGGACCCCATCTCACATCTCACATCTCACATCTCACATCTCACATCTCACATCTCACATCCCACATCCCACATCTCAAGCTCCCGCTGGACCCCATCCTCACCGCCCGCCCGCCCTCTCTCAAGGGGACCCTGGGTGGGCCTTCACCGTCCCCAGCCCTCCAGCTCACCTCCCTCCCCCCGGGCGCCTTGGCCCAAGCCGCCAGCGCCTCGTTCCGCGCCGCCCCCCGGCGCTGTGTGGCCGCCTCGCCCAGCCAGGCGTCGAACAGCTGCGGAGGAGAGACCGCAGTCGAGAGCGAGGAAGTGGCGAAAGGAGAGGGATTGTTGGCAGGTCGCAAACTAAACAGGTGTCACACGGAGCGCTCGGTGGCAAGACCCGTAAATATATCGATATTCCCCCGGTATTCCCCCCTACTCTCGACTGTTCCCCTCACCATCCCCCCAGCCGGCCTCCCTTCCCCCCGCTCACCCCGCTCGGGATGCTCTCTCAGTATTCCCCCTTCCCCTCGCCCGTTCCCCAAACCCTTTCCACCCCAGGCCCCAGGCCCCACGCCGCAACCCCACGCCGCAACCCCTCCAACCCACACGCAGGCCGCTCACCACGCTCGGGTTGCTGTCGGCCGCGCCCCCCCCTCCCTGCAGGCTCCTGCGCAGTGCGCCCATGTTGTGGAAGCTGAGCCCCGAGCCCATGATGAGCACGCCCTCGTCGCGGAGGGGGGCCAGAGCGGCGCCGATGGCGGAATGGAGCCTGGGGGGAGGGGGAATGGAGGGGTGGGGGGGTGGGGATGGTGAGAGGAGCGGGAGGAGGTCTGGTGTGTGATGCTGACTTGTCTTCAAGATGAAGGGGCACCCGTTCGCCTTCAATCCCTCCAGGTCGCCCCTCACCTGGGGTCCAGTCCCTTGACGAGGCTCATCTGTACGACAGGGATCTTGGCCTGGGGGTGAAGCGGAGAGGGTGAGAGCGAGTGGCAACACGTGTCATGATTATGACTTCACAGGACCGAACTGCCAATCGCAACCCCCAGCAAGCTGCAAGCACGCTGCATTCGAGCTACCCCCAACTGCCCTGCCCCTCCCCCCACCTCTGGGTAGGTGAGCAGCAGCGGCACGAAGGTTCCGTGGTCGAAGCCCCGAGCTGCGTCTGCGGCCGCGGGGATGCCAGCGGCCGCCAGGAGCTGCAGCACGCGCTGGGCGAGGGCGGGGTCGCCGGGGGCGGGGTAGACAACCTGATAGGCCTGGGGAGGGGGAAGGGGCGGAGAGAGGAGGACAGGTTGGTGCAGTCACGACAGGCGCACCCTCCCGCTTGTTGCAACCCCCTCGGCGCCCCTCACCACTCCTCACCTCATCCGGGAAGCCGTAGTAGTCGTACAGCATGCCCGGCTTGGGTGCCGTACTGACCGTGACTTGTGGCTCCTGGAGAGTGGCGAGGAGCGCTGGAATGTGGTGAACGTGCGCAAGGGACAGGTACCTACCCATCTCCACCCATCCCGCCATCCCCCGCGTCCGTGAGCCGTAAGACCACCACCGCAAGTGACTTACCTCCCAGTGCGCCGTGATGCAGATGATGGCTTTCGGGGTTGGCAGCGTCTTGCCGAGCCGCTTCATGTAGGCGATTAAAGACGCATGCGCCCGGTCCCCGAGCAATGGCATCGGCCCTCCCCCATGCGGCAAGAAGACTGTAGGCATTCGGCCAAGGACGGTCATGGCGGCGTGAATGAACTCGCGAAGGAGCCTTCGAAACCGTGCAACGTTGACGTCGGCACAAGTTCTGCAAACACCTAGCGAAACAGGCTGGACACGCGGCGGAGTACACGTATGTTAATAGCACGCTTGCGTTTGGGTATGAGCAGCTTGCGGGAGAGGGCGTCTTTATGGGGCCTCTCGGGCCCTCCCGCATTCGGTAACCGGAAAGCCGCAAACGGTAATCTCAGGCGGGCCGCCCCACGTTGCTCGCTACCGTCATATGCTTCTTACAACGTAGATGTAAGCAACAACCGCAACCGGTGTTCGCGAGGTCCCGTGGTCAACGGCGATGCACGGGACGAAGCCTGGCGGACAGGGCGGACGGGGCCGGACCCTGCATGCGGGACGACGCCTGGCCAACTAAGGCGAGGCCCCATCCCGCCCTTCACCCTTCCAAACCCTCCGAGGCTTTACTGGAGCTTGACCGATGCTCATCAATGACGCGTTTCGGTTGCCGAAGGTGGGGAATGTGGCCCATGGGTAGGGTCACGGTAGGCCGCCCTGCGTGCCAGTCTGCATTGCGTAACAGCGCTCCGCCCGACTCCCCTCATCCTCATCTCACTCCGTTTAGAGTGCGTATCCGCTGTGTCTTACAGGAAACAGGTAGCCTCACGGCAAGGACCTGTTGGCCAGCCGCCCACACAGGGCGACCAGGCGCCACACGCACCCTTGCCCTACCTGCCACGCCGCCCTTGCCTTCGTTCCCCACGCACGCCCCACCCCAAGGCACCCCAAGGGGCAGCCCCTCGCTTGAGCATGTGACCCTGTGCCGCTGTGCGGCGGCGTTACATCCCCTTGAAACCCACAATGAGGTCCAGACTTTCAGGCGTCTCTGCAGAGTTACTCCATGGACGCGTCAGTTCGTCACCTCGCATCAAGACCGCATGAGACCTTACTTGACGCGTAAGCCATATCCCTCAACAGCAGGACAACCCCTGCTACGCGCCCTCAACAATGAGATGCCCATCGATTGAAGCCGCCCCATCACATTGTCAGCACTTTATCTCCCAGTCTGAATCACTGTACTGTGACTATGGCCGCGTCAATGCCAATACTACAGTTGGCGTGCCCTCCATCAAGTCAGCCAAGCAAACAGCACAGCACTGGCACTGGCAGCACACGACAGCTTATACAGGCACTTGCTGCAGGACACGCAATGAAGCAACAATACCACAAGAACAAGCTGGGCCACAGCCCACCCCGCAAAGCAACCAGCCAATACTGAATAGCCCCCTGCGGTGCCTGATGGGCTCACCCGGTGGCTCAGTCAATTCTGCCATTCCCACTCGCCTCATCATCGGCTCTAATCAACACCCAGAACCTTCGGTGTCCGTGCTGATGACCTCCCTTCCAATTCTGCCGCGCCACATTCCTGCGCAGGCCCACAGACCCAAATCCTGCCGTGTCCCACAATAGTACAAATAACATTCTAACAATCAACCCCACCTTCTGGCCGGCTCACATCAACAATGCTATCTATGCCCCCATTCGCCGCGTGACCCGCGTCGTCCCTCTGCAGCCTCCAAGCCTAGCTTCGGTGCTCGCGCCTAATGGCCCCCCTGGGAGCCCCATGTGGGAGCCCTCAACAGCGCCCCTCTCCAGCCCCTCACGCCCCGAACACGAACCCCGACACCCGTGCCCCCATGAGCCAGTCGTTGAAGTCCGTGGCGCCCGCGTCCTCCCCCGCCGCCCCCGCCACCACCATGAGCGGGAGCAGGTGCTCCTCGCGGGGGTGGGACTGGGGGGTGGGAAGGGTGAGGTGGGGGTGAAGAGGGGGGTGGGGGGGGGAAGGAGGTGTGGTGTTAGTTGGACCTGCGGGACCATAGCGAGGCGAGCGATGAATCCCCCCAAGCATTCAGACCGCCCCCTCGATCCTTCGCTGGTCCAATTCTCTCTCTCGTGGACCCTGGGCGGGCCTCAATGCTCCACTTAGGCCCACGTTTGGAAACCGGGCTACATGCATCGCCCAGCCACTGCCACTCCAAGACCCCGCAGCCCTCCAGCTCACCTCCCTCCCCCCGGGCGCCTTGGCCCAAGCCGCCAGCGCCTCGTTCCGCGCCGCCCCCCGGCGCTGTGTGGCCGCCTCGCCCAGCCAGGCGTCGAAGGCCTGACAGGGTGCAGACGGGGAAGCACATGAGCGGGACAGGTTGAGCACAACAGCGCTGCAGAGGCCTCCCGCCACACGCACACGCCTGGGTCGTGGCTTAGGTGCCGGGGTGGGGGGTGGGGCAGCGCCTGTGCGCAGGCCCCGCTTCGCTGTGGTACGGCTGGAGGCGCGGGGGGACCCCGGCCCAAATAGAGTTGCGGTCATAGGAATTCTATACCGGTAGTCATGGGCTTCAAGTGTGTCTGACCAGGTCCGGAAATGCTCAACCAGCCCTTGCCACCCCCCTTCCCTCCGAGGGACGCTCACCTCGCTCGGCTTGAACTTCTGCACCCCGGTCCCTCCGCCCATGCCCCGCATGAAGACGCCCATGTTGTGGAAGCTGAGCCCCGAGCCCAGGATGAGCACGCCCTCGTCGCGGAGGGGGGCCAGAGCGGTGCCGATGGCGGAGTGGAGCCTGGGGGGGAGGAATGGGGGAGGAGGTGGGGTGGTGGGGGTGGTGGGGATGGTGGGAGGAGCGGGAGGAGGTGTTATGCGTGATGCTGAGTTGTGAGCCAAACCAAGAGGCGAGCCGTTCGCCTTCAATCCCGCACCTGGGATCTAGCCCCTTGACGAGGCTCATCTGTACGACAGGGATCTTGGCCTGGGGTAGATAGATAGGGATGCCGTGGTAATGGATGCGAGATAAGCGGCTCGGCGAGAAGAGTCTGAGTTGGGAGCCTTCAACCCAAGCAACACCTCCGGGTGCTGCGCACCACCCTTCAACTACTAGCAGTATCCTGCCACCCCCCACCTCTGGGTACGTGAGCAGCAGCGGCACGAAGGTTCCGTGGTCGAAGCCCCGCGCTGCGTCTGCGGCCGCGGGGATGCCGGCGGCCGCCAGGAGCTGAAGCACGCGCTGCGCAAGGGCGGGGTCGCCGGGGGCGGGATAGACCACCTGATAGGCCTGGGGGGGGCGGGAAGGGGCGGAGAGGGGACAGGTTGGTGCAGTCACGACAGGCGCACCCTCCCGCTTGTTGCAACCCCCTTGGCGCCCCTCACCACTCCTCACCTCATCCGGGAAGCCGTAATAGTCGTACAGCATGCCCGGCTTGGGTGCCGTACTGACCGTGACTTGTGGCTCCTGGAGAGAGGTTTAAAGGTATAACGGCATAACGGTTGCGCATAGGCGCAGGAGCACTGCGAAGGTCTTGTGTGAGGTACTCGTGCCCTCATGGCCCATGCCCCCAAGCCCAGCCCCGAGTCAGCCCCTTCCTGCTCAGGCACGCCGGTACCTAGTGCCTTACCTCCCAGTGTGCTGTGACCGAGATAATGGCTTTGGGAGCTGGAAGCTTCATGCCGAGGCGCTTCATGTACGAGGTCATCGACGCATGAGCCGGGTCCCCGAGGAGAGGCAGCGGTCCGCCTCCGTGTGGCAAGAAGACCGTCGGCATGCGGCCTAGGCAAGTCATTTTGTTGTCGTCTGGAGGCACAATAGCTCGGGAAAGGCCTGCGACGACGCCAAGCGACGCAACTAGAGAGATGCAAAGCAGAGCCCGGGTTCGTGCGGAGATAAGCGGTTTGGCAAGCATGTAACAGCTCTCTGTGGAGTTTGTATGTGTTGCGAAGACGGGACGGGCGCTCTTAAGGCGGCAAGAACGAGAGTAACCGGTTGGCCGCGACAGGTAATGTGTTTACGCGGGCGCCGATGTCCCGCAGGCGCGGAAGGTACAAATTGTCCGTATCAGGGGAGGTACCGGTACATGCTCCAGAAGCAACAATCGGTGACAGCTGCCGGTGCCGGCATGCCAAGGCTGTTCCGCGAGGCCGTAACCCGCACACAGGCCACGGTCAACCCTCCAAGCCCCGCTCTCTCGACGCCCCCGAGCGAACCTGGCACCCCTTCTACAGACATCGTGTCGAGATTTCAGGCCCCCTGCAGCTCAATACCCGCGCGACTGGAAGGCCATGGCCATCCTCTTGCACATCGCGGGCTCCTGACTGCACCCCGCACGCCCCCGTGTTGTCCCCCGAGCCCCTCCGTGCCTTTAATTCTGTTGCAAGGTAGAACTTCGGTGTCGGGAATGTTGCCACGCGTGGTTTGCCCCGGCATGCCGTGTGCACGCGCGTGTGTGTTCGGTCGCCAACAAACACTTGCTTTTCTAGATTCACAATACATATCAAGCCTAAAGCTATTCACCGCTGAGCCCTAACGCGCAACGTTGCGAAACAATTGACCACTTGTGCGTCTGTCAGAGCATTCTTGGCTTCAGTAGAATCCTTGCTACAATTGAGCATCTAATCAGCTTAAAGCGACAAGAGAGGGGCGAGCATGGGCGAGGGCGCGCCGCCAGCGCAGGACGCGATGGAGGAGCGACGCTTCTCCGGAGCACACGCAGCAAGTGAGTTGTGACACAGAAGCCTTACAGGACCGAAAGACAGGGACTGGGCGTGCCGGCGATGTCGCCGGGGTGGCGGTGATGGCATGGGCGTGCCGTGTGGGGTGAGAGCCAGAGGGGCAGGGGTTGCAACTGTGGGGCCACGGACGCCACCCGGGGTGGTGGCGGATACGTCCGGCGTTGAGCAGAATTCAGGATACAGTACAGCCCGCCAGTGGCAAGACCTGCACCGAAGGGGCACTGCGGTCACACGTGCTGTCAGGATGGAGGGCCTGTGTGTGGGGGGGGCTAAGGGCCCGACAGGCAGCAGGGGGGAAGGGCCAAGGGGTGGGGGCCATCCGAGGGCAGGAGGAGGGAGGGCAGGTGCGCCCAGAAGCCTGTGGGCGTGGGCAGCCTGAGGCCGTGAGCCAGGTGGGCAGAGAGGGCGCAGCGCAGGAGGGCAGGAGGGCAGGGAGCAGATTCCAGGGCTTGGAGGTACGTAGTAGTACAGACACGTGTAGAAGCACAGGGGCGTGGCGCTCGCGCTTGAGACTAGGCAGGCTAGGCGGCAGGGAGGATGCAGCCTTCGCGTGGTAGCGAGAACTCCCCGGCATGAGTGGAGGCAGCTGATCGGTACGGCAGTAGGAGGCATTACGGCAGTACAGCAGTACAGGAGGGCGGCAGGGGGTTTAGGGCGTGGACCTGGCCAGTGATGGGGCTGGGGCAGCGCTTGGCGTGAGAGCGGGCGTGCGCAAGCTGTGGAGGTGGTAGGCCTGGTAGTGGTGGTGTGGGGGGGAGGGCGGCCGCCACGTGGAAGCAGGGGGGGCCGGGCGCAGGAGATGAGGGGAGGAGGTGGGCAGGGAGGCCGGGGGTGATGGGGGCAGGTGGGCGGAGTGCAGTTGCGTACCGTACGGGGTCCTGCGCCCGTGTGCGCCGTTGGGCGTGGCACTGGCAGGGGCGACTACGTGCAGGGGGACAGCGGGGCGGAGGGGGTGGTGGCAAGTTACCGGTCACGGGCTATGAGGTAGGCGGGACAGCGGGACGGAGTGGGTGGTGGCGAGCCCCCGCTCGCTGTGCGGATGGCAGGAGGGCAGGAGGGCGGGGGAGCGGGGAGCGGGGCTCGCGGCCGGCAGCGGGGAAGCCCTTGGGGGAAAGGGACGGTGCCACGGTGTCGTGGCGTGGGGCCTCGTGTGGTTTGACAAACGCGCCAGGAGCAGGGAGGGTCGCGGCTTCCGAGACAGGAAGGGGTTCTTGCAGGGGCAGGGGGGGCGCCGGGGTCTGGGGGGCCTCTCCATGGCGGGCAAGGGCCCTGGCTGACGTGGCAGGCTGACGTGGCAGGCTGACGTGGCAGGCTGACGTGGCAGGCTGACGTGGCAGGCCCCCGGATGGTTGCTGGAGGGGAGGAACGGTGGGCGGGGGCCCGTCAGGACCGACGATGGACGTGTGGGGAACTGTGCGAGGGCTGAGCGGGCGCTGCTGGGACAACAACAGCTGACAAGGGGATCTCGAAGGAGAACTGGAGGGGCGGGTACAAAGCCCGCGACAATCACAGCCCCACATGCTCCCGCTCAGTGTCGACTACCCCTGGGTCCCTGGCCCCTTTCGCGCCACGTGTTCACGCTGGCGCCAGGATGCCGTACGCCGGATCACACTGACACGAACCCCTTCCTCCTTCTGCCTCCACAGCGTCCGGCGCTTTGGTGCCCCACCCCACCGCCACCCCCTCCTCCGCCGCCGCTGCCTCTGCCGCGGGCGCCGCGTCGGCCGCCGGCGGCGTCAAGCGCTTTGTACGGCAACAGATCCCGGACGAGATCCTACACAACGACCAACTGAACGAGGCGATCAAGGTGCTGCCCGCCAACTACAACTTTGAGATCCATAAAACCGTCTGGCGGCTGCGGCAGGTACGGCAGATGCGGGGGCCAGAGATCCGCCCGGGGCCAGAGATCAAATCAGAGCACGGGCGGGACTAACAAAGAGTCTCGTGGCCCCACCACGGCGTTGGGCGAGTGTACGGTACATGGCCGGATGGGCGCAGGCCGGGGGACGGCCCCTGAGGTCTCGCATGGGAGCAGGACGGCAGGTCCTCTTCAAGCGTAAACATTCTCATCTGATTTTGCCTCACTGGCCCCCGCCGGCCCTTGGGCTCCGCCCCGTACCGGTGCCATGCTTCGGCGCCCCCAAACGGTCCCTCTCCTCAAGGGTCGAGGCCATGCCAACGTCAACCCAGACGCCTCCCTCGGCCCCCTTGTCACCCCTGCTCACCCCCTTAACCCCCCTGCTCCCCTACCCCTTGCAGGCCAATGCGCGCACCGTGGCTCTCCAGTTCCCCGAGGGCCTCCAGATGTACGCATGCGCCATCGCGGACATCCTGGAGACCTTCGCGGGTGGGGGGGAAGGGGGCGGGAGGGGGGGGGGGTGTTTGAAGCTGATAAGCGGGAGAGCGTCGAATGGCGGGGGGGGGGGGGGGGGGGGGGGAAGGAGCAGACGCACTGTAGACGGGGGGGAAGGGGAAGGGGGGCGGGAGGGGGGGGGGTAAAGGAGTGGCGGAGGGGCAAGGAAGCGTCAGGGGGCAGGAGGGGAGGGATGCAGAGAAAACATACTGGAGACGTTTGCGGGAGCGGCGAGGAGGGATGCGCTCGTGGCGGTCATGGGGAAACGGGCATTTAGCCCCAGGTCCCAGGGCCCCCCCACGCCCCCCGGCGGCACAAGCCGAACGTGGTCACCCCACCCCACCCCCCGGCTCTCCCCCCCCCATGTCTGCCTAGGCATCACTCACACATTAGTCATGGGTGATGTGACGTACGGCGCCTGCTGCATCGACGACTTCTCGGCGGCGGCGCTGGGGGCGGACTTCCTGGTGGGTTGATGGTTGATGGTTGGGAAGGTGGTTGGCAAAGCGGTTGGTCGGTTGGTCAGCGAGGTCAATAATTGGCTTCTTGGGCAGGTGGTGCGTTGGTGTGGAGCATGCCATCCTCACCCCCCCCCCCCTCAGGTCCACTAAAGCTACTCCTGCCTGGTCCCCGTAGACGTCACGGGCATGCCCCCTCTCCCTCCCCTCCCTCTTGCCTCCCCCTTACCCCCCTCACCCTCCTGCCTCCCCTCCCCCGCCAGGTCCACTACGGCCACTCCTGCCTGGTCCCCGTGGACGTCACGGGTATGCCCTGCCTCTACGTCTTCGTGGACATTGCCGTGGGTGAGGCAAAGGGAGGGGGGGTTGCGGAGGGGGAGGGAGAGCAAAACGTGGCAGCCGCGGCCTGCCTGCCCCCTGACCTTCCTGAGCGCTGAGCTTAAGAAGCATCCCGACGGTTTCGTCCGCCCTTACCCTCTGTTCCCCCTTCCTGACCCCAACTACAAACTGCCCACTCCCAACTCCCAACCGCCATCCCGTCAGACGTGGATCACCTGGTGGCGACCGTTAAGCTCAACTTCCCCGACCCAACCACCAAGCTGGTCCTGGCGGGTGAGGGGGTGACGGGGGGTAGGGAGGGTAGGGGTCTCGTCGAGGGGCCCAAACCCAGTTAGACTGTCGAGGGAGAAGCAGGACAGCAAGTACGGGAGTTCTGGGAGGTCTCTCGCTGACTTTTCCGACCAGGGGCTGGTGCTGGGGGGTGGGCGTGGAGGAGTGGGGGGACCGCGGGGAGGGAGCAGCGCTGTTACCGGTATGTGAGTGAGCCGAGCACCAACCCCGACCCACGCCGGTCCCCCCGCGCGCTTACAGAGCCTCTTCCCACCTGCGCTCATCCCCCCTGCCTTTCCCCCGCATCCCTCTCCTCCCCTCCTCCCCAAGGCACGATCCAGTTCGCATCTGCCGTACAGCTCTCCAAGCAGCGCCTGGCCGAGACCTTCCCCTCCCTGGCGGTGCCCAAGCGCGTGCCGCTGTCTCCCGGCGAGGTGCTGGGCTGTACGGCACCCGTTCTGGATCCAAGTGCGGCGGACGCCATCATCTTCCTGTCGGACGGCAGGTAATAAGCGATTTGGAAACGGTTAGACAGTTGGCCGTTGGTAATTGAACTTGGCATTGTACGCATGGAAACGAGGTCTGCTTGGCAGGGTCGTGCCTATGCATAGTGTTGTGAGATTAATCTGATCAGGATCCATGCCTGCCTGGCTGAAACGCGGTCTCGACGCGGATCCAGGTTCCATCTCGAGGCCATCATGATCGCCAACCCCTCCATCCCAGCCTACCGGTACGACCCGTACGGCCGCATCTTCACGCGGGAGCGGTACGACCAGGCCGGTGAGTTACCGGCGGTTACCGTTGAGAAGCGACTCACGCTTCAATCCTTTGGACGCAATCCCTGCGCCCAATCGGTTGATGAGCCGTGTGACCCGCGCTCCTGGACAGAAGCGGCTTTTACCAAGGGCTGTGTCCCCTCCTGGGATTACACAGCCCCCGCCCGCTCTTGCATCATGCCTGGTCATCGCTGCCCCGTCAAGACTCCACGGCTCTACCCGCTCCCGCCCACACCCGGTTCACACCCGGTTCTCCCCATCTCCCGTCACCATCTGGGCTATCCAACCTCTAACTCGTCAAAGATCTCTCCCCCCCCCGCCAGGCATGCGGGCGGTGCGTCGGAGGGCCATAGAGGCGGCCCGGGGGGCGCGCAAGTGGGGCGTGGTGCTGGGCACGCTGGGGCGGCAGGTGGGAGGGGCCTTGGTGGGGGGGGGGGGGGCTTGGGGGCGGCAGGTGGGATGGGCCTTGGGGGGCTGGGGGGCGGACGGACGGGGAGCGGGGGAGGCGGTCGGGCACGGCTTTGGCACGCTGGGGCGGCAGGAGGGGGCGGGGGGAATGGGGGGGCAAGGGGGTTGCGGGGCCGGGCCGCAGTGGGAGGACGGGGGTCAGAGCCAGAGGCCGCTCCCGCGTCCCGGCTGCTGTGAAGCCGCACGAGGCCCACTGCTCCCCACACCTGCGCCCCCGCGCAATCTGTGTTCAAAAGTCCTGGACCTACTCTTCCCCCCTCCTCCCCTCTCTCCGTCACCAACCCCATCCCCCATCGCGCCACTGCCCCTTGCCACTTCCCCCGCCCACTGCCCCCGCCCCCGTGCGCTCCACACGCTGACCCTGGTCTCCCTCCTCTGTTTTCCCCCCTCTGGTTTCCCCCACCAACCCCACCCAACACCCCTACCCCATCCCCTACCCCTACCCCCCCCCTTCAGGGCAACCCCACCATCCTGGCTACCCTGGAGAAGCACCTGGCCGAGAGGGGGGTGCCGTACACGCTGCTGCTCATGTCTGAGGCAAGGGGGAGGGGGTGGAAGAGTTGAGGGGGAAGGGGAGACGGACTCCTGGGGGGCAAGGGGTACGGCTGGATCGAGGTATGGCAGGGTCTGGGATTGCAGACAGGATGTGCCGCGGCGCCTCCCGCTCATCAACTCGTGGCTCGCTGCTCTCTCCTTCCCTGTCTGCTCCCCGCCGTCGCCAGTCACGATCTTCTAGCTCCCTCGCCCGTTTCTTCCTCCCCCCCTGTCAGGTATCTCCCCCCCGGCTAGCCATGCTGCCAGACCTCGACGCCTTCGTGCAGGTCAGTTGACGACATAACCGTTGACCGTTAGCTGGTTGTTCATTGGTTTCTGGCTGCAACGCTCGGGACCTGCTGAATCGACGCCTTTGGTCTTTGTCATCTTCCCCTCATCCAGTGACCGCTTTGTCGCCGCTTTGCCCCCCCCCCCCCGCATGCTCCTTCAGATCGCCTGCCCCCGGCTCTCCATAGATTGGGGCGAGGGCTTCCGTCGCCCAACGCTCACGCCCTTTGAGGCAATGGTGGCCCTGGGGGCAGTACCCGCCTGGTGGGAGGCCGAGGGGGCGGAAACGGAGGCGGCAGCGGCGGCGGAGGGCGTGGAGGGCGGCGCGGCGGAGGCGGCCGTACCGCCGTACCCCATGGACTACTACGCACGGGACGGCGGGGTGTGGAACAGCTCGTACCACAAGAAACCGCAGTGAGGCATGTACGGCAGAATCGGACCGTGACCTGCTGTGGACTCGACAGTGCCCGCGCCCAACGGGCGGACGACTTCAGGGCTAAACTGTGTATAGTTTTGAGCGCGCTGAGGGTGTGTAACATGGCTTCTCTTGGATACCTCACATGTGCTAGGCGTATTATCCACGGCGGAGTCTGGCTAGGGTATGGCTATGAAGAAGACTGCGTGTTTATTGTGTGGAGCCCGCGGACCAGCCGAGCTGCTGGTGAATAACGAACTCGCGGATTGGTACCGTGCTGATCGGCACTGTGCTGCTGGGGCTTTGGCGTTGTCGTGAGGTCATGACCCGGGCCCCCATACGTAGTTGTTCGATTGGGGCTGTCGGAGTTGCTAGGGAATGGGGACCCGGGGCACGCAGCACGTGACCAACTGTTGGGAGAAGACGCGTTGGGGTGTGGAGGATCGTCGTTGTGTGTGGAGGATGTGTGTGGAGGATCGTCGTTGAGGCTGACCCTCTCCCCTCCTTCCCCGCCCTCACCCCCCTGCCGCGAGCCTTTCCCTCCTGCTCGACCTCCTCCTCCTCCTGCCAGCACTGCTGCGGCTTGCTTCCTCTCCTCACGGACACCTGCGGCGGGCGCTCTCGCAGCGCTTCTCCTTTTCCGGCGGGCTCAGCGGAGGCGCGGCGCGGGCGCGACGTGGGTTGTGTGTGTGGGGTGTTGGGTGTGTGTTCCTTGGTGTTGGTTTCATCGATCCGTTCCGTATGAGATCGAGTCGTCGTGGTGTAGTTGGTTATCACATTCGCCTCACACGCGAGAGGTTTCCAGTTCGATCCTGGACGACGACATCTATTGCGCCCCTGCGCGCTCCGAGGCCCCCTGGGGCTCGCCCTCCTCCTGCCTGCTCCTCCTGCCCTTTCCCTCCGTCACCCTCCTGAGCCTGCTCGACCACTTGGTCGGGCGGGGCCTGGGATGTGGTGAAAGGCCGGGTTTTGCTGATCTGTGTCTCGTGCAAAGGCCGCACAGAAGGCTGACAGGAGAATGGGAGAGCTGGGGCACGCAGCACGTGACCACCTGTTGGGAGAAGACGCGTTGGGGTGTGGAGGATCGTCTGAGCGCATCCATCCTTCCCCCGCTTCCTCCGGCCGCCGCCCAGCCCTTCAATCGGCACTTGCCCCCAAGCCTGCTCACGCATGCAGAAAGCTTGGTTGCGAGGCATGGACGGGACAGAGCTGACCAGCTGTGCAGGCAAGGATTACTCGCTTCCACGGCGGCGGCACGGCCCCCCCCCCCCTCTCCACCCCCCCGCATTGACGCTGCCGCCAGCACTGCTTGGCCCGGGCCTTGCCAACTCCTCCACTCACTTGACCTAGCTAGCGTTGCCGGAGCTCAGGCAAGCGGGTGTGGGGGCGGCTTGGGTGTTGAGGCTGACCCTCTCCCCTCCTTCCCCGCCCTCACCCCCCTGCCGCGAGCCTTTCCCTCCTGCTCGACCTCCTCCTCCTCCTGCCAGCACTGCTGCGGCTTGCTTCCTCTCCTCACGGACACCTGCGGCGGGCGCTCTCGCAGCGCTTCTCCTTTTCCGGCGGGCTCAGCGGAGGCGCGGCGCGGGCGCGACGTGGGTTGTGTGTGTGGGGTGTTGGGTGTGTGTTCCTTGGTGTTGGTTTCATCGATCCGTTCCGTATGAGATCGAGTCGTCGTGGTGTAGTTGGTTATCACATTCGCCTCACACGCGAGAGGTCTCCAGTTCGATCCTGGACGACGACATCTATTGCGCCCCTGCGCGCTCCGAGGCCCCCTGGGGCTCGCCCTCCTCCTGCCTGCTCCTCCTGCCCTTTCCCTCCGTCACCCTCCTGAGCCTGCTCGACCACTTGGTCGGGCGGGGCCTGGGATGTGGTGAAAGGCCGGGTTTTGCTGATCTGTGTCTCGTGCAAAGGCCGCACAGAAGGCTGACAGGAGAATGGGAGAGCTGGGGCACGCAGCACGTGACCACCTGTTGGGAGAAGACGCGTTGGGGTGTGGAGGATCGTCTGAGCGCATCCATCCTTCCCCCGCTTCCTCCGGCCGCCGCCCAGCCCTTCAATCGGCACTTGCCCCCAAGCCTGCTCACGCATGCAGAAAGCTTGGTTGCGAGGCATGGACGGGACAGAGCTGACCAGCTGTGCAGGCAAGGATTACTCGCTTCCACGGCGGCGGCACGGCCCCCCCCCCCTCTCCACCCCCCCGCATTGACGCTGCCGCCAGCACTGCTTGGCCCGGGCCTTGCCAACTCCTCCACTCACTTGACCTAGCTAGCGTTGCCGGAGCTCAGGCAAGCGGGTGTGGGGGCGGCTTGGGTGTTGAGGCTGACCCTCTCCCCTCCTTCCCCGCCCTCACCCCCCTGCCGCGAGCCTTTCCCTCCTGCTCGACCTCCTCCTCCTCCTGCCAGCACTGCTGCGGCTTGCTTCCTCTCCTCACGGACACCTGCGGCGGGCGCTCTCGCAGCGCTTCTCCTTTTCCGGCGGGCTCAGCGGAGGCGCGGCGCGGGCGCGACGTGGGTTGTGTGTGTGGGGTGTTGGGTGTGTGTTCCTTGGTGTTGGTTTCATCGATCCGTTCCGTATGAGGTCGAGTCGTCGTGGTGTAGTTGGTTATCACATTCGCCTCACACGCGAGAGGTCTCCAGTTCGATCCTGGACGACGACATCTATTGCGCCCCTGCGCGCTCCGAGGCCCCCTGGGGCTCGCCCTCCTCCTGCCTGCTCCTCCTGCCCTTTCCCTCCGTCACCCTCCTGAGCCTGCTCGACCACTTGGTCGGGCGGGGCCTGGGATGTGGTGAAAGGCCGGGTTTTGCTGATCTGTGTCTCGTGCAAAGGCCGCACAGAAGGCTGACAGGAGAATGGGAGAGCTGGGGCACGCAGCACGTGACCACCTGTTGGGAGAAGACGCGTTGGGGTGTGGAGGATCGTCTGAGCGCATCCATCCTTCCCCCGCTTCCTCCGGCCGCCGCCCAGCCCTTCAATCGGCACTTGCCCCCAAGCCTGCTCACGCATGCAGAAAGCTTGGTTGCGAGGCATGGACGGGACAGAGCTGACCAGCTGTGCAGGCAAGGATTACTCGCTTCCACGGCGGCGGCACGGCCCCCCCCCCCTCTCCACCCCCCCCGCATTGACGCTGCCGCCAGCACTGCTTGGCCCGGGCCTTGCCAACTCCTCCACTCACTTGACCTAGCTAGCGTTGCCGGAGCTCAGGCAAGCGGGTGTGGGGGCGGCTTGGGTGTTGAGGCTGACCCTCTCCCCTCCTTCCCCGCCCTCACCCCCCTGCCGCGAGCCTTTCCCTCCTGCTCGACCTCCTCCTCCTCCTGCCAGCACTGCTGCGGCTTGCTTCCTCTCCTCACGGACACCTGCGGCGGGCGCTCTCGCAGCGCTTCTCCTTTTCCGGCGGGCTCAGCGGAGGCGCGGCGCGGGCGCGACGTGGGTTGTGTGTGTGGGGTGTTGGGTGTGTGTTCCTTGATGTTGGTTTCATCGATCCGTTCCGTATGAGATCGAGTCGTCGTGGTGTAGTTGGTTATCACATTCGCCTCACACGCGAGAGGTCTCCAGTTCGATCCTGGACGACGACATCTATTGCGCCCCTGCGCGCTCCGAGGCCCCCTGGGGCTCGCCCTCCTCCTGCCTGCTCCTCCTGCCCTTTCCCTCCGTCACCCTCCTGAGCCTGCTCGACCACTTGGTCGGGCGGGGCCTGGGATGTGGTGAAAGGCCGGGTTTTGCTGATCTGTGTCTCGTGCAAAGGCCGCACAGAAGGCTGACAGGAGAATGGGAGAGCTGGGGCACGCAGCACGTGACCACCTGTTGGGAGAAGACGCGTTGGGGTGTGGAGGATCGTCTGAGCGCATCCATCCTTCCCCCGCTTCCTCCGGCCGCCGCCCAGCCCTTCAATCGGCACTTGCCCCCAAGCCTGCTCACGCATGCAGAAAGCTTGGTTGCGAGGCATGGACGGGACAGAGCTGACCAGCTGTGCAGGCAAGGATTACTCGCTTCCACGGCGGCGGCACGGCCCCCCCCCCCCCTCTCCACCCCCCCGCATTGACGCTGCCGCCAGCACTGCTTGGCCCGGGCCTTGCCAACTCCTCCACTCACTTGACCTAGCTAGCGTTGCCGGAGCTCAGGCAAGCGGGTGTGGGGGCGGCTTGGGTGTTGAGGCTGACCCTCTCCCCTCCTTCCCCGCCCTCACCCCCCTGCCGCGAGCCTTTCCCTCCTGCTCGACCTCCTCCTCCTCCTGCCAGCACTGCTGCGGCTTGCTTCCTCTCCTCACGGACACCTGCGGCGGGCGCTCTCGCAGCGCTTCTCCTTTTCCGGCGGGCTCAGCGGAGGCGCGGCGCGGGCGCGACGTGGGTTGTGTGTGTGGGGTGTTGGGTGTGTGTTCCTTGGTGTTGGTTTCATCGATCCGTTCCGTATGAGATCGAGTCGTCGTGGTGTAGTTGGTTATCACATTCGCCTCACACGCGAGAGGTCTCCAGTTCGATCCTGGACGACGACATCTATTGCGCCCCTGCGCGCTCCGAGGCCCCCTGGGGCTCGCCCTCCTCCTGCCTGCTCCTCCTGCCCTTTCCCTCCGTCACCCTCCTGAGCCTGCTCGACCACTTGGTCGGGCGGGGCCTGGGATGTGGTGAAAGGCCGGGTTTTGCTGATCTGTGTCTCGTGCAAAGGCCGCACAGAAGGCTGACAGGAGAATGGGAGAGCTGGGGCACGCAGCACGTGACCACCTGTTGGGAGAAGACGCGTTGGGGTGTGGAGGATCGTCTGAGCGCATCCATCCTTCCCCCGCTTCCTCCGGCCGCCGCCCAGCCCTTCAATCGGCACTTGCCCCCAAGCCTGCTCACGCATGCAGAAAGCTTGGTTGCGAGGCATGGACGGGACAGAGCTGACCAGCTGTGCAGGCAAGGATTACTCGCTTCCACGGCGGCGGCACGGCCCCCCCCCCCCTCTCCACCCCCCCGCATTGACGCTGCCGCCAGCACTGCTTGGCCCGGGCCTTGCCAACTCCTCCACTCACTTGACCTAGCTAGCGTTGCCGGAGCTCAGGCAAGCGGGTGTGGGGGGCGGCTTGGGTGTTGAGGCTGACCCTCTCCCCTCCTTCCCCGCCCTCACCCCCCTGCCGCGAGCCTTTCCCTCCTGCTCGACCTCCTCCTCCTCCTGCCAGCACTGCTGCGGCTTGCTTCCTCTCCTCACGGACACCTGCGGCGGGCGCTCTCGCAGCGCTTCTCCTTTTCCGGCGGGCTCAGCGGAGGCGCGGCGCGGGCGCGACGTGGGTTGTGTGTGTGGGGTGTTGGGTGTGTGTTCCTTGGTGTTGGTTTCATCGATCCGTTCCGTATGAGATCGAGTCGTCGTGGTGTAGTTGGTTATCACATTCGCCTCACACGCGAGAGGTCTCCAGTTCGATCCTGGACGACGACATCTATTGCGCCCCTGCGCGCTCCGAGGCCCCCTGGGGCTCGCCCTCCTCCTGCCTGCTCCTCCTGCCCTTTCCCTCCGTCACCCTCCTGAGCCTGCTCGACCACTTGGTCGGGCGGGGCCTGGGATGTGGTGAAAGGCCGGGTTTTGCTGATCTGTGTCTCGTGCAAAGGCCGCACAGAAGGCTGACAGGAGAATGGGAGAGCTGGGGCACGCAGCACGTGACCACCTGTTGGGAGAAGACGCGTTGGGGTGTGGAGGATCGTCTGAGCGCATCCATCCTTCCCCCGCTTCCTCCGGCCGCCGCCCAGCCCTTCAATCGGCACTTGCCCCCAAGCCTGCTCACGCATGCAGAAAGCTTGGTTGCGAGGCATGGACGGGACAGAGCTGACCAGCTGTGCAGGCAAGGATTACTCGCTTCCACGGCGGCGGCACGGCCCCCCCCCCCTCTCCACCCCCCCGCATTGACGCTGCCGCCAGCACTGCTTGGCCCGGGCCTTGCCAACTCCTCCACTCACTTGACCTAGCTAGCGTTGCCGGAGCTCAGGCAAGCGGGTGTGGGGGCGGCTTGGGTGGTTGAGGCTGACCCTCTCCCCTCCTTCCCCGCCCTCACCCCCCTGCCGCGAGCCTTTCCCTCCTGCTCGACCTCCTCCTCCTCCTGCCAGCACTGCTGCGGCTTGCTTCCTCTCCTCACGGACACCTGCGGCGGGCGCTCTCGCAGCGCTTCTCCTTTTCCGGCGGGCTCAGCGGAGGCGCGGCGCGGGCGCGACGTGGGTTGTGTGTGGGTGGGGTGTTGGGTGTGTGTTTCCTTGGTGTTGGTTTCATCGATCAGTTCCGTATGAGATCGAGTCGTCGTGGTGTAGTTGGTTATCACATTCGCCTCACACGCGAGAGGTCTCCAGTTCGATCCTGGACGACGACATCTATTGCGCCCCTGCGCGCTCCGAGGCCCCCTGGGGCTCGCCCTCCTCCTGCCTGCTCCTCCTGCCCTTTCCCTCCGTCACCCTCCTGAGCCTGCTCGACCACTTGGTCGGGCGGGGCCTGGGATGTGGTGAAAGGCCGGGTTTTGCTGATCTGTGTCTCGTGCAAAGGCCGCACAGAAGGCTGACAGGAGAATGGGAGAGCTGGGGCACGCAGCACGTGACCACCTGTTGGGAGAAGACGCGTTGGGGTGTGGAGGATCGTCTGAGCGCATCCATCCTTCCCCCGCTTCCTCCGGCCGCCGCCCAGCCCTTCAATCGGCACTTGCCCCCAAGCCTGCTCACGCATGCAGAAAGCTTGGTTGCGAGGCATGGACGGGACAGAGCTGACCAGCTGTGCAGGCAAGGATTACTCGCTTCCACGGCGGCGGCACGGCCCCCCCCCCCCTCTCCACCCCCCCGCATTGACGCTGCCGCCAGCACTGCTTGGCCCGGGCCTTGCCAACTCCTCCACTCACTTGACCTAGCTAGCGTTGCCGGAGCTCAGGCAAGCGGGTTGTGGGGGCGGCTTGGGTGTTGAGGCTGACCCTCTCCCCTCCTTCCCCGCCCTCACCCCCCTGCCGCGAGCCTTTCCCTCCTGCTCGACCCTCCTCCTCCTCCTGCCAGCACTGCTGGCGGCTTGCTTCCTCTCCTCACGGACACCTGCGGCGGGCGCTCTCGCAGCGCTTCTCCTTTTCCGGCGGGCTCAGCGGAGGCGCGGCGCGGGGCGCGACGTGGGTTGTGTGTGTGGGGTGTTGGTGTGTGTTCCTTGGTGTTGGTTTCATCGATCCGTTCCGTATGAGATCGAGTCGTCGTGGTGTAGTTGGTTATCACATTCGCATCACACGCGAGAGGGTCTCCAGTTCGATCCTGGACGACGACATCTATTGCGCCCCTGCGCCGCTCCGAGGCCCCCTGGGGCTCGCCCTCCTCCTGCCTGCTCCTCCTGCCCTTTCCCTCCGTCACCCTCCTGAGCCTGCTCGACCACTTGGTCGGGCCGGGGCCTGGGATGTGGTGAAAGGCCGGGGTTTTGCTGATTCTGTGTCTCGTGCAAAGGCCGCACAGAAGGCTGACAGGAGAATGGGGAGAGCTGGGGCACGCAGCACGTGACCAACTGTTGGGAGAAGACGCGTTTGGGGTGTGGAGGATCGTCTGAGCGCATCCATCCTTCCCCCGCTTCCTCCGGCCGCCGCCCAGCCCTTCAATCGGCACCTTGCCCCCAAGCCGCTCACGCATGCAGAAAAGCTTGGTTGCGAGGGCATGGACGGGACAGAGCTGACCAGCTGTGCAGGCAAGGATTACTCGCTTCCATGGCGGCGGCACGGCCCCCCCCCCCCCCTCTCCACCCCCCCGCATTGACGCTGCCGCCAGCACTGCTTGGCCCGGGCCTTGCCAACTCCTCCACTCACTTGACCTAGCTAGCGTTGCCGGGAGCTCAGGCAAGCGGGTGTGGGGGGCGGCTTGGGTGTTGAGGCTGACCCTCTCCCCTCCTTCCCCGCCCTCACCCCCCTGCCGCGAGCCTTTCCCTCCTGCTCGACC